>JAWWEE010000001.1:93008968-93130339 GCA_035221455.1 Xenops minutus
TATTCTAAGTTCTGCTTTGCCCGTGGTATTAATCAAAGCTCCTCTTTTGGTTATCTCTAGCCATAAATTCTGAGCTGGCTTTTTTTCCCTTCCCTCTGGAAGGCGAAAAGCGGTGGGGGGGAAAGGCCTTGCAGGAGTTTTGCTGGACATCAGGCGTTTATTCAGGGTCAAACCTCCACAGTGCTCAGTGCAGATCCTGATATACAGTTTTGTATTTTAACTTGTAAGTCTCTGTAAAATGTATTAAGATGCTTGAAGTAAGCTGTGTATAAAATACTGAGACTCATAAAACTGGAAATGTAACTGGATTTGCTATACAAGAAGCCAGGTGAGGAAACAGTAGTAATTCCTCTCCTTGTGGCCTTTCAGTACTTAAAGGGAGCTTTTTAAAAAGACAGAGAGCAACTTTTTACAGGAGCAGATAGCAGTAGGACAAGGGGAAACGGTTTTAAACTGAAGGAGGGAAGATTTAATTAGATGTTAGGAGGAAATTCTTTATTCAGAGGGTAGTGAGGCACTGGAACAGGTTGCCCAGAGAAGTTGTGGATGCCACATCCCTGGAAGTGTTCATGGCCAAGCCAAGATATGTGTAAGGTCCCTTCCAACCCAAACCATTATACCCTTGCCTGTGCAGCAGGCTCATTTGGCTAGAGCTTGTCTTTGTGAAAGGTCCCAGACTTGGTTTGAGAGACCCTATCACCACTGCCAGTAGTATACTGAAACTATAAATCACCCTTAGTAAAATTCCTTGCTGTATGATTTGATTGGAATTTGCCTTGTCTTGATTTGTAGGTATTACTTCTTTTTAAGACTGTCTTTTACTACACTGAAACCCATAATGCCTTGCATGTTTTCTCTATGAAGTGGTAAACTGTGCTTTTCATTTTTCTTGTATAAATTCTACAAATAATGGAATTCCTTACAGAGCTCAATTTTTCTTTAACAGCATTTATAACCTTTTCTTTCATGTCCTTTCCACTTCTTCAGCTTCCTGCCTTCAATGTGAATATCAGAGCTGGATGCCATTTTCTAACCTCAGTTTTGCTATTGTTATACACAGAGATGACATACCCTCTCTTCAGTAGTTAATATATCCCAGGATTGCTTTGCCTTTTTCTGAGTTAAGATGTGCTTACTCTGGATTTATTGCATTTTCAACTTAAGATACTGCAAAATTGTGTGGGTTTTTTTTTTCAGTTGCTCAACTCTATTAGTAAGTGTTGGGGTTTTTTAAAATATATCCTAGTATGAAGAAGCACTGAGAGCAGGCTTTGATTTGTTTCAAAATATATTATAATACACAATAAGCATAGTTTGCTACATGAAGAACTTGTTTTTGGAAGGAGATGTTCTTTGAGAGTAAAGGAAATTAAAAAAATCATGTGCAGTGTACAGTGGTAAGTCTTGCCTACCTAAAAATACAAGAAGTGACTTAAGTTTAGAGAGATGCTTGGGAAATACAACTTTGGCTGCTTCATGGGTTTTATGTTCAGAAGACTTGAGTGCTTTACTAAGCTCTCAATTTATGGCTAGTGGAGAAGTCTCATTTGTTCCTCTTATAGTTTTAAAACCTGTTGCTTCAAGATTAAAATTAATTCTCTCGTTAGCTTATTCAAGCTTTAAGTAAGAGGATTGTGGCTTTCATTCCCCTTCTCTCGAGACTGAAGGGTTGGATTGGTTTCTCTCTTCCAGTATCAGACTAGAGCTGTGTATTGGTCCAGCTCTCAATCTGAGGTGCCTGCTTCTGTCCCAGTCTTAAGTAATGTGCTCAGTGGTCCCTATGGTGTGACTACAGTGTTCTTGTAAAGAGATGAAAAAAATGTAACACTGTTGTTCTTCTGAAATGTGAGAGGATATAAATGCTGTGTTTTGTGCTGAGGTGTTAAGAATAATCTTGTCCGTGCAGTGAACTGATAAAATAGCTATTCTTCCTAATCCCATGGAGGAATTAAAAAAGCACAGATCCAGGAATCCTTATTCAGCTGAAGTCATCAGCCATTGAGACTCACTGTACAATTGTAAACTCTTTTTTTTTTTAGTTTGTTTCCTCAACAGGCATGATAAGCAATTGCAGTTTTTAGTGCTTGTTCATGAATTTCCTCTCTATTTGAGGAAAGTGGTGATAAAAGTCTGTTTAAGTGCTTTGCGAATTAAAAGCCCTGGCTTCTGGGCCACTGGGGCCATTGTCAGCACTGTAAGCCACAGACTTCTCCAGGCATGCAACTCTTCGGGCAGGCACAGCTCATGGAGCACAGTGACTGGAGTCAGGCCGGGCTGCTTGGAAACAGCTGATTGGGGAATACCTGGGGTCCCTTGGTGTCTGTCAGCTCAGTGAGACTAGGAAAAAAACACTGTCCATAACAGGAGCAATTCCAATGGTAGCGGATACAAAGGGAGGAGAGTTGGCCAACAGTATTTTGCTCAGAGTTGTATCTAAGGTACAAGAGAACGTATTGGTAGCTACAACTTTAAACTGGACTAGTTTGTAATGATGCAAATGTCTCTACGGAGCAGCACATAACAGAGGTAGTATGTTGATATAATTACCAGCCAGTTTCATTCTCTGTAACTTCAGTTTGTTACTCTGAGAGGTTACACATGAAGTTTTCTTGTTTCTTTGCATTTCATCTCTGCCTTCTGTAGTGTCTGGAAGGATGTCATCTTTGCCTGCCTTTCCATTGTCTTCCTAATTAACAAGCATCCTTCTTCAGTTTCCAAATGGTAGGTAGCTGCTACATCTCCTCAGAATCCCACTGTGCTGTGTGAAATGCAAATAGGAAACCAAAGGGCTCTTTCTGCCCCACAGGATCTATTTTCCAAGTTTGGGACCAGAAACAAAAGATGAATATAGGCAGATGGGATAGGATTATGTAGAAACAACCAACCACTGCCTTTCTGTGCTTGCTGAGAAGTTATTAATAGTAAGTCATTCCTCAAAACACTATTATTCTGAATTTTGTATAATCACAATATCACAACCCATAAGTATCCATAAAATACTTGCAGTCCCAATTTTTAAAAACAGTTCTGCCATTCAAAATAAATCTGTCTTGCTTACATTCTTTTAAAGCTAATACTCAGTTGTGAATGATACAGCTACTGCTGGTTCTGGTGTGAGTTCAGCATCCCAGGACAGAAATTCTGGATCAGCTTTGTTTGATGAAGGAAAAGATAAAAAATATGGCTTGAACCTGTTTTGGGTTTGTTTGAACTTTCTTTTCAGTTCCTTGGAGGATTAGAAACTTGTGCTTTAAAAATAACATAGTTAAAAGTTTTTAGCTTGCTGTTTAACCACATATCTGCAGGATATTGCTCTGGCCAGGACATCTGCAGGGGGTCACTCTGGCCTGATACCACAGAAAGAATTGGCAGTACTTTTGGGTTTCCTCATTTTCCTGTTTTGGCTTTCTGATTTCTTCCCAAACATAGGTTGTTCAACTTTATACACCACACTTTATGATGTAGGTACTTAGAAGACATGAAAAATAATGAGTTTTAAAGTAAAGGATTACTAGAAAGGATTTTTCCCCACAAATGCACATGGTGGAATCTGTTTCTGTTTTGACTTGAAATGTAGAAAATGTAGAACTGAGTGCTTTTCATGAAGTTGGCCAGTTCTGTTCATGGAAACCTCTGATTTTGCTGGCCAGCACTTAGACCTGCTCTATTTATTTCTTCTGGATTCCAGTGAAGTCTGGTAGCAAATGGTAACGTGCATTTTCAGCAAGGAGACATTTTTGAATGTTGCATGTTGGTATAAAAAGAAACTATTTCTGCTGTTTGGAGAGGAGAGAGAATGTTTTTATCATCACCCACACAGAGCTCTTACGGACATTATAAACATAGTCTTGTTAATATTTTACATTGCTTTTGATTGTAAGAAAAGTTAAATTAGCTCATTTTTAATTTTTCCATTTGGTTTGGATCACCAAGGCAAATCATTCTATCCCAGGCTGGGCTATGTAAACTCTTGAACTAATAGTTAGAAATGCTGAGAGATAAGCAGCAGAGCTAAGGTCTGTTTTTGGGTATTCCCATAACACTGAAGAATTTTGTTCCAGTAGGAGTTATGTATATTTAACCTGACATATGCACAACAAACTTGAAGGATGCTTTTTTTAACTTCTGCAGCTCTGACTTGTTGAGGTAATTTAAGGCTGTGAGAGTACTGCTTCTTAAACTTTTATTTTTGGAACCTCTTAATCTATTTGTATCAGAGAACAAGGTCATGCAGTCCCTACAAGCTTTATCCTTATTTCCTACAAATCTCATTACTGCTCTGGAGCACAAGCAGACAGGTATGTCTTAGTCCCGGACATCCTGGTACGATTCAGGGAGATGCTAATTATTGTGACAGGGAGACAGTGAAGTGTAATTTAAGGAATATCTCTTTGCCAGATGCTGAGCTAGGACAGGTTTCCAGCTCAGTGACTGCATGCCACAGTGTAGTGTTAGTAACAAAAAGCTCTTTGAACAAGGAAAAAGGTGCCTTCAGCTAGTCATCTGTGTTGTGCTGTAGCAATAAAGTACCTGGCAGCTGGTGAATCTGGCTTTTCCTGTTTGTGCCTGACTCGAAGAGGAAGGAGCTGATGATCCTGCCAGAGATGGTGCTGTTCAAGGTCAGGACTTTGATGAGGAAGGGCCATTCGGTGGAGTGAATTCACAGTGATGCCAGCATGATCCTCTGCTACACTCTCAGCCACTCCTGAACTTAGCAAGGCACCCAAAATCCATAGGCAGGTGCTCAGAAAAACAGACTATGCAAAGCATTTGCACACGGGTAAGCAACATACAAAGGAGAGCTGAGAGGAAAGTATGGAAAGCCTAGGATCAGTTTACAAGAGCTTGAAAATGCAGAGTTGCAAATTGAGAAACTTAGTCTTCATCTAGACATTCTTTTGGAATTTAGTAATAAGTTAATAAAACAGTAATAATTGATAATATAGTATTTCATTTGTTGCCTTCCAGAAGATGTGATGAAAAGTAATCTGGTGTGTGGTCACCTAAAAATTAACAATATCTCTTCCATTTGACTATTTGAATAATAAAAGGAAGCAATCTGGGTATGTGTTTTTTAGGTGTATAATATATTGTCGGAGGACTTTGCTATAAACCAGCCTAGATCAACAGATACACAATATAATTAGCCTCTTTTTTTTTTTTTTTTTAATTAGTAAGTGGCAGATTAGGAGCAGTTACTGACTCATGTCTGTACTGGGTCATCAACTGCTCAGTATTTTGTCAGATTGTTGAGAGGAAAAAATAATTAAGATGCTAATTAAATGTGGATCATGCAAATCTAGAATTTCCCAATAATTTGTAAGATGGAAAGAACATAAAGCTAATGTGTTTTGATGGTAGGTGAGTAAAAATAATTTACTTGACTGTATCTTGTGAAATAGTTTTGTGGTGTGTGGGAGATGTAGGCTTGTGCAGACATGTTTATAAAAAAGGATATTTTGACTTCAGGGAGAGATTCTGGGCAGAGCAGCCAATTATAAAATATTAGGAAAATAGGGCACACAGTGAAGCATTTGCAGCAAGGAAGAGATGCAGGATTTTTGCTGAGGGGACATTTCCAGAAGGCTTAGCGACTGGGAATCTCTAGTAAATAAGAAGGGAATAGGAGAGCCATGTAGGTTAAATGTTACCAAGCACCTAGGCACTGAACCAAGTTACAGAATCCTTTTTCCTAGTGAAACCAGATGTGGACAGTGAAAGGTGTTCCTTGTAGCTGATCTGCGGGTAAGCACAAATGTGGGGTCCTCCAGGAATGTTTCTGAAGGATTTGGAAATGTGGCTTTCCTAACTTGAGGAGCTAACTTTATATACATACATTTATGTATAAAATGTACACATAAATTTATGTATACATTTTATTGTATATGCAGTAAAATAAATATCAAATTATAATTGCATATTATCTGTAGTAATTATAATTAATACCCATAGTAACTATAATTAATGTATAATAATGACATGTAAGAATGTCTTGGATGCAGATTCTTTTAACGTAACTTCTGCTGTGAACTGGCAGTCCATATCCTGGAGGAACCCTGCTGCTCAGTTACTGGCATTTGCATAAATCGTTAATCACTCCTCCCAGCGGCGCTGGGCTGAGCACTGCAGTGCTGTGCACCAGGGCACATGGGAGCCGCTCCTGCTCCACAAGGAACAGCAGGAGCCTGCCCCAGATAGATGAATAGTTCTTTTTTTCCCTTCTGTCCACCAGTACAATTTAACAGACTTGAATGAAATTTTAATTTATGCCAAAGCTTCCTGGCTGCTTCAGTAATTCAGGGAGTGACGCATCCACATTGCCTATCTGTTAACTTTTTACTTGCCAGTGCTCAGAAAGCTGGGTTGGTATCCAGTTGTGTTTTTAAGATCCTGACATTTACTTTGCTGTAAATTAAAAATAGCAGCTGCTGCTGGTTTCAGCATATCGGGTGTTTACAGCAGAGCAGAGAGCGAGTGGGCTGCTGTCCTTCCTCCTGAGCACATTCAACAGTGGTAACTTGAAGTTTTAAGTACTTACATATCTCACAAAAAAAAGTTTGTGGATGTATGAGAGGAAGAGTAAGAAAGGCAAAAAAGCTTGTTCTGTTATCTGAGATGTGATTAGTTTTTCACTTACAATAAAGTAGCATTTTAAAAAAGGTTTACTCAGCCGATGAATGTTTCTTCTACCAGCATTCCAGTTCACAAATGAGCATAGCACTAATACAACACATGGAGAAAGAGAGTTTTTTATGTCGGCTTTGAGGTCATGGTGTGACAACTCCATTTAGATTTAATACACTTTTTCGTGGGCTTACTTGTGTTTTACCTCTAGGAGCTTCCCCTAGAAGCAATTGAAAGGCAAATAGTTAAAGGCATGTATATAGTGGCAGTGACTCTTACCTCTCTTGGGGAGTTTTAGGTATCAGTCTTCAGTGGGAACAAAGAAAAGGATCCCAGACAGAAAGCTAAACTCCTAAAGGTTGAATGTGATGCTCCATAGTGCCATTAAAAACTCCTGTAGATGTTCTGCAGTTTGGAATGAAGAGCAAATAGCTTGTGGGGTGGGAAGTCTTTCAGGAAAACCATTGACTCAGGAAGGAGTAGAGGATTAAATTACTCTTGTAATTTCATTACAGAAATTAAAATGCTTATAAATGTACTGCATAATTTGGACAGATTTTTAAACTTGTTTAAATAAGTTAAGCACTGAGAGATTTTATTATTTCAGGCAAATGGACTTTGCTCTTTCTGATTTCTTCACTCCATATAAACCATTGGCCTATGCTGTGTGTGTCTAGGAACCTTGACAGAAACCAGCTAAGACAGAGAAACCTGAATTGCAGCTTTCCAGTATCAGTGAAGGAAAGGAGGCATAGAAAGGTGCTTTGCATTACCAGTGATTTCTTCCTGTAAATAAAGTTAATAACACAGGTCTTGTCAGCAAAGTACTAGTGAACCATCAAAGATTGCTTACTAGGACCGGAGCCTTCAAGTCCAACTTAAATGTTTCTGTCAACATATAAACCCAAAATACTAATTTTTTAAATATCTGTATAATTCTTGTCCCTTGATGGGACATTTGAACCATTATAAACTGAAGCAATCTTTTTCTTCCCTTAAGTATACCCTGAATGACTTGTTTATAGAGCTGAGATGCTTGATATTCAGTATGTACCTTGGTAATGAAAATGCTTACCCTGACGAACAGACTGTGAGTGACAAGCAAAAGTGTGCCCCGTTGTTCTTAACGGTGAATTTACTGGTTTAGTGCAGTGACCAGAAGTGTAGGAGATGTAGGTCTAATTTCAATCCCTGTCTTGCAGGTAAATTAAGCAAGAAGAGATGTTGCCTGAGGGATGTGTCATTCACTTTCTGTTGGAATTACTTTATGAAAAGTGGGATTTTCTTGGCTTGGAGAAAGGAGAAAAAACCTCCTAATTTAATGTCTAGGTCACACTTCTAGGAGAAGGGGTATCTGGCCTCCAGCACCCTTGCACAGCTGACACATCCTGAAGTTTGTATTTCCAGTTTGTGACTGGACCCAGTCTAAAGGCTATGGGTTATTTTGGGTTGGGGTTTTTGGTTTTTTATTATCTCTCTGGGTATTTTGTGGATTGAGACTTGTGCAGCCTCCCCACATGGGATGGAGGTGGTGGTTATATTGAACTGTTTAAATATTAGTAAGACTTTTGTAGTTTAAGACAGTAGTTAAAAACTACCTAAATTATCCTTCCTTGGGAAGGAAGAAGGAATTGCCAAAACACATCAGAGACTAAGAAGATACTTCAGTAGGCATGAATGAAGTGTTTGTGTAGAGGATCAGCCTTGGCTGAAAGAGAAGTACTGTATGACCACAGTGCAGAGATCTCCATGGCGTGGTTTAATTTACTTCACCTTGGGATTTGTAGGCTCAATGTGCTTTTATATGCTCAGCACAGGACATTCTCTTCAATTTCATTAAAAGATTGTGTTCATAGATTCCTGAATTTTGATTTCCTCTCTCCAAGATTATTACAGTCCTGCAATGTTGGGCCTGAAAACTGATCAGGAAGTCCTTGGAGAACTTGTGAAAATGAAAGTTCCAGCTGTGGCAGAGCTGATGGAAAGACACGGAGTCATGTGGACCCTGGTGGTGTCACGCTGGTTCATATGCTTGTTCATCGACATTCTTCCAGTAGAGGTAATTGGTAACATAAAAGTTCTCTTGCTATACACTTGTAATAGTTTAATTTGTATTGCTTTAGTAAAAATTGCTGTCTGGAAATCAATCTGTAATCTGAATTCTGTCCTTTCCTGCAGACTGTGCTCCGAATATGGGATTGTTTGTTCTATGAAGGGTCAAAGATCATCTTCCGGGTGGCCTTAACATTGATTAAGCAACACCAAGCTTTTATTTTGGAAGCCACGAATTTTCCTGATATTTGTGAAAAATTTAAGCAGATCACCAAAGGAACATTTGTAACAGAGTGTCACAGTTTCATGCAGGTAAATTCTCTGCAGATTTTGGTCCCTCTGAATTAAATCTAAGACTGATTGAGAAATATTTTTCACTGAGCAAAATACAGTTAGGAGAAATGTAGCTGTTGGGATTGCCAAAATCATGAAGAATGTTTTTATGTAAGAAACTCCAACCTTTCTAAGAACTTTTCTTAAATAATTATCTAATTCCATATACAGCAATCCATTTACATTACCTGTCATACAGGCAAAAATAGTCTTTTTGCCCTTTCTACCAGTTAAGGCAGGAAGTCTGATGAGAAAATAATTTTAGTGCATTTTTTCAGTGAACTATGGATTGTGTTCCTGTGCTTTTTTTAAAGATTGACATGAAGTATTGTAGAATAGGCACAAAGTGCACTTTAAACTTGCATTGGTAAATCACTGTGGTGCCAGAATATAAAGCATTCTGTTTAGAACACAACTGTAGCACCAAGTTCTCCTTTCCAGAAAAACATGAAATTGAATCAGTCTTATGACAATCTGCAAACTGAGAATTATTAAGACAGTGGGTGCCAAATCAGTATAACACATTAGATTTGGAGCTTAACTCAGAAGATGGAAATGTAAAAGAGGTAAATGCAAAAAGGTAACAGGAGCATATCTGTCATAAATGACTTGGTCAAAGCCACCGTCATTGTTTGACAAGTGCACACTAAACTATATCCTGGAGGGTGGCTCTTACCCCCAATGTTCCATGCTCATACCAGATCTCTGTGCATAGGCCTGTTGTAGTAGGATGTCAGTTATGTTGTTTCATTTTTGCTCAAATAGAAGGAAAACAAGTTAAACTTACTGATGTTTGTGAGTGTTTTTATTAAAGGAGCAAGAGAAAACCAAATCACAGGTACAGCTTTAACTTAAAAGGGAGATATTTGAGGGCTTTTCCCATTCCATAAACAGTTTGGAATAAGAGTTTTGTTAAGTGTTAACTGCCATGAGAATGTCAGTTGAGAGGCTGATACTAACACTTGACTGTGAAGGACTTCCTTCCCCTCTCTTTAATTACGTTAAATTTTACAAGAGCCATTTTTAGAAAATCAGCTACTTTTTCCTTGCAGTTACCCTGAATAAAACTATTTTAACTGTGTTAGTTCATGTAGTAAGGGGGCTTTGAAGGCAGCTAAATAAAAATTTAGGTTAGGTTCTCCTGTAACTCTGAAACACATACTTTTGTTTCGGGTGTTTGTTTTTTTCAGTAGCACAGGTACCAGTACCAGTGACGGTGATGACAGTTGAGTATTTTATGCCTTCCTCCCCCTGAACAGAACCTTCATTTTTAGTTTAATGCAATGCAGGCTCTGTCACCAGAAAGCTGTTTAGAACTGGTTCAATGACAATCTCATCTCCAGAGCTGTCATTTAACAGCTCCAGAGAACTGAGGGATCCAGATGTCTTAACTGCAAAGTGCATAAACTTGCAGCTTGCTTCACAGTTTTGTTCACTCAGAAGTTTTAGGTGAAGTAGTAGAAACGAATGTATTGTTCTTGAGCAACAAGAAATTGGAAATGCATTAAGTTCTTACATCCACATATTTTACTGCCCTGGAAATCCTGGTAGAGAAGAGGAGCAAAGGTAGTATAACGAGGCATCAAGACCGAATTTTTTTCTTTCTGCAGTGGGAACATATTGATTTATGTATGTTCCAGAGCCTGCGCTACCTATGCCAGCACCACACGAGAAGTGCACTGGTGCTTAATATGTTCTAAATATGCCTGCCTTCCACCACCACCCCTGCCTTCTAAAATAATTTTAACTGGACACACATTCAAACCAGATTTTGTATTGCTGCTTTTGTGTAACTTGCAACACTGGTTTACCATGTCTTTGCAGCAGACTAGATGATGTTACCCTGTTACAGGAAGGCCAAACAGCAGAAAGCATTTTCAGAGTATGGGCATCAAAGCAGGGATTTCACACTTAACAGAATGATGTGAGAATTCCAGCATGTTGTCCAAAGCCAGTATTTTAACTAAGACTTTTTTCCTTTTGCCCTCAGAAAATATTCACAGACCCTGGAAGTTTGTCCATGGCAACAATCAACAAACTCCGAGAGACTTGCAGGGAGAAGTTGCTTTCTCAGGGATAACTCCCCAGATATAACCAGGTGGTCAGATACTACAGCAATTGACACATTCCTCTATTTGCACTGACTAAAGCACACTTTAAGCTTTCCATGAGTTAACTGATACTTGACCAATTTTTCCTGCCTTTCAAGTAAGTGTGTTAGTACTCTGTACTGTATCAGCTTTGATAACTGGAAGTGGTGGTTCTCTTAGTGTTTGTTGGTGATGTGTTGTTTTTATTTTTTAAAGTGTTTTCAGAAGGTAGAACGTGATCAATGTCAGGACACTCCTTTAAAAAAAAGTCCCAGGGCATTTTGTAATATTAGAAGAAAAGGGTGTATAAAATTATGTATTACTGTATTAACTGTGACACCACTACCATTTGTACAAAATAAATTAATTTAATTTGTCAGAACCTGTTTCTTGGTGTAAAGAGAATAAATGTGTGATCTCATTCTAGACTGCCAGTACTTGGCTAGAACACAAGCATAATTTTCCTTCCTGCTATCCCTTAATGAACTCAGTAAATATGGCAAAGTGCAGGGCAAGACATCGGTGAAAGTGACCTTCATCTTCACTAGCTGTTAACCTCTGCAGCATGTAACAGCTCTTCAGGTAAAAGCAGGAGGGATCACATGCAAGGATACAGAAAGCACAGCAAAATTTCCTCTACAATCATTCTTAATCTTTTATACACTTATTTGGGGTTTTCTAGCTCTAGGACCGAGGTAACAAGTAATTTGATGGAAAAGGGGAGGTAGCATTCCTCACTTTGTTGTAAGGGCTGCTGACAGTACAGGCTGTACTTCTGCTTTGTGCTGGTGTACTGAGACTGCACTACCACTGATCTATCCTCACACACCTGTGTCCCTAAAACTTTGAGGAGAAACATCTGTAAAGACAGCCACCAACAGATTTCTTCCCTGACATGGGGAGAAAAAGGGGAAGTCCAAAGTTGTATGTTAAAGCAAGTCTAAATATCCTAACCCTGGGCAGCAGCCCTGTCCCTGGCACCGGGCCACTTCCAGCCCTGCTGGGGACAGGAGCCCGGGAATTGCTCTCTTGTCCCTACAGAGCCCTCTCGTGGCCAAATCCTCTCCTTTCAGCTCGGGAAGGGAGGGAAGATGACTGGAGAGATCAACGATTTGTGGGTTTTTTACCGTGCCTGTAGAACGACTACAGTGGAAAGCCTCACCTTTTACTTCATTCCTTGCCAAGAAAGGCTCTTCCCCCGACATAGATTGAGTTTCTTTCACTTCTCAGCAGGGAAAAAAAAAAAAGACAACTTTTTCAGAGGAAGTAGATGAATGGTCTTTTAGACAAGTAAAGACTGCTACTCAACCGTATGATTCTGAGATATCCTCTCTTTTATGGGACCAGACATTGTGCTTTTTCCTCAAGGACTGAATTATAAGGATATTAGGCATACCATATTCCTAGTATGTCAGCAGATATTGGAAATACTGTTCACCACTGGCAAGTCCATAGTTTCCAGGTACCTTCAAGGTAGCAGGGCAGATGGTCCAAAGTACACCAGCCTCACTGCCATGTGTTCTCCCTGTCAGGAGGAGTGTTGTGGGCAGTGTTTCCTGCCCTGCAGAGCTGGTACTGCTAACACCAAAGCCTGACTGCAGGAGGGAGCCAGGGGACCTTTAAACACAAAGCACATTACACTACACACAGCCCGCAGGAGATGAGTGTTTCCTACTTTGTGGAAAGAGCCTAACTTCACAATAAAGCACAAAATGTCACTTACACAGGCCTTACACTTCCAGGAAGCAATACTTAGCAGGGCAGACCAGTGGGAGATTGACACATCTCAGCAAGTGGTAATTTAGTAGAAGAGTTAACTTCTCCAGGTCTCAGGTTAGCAAAACACAGCATTCCTTGTTTCCAGGCACAAAGTCCAAAACAAGGGGACTGGTCCAAAAACACACAGTTAAGGTTCACCTTTGTGCCACAAAGAAAAAACTTAAGCACTTGTTTAACATAACTCCATACTAAGGATTTTTTGAAGCTTCTCAAGCAGAGCCAAACCATGACTTCAGCACTTAACAAATGGTCAAATGTTTTAAGAATGATCAGCAATACTAAGAAATACAGAAAAAAAAAGTGTCTTTATTAGCATTGTTACAGGCAATGCATACATAAGAACTGATCCTTAAAGTGTACAACCCCCCAGCCAAGTTTAAAGCAAAAGAATCAGCAGATTGAGATCTATATTGTACACATGTGCAGTAACAGGATCTCTCTGAACCTTCCAACAGAATAGACTGAAATCACTTTACAAAAAAAGGTAAATAAAAATAACATCCATTTTAAAAAAGTACCAGCTCTTAACAAGCTGGCATAGCATCAAAAATATCAAACAGGGGAGTTGTCCAATCATAAAGAGTTCCTGTAAGGTTTGAGTATTGCGTCGTTCACACCCTGCATGTGCCAGGCATTGAGTTTAAAGCTTAGTAAAAAATACACACCTAAGAGACAAGGTGAAATTCAGATTTTAAACTTCAATTTTGTCAGTTGTTACTAAATTTTTTTTTAATGCTTCATCAGTATAATTAACATCATCGCTCAATGGCAGCGGTGCAAAGAATGAACCTTTTCCCTTTGTTAAGAGTTCTGAAACTGAGTCAGTGTGAGTTAGCAACATCCCTCTCTGGAATCTTTAGCTGACATGATATTACGCCAATTCCAAAAAAGCACCCTTAAAAACTTTTAGCTTGTTTCTAAGTGGGTAAATATTTAAACTAGTTAGCAAAATTAAACACCAGAATTTTCAGAAGTTATTTTTGTGCATAGTTAAATGCTGCAAGATGATTTCACATTTAATAAAGCAGACTTTAAAGAGGCAATTTGCAAGAAAAGATGTTACCTTAAAATATCAATCTTAGCTCAGGGAAAACGTGTGGGGTTTTTTTAACCCCCAGCCTCTTGCAATTGCTTTTCATCTACACTGGATTTTAGTGCAAGTCATTAAATTGTTTGATATCCAGCATGGCTTCTCTTTCTGCCAATCAAGTAAGCAATCAAGACAATTAGAACAAGACCAGCAAGGGCTGCACCAACTATTATAGGGATCAGCATGTTATTTTCATCCTGTTGACATTCTTCCACTGAAGAGAGAGAAAAAAATCTATGTTAGGTACTAGTGCACCAACAGATGGCTACATCCAGAACTTCAGGATTTTGCTCTCAGCACATAATAAAACTAGCTCAACTGAACTTACAGCTTGCCAACAATTAAAAGGAAGCTAAGTCCACTAACTATGATCATTCAGGATGAAGTCTTTCTAGTACTAGCTATATGCACAATACAGAGAATTATACTAATTGTTTCCTCCTCAAGAGCTGTTGCTGTTACACACAAGCTTAGCCATCATAAATATCTGTGTTACTCGTCACACAGCCATTTTGCTTTAACCAGTGACAAGGGACACCTTTGCCCTTTCATACAAGTGTCTGCACACAGTTAAGAGGGACAACTAGCTCTTCCTTAACTCTCCTCTGGACCATCAGGAATAAGTCCTAGTTATTTTGAAGCTTTTTATGTACTTCTCACACTACCCTCAACTCGGACATCTTTATCAGCCCCCACATCATCTGTAGTGGGACAGGCAGACACCAAGCACAGCACCCACAAACTGCCATTTGACTACAGGATATTATATTTATATCAAAAAGTACTTCACAAATCTTAGGTTTGGCAGGGGGCACCCAATGTAAACCTCTTACCTGGCCCAAATTTGTCTCCATCAATCTTGAAAACCTGGATCTGAACATTAAATACATTGACAAGGGCTTCATCTGTGACCTGGAGATTCTCCTCTGAATTGCACTTGTAGGAGTTCCCTACTGTAGCTCTCAGCCCACTAATGCTGTTGTTTGATGCTTCAAATTTTGGATCTGTGTAAGAGAAAGTCTTGTTATATAAACCTGAAGAGCTGTAAGCTCATAGAGCTAAAATTTGATACATTCATTCCCAACATTTCTAACATGTTATTTAATACAGGCTACCATTAATATTTATAGAAGTAGTCACTGAAAGTAGACTTCTTAAAAGTCCTTACTTTTTGCTTCAGAAGGCAGAGTCGTGCTTACATTCACACCTTGCAGGAAGAATTTTTCAGCACTTGCATTCTTTAAAAAAAACAAAACAAAACAACAAACCAGTAGTTGTCATTTAAGCTAATGATACACAATATATATACAAGCTGTTAACATTCAGATTTGATTCTGCATGCATTTTGAGAAAGGTTTTCATAGGCTAGTCCACAACTGGAAGTAGCATCCAAAGGAAGAGTTTATTAGTTGTACTTTAGAAGAGAAAAGCTACAGAAAGTGTGCATCTTAGGGAAGATTATACTGGGGAAGGGAAAAGAGACAGAGAAAGGGGGACTTGTCACCCCTCAAACTGTTGACCTGAGTTCTGCACTGCAGGCATAGTCCCACCTCTACCTTAATCAGCGTACTGCAGTGATCTTGGTATCCCAGAGCTGTGGGGAGTCATTCAATAGCAACAGGTCAAGGTGATCATATTTGATCAAACCCATCAGGACTGAAAGGAGCACGAAGCTCTCTTACAAACAAAGTAGATTCAGTCCTCAAAGGTATGCATTTCCAATACAGCACTGGGGCAGGGCTGTGAGAAACAGGATTCCCAACCATCATAGGAAACCAGAAGACAAGCACACATAGCCTTTCAGCTGTACATAGAATATTGACAAGGACTTAAATCCAGTTCCAGACTTGTACAATTAGATGAGATACCTACGTGTCACAGGCTGTTCCCAGTTTGGGCAAAGAGTCCTAGAGAGCAGGCAGTACAATTCTAAAAGAAATTCCCATTCCAAACAAAATACTTTTCTTTGTATATATATCTCTATATGTACATATAATACATGAACATATTCTTTTCTCACAAGTTACCAAGTATAAAACCCACTAAATTCTAGAATTACAACCAAAGGAATTAGTTATTCCCCTTTACTGTAGTTGCATCTTTTTTTCCTCTTGTACTTGCCCAAATTAGTTTTCCTACATGAAAAGTCCTGCAGACCCTGTTACATGCTTTGTGCAGAAATTCTTACCAATGCAAACAGGAAGATAACCCTTGTTTTCTCAAAAGTCAAATTCAACAAGGCAGATGTATTGTCGCATCTCCCAGCAACACTTGTATTATGTGGTACGAAATTCAGCAAATCCAAACCCATCTGTGAGAGACGAGGATCAGTTATGACATCGGAAGAGAGTAACACATCACTTTACATTCAATCAGCATGTGGCTGGCCCATATCACATGCACAGTGTTGTCTGCCCACCCGTAACAGTCACCAGGGCAGATACATGTTTAGGTTACAGGCTGGTGAAGCTGCACTGAGTTACCAGGCTGGCACAGAGCACCGAGGGCAACGCTGCATGTCTAACAAAGCTTTCTGCAGCCCTGAAAGCTGCAGCCAATAACCTGCTGCTTTCTCCACACTAATAAATTGTTTTGGTTCCTGCAGCATGAGGAAAACCTCAAGAACCACCACACCATACAGGGGTCAAAACACTCTAAAATACTGCTTTGACATTATGTAGAAGCAATTAAGGGAACCACCTGTAAACATAATCATCTTGCATGTCAATTCAGTTCAAAATGCTTTAGCTTTGTCCATGGTACATGATTTTGTACTGTCTTGCATCTGCAAAAGGCTGTGAGTTAAGTATACTTGCCAAACAATCAAATAGAAAACTTTCAGCAGCTCTTAGTTGGATACTCGTGGGCCTTTGGAAAATGGATTTGCCACCTCCTCACTGGTCATTACATTAGAAATCAGCTGTTCCAGCAGAGCTCAAACACCATGCTCAAAGAATTTCACACAATTAAGGTGGCTAAAACACAGTTGCCATCATACTCTGCCACTGTACAGCTATCAGTGCTCATGATTTTACCTCTCAGTCATCAACATTGTTAATAAATGCAATAGTTTCCTTTCCACCACCATTGTTTCCTACTGAAGGTCTTCAGCAGTCCCTTTAGGACTTTGGGTTTGTCCACAGGACTGGCAAGCTGGGCTCTGCACCAACAGTGGAGGGAAAGAACCTGTGCCAGGGCTGAATCTTACATAAACCATGTATTTTTACTTTTTTTTTTTTTTTTTTTTTGCTATCAAAATCATCCATTAAGTAGCTTTTAAGCATTAAAGTCAAACCCAACCTCTTCAGTGCTGGCAGTTTTACAGTAGTAATTTTCCCTTCTAATAGTCATTCACTGTTTTCATGCAGGTGCCTCTGGCCAAATTTCTGTATTTTATTTAACAGGTTAAAAATCCTATTTAGAAAGCAATTTGGATAACAGGATTCCCTCTGCTCCCATCTTGATAATTTTTACTGCTTCTGTGAAACGGCTACATACACTTCCTGGATTCAATAGCCAAGTCTAATACTGTGAATGGAAAAAATCCTTAACAGCCACTTTCTGTAGAACTGCTTGAAATGTCACTAGTCTAGACCATGTTAAAGCAATTCAAATCGAGGATAATGATGGATAAACACCACAGAGACCTGGGCTTTTTAAAGAAAAAATGACCTTATAATAATTTACCAAGTCTTCCCCAAAGAAGGAATCTGAAGGCTTTGAAGAAACAAAAAACCAAAATGTACCTTTTCATCTTTTTTTGGATAGGTGATATTAAGCTGTAAGCCCATGTAGGCAAGCAGGCAGGTTCCATTTGGACCAGTCACATTGTATTTACCAACTGCAGGATTTGGGGGCGATGATGTTGGTGCTGGGGTAGTTATTGGAACGTGGCTAGTAGTCTGTTTAGGAGTTGTAGGCACTACAGCAGTAGTAGAGACCATATCTTCAGCACATTCTGTCTCTGCAGAGAAAGGAAAACAGACAGTATCAAACAAAACAAAGCTGTGAGATGATCTACGTTTTTTATCCTCAAGGGAAAGGAAGACACAATTCCAACTAGCTTTTCCTAATAGAAGATAATAAAAGCTCAGAAACACAATGGTAAAGCATTACCTAAACACTTGCTGCAAAATTTCAGACACTTTTAAAGCCTGGCATGTGAAAACCACACCTCTATTTTTAACTACTGAAGTTCACATCCTTTCATTCACATGCATCATTTCACTTTGCCATCAAGCCAGGATAAATTAGACAGTGCTATGTTAACAGAGCCAGCATTCCCGCCGTATGCTCACAGCAAAGCTGGCATGCCTACCCCTCACACACTTGGGCACACGTGCTAAAACAGAGAACAGTTCCCCTGCCCACTGTTAAAAGTGGTCTCTCCCAGGAGATGTGTTCTCCTTCCCCTCCCCCTGTTACACTACCAGTTTGTGAGGACCTTGTGTCATTATTTAGGCAATATCCACAGTAACCTTAAAATAGTACTCTGGCTCTTCTCTTCTTAACAAGGGCATTCTAAGACACTGTTGCTAGTGGCAAGTGTTCTGCTGTATCCTCTCAAATCCATCCTCCCTTTAGTCCCACACGAGGAGCCAGTCTCCATGGGTGTAACAAGACTGAGTGAGGATGTGCAAGTTGTCCTCTTTTCATCCAGTCCAGCAGCAACTTCCAAGGGAACAGTGACTCTGATTTATTTGCTAGAGTACTCAGAAACACATGGCAGCAAGATCTTAACTTAATCTGGGAGCCAATAAGGTTCCTGCATTGAGTATCAAAGCCAAAACGAAAGGTCATAACAAAGACATTACTGTAGTAGAGACCTCCATGTCCCAAGCCAAGGTTATCTCCATGTGTCAGGGATAACAGCTTGCAACTTTGTAAGGACAACAGCAACTGCAGCAGCAGTCAACTCTGACTCAAAGGGCCTACTCCTAAAATTTAATGCATATGTATCTTGCAGGTATGAGATACCTAATAAATAGCCTCTGAACTTAAACAGCAACTTAACTGTTGATTATAGCTCAGAAAGAGGAACTCTAATCAGACCTGAAGGCACACACACTCCAACACAGCATCTTTTCCTATTTCTGCTCTCCATTTCTGAAAAGTCAAACAGCAGAGAGAAGATGGATGAATAGAGGAGTGGACCCTATGTTTTGTAGATTGGTACTGGTCTGATCCCAGAACTCAATAATTTCCTAACAAACTAAAAAGCAGCTTCTTGGAACTTCAGTGTAGAATTTCCCTCTGTCTGCAAGACCTCAACACACAAAGCATGTTACTCAAGTTGGCAGAGATGGAAACAACAAAATCACATCAAGTGGAAGCTTAGCCTAAGTGGAGTCTTGATACATTAGTTTCAGTGAGCTGATTTACAGCATAGCTTCTAGTAACTCTTCAGGACAGATCTGAAGATGGGACAAATTCTTACATCTCTTCTTGACAGTTACAGGAAAGCAGCTGACAAAACAACTATCACAGATAAAATGAAAGCCTCCTTTTCAGAGCTGCAGATAATCACTACCATCACCTCAGTCACTAAATTCTAGATACCCTGATGGAAATCACCATTTCTAGTGAAGCACAGAAGCACTGAATACTGACTCCCCTTCAGTAAGCTAAGTCCAGATCACCAGCAGAAATATCCTTTAATGAAAGATTTGCAGAGAAAAAACATTAAGGGAGAATTCCAGATCTAAAGTTTATAAATAACTAGCTGCCAAAGGGACAAGGGACGCCTCTAGCCTACAAGAATGAAAAAGAACAGATCTGGAAGGAACTCAGACTTTGAGGTCAAGAAGATTAAAAAAAAAAGGATAAAGTGAGAATTCTTTAACCATCTGAATTAAAAAAAAAACAAACAAGAAAGAAAACTCCTTGTGCACTAGGAATGGGAAAGTCAGATCCAAGTCTAGTAAAAAGTTAGGGAAGATGGTAATTTAAAAAAAAAACTATGCATAGCAGTATGGGTAACAGGAATGTGGAAACAACAAAATAACACAAAAAAAAAAACACAAAAAACCAAACCAAACCAAAAAAAAACAAACAAAAAACGTGCCTTGAACTCAGACCAATGTCTATGCTGGGATCATAGGAAATCACATATTTTTTCTGAAGATCAATAGTTTATCCAGACAGCAATACCAAAGGGTTGAAAGAAGTAACTTTGATAATATGTCATGATCGTCATGACAAATTAAAGCATTTGCATTTATCTAAAAAAAAGAGAAGGTCACATAGGAATAAAAAATAAAGCAAATGCTAACAAATTTGAGTTCCCTAAGAAATAATGCAATACTGATTTTTTTTTAACCAGAGGACTATGTAAGAACAGATAGTAAGTGGTCTTAAAAAGTGTTACACAGTAGAGAGATTTTACTGAAGTTCTGTAGAAGTTAAAAAACAGATTTACACAGTATCATGTCTTATGTTCAAGCCTGCTGAAAAATAATCATTTCTCACACTTATCCAGTGTAAGAACTGGATCAAGATATAAGCAAAAATGAGACAGTTCTGAAGACTGCAGTAATAGAAATCAGGGTCTGGGATTTTTTTAAAGGACAAATGTAGGGCCACATCTTTACTTTAAAACATTTAACTGAATGGGAAAGACTGATCAAGAGAATGATAAACACTGAAGTATGGGCCAGTCATGTGAAGCATCCATAAAAGGAGTCAATGCCAGTATTATCATGCATCAGACCAGGTATTTTTCACAGATATGGGACAAGGTAGAGATATTCCAGTAGAAGGCACTTGTTTGTTCTATCCATTCCATGCTAGCACAAACTACCCAAGTTTTTAAGATTTGTTTCAACCTAACTGGCACATAAATGGGATTAACAGCATAAAAAAGTTCAAAAGAGAAGATGAACTCCAAAAGTAAGGCAAAGACTTATCACTCCTTAAGATAGCAGGGATGATCAGTTTACATATGGCTCTTCATGTTTGAGGAGGGCTGCCACAAAAGCAAAGGACATGAACACACCACAAAGCTGTTTGTCTTCTAATCATTATAGGAGCAAAATTCCAAACTGCTTTTCATTACAAGCAATCAGGACAAAAAAAAAATCACTTTGAAATTATACCTGAAAGAGATAGAGCTTTACTGTTTCAGTTGACATAAAACCTCCTGTAGGAAGATGCACATATCTGTTCCTTACAGACCAGTTTTTAACTGTCTGCCATTATATCACTAATTTTCCCCAGAGCACGGAGTAACTAGTTCAAATTACTTTGGTAGAGGCATAATGCGTGGGAATTGCCAGAAACTTTTTGAACTAGGATTCTGGCCATGTGCCCAGTCAACCTACTGTTGCACATGTTTACACTCATACTCATCAACAGCAGGAATGTTCCCTAGTACGTGTACAATACCCGTGGGAATACAGTCCACTATCTTCTAGTCATGGATTCTGACATTCCTACTGTGAAAACCTGAGGCAGTTCCATTCATTTCAAAAGATGCTGCTATCAGAGCTTCAGATCCAATTTGTACCCACCTAAATATGATTACTCAGAATGTAAAAACAAAGAACCTATTATTGGAAATATGAACTCATCAAGTGCATTTTCTACTACAAGATACCTACTGTTCACACTGAAAGTGCCATTTGTGAGATAGGCTTCCAAAGTGACATTGCTAAACGTAATGTTCACATTCTTCATATTGACCTGCTTGGAGCTGATGCATCTGTATTTGGTGCCCACATGTGCCTGAATAATACTTCTATGTGACACAGTCTTCATTTCTCCTGTAGAAAGATTACATTGTATTAGTATGTAAGAGTATTTAAAGACACAAGTCAGTATTACATCTGGAAGGGTCACACAATAAACAGCACGAAGTTTTCATTTTACCTGTAGTTGAATTAGGGAACAAAGTTGCATCTGACAGATTGTAGTGGAAAACTAACTCTTCAACTTGGTACTTGTCTGTAGATTCTGAGAAATTCAGGCTTAGTGAATGTCCTGCTCCAAAATCCAATACCAGAACTGGATGAGATGTATTATCTTTACCACATGAGCTCTGTGAGTCTACTGTAGCATTTTGTGGCAGAAGGAAGTGTACAAACTGTGGAGTAGAAAATAAAACACATGTAAGCTTTTTCTAACTGCTTTTTAAATATCCTATGAAACTGTTACAAACATAGAGAAGACATTAATACATCCTATAAGATGTCTACTTATATACCAGCATATAGCAAGTAGTATGTTACTGGCACTCAGGTTTAAGAATGTTACTCTCTGAAATTTGAGGACAGAACAGTACATACTCACAGCACCTCTTAAGACTTTTTTCCTCCTAAGATAGAAATATGAATTTGCAGGTACTTCTGTACTAGGTGAATCAAATCTGGCAAACTCTGGACATACAAAAGTGGGAGAATTTAAGCTTTGCTTCTTGTAGTACAATCCAGCAAGAACAAGAGCAAATGGTACACCCTACATAGTTTGGCCATAATACTTTGAGTTTATTACACACCATGAAATAATGTGGTATCTCAAGACCAATGCGATGTTTTGGGAAGTTTTGAGCTTACCATTTACAGTAAGAAACAGACAAAAGCATATTACGAAAGCAGTCACCTCTGAGTGTAAACATGTATACCAGTATCAACAGGATTTCAGATCATCAGCACCACCAAAAAAGTGGATTATGCAATATAATGCTTAGCTCAAATCACATTTAGCAAGTGCATCACTGGCAAAGTAGTAGGAGTTTTTTTAATTTTGTATTATACTGATTGCTAGGGAAAACAAAAATCAACTTCAGCAAGATGCAACTGCATTGAGACTACAAATAATGCACAATTCCTGTTCAGTATTAAAGGTATTAAAAAAAAAAAAAATCCAAACCTGAAAAGCAGAGTATTTGTAAAGGCAAGTTCTTAACTCACCATTAACAAGCTTTTGCTGTTAATCCGAAACAACTTGTAAACACTGCACTAGTCTACAGATACACTGAAATTTAGAGATTTGCCAATCTTCTCATAGATTTTGAGTAAGTTTAAAAGCTACTTGCCATTTCAGTTCAGATTTAGTTCATGTGAGTGTAAACAAGTTCACCAAAAGACAACTGGTAGTATTTTTGCCTTTAGAGTTCCAGTGAAAGCCATTATAGGTAGAACTGGTGTGGAATTTCAATCACAAAAGTAATTTCAGACACGTATTGTTTGTGACGGTTTCAGGTGGCCTTAACTCTGTTGTTTAACTAGAAGAAGCATCAGTAATAAAGAAAAGCTGATGCAACATGACTGGGATGGCAAAACTTTGCTGAAGCAGTTTTCCAGCATAAATACTTGTTGAAAGTTTAAACACCGTGCAGGCACAAAAATAACCACACATTTTATAAACACTAGGGACAAGCAGTAAGATAGCCCCCTCACCTCTTTTTGCTCATTGTTTTTGTACTCCACTGAGAAGGCTACTGTCAAATCAGCGATTATGCAGATCTTACCACTGGAATCTTTCACTTCAAACGAAGAGGAAGCCTGTAAAAACCCTGTTAAGAATGACAAATGGTTAACTTGCTATCATATACATTTTTATTTTTGATCCCAAGGAGACATAAGCACACCTGTACATTTTGGGAGTACAACATACACATCAGTTGAGTTTGGAAACTTGAGCATTAGTGGCCTCTATATTAGCTTCAACATCACTAACACACAGAGGACAAATTTAACAACTCATCTATAAAAAGACAAAGCCACACTAACTGCTGGCATGCTGGGTCCTCAGAGGGTAAGAAAAACACGCAACAAACATGAGTCATACTGTTCAAGGCAGCTACTCAGAGTTCACCCTACATAGCAACTATTTCACAATCTTCAGCCAGACCTGACTTAGCATATTTGATCCTGCATGCCTACAATACACGGCCTTCCCCCCACAGCACACCATGCACCCTTCATTCTCGCTGTACCAGGACACTCAGCTGTACATGCACTGAATGCAGCATTTAGAAAGCTTGGACTGACTGCAGATGTTTTGAAGGCACTGCCAAAAATAGCACTATAGAGCATGCTACCCTTGCCAGGAGAACTCTTTTTTACTGTCATCACGCTCTCTGCACTTGAAAGGAGGAAGGGGCCAAGACCTTGACACAGACTGAGGTTACGTTTTCCTGACTGGTTTAAGCTAAACTCAGACTTAGCTGCTGGGAAAAGCAGAGAAAAGCTTTCCCTCCACTTGCTTCCCTCCAGCCCCAGCACTCAGAGCACACTAAATACAACTGACCACACTAGTACCAACTTAACAGGGTAAGAGCATGCAGCAAAAGGAGCAGAGTCATCCTGCAGCATGTATTTGGACCAGTGTCCACTGCCAAAGAAGCTTCACCTAAGGGACATGTTGTGGAGGCTAGATACAGATGGAAAGCTGGTTATCTTGTACTTGATTTGGGAGCCAAGGATAATTGACAGCACTCCTATACCTGAAATCACACTGAAGTGTTTCCAGGTCTTTAGGGTAGAGTCTTATTTTTCTGATTCTCCATTTGTCACCACAAATCCCCATAAAGTGAACCTCACTGCAAAAAAGCCTGCACCACTTTCATGCTAGCACTTTATCAGTCTGCATTTGCAACTTCAGTCTTGCAGAAAACCTGATAAAAAACAGCTGCAAGACATAAACCATTACCACAAGCAAATAAGCTTTAAGGAGTCCAACATGCTAATCCATTCAACTATTGATAACAGGAAAAGATCTGGATGAGGGATTATCCAGTAGCTAGCTGCCCTCCCCAAGAATGTTTGTTTTTTCTTTTTTTTTTAAATCCTAATTTTAAAAGTTTTCACTGCAAAACTATGGTGCATACAATTGTATTGAGACAATTCTCAGGAAAAACTGGGCTGGGCTTTGGTAGAAGGTACATCAGTTGTAGGAAAACATTGGAAACTATTTCTCTGGCACCCAGAAAGCATTTTCCCTTGTTGCCTTCCCCTTGGCAACAACATATCCTCCTCCAGCACCAAAGAGGGGAAAACTTAAGCTGGAATGCATACACTTTACCCAGTTGTTTGAAAAGTCTAGACTTGAAATCAGAGATAGAGGAAAATGCTTAAGAATAGACAGTGTAGAAAACTTATTTCAAAGCAAAACCATCCTATCTTTGCCTTTGTGCCCAGCTTAAAAATGTTCATTAAGAAACATACATTCATTATGTATTGCAATTCAGAGCATAACCAGAAAGAGTAAATGCTCTTCCACATGGAAGTTTCAATTTGCAAAGTTCCTCAAAAGCAAGCTGCTTACACTTTCTTGAAGATTTCTAGCATGGCATAGAAAATGCATAAAGGCGGGGAACAAGAGTCCATTGCTCCTTGAACCAACACTATGACAGGAAAATGTGCTAGAATGAAAACCTTCAGTATGCATGCCAACTCCCTTGTTTGATAGCTATTAAAAATCTTGACAATTTTAGAGATAAAAACAATCAGGTAACAGGCAGTAAAAGAATGAAAGATAAAAAAGTTCTAAAAAGAAATGCAGGGGAAAGAAAAGACTAAAATACAATGAAGAAAAATGTTGCTGACCTAAAGAAAAATGTGACAGACCTGCCCATTACACATGATTCTGAGAACAGACAATCCAGAAGTACCAGAAAGCACCAAATGGAAGATAAATTCTGGGAATGAAGAACTGACAAATCATGCTTATCAAGCTTAAGTAAGAGAGAATAAGGGGCATGAACAAACAGTAAAAAATACCATCTGCATAACTACTGGATTTTTGCAAGGTAAAGTTCACACTATTATATGAGCCCTGATTTTGTTAGTGTGGAACAAATGCTAAAAAACCCCAATCCTTCTTAATCAATGTTGAGCAACTGCTGGATTTACAATGTCAGTGATGAGACAGACACATGCAGCACGAGATACTGAGCTGTCCTCGATGCAGTGTCAAGAGAGCTGTTTCACTGCAAGTACAACAACACAGACCAGGACAGTGGTCAGAGAGCACTGTGCTGCAGCATCATCTGCTCCCAAGGTCTTGGAGGAACGTAGATGAAACCAAGAGAAACATAATGGACATAACAAAAAATTATAAAAAAACCCCACTGAAGAACACATCAAGACACTTAAGGAAAGAAAGCCCCACTTAATCTTTTCTCCAGCCACTTTAAGGCAGAAGAACAACTTGCTGGGTCTTGGAAGAAAGCAGCTGTTGAGTTTTGTGAAGGCAGTTTCAGTTTTGACTAGTGATTAATGTGTGAATCATCCCCAACCCACAAACGGTAAGAGCGTGCAGTCAAAATGTCAAGAATACAGAAAAGCAACCTCATGTTGAATCAATCTATCCTGGGAATATTTCTATTTAAGTTACACAACAATTCTACCAGGGCATATCTACAAGTTGAGAATACTGTTTGTTTATCTCATAACAGTAACATTCTTTGCTGTTTAACACAAAAACTGATACAACCTCCAGACTTTAAAAGCTCCTCTTAATAAACTGCAGCGCCCTGTTTGACAACTCTCTGTGGCAGAGCATGTGCAGTACTGAAGAGCTTTTTGACTTCTCAATAGCAACAGAGAAGTTTTGTGAGGTTCATTACTCACTTGGCTGGAAACACTATATTATGGATATCTAGTAAAGCAATCATCGAAAATGTAGTAACATAAAAGACATTTCATTTAGTTCAGATGTTTCCTTTGTATTCCAAGAGGTTCCAAGAAAAGGCTGCTTATGTATTTATTCTGGCTGCATATTTTCAATGGAAAATCATAATCTATCTCTTTATACCTAATTTCTGCAATTACAGTCTCATGCAAGAAAATACTGAAGGTAAAACCGTTAAAGCAACAGCTACATATGTGATTTGAATTAAATCCAGCGTCCTTCCTTATCTAAGTATCTAACTCAAAAAGACGTTTATTTATTGTATCTCAGACTGCTAGTAAGTCAAACAAAACAAATACTTCTTTGATTGTATAACAATTTATCTTAGAGAAATCTACCTCATAAAGTTGTTTGTTTTAAACTGAAAACTACAAAGCTAACAAAACTACCTAGCGCATCTGAACAATCTAAATATAAGCCCTTTTGAATATGGCTCCCAGAATGGCAGGATTCCTTGTATCTCGACCACACAAAGATACTTTCAGCTTTCAGGCTTCTTTCAACTGAAAACCTGATAGTCAAGCACAGATACCCTTGAGTTACTCTCCCATATAATGGAAACCTACTAAGGGAGAGAGATGAATGGTTGCTGTGCTCTAGAAAATATTAATGGCAATTGTTTAAACTGACTGCTTGCAAAGAGGACCTCAGGTACTATAGTTAATGATTTACTTTGTGTCCAGTTTTTATTAGAAACATGGAACATTAACAACAAGAACCTAAAACACAAAAGCTTCTTCTATATAATCTGGAGTTTATTACTATAGTCATGTTTTCTGCATAAGTAAAAACCTCTTTAGCATTTTTCTTCTTCCCTCTTGGAATAAAGGACAGCAAGCCATCCAAATCCACCTGGGCACGTATTCCACATCATGAGTAGTTCAAGCCATACAGATAGCCAGCGGATGGGGCTGTCTGCAGTTCCACTGACTGCCTAGGCACAAGGGAGGTAAACCAGGGCTGCGGCATGGCCCAGTTTACCCCTCCGGAGGAGTGCTGTGACAGGGGTGCAGAGCGTCACACCCACAGCCTGGTCACACAAGGACTCCTCTGCGACAGCCAGTGCTGTCACTGCTGTACAGCAGCACCCCGGGGTAAGGGGTGCTTGCTGACAGATGCTGGCCCTGTGCAATTGGCTGTACCTGAGCTACAGCACTGAAGTGCTGCCCTACACCTTTGTCCAGGTGTTCTGATGGCACACACAGCCAATGGCGCTATCTACAGGGCATTAATCCAAGGAGATAAGAAATGCTGGTTCTTATCTAAAGGTTTATTTCCTATTGCACATGTGAAAAAAAGTGCCCAGTGATTTACTCATTCTAATGGTTTGGAATGATCCTGTCATCTCAGTGCCTTTTTGTGAACAAAGTGGTAACCTTAGTCACCACTTTAGACTCCTAAATCTATGCCAGAGAAGAGAATGGAAAAATCCCCGAGGAGTTATGCTCTCCTCTAATGACCTATCTTCTAATGTAAGCAGCCCTCCCAGTGGGACACCCAGTCCAAGTCTTTTATCAGAAGACTCACTTGAGATTACTTTCTTAGGATTCAGAACCTATAATACCTTGGGGTAGTTGAGGAAGAAAAAAAAATTAAAAAATAATATATTTTTGGAAGATCACACTATTTCATAACCCTAACATTTCAGAAACAACTGAAAGCAAGAAAATCTCTTGGCAGACTTGATGTAGGAAACTCTTTGTGAGAGACAAGATGGTTTCCATAAAATGAGTTACATTTACCTGTCACCCATGGTCACAGGGGACTGAATGCTGCTTATCCGAACAAAGTTAGACTCACTTCAACTGCTGTTGGACACAGCTGAACATATACATAGGTGGAGAAAAGGGGAACAGAGAGTAATGCAAGGATGGATGAGAGTACTTAAACAAAGAAGAGAACCCACTACACTCACACAGGTGCAGCACCTGACTATATCAAGTTCCTGATCCAGCCCCACAATATATATCCTTGCCAACTAACAAATCCATGCGGTCTCAGATTATGATTTTTATATTGTTGACTTCCATTAAGGCAGTAAACACTTTGTTTCTCAACTCAAGCTTGCAGATGAATAACCTCTGTCTTTATAAACAAATTTATAAGAGTACAAAGGCATTACACTATCTAGCACCTGTACACTTGCCATTTGACCCAAGAATTGCATAATTGCATCAAGTTTAGTCACGTGAAGCTTCTTTAGGGCCTCCTATCTAAAGGAAGGAAATCTTAGGATAGCTCTCCAGCAAATGATTACATGAGTGCACTGGTAGGTCTAAACCTCCTTGGCCAGGCCCTTTTCAGCATTCACACAAGTCCATTCTGCACTTGCTCTGATTAGCACTGTTGTACTATACTACACAACTAACACACATTCTTCAAGGCAGCTGGCAGCCCCAAACAATGTTTTGAAAGAAGGAGCACTGCATGACAATTTAAAGATAAAGTCTCCCCAGAGGAGAGGACATTCGGGGAAAAAAAAAAAAAAGATAATAAACCAACTGCCTGAGTAAAACTACTTTCCCAGTCCTCTAAAGAGGTAGATCTTAACCCTGTCATGGAAACTTAAGACATATTGGTGTTCCCATATTGCACAGAGTGAATTCTGCCTTGTCAAGAAATCCAAAGTCACTGAAGTTTAATACAAGAGAAACAAATACACTAACTGTGAACTACTGTGTCCAGCCTGAACACTGGAGAAAGAACAGCCAGAGAAGTGTCCACTGCACAGAGCTGAACCACATCTGAAACTCCATACTCTAATGCCAGAGTGCTCCTAAGACTCTCACACTTGGAGTTACAGTAGAAATAGCACAGCCAGTGTTGCTGTCAAGTGAAAAAGAAAGTTAAGAAACTGTTATCCTGAGACTGAAAGGGACACCAGTCTATCTTGAAATCAGATGCACAAAACCCATGGAACTCTGATTTACCAAACCATAAGGTACATTTTTAAATATATAATACAGAATTAAGATAATGCAAAGGAGTGTTCAAATAGATGTTTTAACTACTGGCATTCACATAACCAAAAGAGTCTCCTACAAAGCTAAAGAGAATAAATACCAAGAAATCCAAGATTTCTCTAGGAATTTCCAAATAATCATATCTGACTTGAGACAAAAGACGAATTTGCAACAAGCAAAGGTAGAGTGCCACTTCATGCTAGAAATGAGTTATTATCTTTAAGGCCTAGAATGGCTTATCAGAGGTAACAGGAGTTAACATGTCAGTGGAATATCAATCTTTTGTTTGAGTCAGGTTCCTCTGTATCTAGAGGTATTTATTCAGTTTATTGTATGTTACTGATTAGAAAACATCCTAATCACTACAGAACAATCTAGAAGTAGGTTACACCAAAAATAAAACTCCTCAGTGAGTCTGAACAGAAACCTCAGAAGTGTTGTGTCAGGATGGAGCCTGCAGAGTTCTCACACAGCAATGAAAGAAGTTACTTTAAGAGTCAGAAAAGCTGCTGAAGTCAAAGCCGAATAACCTGTCACATGACAACTGGCACACAAATTCAGATCCTTAGAGACTATGTCAACACACTTAAAGCAGCTATCAAGCAAACACTATGTTAACGGCAGCATTTGGTAAAACAATGTTCTAAAAGTCTCTCAACATAAAAGCAATTACATTCTGTGAAAATTAAGTTTTACTCAGTCTCAGTTCCATACAGTTACCGATGCCAAAACTGAGAAGAACAATTCAGCACCAACTTACTCACTAGCTGGAATTCATTACCAAGTTTCTCTCTACTATCCCTACATTGGCAGCGAGGTTTGAAATTCCCCTTTGGACTAGAGTTGCGCAACAGAAACACGTGGATTATGTGTCAATAACTCTGAAATGGCATCACACTACTTTTGACAAATGAATTTTTCCTTCCTCAAATCTCAAGCACTTATTTACTCACTAACACTGAATCTATGTCTGACTCTAATCTCGGATTTTCCGAAAAGTTTTCTCTGATGTGTCTGTGTTTCAGTAAGGAAAAGAAATGTGTGGGTGCTCTAGGACTCAGAAAGCACAAGCAGCTCTGTCGGGTTTGGCACACAACCCAACTGACTCATCATGCTCAACAACAGACAAGCACCATCTTACTCCATATTTCAAAAAGTAGCAGTCAAGTTTGAGGGAAAGTACTTGTTTTCCCATAGCCTCCCTTCCCTGCATTTACCACTACACTACCTAAATCTTTTTTTTAATTCCATTGGCATGCTTGATATTAGTGAGGAAATTAATAACAAAATACTTAATGCTGACACACAAAATATTCAGTTTAGTGCTTGCTGCTCAATGTGAATGGAAAACTGAAACAGTGAGGTGTGGTGAGGTATTCAGGAGGAAAAAAAATTCTATTGTCCCAAAGTCAAGGCATTACCAAACAAGCTTTCACATTTGACTCACCCATACTAATCCTTCAGCCTCCTGTGATCATTACCTTGCCCTAATCGGTGTTCACTCATGACTAAAAGGCTGCAAATGAGCTAACAACATCTGAAGACTCCAGCTCATATATTTTCATTATCTCATATTCTTCTCCCCTCACCTACAACTCAAGTGTCTCACTGACAGAAGATACTGGAGGCTTGTTGCACCCCAAGAAGGGGGTCTCTGTGTGCACCACAAAATTTTCTCCCGAGACTGCAGGGTAAAGTTATGCAGGAACGCCACCCAGCTACTACGCTACTAGACACTAGTACAAAGTTCTGACTATCAGCAAATACTCTGTGGCAAAATAAACCAGTCAGTTGCCTCAGCTGCAGGAACCTAACACACTTTACATGCCAGAAAGTGACAGACATAATGCACAGAATGGTGTTTGCAGCTGGTGACTAATCAGGAGAAGGCTACTACAATCACAGAAAATGTTAACTGTGGTACCACTTAAAAACCACGCAGGCTGAACAGAAGGCAAACAAAAGCAATTCTGCATTTAAGCTGTAACTGTAATAAAAAAAATCATACAAACAATTTCCACTATAACAGCAGTTCAATGACATTTCATTTGCCAGCCCTAAAAAGCAAGTCAAGGAGCACTGTAAGTCACTGTGCTCACCAGACTGGCTCCCAAGGGCTGGATATTTGAACTGCTCAGTGCCCTTTGCAAGTGGCATCTTTTAGGCTCAGTGAAACTGAAGTGCTGCCATCAGTGATAAAGATATTTACTACCAAAGAGACGTCAGAAGAGTCTCAAAGACTGTCAAAAATGACCACTGATAACCATTCACAACTGCTGCTTTACTCGGGCAATATTTTTGCCAGCTGCTGAAGAAGTCTCCTCTGCTGCCAAAACCACATCTCAGAAACCTGATAGTGTTGTGTGATGTGGCTTTCAACACAAGAAACCACAAGCAAAGTAGTTATCAGTAAACAAGCATGACACACTTCCTCATAAAACAGCCTCGCTGTCCTAACAAACCTTCTAATTAAGGCACTGAAATCTCTCTATCCCAGACACGTTTCATATTTTACTCAATATACGACAGGATGAAAACCAGTAAGCAAGGGAGCACTGCACGCCCTACAGAAAACTGGCACTTCCTACAATGACACCAGCAGCTCCCGCGTCCCCACGCCTCCTGAGAGGTGAGGCTGCTTCCAGGCTCTGCCCGGAGCGCGGGCGCTCAGACAAGTGTTGCCGGGCACTGCGCGGTGCAGCCCCGCCAAGCACAGCCACGGGCACGGGCACAGTCACAGCCACGGGCACGGGCACAGTCACGGCCACGGGCACAGTCACAGCCACGGGCACAGTCACGGCCACGGGCACAGTCACGGCCACGGGCACAGTCACGGCCACGGGCACGGGCACGGGCACGGGCACGGGCACGGGCACGGGCACAGGCACGGCCACGGGCACGGCCACGGGCACAGGCACGGCCGCCGCCTGCCGCCCGCCGGGAAGGCCCCGAGCGAGGGGCGCTGGGCCCGTGCCCCGCCGAGTCAGTGAGCGCCCGGGGATGCCCGCACCCGGCGGGAGCGGCTCCGATCTCCGGCCTCAGCCGCGCTCAGGGGCCCCGTCCGGCCCCGGGGCCGCCCCTGCCCGTCCTCCCGCCGGGCGCACAGGCCGCCCGCGCCCCCTCCCTTACCGAGCAGGGCGGCCGCCGCCAGCAGCCCCCGCGCCATGCCGGGGCCGGGTGTCAGCGGGAGCGGCGGGGCCGGGAGCGGCGGGGCCGAGGCCGGAGCCGGGCGGGCTGAGTCTGGGGGCGGCGGCGGCTCCTCCGCGCTCGGGGCGCTCTGGCGACGGCCCCGGCCGGTCATGTGACGCGTGACGTCACCCGCTCAGCCCGCCCGTCGGTCACGTGACCCAGCGCGGCTCAGCGCGGCGCGTGCTCCCGGCGGGGGGGGATGGGGGATCTCGCGAGAGCAGGGGGCGGGACGGGGATAGGGATGGGGATGGGGATAGGGGATAGAGATAGGGATGGGGTAGGGATGGGATAGGGGATAGGGGTAGGGATGGGGATGGGGTAGGGTAGGGACAGGGGTAGGGATAAGGATAGGGATACGGGCAGGGACGGGCGCAGGGATGGCTCTAGGGATAGGGATGCCGGCCGGACAGGGTCCGGGCAGGGACAGCAGCAGGATCAGGATCAGGATCAGAGCAGGGCTGGGGCGGGCGAAGGGCAGGGCCGGCACACGGCGCTGCGGACCCGGGCGGGGGCTGCCCTGGGCCCTGTAATGTGTGCCCTGTAAGGTGTGCCCTGTGCCCTGTAATGTGTGCCCTGTAAGGTGTGCTGTGTGCCCTGTAAGGTGTGCCCTGTGCCCTGTAATGTGTGCCCTGTAATGTGAGCTGTGTCCCCTTGTCCCCTGTGCCGTATGTCCCATCCCCTGTGCTGTGTGCCCTGTAAGGTGTGCTCTGTAAGGTGTGCTGTGTGCCGTGTGCCCTGTAAGGTGTGCCCTGTAAGGTGTGCTGTGTGCCCTGTGCTGTGTGCCCTGTAAGGTGTGCTGTGTGCCCTGTAATGTGTGCCCTGTGCTGTGTGCCCTGTAAGGTGTGCCCTGTAAGGGGTGCTCTGTAAGGTGTGCTGTGTGCCCTGTAAGGGGTGCTCTGTAAGGTGTGCTGTGTGCCCTGTGCTCTGTGCTGTGCCGTGTCCCCCGTGCCCTGTGCTGAGGGACAGCCCCCTGGCACCCTGCCCTGTGCCGTGGGGGTTCCCGGGAATGCGGCGCATCCCCTGGCTGTGTCTCGGGGCGGAGCGGAGCCGCAGGGAGCAGCAGGGCCCAGCCCGGCCAGCCGTGCGGGCTCCAGCCATGTAAGCCCGCATTCCAGGGCGGAATGGGGCAGGCACGCCTGTGGAGACAGGGGAGGTGACAGAGGAGCGCGAGAAGTGTGAGAAATGCGCACACTTTTAACAACAAAATTCAGAAGGGGGCAAAATCGCCGAAGCAAAACTAAACTTTTTATTTAACAAATTCAGCTGAATTGGTGTGTCCCCTCTGGCCTAGGAGACAGACACAGGGCAGCGAGAACCCGAGGTTTTTATACCCTGTGCCATTCCCATGGGCCAGTACCGGGGAGCTCACAGCCTGGACTCATCCGTCTACTTGCCTGAGACCTCCACAAAAAGGCACGAAAAACGGGTTAAAACCACCCCAAATCCCAGCTGCCAGAAACCAAACTATCCCCTCCTCCCCCCTCTGCTCTTCACCCATGCAATTCCTAAATCAAAGCAGGGACGGGAGGACAGTGGGTCAATTCTGGCTTCAGCAAAACCCCAACTCTATTTCGAACAAATGGTTTTGGTGAGCAAGTACAGAATCACAGGATTGTTAGGGTTGGAAGGGACCTCTGGAGATACCCAGTCCAACCCCCCCTGCAAGGCAGGGTCACCTGGGGTAGGTGACACAGGAACTCATCCAGGGGGGTTTGGAATGTCTCCAGAGAGGGAGACTCCAAGACCTCCCTGGCAGCCTGATCCAGTGCTCTGCCACCCTCAATGCAAAGAAGTTCCTCCTCATGCTGAGGTGGAACTTCTTGTGTTTCAGGTTATGGCCATTGCTCCTTGTGCTGTCACTTTACAGAACTCACATAAGTTTCGTATTGCCTCCAGAATATGTTTATTGTCACTGAATTTAAAGGCAGTCTAAGGTGAGTACAGTCATTCTGCACAGAACTATTTCAGACCAAGCTGTATAAAAACATTGGAAGTTGATGGTCTATTATCTCTGAAGTGAGGCACATGTATCTACCCACGTATACATATAATCCACATGTGGTCCAAGAAAAAAACAGGAACTGCTAATGACTTGTGTTTGCATGGATAAAAGTTGTGATTTCAAACAGTTCCGATGATGTCTGATGTTTTTTTCCTTTGAGAAAATGGAAAAAAAGGTGAAGTTAGATATAAACATTCTCAGATGTAATGGAGCGTAGTAATGGAGATGGGAAACCCAGGCCATTTAATCACTTTGCAATTCAATGCTCTCTCTTATCTATGCTGTTAGGGATACGTTTACTTCGTTTGAAACCTCAGAAGTGTTTATTTTGCCACTGAAATCCTATTTCTAGTAATACTGGAAAGTGTGCCAATAGCAGGGTGCTTCTGCTTTCTCAAAATGACTGCTGTGTCATCCCTCTCATTACAGTGTACTCCAGACTCATTGTTCCTGAGGCAGAATCAGTTCTGCTCCCAAGCTGCTTTCATACATTTTTACTTAGAACCCATTTGAAATGCAATTTAGCTACTACCAGCTGCTAAAGTCCAGTTCAGCTCCTGTGAACTTAACCTTTTCCTTAATGCTTCTCTCAGTTCACTCCCAGTTCCTGTTTCCCCAAAACATCCTAAGTAAATTTAGTTGCTCCATAGGGTGGCTTGGGAATCTACCTTTCAATGCTATTGCTATAAACAGGGATTTCTTAATGCTGGATTTTTATCTGTTCATTTTTAGAGGCAGTAATTTATTTTAGTTTGTTTGCAACACTTCTAGCAGTCTTTGTTCTTGCCATGTATTACCAAAAGCAGAAGTTAGTCAGTTTGAAAAAAAAAGGACATAAGGAGCAGCTCTGGTCAAGTGTTTGAGTGAGTCATCTGCAGAGATGAGGGTAATGGAGATGGGACATGGGTTGTTCTTATTTTTCAAGCCCTGTTTTTGGAACCTGCACCAGGACTGGAGGAAGGGCTGCAGAACACTTGAAGTCTGCCACAAGACAAAATAGAGAGGGAGGCCCGACGTCAGGTTTCAACTTGTGCAGCAGTCTGGCTCTCTGCTGAAAAATTGGTAGGTGTCTATAAATGGCAGAGTGACAGATGCTTGCATTACCACCAAAAATTATCAACATATATATCTAAGTTGCATAAAGCAACAATATTGTGGTAAAAATTTGGTAAACAAAGAACATAAGGCTATCAGCAGAGAACGATGCTGACCTTATGTGCTATGGATCATTAGCTCACTAAGCCTTTTATAACAGCATAGAGACTGCACAGTACCAGCTTCCGTGGCATTTCAGTACAAATGTTGCCAGGGTACTTGTTAGACTAATGGAACAAGTCTTACACAACTATGTTGGCCATCAGCCCCACTGCTCAGTAACTTGTCTGACATCAATCAAACTTGATAGCAGGGTAACACAAACCAACCTACAGCTTCTGTGAAAGCTGGTATATACACAGCCTGGAAATCCAAATTAGTGCCATCACTCGGGGAAATGAAATGCAGTCCATATCCAGCCCCTATGCATTTTGTTTGACAGCTGCTGGCCAATGAACATAGACACAGGTCCAGATACTAACCATGTACTCTTCTGGGCCTTTCTTCAGAGCCGTGGATGCAGAATGGCTGCTCATGGGAAACAAGCAGGGGATGTAGGAGCCATTCTACAGTAAAAGCTGTCCAGCAAGGTCAAGGCAGAGTACAAGTATAGGAGGCAATAGAGATTAGAGATTTTTACTAGAAAAGAATTTCTACAAAACATGACTCCATTTTTCCTCTAGCCTTTTGCCACATATTTCTTGAGAGGCTTATTAGGAATAGCTAACCAAGTTTATGGTACAGAGTCCACTCTCCCTAATACACAAACTGCCAAAGATCATAAACCTACAAATAGAATGGAATCATTTAGGTTTAAAAAGACCTCACATGTTGTTGAGTCCAACTGTTAACCCAGCACTGTCAAGTCCACCACTAGGCCATGTCCCTAAGTACCACATCTACAAGTCTTTTAAATACTTTCAGGGATGGTGATTCCATCACTTCCCTGGGCAGCCTGTTCCAATGCTTGACAACTCTTTCAGTAAAGAAATTTTTCTTTATATCCAATCTAAACCTCCTTTGGCAGAACTTCAAGTCTTTTCTTCTCACCCTAGTGCTTGTTACTTGGGAGACCAACTCCCACCTAGCTACAACCTCCTTTCAGTGAGTTGTAGAGAGTGGTAAGCTCACCCAAGCTTCCTTTTCTCCAGGCTAAACAACCCCAGCTCCCTCAGCTGCTCCTGATAAGCCTTGTGCACCAGTCCCTTCACCAGCTCTGTTGCCCTTTCCTAGACCTGCTCCAGCACCTCAGCACACACCTTGTTATGAGGGGTCCATAAACGAACACAAGATTTGGGGTGCTGCCTCACTGGTGCTGAGTACAGGGGGACAAATCACTGCCCTGGCCCTGCTGGTCACACTATTTCTGATACAGAAATAAAAATGGCCTTCTTGGGACACCTGGGCACAACTGCTGGCTCATGTTCAGCCACTGCTAACCAGGACTCCCAGGTCCTTTTCCACCAGGCATCTTCCCAGCAACTCCGCCCCAAGCCTGAACTGTTCCATAGGTCTATCTGCATAAAAATTTGATGTACTGAAGTCGCCTGAAAGATGTGTAAATTTTTTTCAAATATATATAGCACAAAGAAAGGAAATAAAAAGCTGCAGCCGACAGGGGATTTAAATAACAAGCCCAGGTTTAGATAAAGGAATTTAGAAGCTAAAATATAGAACTAAGAAAACAAGACCCAAGGAGAGGGCAGGAAGGAGGCTGTTGGCTGGTAAGGAGGGCTGCATTTGCCAAACTTGGGAAGCACCTTCAAATCAGCCCCCAGCCTACACTCTCATACTCACTTTCCCTTGGGAAATGTTGGACTACATGACAGGGGAACAGGTTTGGGAAGATTGCTTTTCAAATGCATATAATGTATGTTTGGATGAGTTATCTGAGCCCCCACCTGTATCCCAAACTCTTGCTGTTATTTTTGTCATTCCAAATAACCAGCTCATTCAGAGTGGATGCTCAGCCAAATTCTATCACAAGCAACCAAAAAGCAACCAAATGCAGCTATTTTGCTATGGAGAAGTGATTACCATGCTGACTAATAAACTAACTGCTAACCTGTTTGGTTTGGCCTGTAAAAATGTCCCAGGAATAAAAATCTGAGGAAATTAAATTAAAAATGAGGACCTGAGAGTGTCATGATTACCTGGCCCATCAGTCTCTCCCATGGTTTTTGAACCTCTGAAGCCACCAGCAGACCAATGTGGAAAAGTCTTCAGATAATTTCTATAGATTCAGGGATATGGGAATGGGTGGAGATCAGCAACTGGAACAAAAGAACAAAACTCATTCTCCCACAAGCAGAAAGGCAGAACTAAAGAGAACGCATCCACGAACATTGCTGCTTGAGGTTATTTGTGGGGGATGATACAGTCAGGGACCAAGGACAGACAGCACAGAAAGACAGGCTTCATTATTTTCACTGCTGTAGAACAACTAATTTTTAATTGCTAGTCTGTGGTAATTAAGAAAAACTGCACATCTCAGCACTTCCAATGAATTAACACTGCTTCTTGAGGCAGAACCACTTCAATCATCTTCAGGATAACACCACTACTTTTAATCTATTGTTTAAAACCACTGAACCAGGACATTTGGGCTCAAAACAGGCAGGCAGTACACACTCACTGCTTCATATCTGCTCCTGCACACTACTGCCAGCTTTTGGTGTCGATAAAGCCTCTGGGCATTCCGTTTTTGTGAGGCACATATTCCTTTCTGGTTTAGAAGTTTAGTAAGAGGGATCTAATCAGCTTCCATACACACAGAAAGTGAACAGTACAATTAACACTGAAGGATCAACTGCACAAATAAACTGAAGTTTCATGTTCTCACAAAGGCTAGAAAATTAACATGCTTTAAAGATTTTATTTGCATTAACTGAAGATTCAAATATTAAAATAAGTCTATATTAAATTACAACATTAAATATGCTTTAAATACAATAAACTAAACATGTTTAGTTTCTAAACACAAAAGGAACAAAAATAATTCAGAAGAATGCAGTAAAATTCATGACACATGGCAGAATAAGGACTTTTAATATGTAGATCCAGAAGATGTCAACTCATAGCAAGAGGCGATGGCCTTTTAATTGACGCACAAAGCCCACGTTACATAAACTTCGTAAGGTGTCTCTCAAAAAAATATCACTCAGTTAAATTCTCATTTATGTAGTGATCAAAATTCCCTTGGTAGCTCTTTTTCAGAATGAAACACACCACTATGCAAATCAGGAAAATAAACAGTCTTTTAAGTATTACCACAAAAGGTGTCTTCCTTAGATTTACAATTACCAAACAGATCTACAGTGTCTTTCATTCTTTAATTCAGATCAACTTACATATATACAATATGTAACAAAGTACCCACAAAATCCTTAGTCTTTCAAGACATGTAGCTTTGCTTTCACAATATTGAGACTGTAAGTCTTTTTAAAAAAGGTTGTTTGTTTTTTTTTTTTTTAAAGTGGAGCACGCTGTACAGTAGATTCCCTGTAGGTTATTTTCAAGGCATAACTAAATGTTACAGCAATTACATAAACACCTGTTGCCCTAAAATGAGGTAGGGCCTCCTTGACTCAGATCTAATCTTTGCCACCCAAGCCAGCAGTAGTAATCATAGAACAATTCATATTTTAGCTAAATAATCCCAACAGCTCAGTACACACATGAATGCAGTTGTCCTCTTGGCACTTCAAGGATCTCACTTCAAAACCTGATTTATCCAAACCAGACTGAAGTTTGTAGTAACTTGAAAGAAAATTAGCTGAACACAAGTTTAAGGGTTTTCATGGTGCATAACTTCAAAAATTCAGTGTATTTCAACAACACTGCTTGTATGTAAGTGTTCATCAATTAAGGGTTTTTAAAAAGATACCCAAGTTGTCACTGTAGCTAAAGAATGCAGCATATAGGGACTTTACAGATGCAGTTAGGAAACACTTAAATGAAGAAACCAGACTTGCATCCATCACAGAAGTATTCCTCACGCAGGTGATTTTACCTTTCCATCCAACTTCAATGACATTGTTAAACAAAATTGTAAAATTAAATTTTGAAGAACCCAGAAGAACAAAAGAGTAAAGATAAAAAAAACCCCAGGATGTTTAAAATTAGTAAGGAGTCTTGACAAGGATGATCAATTAATATGTCTGTTTGCTTCTTTTCCACAGCAGTGCATGCAGCTGGTTGAAGAATACACATCAACCTGAAATCTGCTAAAAGGAAAGTCTGGAACAGCATAGGTATTTGGTGTCCTGAAGATACATGTGGATAATTTTGGTTTTTACTTTTTGGGTTATTTTTAATTTTTTTAAATTAAAGTACTTCTCCATTATGCAACATAGTGGTACTGATTGGGGTTGTCTTTGTCTCTCTCCATATAGTCTCTGTCAATGAGAGATTCAATCCTCTTTTTCAAGTCTCCAGGCTACAAGGAAAGACAAGATTAGAGTAACAGTAAGTAATATAAATGAAAATATATTTTAAAAAATAAGACTGCTAAAAGCCACATAAGAAAATGCACCATAGTATATAATTAATTTACTACTGATACTCTGGCTTATTTCTGTTCACACAGTACCTTGATCTTTAGGTTTGATTCTACCATCCTTCACATTTCTTACTCTTATGGACAAGCTGAATAGAAAAATATATGACATATGTTCAGATAAATGTAGGATGGTTTGACAAACAAAAACATAAGTTACCTTTACAGGAAATTTCAGTTGATTATACAATTCAGAAACAAGAAGATTATGACCAAGAGTCTTTCTCATCTTCATTATTCGCACAATAGCAGCATCAATCTGATACTGCCTGTCTTGAAATACTCTTTCAGTTGTGCTGACCTGTTCTTCAACCTAGAGAACAATACAACACCACAAATCACATCACTTTCTATCGCTATTTTTCATTGACTATATTTCTATAGTTAACCTTTACAATAAAATGAAGCTCATGTACAATTACTTATCCTCAAGACAGATGCATACATTACTGCATATTAAGAGCTAAGTGATTCTGCCACGTAATGGTAAAGCAAGCCAAAGATAAAATTAAAGGTAATATAGGAAAAAATAATGTCTGATTTTAAATCTATTTTATAAATTGAACTAAGTATTAAAAACTCCCTTCAGCTTTCTGAGAGAACACTTAGCAGTTTGACAGCCCAAATAAAGTAGTCTTTTGTGTTAAACTCCAGTTTGACTTTCAGGGATTTTAATATCAAAGGCAAAAAAGAAACAAGCCAATGTTAATTAAAATATGTCACCTTGTGTCTGGAATTGGGATGCAGGTACAACCAAGACATCCACTGCAAAATCAGGGACAACCCTAACTTTTATAACCCTCCTACCTGCTAAATATAGAAGCGACAGGGTGACATTTGATTCATAAGTTCAGTATAGTACAAACACTTCAGCAATACCACAGAAACTTCTAAGATGGACTGAAATATACACAAGATTCTATCAATCTAATATATAAGCATTTAAATTTGGAAACACAGGAAGGAACCTAAGTTTTTTTGATTTCAGTGAGTTTTAAAATCTTTTTCCTCTGTGAATCATCCTGATTACCCCAAAAAAATTAAATACCTTTTTCTTTTCTTCATACACAAAACTTACAAGAGTAAATACAGAGATTCTGTCTTTCCAGGTGGGATATGTAGGTAAACAGTTAATACATAAATAGAATGAATGTAAAAAAATACATACTGTTTCTTTCATTTGGATTTGGTTGATCTTTATTCTAAACAATTTATGCTTGAAATCACCATTGAAGATGAACTTATCTCCATCTTCTACATCCTTGCCCTTTGGATTTTTAATCAATACTCGTGCTTTTCCACAAGCTAAAGACTGCAATGTTCTTCTTAATTCACTGTCCTCTGTGAAGAAGTTCAAAATAGGAGAGAAAGCAGAACAAAATATTAACATAAGGAGTTTTCAGCGATTAATCTAGAAATACAATTAAAAAGCTACAGGTTCTATTTTAATACTTTCTTCCAGTTAAGTCCCAATTAGGAAACAACTCAGCCTTCAAGCTCGGTCTCACATCTTTCAGTTAAGTGCTGAGAGCATGCAGAGAATTGTGTATGTCTAAAAGACAGACTCAGGCTCATATTAGTGAGCTTTCTATCCAAAAGACATGAAAGATTTCACATTAATATGAACCTAGGTTTATTGCTTTAGTTTTGTTTGATAGTAATAAGACTTTAAAAGAGATAAAGTCAGTGGGTAACATGAAACTTAAGCCACCCATTTAATGATTTCATCACTGTTTATAACATACACTAAAAAAGACAAAATAGAATAAGTCTGAACTGACAGGAAAATGTTTTGTGAGAAGGTAGAGCTGATAGCTATTATAGTCAAACTTCCCCCACAACAGGAAAGTAGCAGAAACAAGCGGGTGAGGAAAATTTTATCTAGTAATCTACAAGGCTAAAAGCATTTGGACAAGTAGATAAAATGAAGTCTTAAACATTCTAATAATTACCTTGCAAAGTCCTGTATCTAGATTTTGCATTAAAACATTCTCTAGAATACTTTATTCGCAATATAAGATTATCATCAACTGTGTTGATCTCCTGAACAGAGTTTTGAAAGAAAGAAAATTGAAAGAAAGGTTTTGCAACCTAGTTCTGGAGTGCAGGGTAGCTGAGTAAAAGATAAACTATTTTAAAAATAGTAATAGTATTAAACCTTCACACAGAGAGACCTTTTCCTTTTTTTAAGCTTCCAACTGTCTTATGATTACTAAAAAACCCCTTCAATCTAAACAGGACTAAACAGGCATTTATGATATTTGACACATTTTTGTGTTTCAACCTCAGTAAATGCAGATTGTCAAGTTGTGTTTTTGTCCAAACACTAGGATGCTGTTAAAACACTTTGAAGCTTTGCTTCTCCCTTGCATGTGAAGTCACAGGCTACCACATGCCAAAGGCAAGGAATCTGTAATTACCTAGCAATCATTGAAGTAAAAATAAAAACTACAGCTCCTAGAGGCTTTCTTGATAATGAGAAAGGCATGTAAAAATATGGAGTATATTTGGACAACACACCTTAAAGCAGCACAGTTACCAGAGAAAAGGTCACCATTCTTTCTCTGAGTGATAGTTCATGCATTTTCTAACTCTAGTAATGTACCAAGGACAATCTCATTAAAGGGACTGGTGATAATTTATTTTAACAGTGACTAGAAAATGGAAGTTCCAACACAGCTAAGTTAATGCCAACAGAATTATGTAGAGGGACTTTTTACAAGAGCACGTAGTGATCGGACAAGAAGGAATGGCTTCAATCTGAAAGAGGGTAGGTTTAGATCAGGTGTTAGGAAAAAATTCTTTACTGTGAGGGTGGTGAGGCACTGGAACAGGTTGTCCAGAGAAGCTGTAGATGCCCCATCTCTGTAAGCATTCAAGGCCAGACTGGATGGAGCTCTGAGCAAACTGGTCTAGTGGAAAGGGGTCCCTGGCCATGGCACAGGGGTTGGAACTAGATGATATTTAAGGTCCCTTCCAACCCAAACCATCCTATGATTCTACAGCATTTATCCTGGCCCCAGAGGAAACCTGTGGACCATGAACTGTCCTTATTACCTACATTCCTATACTACTTCTCCTTAGGGGAGAGAAATATAGACATGGCACTCAGTGCAAGGACATATAGGTAGGTCCTAACTATCAATTCCAGCCAGCTGCCTTAAAAACACTCTATTGAAATCCTCTATTTTTTGCTATAATGGAATTGATTTCCGTGCAACAGATTTTATCTGTTGATTTGAGTTTGCATTCTGGCTACCTGAAAGGTAGAGCAATACAAGATGAGAAAGCAGGGCCTGGATTAGGCTTGTGTGAACCTGTTTGTTCTGTAAATATTGTACTCTGACCTAATGAGCCTCTCCGGACTATCTTGATGTTGATCAATCAGACTGGCATGGGTTTTCTTCAGCTCCCTTACTATTAATGGAATGTATGATTAAGCACCTTGAATCACTGATGCCGAGAAGCTGAGGCACACAGGCTGTACTGCCTTTTGCAATGCATCATTCTGAACCACAAGCATTCTTGGTATCCCCATTTTACAGTATTTTAGTAAATGCATTACAATATTTTAGCTCAAATACTCTTTCAATATTGCTGTTTTGGGTTAATTTTAAGTTTCAATAAGTGAAGGGCTCCTGGGTATAACCTGCTGATTGACACAGAATTTCCAGAAAGTAAAGGGACGATAGAATTATGGCTGCAACTATTTCAAGAAAGTGTAAGAACTCAGAAGAAACCCAACCCACACAAGAACCTAAGAGTAAAGAAGGCAGATACTACAGATGGTTAAAAAGAACACTATACTTTTCTTGAGTCTTTTTCCTTTCTGCCTTTAGCTTCAAGTGTGGAGGCAGAAAGCTATGAAGTATACACCCAGCACAAGACTGCTGCTCTTAACAAATCAGACCTACTGTAAATGGGGAACTCCAGCAACAGTGGTGGGAAACAGGTGGAAGAGCTCTAAGAACAGTTCAATTGAAAATACACTCCTGAATCACCCCCAAAAGACAGCATTCTACAGTAGATAATTTTCAAAATCTAGTATGTGAAACTAACAGCACAAAAATAATCTGTACACACAACAGTCTATCACCACAAATTTTAAGATTTGCAATGATGTATTTTGTAAATCTAGTAGGTTGTTAGTAGTACCATATGCTACACAGCTCTTACTGTTAATTTTTGTGAAGCATCTATCTTACACACTAACAAAATACCCTAAGAAATACCAGCAGTGTGTCTTCTGGTGTCTGGATGCTACTGGCTCAAAGTTTGTCTAATAATCAGGGTAAATGTTTTTAAAATTAGGCACTTACATACCAAATCATAATTGGCAATCACTCAAATTTAAGAAAGTGTTTTTCCTACCTACACCAGTGGCCATTTTAATTTCTTCAAAACTGAATTCATCTCCTTCATTAAACATAAGCAACACTAATGTCTGAAAGAGCGATACTTGAAATTCTTTCTTCCCCTAAAAGAGAAATATCAAATAATTAGAAGTAATAATTTTCTACTGTACCCCCAAACATTTGACAAGTTACAGAAGGCATACATTTATTTTTCTATTTCTAAAAGAAGCCATATGCATTTTAGAATGCCTGGCACATAAAAGAATCTGCCTGAATGTAGTATCAAGGAAACAGGATATTTTTTAAATTTCTTTTTTTTTGGCTCCTCTAACAGTAGCAATACAGTACACAGAAGCTCATTAGAATGGCCTGGTATTGAGTTCATATCCTTTACTTCATTTTAATTACAATATATGAAATTCTGACATTGCCACAATCAACAGTGAATCTCTTAAGTTTCATTTTATGGAGATAAATTAATACAAAAGAAATTCTGGTGTTGCTTCAAATATGAATAAAAGATAACTTTGATTTACTACAACCCATGGGGACAGTATTATCAATAGCACAACAGGAAGTAGGAAGGAAATAAAGAACTTGAACTATTCAGCCAGCTGTGAACACTTCTGTCAATTGACAACTGCAAACCTATCCATTTTACTCCCATGTAAAGACTAAACCTCCAAGATTCATGTTAACAATGAGTTAGCAAAAGAATTCAAGTCTTTTTGTTTTTGCTGTGGCTCAATGAAGCTCCATTATTACAAGGCAAGATATTGCATGAGACAGAAGAAAATCACATTAAGAAACAATGTGGTTATTTAAGACTTAAATAATTCAACAAGCATCTAAAGTTTAACCATAGTCATCACATGACTAACACCCTTCAGTCTTTTTGTATCAGTTAAGCATACTAAAAGCATCATCAGTATTTCTATGATCAAAACAATTCCAGATTAAAAATAAAAGGATGCTACTGTCTTCTTTCTTCTTTCATTAATTTCTTGCTTTATCACAACTTACTTCATCTGAATGAGCAACAATTCCTATCAAATGAATATCACCAAAAGGTACCACATTAGGTAATCTTCCATTACCTAAGGAGTATTTCAGTTTAATTGTAGAAAGCTTAATTTCCATACAAAATAAGATCCAAATTGTGATTGTTCCTTCACAAAAACTACCTTTATAAAAAATACATGACTAGATTACAAACAATTTCCATAAATTTTATCCTGACAGGCTAAGCTTTAAACAGGCAAACTTACTTCCTTAAACTCTGCCTTTAGGACAGCATGCCCTAAAGTGGTCTGCCACTGAAGCTTTCGACCACTGTGTTTTCCCAGGTAAAAGGTTTTAAACACCTCTTGAAGCTTTATCATCTGTAAAGAAAACAGAAAAACATTTCTTAGCATTATACCAGTGCGGTGATGCCAGATGATTTCACACATGTAATTTCTTTATTCTCCTCAATCATGTTTCAATATAAGTGTTTTTGTGGGGAAAACAATCCAAAGAGCAAAATTCTGGTCTTAAGTACACTCATACTATTTTGCACAAAAGAAAGTCTTAATTCAAAAACAACTTTTAATTTCCCTGTGTTTTTTTACCTTTTTTGTTTGTTTTAAATAAAAGTAAAATAAACCCTCTGTAAAGGATTTTAAACCTCAAAAATAAATACTAGTTTTGTCCTGGACTTTGAATCTGACCAAGAAGTAATCAGACAAAAGCATACGTTTCACACTTGTACACTGGCTATTACCATCCACTCCCAAGTTTTTCCTGTAGTTTGTCCTGTACTGGAATGCAAGTCTGATTCCAGTACTTTATACTCTATTACCTCCTTCATTTTCATGATGTGTTGCTTACGCTGGACCCTTCCAAAGTAGTCTGCCACAGAGGAAAAGACACCTCAGGAGCAAGAGCACAAAAGCTCCCGCATTTTCTGAACTGAATGGGAACCCCATTACCACCTTTTGCCTCTGAACTGCTTCCCACACTTCAGATCAAGCAAGGTGTTGCAGGAAATAGGACCCAAATACATATTTAAACCTACATCACTACTGGTAGGAGCTTTGCAAAACTTCTCGTAACTTGGAAGCAATCTTTTTTCACGCAAATGCTATTTAAATGCAGGGACTAGTTTTGTTGCAGGGACCAGACAAAGGATCTCCCAAAAAAAGGAGCAGGCAATAACATAACTATTCGCCAAATCAGAGTGCCTAACCAATGCAGTTAAAGACTGACTAAATTAAGGTGAACTGACCAATTGCAAATCTTTAAGTGCTTGACTGCAATGCTAGGTGAGGCAATGATTTTTTAACACTAATTTTATATTATTATTATTAAACAGGTAAAAAACCCCACATTGAGTGAAAATAATCTGAAAAAAGTGGATTTTACCCACTGCATTTTATTGTTTGCAACCCTGCAGTCTTTAAAATGACATAAACCCCTTAAACATGTAGCAGAAAAACATTTAATGAAGTGCATTAGTTCAGCCTGTGGTAGTGATTATGATTCCACTTTGTATAGTGCATCAAGAAGAATTTAAACACTAACCTCTGAATTTAGGTGGACTTCCATAGGTATATAAGTTGGCCAATATCCCATAGTCAATATATTTACTGTCAGGTCTATATTTCCTGGGTCACTTTGGTTCTGCATATACTAAAAAACAAGCAACAAAAATCATTCAAGGATACTGTCTGCATACTAAATTAGAAAATCCAGATACATTTAAATATTTAAAATTAGTGTAACAATGAAAAATTTCTAAATGCCATATCCTTGGTTAGACTTGCTCTACCAGGATTTTGAATAACTATTTAATGCCCCCCTCTTCAGTTTCAAAACACAGCAGATCGTTGGAAGTACAAAGAAAAGAATATCATGCCATGAAATATCCTAGACCACTGTCTCTATAGGATATTAAGGTCAAAGACCTTTAATCACGTGCAAATAAATCAAAAGAAAAGCTTTGGATCATGGCAGAAGCCATGGAAAGGACCACAAGATCAACAAGATCGCCTTTGATTTCCGCATCTGTTATACAAAATATTGTCATATAATTTGAGCATAGCATCAGTCAAACCAGGCTGCAAACAGTGGTATAGAAAAGTCACTTCAGTATTTTATTATAGGAGTAGGTGTTCTGGGTTTGATCTCTACCCCAGCATCCTGACTTCAATAAGGCCCGAAAACAAGTACCCAGGCAGAAATGCGACAATAGGGTGAGCATATATAGTATTTCCTTAGCAACCTGCAGGGAGTTACTGTGGTGTGGGCCATTCACAAAGAAGTCATCAGATGAGAAACAGTTTACAGAATTAACGGATACAGACTTTAAAGGAGGTCAGTTGACTGAATAACTATGTGTGGTATTTAGAGTAATTTACTTAAAAAGGAATCAAATAAAACTGTAAAATAAACTTATCTCTGAATAGACATACAATAGATAAAAATCTGTTGTGTAAGAATAGAAGAGTCTATAGACCAAAACCTGCTCAAAAACTGTTTTGTTTAATTTTAGCTTAATCCAAGGTATTACATCATTAAATACTTCACCACTGCTTTTAAAAATTTAGTATGTACACAAAAGCTAAATATACCTGCTTAAATTGTACCATGACATCTTTTGACAGCTCCATGTCCTTGAACATCCCCTCCAGTTTGCTGGTAAAAGCAGCACCACATTCTGTCACACAAATTAAAACAAAGATCCCACAATTACAAAAAAGCACAGAACAAGACATAAAAGGTTTAACCTAAAACAGCTGAATCACATTTGTCAGGTTACAGAGCATCCACACAAAGGTGAATTTTTAAGGATTTTGCTTCTCTGTAGGTACATTCAATTACCCAGTCTCATATCTAAGAGGTCAGCCCAATAATTCTCACTGAGCACAATGAAAGCTGTGATATATATACAACTAAGTACTTAAGTAAGAGTTGTTATTACTTAAAATCTGGCTTGTCACTTCTTAAAAGCATGACAAAACAGGAATTCCAATCTATTTGCCAAAAAGTAACACAAATTTAGCATATCTGAAAACACATACCATGTTTAAGCTTTGACAACATGGACTTCTCAGCATCTACTGATGCACTTTTTCCAACCAGCAGTCTTTTGGCCAAATCTTTCTTATAAAACGCCTCAAAAACATCCTTCCCTGTTAAGAAAAACAAAAAATAAAATACAGCTGAAATAATACGCTCTATTTTCATCACTGCACTTCAGATTAATGATACAAGCCTTTCTTGTGGCATGCTGATCTGCGGAAGAATATTTACTATTCAGCAGTGAAGAAAAACTTGTAGATTTGATCTTTCTATATTTTAGTAATTTTATTAACATATTGTGCAATTTTTTTTTTCTTCTTTCTGATTGCTGCCCAAGGGAAATGGACTGCCTTGTATTTCCCATTGGATCAACTGCAAACCAGAAATTATCCTGGGGTCCAGAAGAACATTCTTCAGTGGTCTAATTTACAAAAAAAAAAATGGACATGGGGTTTTTATGTGTTAAAGAATATATTTTACAAGCCTAAGATGAAGAAAAATTGACAGAAGTATTCTCACTTGGTTTGCCAATAGTCTTTTGAAACGAAAGTCATACAGACACCCACAAACTTTCACACCTAAAACTCAAGCTTCCGCATATCTTTTCTATTGATAGTGCAAAGATATCATCAAGTTTCACTTTTTTAAGAGGAACAAATTCACTGTAATTCAAGGCACTATTTGCACTGCCTACAGTAGCCCCTCATAATTCCTTGTAAACACCTTCCAGTGTAGCGATTCCTTCATAGTCTTCTTCCTTCTCTACCCTATCCCTCTGGTGATGTTTCATGAAACAGCTGCATCAAGACATTATCAAAATGTTCAGTGCCCAGAAACTACCTGCTAATTATCATCTGCTCTTGAAAGGACTCATACACCAGATAGCTCAAAATAAAATTTGCATTTTTAGCCCAAACCATATGAAGATAAAAAGAGCTGGTGAAAGTGTCATATTAACAGAAATGAATCCCTTAGGCTGACAAGTTGCCAGTGCAACTGTTTTCAGTCGCCATCTCTATCTGACAAAAATCATGATGCAAATGATACTACTTGACTGCTTTCCCATTATATTAAACTCGTTTTGGATTTTATGAAGAGAGAACCCCACAGGTCTCAGAACAAAATAATACAGAATTGGGTAGTTCCTGCTCATTCCACCCCAGCCCAGGGTACACATTACACTTCCCTCAATGCATCTATATTGGACTAGACCACTTTTTCTTTTTCCTGATATTCAATCTAGGAAAAAAAATATAATCTCCCAACACATTTAAGGGTTTTGCTCAGACAGAGACATACATGGGGCAAGTGCATTTCAAAGGCAGAAAATCTCAACAATAACACTTTTTCCCATCATTCTGAGTCCTCTACTGTGTTCCCCCTCAGTCATGATGAGAAAAGAGAAGTCATTAGTTGCTGGATTTTCACACACTTTGGGGCTTTCAACATACTGAGGTGGACAGGGAAGAGAAAATCTGTACTAACATCCGTTCTCTGCCATTAAAGGAGAGGTTGTGGTTACAGATGTGGCTAATCTGTGTGAAAAAACTTCCAGCAACAGCTCTAACTCTTAGTTTCCACTCAGCCTGCAAAAGGCCAGTAACTTGCCAATCTCCATAGAACTAGTCTCTTCCCCACCCACCTCCGGGTTTATTTATTGTGCTCCTTCAGATGTAAGGCAACCTGAATTCAAGACCAAGTCAAGCAGAAACTCATGTTGAAGATCTTACATTCAGAGGAAAGCAGCTCTGCTAGGAACACTGGTAACAGTTTCAATTGCATCAATGGTGAAGTGCTATTTCTTACCATGAATGAATCTAAATATGATCATGATTTTATCAAGGATTCTTTCCAGCTCTTCATCTGTTGCTTCTTTATTACCAGCTCTTAACTTGGAATCCACATATTTTGCTACAAATAAAAAAAATTATTTAACAGCTTAAAAAAATACATCTCAAATAACCAACTTAAGAATTTCCCACTTGAAATGTTACTTTGTGTTAAATATTAATATATGTTAAAACATAGGACAAGCATTAAATGCTCTATTTTACTATCCCTATGTTCAGTGTAATGTCAGAGCCCTACTCTACTACTGGCATAATGGAAAAATATTGCAAAAAGTAACAGTCCAAGAAAAAAATGAATACAGTATAATGATTAAAATGAATGCATTAGAAATCCCCATATTTTGTGTTATAGTCAGAACAAGCACATTACTTGTTGAAAGACAATGTATTGAAAGCATACAATGCATATGAATGTACTTATGAGAAACAGAAACAAAGAACATAAAGGGGACTATCTTTTTGTAGAACCTTTACCATGCCCCTCATACTCCTTGGTAGGAGCATATTGAAATTTAAACAGAAGCAATGCTTTCAAGTTAGTAGCTTCGGAATGCCAGAAATAAGGTTAAGCCTTGAGTTTAGCTAAGTATTTATTAAGACACATTAGTATCCTTATACAACCTTCTGTGTAAGAAGGAAACCTTTGCAGAAGCTGAAACACCATGATCCACAAGTGACAGCAGTCCCTATCATGGCTTTCTTTAGCTTGTATCACTGTGTTGTACAATCTGTCCTACATAAACCTGATTTTAGAAGGAAGTCACAAAATAAGATGAATAAAGGCAAAAGAATGTACAGAGAAAAAAACAACCAACCAGGGAGCAGGATCCTCTCCTGGTGTAAAATGCCACAGCTCATTTTACTGCAGGCAAAATAGTCGGAATAGCTTTTGCCAGATCAGGGATAAAACAATTCATAGTATTTTTAAAATATTTGTTACTATTCCTCCCCCCTTAGTATACACTAGTTCCCCATTCGAGGTCATGAATTTCTTTTCCTCTATTGAAACTCCTTGTATCTGAAGGCTTTAAAATTGTTAATCCAACTTCAGCCTTCAAGGCAGATAGATGGGTTGTGCTTAGTCCTGTCCAAGAGATCCAGAAGATCCAAAGAACTCCTCTACTACTGCAGTTAAAACCAGTTCCCTTTTATTTGCCACAGCTGCTCTTTCCCCCTAACCATTTGCTTCACTGGTACACCAGCACCATGCTCCCTGAGCAGTTGTTAGCACCGGCAATGTGCAAGCAGCAGAGCACAGGGACAGCAGGAGGTGACATGCTCCGTCAGGACACACCACACACACCTACAGCACACCCAAGCTCTTGGAACCCGCGATGCTCCCAGGTTAATGTTTGCCTCGTATCCCAAAAAAAAGAGTCTCCTAAAGCAGAATGCGTACTGCACCACTATTGCACTAGCACACTCAGCAGCAATATCTTACCATGCTTTCTACAGATTTTTGAAATATTTTACAGAAAAATATTTGTGTACCTATCAATTCTGCAGGCTTATTTGGTCTCTTGTTGATAAATGTTTCAAAGGACTCCTTCATCAAGTTTATAAATTTTTCATTTTTCTGAAAGCATACTTCTATGATATGGTCCACTTTATCCTTAAAATCTAGTAGCTCTTGCACCATATCCTTGTCTTTTTCAGGATTAACCACTATTGTTGTCCCAAAGTTCTGTAAAACAAACACTTTCGATAGTAAAATACTTTAGAGTGCTACCTATCTCCCCCAACAGACACCCTTACAAAATTTATCATTAGAAAGAGTAATTTTTTTTTTACAGAGCTACTTATGTGACTTCAAGTTTTCAAAAAATGAGATGCATTGAAATTTAAAATAAAAACCCAGACACATTAATGGCTTTCAAACACTATTGATTTAAAGATTATACACATTCAAGACAAATGCTAAAAAAATTAAATAAAATAAATAAACAGTAGACATGACTATGATGTGCAAATTTACAGTTAGATACAGAACTATATGATTCACGTAAAATAAACTATATAGAAACTGCCTCAGAAGTGTTCAATGTAATAGTATACATCACACTATTGATGGAACAGGTGGCAAAAATTCAACTGCTGCTTATCACTCCAGGATTCCTCTTTCAGGAAGGGCTCTAAAGCAAAAAAAACCCCAACAAACCACCTAGCTGACTTGCAAGGAAACAAAACTTTATCATACACAAGAAGCAGCCACAGACTTGACTTTCTCTTCTTGTTCCTACATTTGTTATCTTAGATACAACACCATTTGTCTAATGAACCAAACTATCCTGTAAGGGAGAATTTTAAACTACTGGATAATTCACAATTGCTTAGCTGATCAGCAACCTGGACAGAATGATCAGTTTTCCAAGGTGAGAAAGAGGAACATCTGCACAGTAACAGCAAAACAGTATTCAAATGGTGTATTTTCATCAACTGAAGTATGTTAGCCACACCAACAGTAAAAGAGTCTGGGAAATCACACTCAAACCTCAGAATTTCCACTTCAGTGTCTAATTAGCCACTGCCATCTTTCATGAAGATCATTCTCAGGTAAGATTTCAGAGTGAAGCTGAATGCAAGACTGCCCAAAGTCCTTAGATTCAACCTATGTATCACAGAATCCCAGAATGGTTTGGGTTGGAAGGGACCTCTGATGATCACCTAGTCCATCAGATCTTCCACTTACCATGGTTTCCCCTTCATTAACACAGTATTTGGGTACCTATCAGTCTCTATCAGTTACACTTATGAATTGCAGGGCACTCCTCCCATTTTGCAAATAGCAAATTGAGATACAGACAGCCAAGTGTCACCTCTGAAATCATACGACGCTGATGACAAGACAGCACAGACCTTCACTCCCGTAACTTGGCTCAAGATAAATATTAAAAGTTCTTGAAGCATCTCTTTAATGCATTTTGTCATACAGGAACGTCCAAAAGGAGATTTACTGATGCTACAGAAAAAACCCATCCTAAAGCCATAGAACGTCTGATTCTGTGAGATTTAGTGTATGATAAGCAAACTTGGCAAATCGCTGCTGTGAAAGGAAAGGTTGTGGTCCTCCTTGTCTTATTTTGCTATCTGTCTTGAACTCCTGCTTCTTTCTTTGGACTTTTCTGTCAGCCTCTTTAGTTCACTAAACCTGGCATAAAAGTGACCTTGCCCAGGTAGCGTGTTAAAAAACATCACAAAAGAGTCTATGGAGTGGCAGGCAGCACAAGGGTTAACTCAGGAGACTGATCTGGGAGCAAGGAAGGAGAAATTGGTTCCCCCTCAGCCACAGCAAACCATTCAACTAGCCCAGCTGTCTATGGATCCATGGGCTATATATAGGGACAACAGATGGCCCCCTGTGGAGTAAACTCCACCACGGTTCTGGGGGGCAGAGGGATGTCTATATTCCACTTTGATGGGCTGCAACACTGGTGAATCATGCCAAACTCCTGACACAGGTGTGCCTGAAAGGCACCTCTGAAATGCACTGATGTTGTGCGCTTAGTCCTGAAGGCTGGTGAACACATGGGCAATTCAGGGGAGAACCATCCCATCAGGAATTATCAGCTCCAGAGAGAAAAAAATCTTCTGTGAAGCTTTCCTCCCTTCATCTTGCAAGAGCACTAGAATGCACTCTGGGGCAGCACTCCATATGCACATTATGCCTAACAAAGCATCTAAATACAATTTTGATGATGGCTTATTTTCAATAGGAGCATTCCCTTTGAAATAGCTTAAACATTCATCAGCACTGCTGTAGGTTGGTTACATGTAGCATTGCTAACCTGGAGTAGAATAGTGACATTCTGGTATTTCAGTGTTTTTGCAGATATGTAAACAGTTGAGTGTATTTGCAGCAAAACCCCATATTAATACAGTCCAGCATACTCTAAACACATGTGCATGTGGCTCTATTTAAAAGCAAAGAGAAATCAAACATCTTGTATGTTCAAACCCTATAAAGAAAGCAATTTCCAAGTAGAAATTTAAAACTGAAACAGGTGTTGCTGTTTCTCATCATGTGACTGCCTTTGGGGGAAGCATTAACATCCCTCCCCATATTTGCTTAAAAGAGGACTTGGATGCATACACCTACGTATTATTCTTGGGTTTTACAGAAGAAATTTGTAACAGCATAAATTTTGACATTAGTAACGAATCTTTGAAATACCTTGATATATTCACTCCAGTGTTGCAAAAGGATCTGCTGCCCACCTTTTACCCGGCTGAACAGCTGGTACGTCTGGGTCAAATCCGATATTCTATTTTCATCAAGCAAGTTATCAAGTCCTAAAAAAATTACATTAGAAGAAAGAGCAAATTTGAATACAGTTGCACAAATAGTTAGAAATACATTTGAGAAATCTATGTAAAATACAGCAAAATACAAGACTCTCCCTCCAATGTGCTTAAAAAGTATGAACGTTTTAAGATTAAATTTCTGAAAGGAAGTGATACATTCCCTTGTTTAAACTGGATGAAATGATTTATGGTATATTATTTAAAAAAGTATTTCAAGTGAAGTACTTTCCCAACAAGGTGATAACCTTGAGCCTTTTGCAGAATGGTTATGAAGAGAGCTTGATTTAAAGGGTACAGTTTTATCAAGAACTTCTAAAAAAACCAGTAAGCTAAATAAACTGCTCTAAATTTAAAGTAAAGATAAATACTTCATGAGATTTTTGCCTGTGGAGCACAGTGAACCATGTTTTCAGATCAAGAATGTGCTAGGAATTGTCTATGCTTCTACCAATAGAATAACACAAAACTACAAATTCCTTTCAAGCAACTTTTGCTTTACAGATTCAGCCTACATGAGACTAAGCTTTGGACTAACAAATGGAGAAGTAAAACTCAAGGCATATAGGAAGCAAATAACAACTTAATACACATTTTTACATGTGAAAATATGATGACTGTAGTTCCAGTGTAATCAGAGATACATTGTCTGATGTCAATCAGAGAGGCTTTAGTAACAAGGGAGCACAACATGAAAGATTTATGACATTTTTTTAAAACCAGAAAGCTTGATTGTACACAGGCTGACAATTCACATCATCAGTGTAGCTGAGACTGTACAACTGTCCTACTTCACAAAATATATTTCACTAATGCAAATTTTTAAATGGTATGAGAATACAAAGGATTTTCAATCACTACTGAATTATCCCATATTCTAATAACATTTTCCAGCTTAAAAATACTTTCACTGTATGTTATAACTTACATGTTCAGAAAAGCAAGCAATGTTCAAGAATGATGTCAGGTAGACTTTTGTCTGATACTTTGAGATCTCCTAAACTTTTGAGATATTAGAAGAATGGACATACTTTAAATGTAAGACAACAGACTACACAGTCTAAAATACAGATGGATTTGTGTTCTTTTGGCATTGAGCATGGAATAAGAATCAAAGAATCATAGAAAGACTTAGATTAGAAGGAACCTTAAAGATGATCTAGTTCCAACCCCCTCTGCCATGTGCAAGAAGGATGCCACCCACTAGACCAGGCTGCTCAAAGCTCCATCCAAACTCTTCAAGATTTCCAGGGATGGGGCATCCACAAGTTCTCTGGGTAACCTGTTCCAGTGCCTCACCACCCCCACTGTAAAAAATTTCTTTGTAACATCTACTCTTAAATCTCTCATCTTTTAGTTTAAAACAATTCCCCCTTGCCCCATCACTATCTGTCTACGTAAAATAGCTGCTCTCCCTCTTTTAGAAGCCCTTTTTAAGTACTGGTAGGTTGCAATGCGGTCTCCCTGAAGCCTTCTCTTCTCCATGCTGAACAACCTCAGCTCTCTTAATTAAGAAATGCCCATTCTATCACATCCAAGCATTACCTCCTATTCATTTAAAGACACAAATGCACTAACAACTTTATTAAAATCTCGATCATAAAGCTTAATCTTCCCTCTTCCTCTAGCATGAGCTGTGTGATTGAAACTGACAACTGACAAATGAAAACAACATATAGCAAAGTTCTCTGATAAAAGCTTACACCCAGCTTTCAGAAAACACTGCCACAACCTTGGGAAAATTATTGTACTTACAATGGAAACGCCCCACCAATATCTAGCTAATGGCAGTTGTAGTAATACAAGAAAAGGGTTTCTTATACATACTCTTCATTTTAAAGCTTTTTTTCCTTCTGTATCAAATTGACTACACGACATGCCTTCCCTTAATGAAGAAAACATACAAAAGGCAGTATTTTCTTGTACTTGCACAGAATACTAGAATGTTGTAAGCAAATTATAATGTGCTCTGAATCAAATGAGTACAGAAAGTTACACAAGTCAAGTGATGCTAGGTTTTTTTAACTTTTTTAAGTGCAGATGTAGAATGCAAAAGCCGATCCAACAATACTAGAGTCCTAAAACATGCTAAATAGAAAAACGTACAGATCTCTTCATATTTACATGAATGGTTCATATACATTGTAAACCAAGTAAAAGTTCAGTTTGAAGCAAGACACTTTCTGTTTTAAGCCACCTGATAAACAAATGTATCACTGGAAAAGTTATTTAAAAATAATACTTGAAGAGCAAGCAAGATTGACATATATCAACAAAAGATGATTATTTGTAGCTTCTCTTTATAATAAGCTTTAAAATAGCTAAATGAAGTGGCCAGGCTTATTTTTATAAATATGTTAAGAACAGTGAAATGACCTACTGCCCAAGCAGTTGAGAGAAAACTGAGCATATGCCATCTTCTCTAAAGGGGACAAAGAAAGACGCGAAAGGGATATTTTTAAGAGCTTGGAAATATTAACGAACATGACAGTGATGGAACTCAAGGATACCAGACTACCAGGGACATCTGTTTTGCAGCAGTAAGGGAAATAAAGATGTAAGGACAAGTTGCTAGAAGATCTGAAACCTAAAATATGGCTACTGCAAGAGAAAGAAAAGATCATTTAAAGAACTAAAGAATCAGGGAATACTGACTACAGCCAGAAATGCAGTGGAAAAAGATATTAAAAGTTAAGAGGAACAAAGAAATGGTGACTTGAAGACATTGAATAACAACTTCCTAAAGACTGCAGCTCTTACCTGAAATTGCCAGAGAAAACGTAAAACAGATAAAAGCATTATGAAAACTCAGTGCCTCAAATGCTGCCAGTTCCAGTAACTCATGATTCCTGAATTATACAATCACAAGAATATGTAAAACTATCGCACATGAGCTGTGTGATTATCACATAGAAGAATCCACAACAGCAACCGCAGCTCTCATTTAGAAGTTTATGTAATTCTAGGAAATAAGCAGTTCCAAAGGTTTAATTCCTAAATCCACGGCTGAAAGTCAAAGGAGATTTGGGGGCTTAGCAACCTTTACAAATATGGAATTATATTTTAGACATTTACACACGTTACTTGTCACAATGGGTGTAATAATCATATGGTTGACTTTGTGTCTGTTGAAGTTTTTCCCGTGGCTAATATACCTCCTAAAGTAAAAGCTGTGAAATATATAGCTTGAAATATATGAGAATCCACTGCTTATTAAACATTACATGTATTTTAACAAACAATACCTTTTTGCAAAATAGCTGATAAATGTTCTCCTAGTAGCTGCTTCTCCACACACGCAATCAGTGGTTTCCTAAATTAGGCAAGAAAAGTGTTTTAGAAACATTAGAGTATAAGGCAGTTGTCTTCTGTCATACTGTATTTCTGTATAATTTACATTATAATACAAAAAAACCCCAACAATTTTCCACTTGGAGAGGCTACACAAAACAAAAATGTCACATGATACCAGACAAGAAAGACAACAATAAACCATATAATTATAAAATAAATTCAGGTTTAAACACTAAAAAAAAAGTCCTTACACAGTAGAAGAGAGAAATTTAGACAGCAAAAATCAATAAAAATGCATTATTGGAAAAAAGTTATCCTGACTTTTGGAAACAAACAAGCAAACAAATAAAAGAACAAAACAAAAACGTCTACGGGTTTGAACTCCAAATCAACATAATATACACTGGTGATGTTTAAAACTCAGTCTAATTGTGTTATGTACCTACCCAAGCATAAATTGAGTTAGAACCATAAGACTCAAATTTGCAAAACATTTTAAATTTGCCCTTGGATATTCCCTATTTTATTAATCAAGTATTTGTTTGATACATTCACTTTAATCAGGAGTGAAAAATAACATCAAATTTTCCTTTATGTCTTTCATAATCTAAAAGATGAAAGTAATGCCTGAAGTGCAAAGGGATAATTAATTTCAGCATTTAAATTTCTACCACTGCTTACAATGTGACAATGTAAGACCAACCATTTATTTCCAAGTTAACTTTTATAAAACTGGTTCTCAGATCCTTAGTTGAGATTTTCTGTAAAAGAGGTGCTCAACTTGGATTTATGGAAGCCTTTACAGAGCAGCATACACCTTTGCTAAAACACAAGTGTACCTCGACTAAAACACTCTTTCAGGAAAGAGCCCATCAATTACATGCCTGCCTTTCCATACAATATACCAGTTTAGGTGCTTCATCTCAAAAAGATTAGATTAAAATTTGGAAAGGTTCAGAGAAGGGAGCAGGGATGATCAAAGTAAGCAGCAGCAGCTGTAAGGAAGACAACTTTCAGGACTCTTTCTGAGAAAGGGATGACTTAGCTGGGACACAGTGCACTGACAGGCACAAATGAGGTGGAAAGGAACGGATTGATCACTTTTCTTTCCAATGCAAGAACGGGGTTCACTAGTGATGGTGCTGGGAACCAGACTTGCACAAAAGGAGGCAACTTATCACATGGTGGCTGGGGCACTGATAGAACACTTTGCCAAAGACCAGACAGAAAAGTTTATGTGAATCCCCATGAGACAGTGTAAGTATTTTAAAGAACCACAAACCAACCCCATCAGGTTCAGAAAATACTCCGAGATGAAAACAGGCAGATACTAGGATAGCATGACACACTTTCTCTATTCTTTCCCTTCAGTGGTCATAAACAAACATGAAATACTTTCGGACAAACTCTCAGTATTAACACGTGGCCATTTTTGTGGTCATTTTCATATTCCCTGGCATTTCCAACTACTCCTATCTGCAGTTGCCGACTGTCTTCAATAGCAGAAGGAGTCAGGGTTGTGTGAAATACCATCCTCTGCCCTGAAAGACCTACTCTGTGTACAGGGGAAAAAAGGACAATTCATCTATTGAGGCCAAGAAGCAGAGCACTGTATCCTAACAGGCAGACGAGATGAGTATTTTATTTATCTTGGCGCCTAGCTAAGGAATGAACCTAAAGATATGTTTTGTATGGACTCAAAGTCATCTACCTTAGTCATCTACTGACAAGGAAACATGTTTATTCTGGTCAGCTGTCCAGAAAGGAAGGCATGGACCAATGGGCTGAAAGAATCCTTCTGTGGGCTGCAATGACACTTTCCAAGTGTTGTTTGAAGTATTTGGAATGATTCCCATGGCAGTTTTCTCCTGGAAGTATTATTTCCATCTCAAGATCAAATCCAGTAATTAAATTTAACAACCTTTCTACTGCTGTCATGCACACACATACAGACAGCATGACCCTTGGAAAACTCAAGGAGGGCACTAATTTTAAGAATGGCTGTTTCTTAATACAAGGAAAGGAAGTTAGTGTGAACCCTTCTAAAAGTAGGTTTCTAAGCCCTTTAACTAAGGACAAGATTCAAAGCAAGAACTTGATGTCTATATATTTTTCTGTCTAGAATGTATCAATCTATTTTTTTAACCCAAGCAGTAAATAAATATATTTGGTTTAATTTTATATACAGAAATAGTTCTATGTATTTCAGTGGTAGTGATTTTGCCAGAAAAAGCTAGTCACTCTGCAATCAGCATTTACAGGAAGATTCAAGTTCAAATATGTACCATGACAAAATGCGTGTGTATGTGAGTATATATATAATATCTGAAGAAAACAGTAAAAGATAATTTTTATTAATTTCTCCTTTTGAGACCCAATGAAATGCCAATATATCATCCACAAGAACAAAAGATAAAATAAAATGTTATGTTCTTAACAAAAAAATAAGCAAGAGGTTACTGCAGGACAAAGTATATATGGATTTAAATAGTGTGTCAGTGACTCTGCAATACTTCCTGAATGCACATTTTAACCCAACAAAATACCAACTATTACTCAAAATCCAACTAAAAAAAGGGCAAGCTGCTCCACACAGTACTTTGGCAGCAGCTGCACCAAAACTGACCTACTGTTAAATTCACATCCTGAACTGCTCATGAGTGATATTCATGTTGCCCTCTGTCCTTTCTGGGTTTGGTTTTTCCTGTGGTTTTTTGTTGTTTAGTTGGTTTTTTGCTTGTTTGGTTGGGTTTTTTTCTAATTAGTCTCCTTCCCTCAAGGGATCTGCAGTTAAAGTTTTATCAGTACATGAATGGCTAAAATCAGATGTTATTTTGAAAATGAAAAATTGATTTCTTATATAATGTTTTGTTAACTGGAGTATACAGGATTCATATTTCTGGACAAGTTTCTCCCTTCTAACTGAAAGTATATTTTTATTTTAGAAAGTAATTTTAGATAAAAGTGAACTCTTTAAAAATCCAAGGTGTATCTCAAGCACCATCAACAGGATAGTATCTACAGGATAATGCAGAAATAATCTTTGTGCCTCTAAAACCATGGATAATCATATTGATTTATGAAGGATGCTTGACTCACTAGAAATGGCAAAATTTGTACTCACTGTGTGCTGTGGTCTAAATATGTTATGACTCTGTCTCCTTCTTCTTCTAAACGTTTATTAACATGGTGCAGATATTCTGGGACCTAGTAAGATAAGAGAATGACAAGTTCAGCTAAAAAGGTACGAAAGACAGATAATCTTGTTCCATGACAATTATTTTAAACTACAAATTTAAAGAGAATATTAATTGGAAAGGACTATTCCACCACAATGTTATGTCAATATTACTTAATCAATATTTCTTAATATTAAACATATTATAACTGCACCTGACAGAAAGGAAGAGAAAAACAAATCTGAGAACTTTTCAGAGTAAGTTAATTTTTTTCTCAAAACCCTTCTGAGCTAAGCTAGCCCATAAAGTATCATGGAGCAGATTTTCAGTTGGTGTGAACCATAGTTCTATTATTTTGAAGGCATTTTCTTCAATGGAGCATACTTTTCTATGGAGAGTTAAGACATTGAGAACATATCGCAACACAGGTAAGTGCATGCATGTAGATGCATATGTGAGCACATGTTAGCTGTGTATGATAAGTATGTACATATATATAGTGTGTACATTAGGGCCTCACTCCTTTCATGCCTTCCCACAGCTTTCTCCTAGTTGCACAAAAGCAGGTTTCAAGACCTGTGTTGAAGCATTTCACCTCAAGTTCCACTGGAACACCAGGGTAACGAGGTAAATGGGGCAAGAGAAGACACAAGGATTCACATCTCAATGCAATGAAAGCATGGGTTTTCAAAATGTTTGTAGTGACTCTGTGCTAAAATGGAATTAATAAACATAGTCTTCAGTATTTTAGACCACCAAGAAATAGACACATTTTCAGAAACGCACACTTGCAGGCTGCCCAACCACAGGACATAATTTTATCTCAAGAGAACAGAAAACAAAAATGTATTATTTAACTAATTAGGGAAAAGAAACAAAACTGCAAAATAAATACAACAGAACAGCAAAAAAAGAAATTGTTTACTTTGGTATTAATCACACACTAAAATGATGCCAGTGGACATTTTACAGCTCTTGAGCAAAAATAATATTGATGGCACACCTTTAAGCTTTATGTGGAAATGACTTTCTGGTAGTGTGACTTCACCTACAGAAAATGTCACTGGGTTACTCCACACTTAATTATATATATATATCAAGTACCACAGTAATCTGGAGCCTGCTCTTCCCTTTGATACAATACTGTGGCCCACATCAAAACACATGAATATCTGTGTGCCAGTAAATGTCACTGAACATTCATAATTCATAGAACATGGCACTACTAGAAACTCTCATGTAATCCCACAGCTGATAAAACTAACATAAAGGCAATCATCTATGGCATGCACCTACCTCCCTTTCTTGCATTAATCTTTGGCCTTCTGCAGCATATAAACAATTTGTCTCTTCCAAAAACCTCTGTTCAAATGATTCCTTGTAAACCTGCTCAAGAAATTAGTTTAGTTACTTACATTAAGCTCCCAGAAATGGTAGTGTATTTTGTCAGGCATAAAGGACAAGCAAAATCTCAAGAATGCACACTGCTGTGAGACTGTCAGAGTAACATTACATTAATACAGAAGTTCTGTTTGCCCACTAGTTTTAGAAAGATTTAGATCAGAGCTGACTACCCAGGGCAGCAATGGCATGTTTCAGTCATCAGTACTCAAATAGTCTAAATTGACAGGCTTCTGTTTAAGGCACATAGCCCAACATCAGCACCCAACAGCACAGCACAGCAATGACATCCCAACGACTTGAGCTCAAAACTCCCACTGATATTTCTATAGTAAAAAAAAGTACTTCCAACTAGTGAAACATTGGCACAAAATAGGTATTTCTCATCAGTAAAATAGTAACACGCTCACTAAAACATCTTCACATCTGCCAGGTTTCTCTCCATTGTCCAGGAAAAATGAACAAATAAGGTGAACTCTCTTTTTCCAAGGAACAAATAAGTGTGTAAAAAAGGGTACCAACAACAATCAGACATTAAAATTTTTTTGCGTAACAATTAAGGGTCTATTATAGAAAGGAAATAAGTTAGAAAGGACATCTATACAAAAATTTAAAACAGTCTGAAGAAGGTAGCCAGAGAATAGTATGTAAACAGAGGGACAGTGAAAAGAGAAAGATTCCTTGAGTGTCACAGAAGAATAGAAGAAAATATTTCTTCCAAAACATATGGCTGAGTTGTAAAACTCATTACATTCTGACCACCTTTTATTTTCTGAAGGACTTCCACTGGAAGGTTCCTTGCACGTGGCAGGGGGGTTGGAGCTAGGTAATTCTTAAATCCCCTTCCAACCCAAACCATTCTATCATTCTATGACTTTTAAAAGCTTGATGTTTTCTTCCAATGCAAACTTAAATATGAAACTTCTGGTTTGACATGAATTCAGAACATGACAGTTCACTAACTCAGCATCACAAGTAGACATGAACTCATTTTTTCAGTGTCCCCCTTACACTACCTCCATGTTCAACAGAATCAAATACTAGATTTCATTTCTTACCTTCCTCTCCATCAGGAAAACTGAAAACACATTACCAACAGTCTATGCATATATGCATAAAATACATCTAAAGCTCTATAATAGGAAACAGCTATAGAGTAGGATTTATGAAAAGAGGAACTAACTTTCAGCAACTGGGCCTCAACTGCGTAATTGCCTAAAAGTCAGGAATGAGTTAGAGATGAGCTATTTTAAATTGAAATACAAGATTTGCTTAATTAATTAACCTTTCTTCGAGAGCTAACTTCTGTTGAAAGAGGGAGAAACAAAGATCCTGGCATATAATTACAGGTTTACAAGCACATCTCTTTCACAGTGAAGCAACAGTGATTACGAAAGTTCAGATTTGACTACTTCAGTTTCCCTAGTGAAAAAAGCCCCACACTTTTGAACCAATGAAGAAAAATGCAGACTTAAATCAAATTCTGCAAGAAGGATACAATAAAGGGGAATATGTATCTTTACTTAGCAGAGTACTTTGTGAAACAATAATAAATATGCAAAAGTCAACTCCTATAAAGAGATGATGCAATTAGAGAGTTATATGATCTGAAAAATCACTGACAGAAGTTTGCCTTTTCTCTTGAACAGGACAATTATTTATTAATTTTTCTGATATGATAAAGAAAGCTATAGAATAAAGTCAGAAGATTAACATGAAAGGCAGACAAACTGGTAAGCTGCCTAACCAAAAAAGTACTGTTTTTTGCAGTCTTCCTCTTCAAATTCTTTTTTAACCCTCAGCCAGTTTTGTAACGCTGTACACCACTTGGAAACGGGAGCATCCTCAACAGTTTTTAAAAGTGAAAGACAGCTCCTAAGGTTCACTGCGCATCACACAAGGCTGCAATATCAAATCAAGGATAACCTATGCCTAAGCCAGACGGACAGCATTCCTCAGTCTCCTTGGTTACTTAATATCTCTGCTCATGGAAAGTTCCAATAAGTTACAGCTTGACACTATTTGAAAACCTTGGCCTCAACCTTGGTATCCCATTCTACCTATGGCATTTCTGCTCAGAAGCTGTCAATACAACCATGTTTTTGTGATACAGACCCAAGATCAGGGCTCCAAAAAGTGACACCTTTTTACAGGGATAGAGTGGGTCTTTTTCTGTTCCTATGTTTAATTTCACTGGGATTAGATAATGAGTGATTAAAACAGACAAAATACTGCACATACTATAAGACTTGCAAATCTGTTAAGATCTGCAGGCCATTACCTCAGCTGAGGAAAATAGGCAAAGAGGTCTCATTTAAAAACAGAGAATAAAAGACTGTACATCAGCTAGAGAAGAGGAAGTCCTATCAATACAATAGCTACATAGTGAAGAACATTTACTAGAAAAACAGAATCATTTTTGTACAAAACATGAATTAAAAGAGTCAAACTGTGTTTCTAAATGCAGGCACTATTAGTGAATGTTGCTGCACTCACCTGCAGATCAGACAGCATGCTCAACAAACTCCGCAACAAACTCCTGTCCACAGCTTCACCATTTCTTTCTCTTTCGATCAGCAGGAGAATTCCATCAATAGTCTTGGTCTGAACTTGCTTGTCACTAATGATGTGGTTTCTAAATAACTCTAGCCCCATATCCCTGTGTGAATATTGAAAATTAGGAAGTCACACTGTTGATTCTCTTGAAAAATCTCTATCTCAGTCTGAGAAAAATAAACACAAAAATGGATATAGTACATATATTATGCAGAAAGACAATATTAATGGTATGTATACTCTTTGACACTGTCCACTAACAAAACTGTAACAAGAATTATCATAAAAATATCAGGTCACATGCTACCAGATGCATACACATCAACTTAGAACTGTGACCAGCCTGCCCATCTTTCACATAACAGACTATTAACTTTCCCTGTTAAAAAAATCTGAACATATACCTTAATATAAGATTCCCTGGATCAGTCTCTGCAATTTATAAGTTTTTATAAAAAGCATGAATTCTTTTTATCTCTAGGATCTTATCACCTGTATCAGATTCTTGTTTCATTCCAGTATGATGAGGAATGGTGCCTCTATGCCATGAAGCAGCCAATTATTAAATATTGTCTTGAGGAATCTTAAATGAAACTTATTATCTCCAATTTCTTCACATATATCAGGATTCAATAAAAGGAATTTCCCAGTATGAGAACCAACCTCTTGAACACTGTATAATAAAAGGAAGCCTAGCACAAAGAGCTGGAAGAAAACTGCTGCAGAGGTTGGAAAGAATGCTGTGCACTGGACAAGCAAGAGGTGGGAGAAAGATGCCAAGCTCTTCAGACAGCCTGAGGAACTCGTAAGAGCCCAGATCAGTTAGGTAGGGAAAAGATATGCTTTTACTTCAGTACTTTATTTCTTCTTTTCTTTAGAGGAATAACAATATCAGAAATTTTTGGCAAAGCCTGTGTTTGTTTGCTGCGCAATGATATAAAACGCCCTCAGGTGCAATGCTTAAAAAACAGAATGCCCGAATATTCAACTGTGATGGGCTGAAGGAAGAAAAGCATCATCTCAATGCTCTGAGACATAGGTCTCAACTCTCAAGAGGCCATTGCTGGAAAGATAATCTGTCCCTTGTCACTATATCTGACTTACTTAAAAAAACAGAGCAAGAAGTTGAATGTTGGATTTTGTCAACACCAGGAGCACCTAAAGTAAGGTTGGGCCCGTGCTAAGGTGCGGAGGTGGCAGTCAAGAGGAAGCTGGGGCAACTACAGCTAAACATGCCTTGACTCTTACGTTCATATACCTCCTTCCTTTAACCTCACTTTACAATGAATATTTCTGGGGAAGGAGGAAATGATACATGTATACATGCCGACACACTTTTTTCCAAATAATGACATAAAATTTTAATGATCCATTAAAAAGATCAAATATAATGTGAAAAATTTATTTTCAGTCTTTGCAACTATCATAGCATGTCCACACTCTAAAGATTTGAGAAATACTTACTATATGGATACCTACCATATAGAAGGAAGCATTGAATTTTGAAGAACATAGGTACGATCCAAAAATAAGAAAATGCTTCTGATCATGATCTGAAAGTATATAAATGTTTTTTCTTCACCACCATGTGATATTTTAAAATATAAAACAAATTCTAAAAAACTACATCACATAGACATGCACCTTAATTACTGATATAGGTATTTTCAACTTTTACTTTTCAACTGGTACAGCTACTGGTATGCAATTTCTTGAAATTAATACTAAGTGGTATTGCCAGGTACATTCAAGACAGTTTTCAAATTCATAACCATTCACTAAACAGTTTTATTAACCCGCTAGGAGTTTTATACCACTGAGATACATGAGCTATTCAAACAGTACCACCAAGACAGGCAGTAAACATCCTCAACTAGCACACTGCCATGGTTTTTGCTTCAAAATTTTCAAAAAAGGCAGCTTTATGCAGGAACAGTAATAAATTGAGCAACATACCTTTTAGTAATAAAAGTTAGCTGCCAAAATTCATGAGACAAACAGAGGTACATTAAATCTAACAGAAGAAAGCAGGTATAAAAATATATTCTCATTTTTATTTTAAAAAGTAGGAGGAGGGGGTGATTTTTTAGCTTATTAGTCTTGCACATTCAAAATCCATTTTTAACTTTACTCATAAAACAGCTGCTCAGCTCTCAGTTTAGCATTAGCATAACTCAAGATGTCAGTAACTAACTCACCCCCAGGCCAGATACAGAGATTTCTATTTCCAGCTGTCCACCTACTACTTCCCTACATGATTTCATTGCTTCTGAAGCAATTCTCAAACAGACACAGCTTTTGGCCAAGAATATTAAAATGGTAGTAAGCCTGATTTTTTTTTCTTAAATACCACAAGTGCTAATCCAGCACAGGGAGGGGCAAGAAAGCCACTTGCTACAGGTTGTCACTTTAAGGAAAGCAGAAAAAAAAAGAATGTTCACAAGTAATTAAAGTCTACAGTGTTCATACTAAAAAATTTTTTATAAAGACACAGGCTCAGTTTAACTACATTTTCAAGGCAATAAACTTCAACTTGGTTTTCATTAGACTGTAGAGTTTGTTTCAAATAATTTCTCTAACTCCTTACATTTTTAATTAAGATAAAAATCAAATCTCTGCCCATCTCTCACAGGGAAAGAGGTGGATTTGAGGAATGAAAATAGAAATTCAACCATTTGGGGCATTAGTAGCCAAAGCTAAGTGACAATGCAATAAAAACTCTGAAAAATGCTGGTTTGGAATTATAATAAGGCCTTCTTAAAAGCACGATTCTCATGGAATGTGTTTGAGAGAGCATTTTTTTCTGTAACATAAATCATTGTGAAGGTAGAACACAAGAAAGGCAGAAAGAAACCAAGTTTCAGTTCTTTAATCTTCCTGTTTCTTAGCTCTATAGTGAGGATAAACATCTCTGCTTTGAAAAAAACCATTGCAAATTAACTTAGTTTTTGACGCTATCTAAAAGCTAACATTCTGGATTCTCCAATTACTTAAAATTATAAACTGCAGATAACTTCAGCATTGCCTGGTTAGTTTTTCTTTCCACACACAGAAAGGTGTCAATGTATTTCTCAATGATATTCCAACTTCATATGAAGCCTATGAAAGTCAAAGGTAACGCAACAGAACCTAGTTTTCAACAACAAAACTGCTCTCAGGTAGCAAAGGGAAAGAGAAAAGCAATGCTGAAACCTGGAGGAGGTGCAGCACAGTCCCAAGTTAAAACTATAACAAACTCAGTTTTGCCACATTTTGCCCCTCAAGGATATGTATTCTGAACAAACATTCAACTTACCATTTGTCTGCAATGATCTTGCCAGCATTTATTTATCTTCTTTAAAAATAAAAGACTATCCAGAGAATCTGTACAGCATCCATTAAGGAAAACTAGTTTGCCAGTATCTTTTAAGGCTAGATTCTGGAGATGATCTTTGCCAGCCATTAAGCACAGCTGCTCCATGGATATTCCAATGTTACTGTGCCTGCTAGAGATAAACCGTTAATTGCAGAGCTTCTACCCAGCACAGGGGCTGGCAGTTCTCCAAAAGGCCTCCCTATGTTTTCAAGGAATAACACTCACTGCTCTTCAGTAATACCATCTAGTGGCTGTACTGCATAACCTTAACATAGATTTAAACAGAAATCTCACCAGTGTCAAAAACAACCTTTCACCAATGGAGGTGAGACGGATGGAAAGGTTACTTTGTCTAATGAGTTCACACTGTGCACAACAGGAGTGACCCTAATCTCTTAAAAGCAGTTACAGTTCTAAATAATCCTCAACAAATCCAAATACCATCCTTTTCATATACATCTCCAGGTCACCCAAAGTAATCTACAGACTTTTCTTCATTACACAACAGATCCAACTGTTATTTACAAATAACAGAATTTTCATATGTCATATGAGTAAATCTAAATGAGGCTTTACCTTCCTCTCCCACACATTATCATCTCCAACTCACTCTGGCCAAATCTGATTATTCTGATCTCATGTCCTTGGGATATAAAGTGGTATACCTGTAAAATACAGAACTCTCAACTCTCCAACCACCAGTTCTGTCCAGAGGGCAGGGTGAAAGCAAATTTTTAAAACATCAACTAAAGTCTGAAATAGCACAGATGCAAAAAATGATTGACTGTACACTGCTCTGAAGCAGACTATAAGATTTGGTTCTCAGATCAGGTTTGTTCAAGAGACTACTGTATTGACTAATGTGCTAGAAGCCAGACTCCTTAAAAGGGACTAAAAAAGAGAAACCACCCAAAAACACATAACCAAAAACCATGTTAGTACTTAGCTATGTAACAGGACAATAAAAAAATATATTCATGACTGTAGGCACCTACCTGGGGAATGCAGTGAACTGAGAAACTCAGAGTCACAACCCAAAGCACATTTAAAACATTCACCTGGAAAGAAGGCTCTTTTTAGGCCTGGTCCCTTGTTTCTTTCCTTTTATCCTATAATTTTCTGCTAATACAATACATATAGAGACCTGGAAAACATTCCCAGCAGCCACAGTACTATAATATCTATTCAGTATGGCACTCTCCATCCAATAACTGCTTGCTAAGGCACTTTCCAGGAATGTGGGGACAGCAAGGTACATTGACTCTATCTATTGCCCAACAAAATGCAGCCCCATGGCTACTACACAAAAGACAACTATCATATTAAAGCATCTGCTCAGCATACAAAGCTTGACTGAAGTCAGACAAAAAAGGCTGCACCCAGATGTCCACAGAAGAGCTACAGGTGGTTTGTAACCCACTGAGACAGAAGAAAAGCCCAGCAATGTAACCTCAGTAAACCATGGGGAAATTTGCCATAAAACTTAAGGTTTCTGTGCATCCCAAACGATCTCCTAAACTTAGAGCTCTCTCACAAGAACCTCCCAAGGTACACATAAGATACCTGAAGGCTTGTTGAATGCCTTTGTGACACATCACTGCTGACCACTAGTTATTATTGGTCAAGCAGTTGCACTTTATGTTTGAGAATTCTTTTACTACTGTTGAAAAATCACTGTGGTTTAAGAAATTGCTACTGTACACACCTTCCCTACTCACCAGCCACAGAAATTCATAACTGCTGTGAAATCTCATAGTGCTATTGAAATTTCATGGACTAGGTGTAAAATATGCATTTCTATTAAAACAATATGTAAATCCATAGCACGCTACTTACATGTACACAAAAATTATTCACCCAGACAACTGAAGTTGCTTATGCCTGATTTGAAAATATGTAAGCGGTCAAAGAACCTCTTTAACACATAGACAATTATTGGTGTAATTTTTACAAAGTGATGTTTTAAAAAGTAATGATTTAAACTAGTTATTCTAACCACTTCTGCGCACGACAAAAGGATATTCTCTAAACTGAAGGATTTGTGCTTTAACATGCTCTTCACAAACTTGTCGCAGATGTTTGTAGAGTGTAGCAGAGACTTTGTAAGAGCAGAGATTTTCAACAGCCTAAAAAAACAAAACAAGATTATGAATGAGCCAAAAAAAAATTCAAATTTTTGTGTCTGTGTAATTGAGGCTGGCAATAAAGAAAAAAAAAATCAGTATTATACGTTCAATGTGCACAAACCCAAAACACTAAAATTAAATTCTGTAGAAAAATTAAGACTTCATTACTCCTCTCTGATTTTGGTCCCTTCTTATGCTGTTAGACTTTGTGTACAACAAGGCCCACCATCAGAATCCAGGTCATATGTCAGATGTGTTGTTAAACATTCCTAGAATTCTACCTCCTCCAATACTGCCCAGCAGCAGAACTCATCCTGTTAGGTCTGTTTTGTACATCCTTCAGTGCATGCTAACAGGTGCTTTTTTTGGCGGGGGGGGGAGGAAACACAATCGTACCAAATGCTTTAATTTCTTAATAACTATAAAGTAGACATTTCAACTAGTCTCTCAAAATGCTAAATGAGTATAGCTGTTTATATATGTTATATTATAGCTGTTATGTATTGTCTTATTATTTCTTTTAAAATATTTCCACTTATTCACACACTCATTCTAAGGTACACAAACAGAGGGGAAAAAATTTTTAAAAACCTACCAAACAAAAACAAACAGCAACAAAAAATCCCAAACCCAACCCCACATTAACCATTACATAAAGACTTGATTTATTAGGAGCTGACAGGATTTAGTTGAGTACTTATCCTAACTAAGGAGACCGATTCTGCCCAAAACCAAATGTTCTTATGGTCACTATATTAATGCCAACAGCCTTTATGCTATGAGGCAACACCACAGAGAACACTGCTAGAAATTTAAAGTAATATGTTACCTGGGCAACTAAAACTGACTCAAGAATGCTTTCCTATGCTCCAGAGGATTTACAGTGTCACATTTTGTTGACAAATTTTCTGGTAACATCAATGAAGTTGGACAAAGTTTCAGTATTTTTGCGGTGCTAGGCCTCTATTGAATCTTTCCCAAATTCTAGCATATTTTTGGCATGTCTATTTTCTCTGTATTATGAAACATTATGGTGCCTAATGCCAGCATGTAATTCTTTGTCAAAGCATTACTAAATGTTCTTCACTGCTTCAGTTTAAGATAACCCAAACACACGAGCTAGCAAATACATGGGCCAAGAGAGAGGTGAGGCGAAAAGCAGGGCTGCTCTGAACGACCCCGTCTAGCAGGTGTCCCTGCCCGTGACAGACACAGAGGGGCTGACAATCTTTTAAGGTCCCTTCCAACCCAAGCCATTTTATGATTCCTTAGTCAGCAGTGCTAACTTAAAGTGTATTACAAACTGCAGCCATACCACCTCGGTGCCACCTGCTCCTGCTTTGGTGTGTGGTTTTATTTTGTTGTTGGTTTTTTTTTGTTTGTTTGTTTTTTTGTGGGGGTTTTTTTGGGTAGCATGAAATCAAGTAATTTCCTCTTTATTTACCATGTGTTTCATTCAGCTCTTCCTGTTTCTCTTTTTGAAGAAACTTGATTTGACTTTTATTCATCTTGCACACATGTAGTTTGGAAAAAAGCTACAGTAATAACCAAATTTACAAAAATACCAGAAATTACACTTTTAGTTTCTTCACCCATACAGATCTAGTAAAAGTTCTGTTTCAAATCAACCTTTTAAGAACTTGCTTGGAGCAGAGGCTTCAGTTTTAAGATTTAGCATGCAAGTTATTGCTACTTCTTCTATTATTTCCTCTATAGATTCCAACATACTGAAGAGTTTGTCTTCCAAAACACAAAGCAAATCTGCCTCACAAGAGCTCTCCCCACGGGGTAATTCTAACCCACCTAATGTCAATTTATTTAAATGCACAAAAATGGGTTACTCAATTTTGATACAACATTAACGTATACAAACAAAAAAAAAATTACCACACAGTGCCTATATTACGTTTTTCATCTGGTCTTAAACCAGGCAAGTAAAATGATACCTGGAACAAACAGTATTCACACTTAACTGCTTTCCAGACAGATTGTTGTATTTCCTCAGACATCGCTGTTCCTATCCACCCATTCAAATAAAAGTCTGGTCAATACTCGTAATTTTCTTTTACTACTACACTGCCGTATTCTATGGCCTCCAGAACAGTGCTGCCCCATTTCAGATTATTTAGGACCATACTGCAAAGATGATTTTTTTCCCATTATTTTTATCACTCATTCCTCATTTGGCAATTCTTTGAACTGCCCCACTTTCTCTATCCCATCAAGTGTAAGCTACTTCTATCAAACCTGTGCAATCTACCACCAATCCCAGACATCATTTCTATTTTAGTCACAAAAAATTGGCTGCCACCCTCCCATTGCTCACTGACTATGTCTCTGCCAAGCACCTTCATGCCTGATCCCATGCTGCCTCTAATGCCTGGAAAGGAGTATCCTTCGGGCTTCCCACAAAGCCTTGTCATTGTTCTTCAGTTTCTCCTCAGCCACTGAGCCAAATTAAATAAATAAATCAGTAAGTTCAAAGGCAGGCTGGCACACCAGCCTGCTCAGTGCACTGAACTCCAGCAGGCCTCTCACTTCCTTCAGTAATGCTGGACAAAGACTCAAAAATAAAATAAAAAAAAAAGTAAAAACATGCCCTGATAGTAATAATTGATGCACACTCTGAGCTCACCAACAACCAGTTAAAGTGATCTGTAAGTACAGATCAGGTTTCCAATGGATGCTGAACCTCATCTTTTATTCCTCTGGCAGGAGAGTAAGTACCTGTCTATGCACAAGCACACTGACTGCCACCACCCACTGTGCAGAAATCTTGCTGATTTGCTGCCTTACTGATTATTTGACCAGCCTTGCACAGTTTTTTTACAAATAAGCAGGCAAAGAGAAAAAGCAAGAAGTACAGTTCTCCCTTCACAGTTTATCTGAAATCTCTCACCTCCTCCTCTGCCAGAAGTCTGTACCCCAGCGATTCCATAGCCATATTACTATAATCTCATTTCTGAGCCTCTGAAAACAAGTTAGGTAACACTCAAAGCATCTGTGGGATTTTTTTTTAACTACGCATGAAAAAGTAGGATTTTTGAAATGCTGAGTTTAAAACGATAAAATACATTATGCAAGTCAAACTCTGCAAACCTGCAAGTATTAATAGATGAATACATCACAGTCAATTTTTCTGTTTAAAGGGAATAAATTGTATCAAGTCAATATACATGGACATAATCAGCCACTTCAGATCCATATATTATACACCCTAACTAATTACAGAGTCAAGTACAGTTACAGTGAGTTCTCAAATCCAGCCTGATCTTCTTGAGCATGGACCCAATATGAACTGCTGGCCTTTTCCTATCTCTCTCTCAAAGTCTGCACTTTGCAGACAGCATCAAGACTATCTCAACTGAACATTCAGAAAATGTTAGGTGAGCATAATAATGTCTTAAGTCCTGATCTGGTGAGGGCAACAACATCTGCAGACCAAACACCTGCACTCACAGAACACTCATAACTAACTTAGCTCAGTGCATCAGTAATTTTTTTATAACATGATCCCTGTAAGAAAAAACTACTCCAGTTAAATACCTTAAAGCACATACATTTAAAATAACATACAACTAAATCATATATAAATTGAGAAAGTAGAAAGAAACAGCTCATGAGTATGTCTCTTTTACCCTTCCTAGTCCCAGAAATACTTTTCAACCACTTAAATAAAAAAACTAAGACCCAGATTGTTATGCAAATGTAACAGTGATATGAAACATGGGCAAACTGACAGTTTGTTGCCTGCTCAGTTGAGATTCTTTTTCAATTCCCCAAAAGATACTGAAGTTGAAACGTAATGTTAATAACAGCAAACACTTCAACATTACTATTTACAAGAGATGATACCCTGTACAAAAATCATCATAAAACATGTAACTTCATAACCCAGCTAGAGGAACATGCCATTTTCAGCATGTTGAGTGGACAGAGTATTGAAGATACCAACACAAACCTCAGCCCTGCCCAGGAATAGCTTTGTGTCTCAGAACTGCTTTTTCATGGGCCCAGATCCTGGTAACTCTCCAAGGAACTGATAAACAAAACTACAAACCGACTAGAAACAGGGTACGGAGCGAAGTGTTCAAAAAATATAATCAGCTTTTAATAAATCAAAATATGTTATGTTGCATGTGTGCTCTGTGAAAGCCTTAAAGCAGTTTATTTGCCTTCTGTTAAACTCAAAGAAAGAAACTAAAACCCTACGTGCCTTACCTGGTAGAGCTCTTCGAGGTTGTATTTAATAGAAATGCTACTCTGTATGGCTCCCACTGCTTCATGAAGTTTTTGCCAGGTGTCGTGAGTGTAATTATCTGGTAATTTGGGTCTTTCTGTGAAGTAAGACACAAGTAGTTGAACAACAGCCCCCCCAGAGGAGCCTGCAGCAATGTCGCTCTCCCTGCTGCCCCGAGTGCTGCAAGCCGCGCTGCGCTCCACTGTGCAACCCTGGCACTGGCAGAGGGGTCACCAATTTCACCCGGGGCGACCAAACCTTGGCACGCCGCATTTGCCCCCGCGGCTGCCGTGTCCGCCGCCCGTGTTCCTTTAGCGAGGTGAGCAGCCCCGCCTGCCCTGATGGGCGCTGGCAGCACGGTGGCTCCCTGCCCGCCGCCTGCAGGAAGGCACCCCCCGTGTGGCGGGGCGCCCCGGCCCGGGCCGCTATCGGCGGGGCAGCCGGCCCTGGCCCTCCGCGATAAGGCGGGCGGCAGCGGCGGGGCCCGCGGGCCGGCCCGGGGGGCGCCGCGGTAAACACGGGCCGGCCTGCGGCGGGGCCGGGCGCACCTGCCGGGGCAGCGGGCCCGGCCTGCCCCGTACCCACCTCTGAAGTTCTTGATCACGAGTTTCTTGGAGGAGGCGGTGGCGCCCCCGCCTCCTGCCCCCCCTCCCGCGGCGCGGCCGGCGGTGGCGGCCAGCGCGGCGGGCTTGGTGAGCCCGTTGGTGTGCCCCACCAGGGCCGACAAGTGCGGCTTCTTCTGCGGCTCGTCCGCCATCGCCGCCCCGGGCGCCGTGTCCGGCCGGGGCACCGCGCTGGGCTGGGCCGGGCCGGGGCCGCCCGGTCCCCGCCTCCGCTCCCCTCCTCCTCCTCCTCCGCCGCCGCCACCCAGCCGCCCTCCCCCATTGCCCGCGGGCGGGTGCCAAGCACTGCCGGGCCCCGAGGCTCCCGCAGCCGCCTGCCCACCTCGGGGCGCCTCTGCGGTCGGGAGGCCGTGCGGGCCCGCGGCACTGGGGCGGCCGCAGCCCCGCTCGCAAGATGGCTCCCGGGCCGGGGCACCCTCCCGCCGCCAGCCCGCTGCCCCCGCTCCTCGGCCCGGCCGGGCCCGCCGGGAGGCGCCCGGGGCAGGGCCCAGAGAGCTGCCGCGCCGCCCGCCCGGAGGAGCCACCAGCCCCGAGAGGCCGTCCTGCTGCCCAGCGGCTCCCCCAGCCCAGCTCGAACCACCGAGTGCAGCCTGCGCGGGCACGGAGCGCGCCCTTGGCATACACGCCTCGCCGGCGTTAGCGCCTGTAGGAGCAACCTTTGCAGGAGTTAAGTGCTCGATTCAACTTTTTCGACCCAAGTTCAGCGAGACGATCCCCCCTCACTCCCCGCGGGCAGCGCGACTCCTGGGAGCGCAGCCAGCGAGGAGGCACTGGAGGAGGGCGCTCCAGCCCCCAGAGGCTGGGGTGTCCTGCCAGTGGGGTCCCGTCACAGGGGGCACGCCCCGGTGCCTTTACTCGCCGACAGTACCAACGCCAGCTCGGCTCCCCACACAAACATCCACACAGCCCACCTAACACTGCGCCCGCGCCCCAACGCACGCGTGTTATGAGGGAGGTGCGCGCTCCGCCCCGCCCACCGCGCTCTCCCATTGGCTATCGGGGCGAAGCCCCGCCCCGGGCGCTCTGTGGGCGGGGCCGTGGGGTGTCACGTGGGGCGCGTGGCGGGTGCCGGAAGCGCGCGGGGAGTTCCGGGAAGCGCCGCGGCCTGAGGAGGGGGAGCGCACTGGGCACACGGGAGGGTCGGTCCGATGGCGCACATCACCATAAACCAGTACTTGCAGCAAGTAAGCGGCACTTAGTATTTCTTTTTAATTCATTTGTGGGGGCGTAAATGCGTTGCTGTAGGTACGTTGCCTTGTTTAAGGAATAGGACGAGCGATGTAGTGAGGAAATGTGTTTCTTTGCCGTGCGCGACACGCCGTCGGAGTGCCGAGGGAATGCCGAGAGGTGTGGTGGTTCCCGGTGTGATGGATAGCGAGGGGATTGATCCCTTAGAGCCAGCAGCGAGGGATGGGGGGTGTGGGTGTGCAGGAACGAGTGCAGCTCAGGGGTTCAAGAAATACAGGGATTTACGGTCAGGAATGCGGAGACAGTGTACGGCAGGGAGGATGGAGAGGCGGGAGCAGCATCCCAGGGACTGCCGCTGTCAAGCTTTCGGTGTCTGCTCATGCTGCTTCTGTCTGGAGCAGTGTATTCTCAGCGTTGTTAGGAAAAAAAAAATCCGTGCCAAAATCTGAAAGAGTTCAAGCAGTTGATTTTCCCTCTTTTGCTGCTATTTTAGTCTGTGATTTTTTTCCCATTCGGTATGAGCTTTCTATATCCAGAGATATGTTTTTGTCGTATTGGGACACAAAATATGGCAAGTAAAGCACAAGCAGTGGGAAATGAACTCTTAAGAAGTAGTATACAGAACTGCTTCCACAACTGAAGAAACTTCCAACTTGATGACACAATAAACTGTTCGGGCAGACTAATGTTTACAAGGAGTTATCATGAGCAGGAATCAGTATTAAGCCATTCTCCCCCAGAATATAACATTTGCAGTCTTAATAGGTTTCAAAAGTATTTATATACATGGCAGTCTAATATCAGATACTGCCTTTGGGACAATATCTACATGTTAAGTCTGCCTGATTTCATTTTAAAGCATCACTCAAAGATTGTGCTTTCACATACGTGTTTGAAGCCCATAAGTCCAACTGGAATTTAAAAAAGCCTAAGCAAATCTGTCTCACAACTGCTGTTTTACAACGTTAAACCCATGCATGTTGTATGGAGATCCTCTGGTTTGCTTGTATTCTATAAATAAGGAGAAAAACACAATGGTGTTTGCCTTGCCTTTTCCCTGAGAGCTTTTGGAAAAACGGATGTATTGAAAATACAAAATTATTCATTCAGTTTTAAACCTTTAAAAACTCACATTTGATTTTATATCAATGAGGATGAACAGTGGTAATAAGAAGGTGGCTTCCAGAGTTATGTAAATATGTTGTGTGCTTGTTGCTGGATTATATTCTGTAATGAAGCTGTTTACCTCGGCAGGTACAAGAAGCCATTGATAGCAGAGATGGACAATTTTGTGCAGAATTAGTATCATTTAAACATCCACATGTAGCAAACCCAAGGCTACAGGTGAGAATCTGGTTTTGACCTTTCTTTTGCTTTACTTTCAATTTTCCTAGCTTTCTATGTGGGTTCCTTTTCATTGGAGATAAACCTCTGGAACCTGTTTCTTAGGCCAGAGCAGGATCCCCTTGTAGTTTTGGTTCTCTTTTCTTCTTACAGGGATATTATATATATATTTTTAAAAATTTTATTTCCTGGATGGCTCTTTCTGTTCCACTTTGAATTGTTTTCTGGATAGGTACAGTCTTGAAAGTCCTTTCGCACCAGGTTAGTTATTAGTTATTAACATGGGGCAGTGGAAGGGACTATAAAGAAGAAAAGCAGTGGGAAGCCTGGTATTTGTGCTCTGTGCATTTCAGATGCTTTTGCTTAGCAATATTACAGAATACACAGTAGCAATTCATTACACTGGATGTGATTTTTAATACAACTTAGGGTTCTGATAGATCCATACTAAATGGTCTCTTCCGACCATAACTATTCTGTGATTCTGTGAAAGCTGTCATGATAAAATATCCATATGATGTTCTGTTTCTGATGCATTGGATGTTCCTTTAATATTTCATTGATTTATTCTATACTTAGCTTCCATCTCCAGAGGAGAAGTGTCAACAAGTTTTGGAACCGCCATATGATGAAATGTTTGCAGCCCACTTAAGGTAAATGTAAAGTCAGTTGTGAGGCATCCAGCAGGGATGGGGAAGGATAGCCTTAAGTTTATTTACCTGTTTTAAAGGGCTTACATCTGAAAACTTGGTATTTATTACTCTTATAAATAAAGCTAGAGCTGCAGGAAATAAAGTCTTTCTCTTTCCTCTCCACATAAAGTTTGCTCTCTGTACCTGGCAGTCATCTGCATATAGCCTTTGGCACAGCTTTGGTTTCAGTGCTTGCTATTTCCCTTGCTCTGTGCTTACTAGCTACACAAGAATTTAGAGTGAAATAAATAAGGGAACTAAACATTTTTAAAAGGGAATTTTAGTAATAAAAGTACTCTTAAGACAGCTGTAGTGCCTAGGTAATTCTGTGAGGCTTTTATTTTAAAAACTTCTACATTAACACAGTCTTTAGTTCTCTTTCAACAGTCTTGGATTTTTTGTTTTAATCTAATCTTGGTGATGGTTTCAGTAAGCATTAGCATATTAAAACAAATCCCCATTCATTTCTCCAATCAGATTTTTACAGTTATCAAGCTTAGTTCTCTGTTAAAATACATGTTAAAGAATTTTCTTAGGAACATATCTAATCATATTTCTGTGTCTCTTAAATAAACTGTAAAACCTTATGCTTGTTAAGAAAAAGAAATATTTGTTTTATGTATATTTTCTGATGCACTAATGCACCTTTCCTTTGACAGGTGTACTTACGCTGTTGGAAACCATGACTTCATAGAAGCATACAAATGCCAAACAGTTATTGTCCAATATCCTTTTCCATAAATCTTGTATATGGTTTTCAGATTAACTGTCTTCCTGTAGAATAAGTTCTCTTTATGCCTTCTGAATATCTAATAGAAGATGATTTGCTTCCAAACACACTTCAGCTGCTTAGGTTCCTAAGCAAGGAAATCCAGATACACTCTTCTTACAACTTTTTCTAGGGCTAAGAAGAATTTAGTCACTTGGCTCTAAAATAGAAAATTACTTTCTCCCAGAGTATAGGAGATCCTCAAATCATTAATAAACCTTGAAGTCTGTACTTGACTAAAGGGGAAAATAATGATAAAGAAGCTGCTATCTTATCCCTGGCCAGTATTTCTTATTGCTGCTGCCACATGAAAGAGTGCATGGCTGTGCTCACGTTCTTCCAAAATGCATCTTTGCATCCTGACTTCTCAACTACTTGAGGCTTTTTTGGTTTCTAGTCTTTCATGTAGTAATATATGGTACCATTCAACTGAAGTTTCTTAAATCTGCTTCATGTCATGGCATTTTAAATTCTCCTGAATACAATACATCTTTCCTGCGAGCATTTCAGGCGCATAAAGAAGAAAATTGGTGAGTACCTCATAGAAAGCTACTAGAAACTAAACTCATCTTTTCTATCTAATGCTGTAGTAGTAAAATAAAATTATGCCTATAGTTTTTACTTATTCCTAGTGATGCTTAAATCCAGCCTAATGGCTTTTGCTACATGTTTTTTTTTATGTTCAAAAGTGTGAAGACTAAACATCTGAGCCATAAGTAAACATGTGAAGAGTTTGTTCAAAATGAATTGGTATTTTATTAAAGTCACAGTAAAAAAAGCTTCAGAAATAATAATTCTAGTGTAGGATTTATGAAATGGTGAGATCTTGAAGAACTTTCCTTTTAAAAAGTGCATCTGGCTTTATTTAAAGATTAACATACACTTTTCTGGTTTTATGACCAACTAGCAAAAAGAAAAATATTGCTTTTTTCTCAAGTTTTACTTATTGCATGATTTGCATATACTAACTATACTGTGTTTTGCTTTCTCAGGGCCTTACCTATTATGTATGCTGTAGCCCTTGATCTTCGAATTTTTGCTAATAATGTAAGTAGATCTAATGAACAACCTCCTTGCTTTTATCTGTTTGGTATTTCTACAATGGAAATTTTTTTTTACTTTTTTGTACCCTAGTTTTGCTCAGTTATTTTTAACTCATTGTTTAGGATATTGTTGACACACTAAATTCACCCAGTCCTATTGAAAAATGAGGTTGCTCAGTCTGGCCATCTCCCATTTGCATTTCCATTTCTTTATGTTTCAGCTAGTGAGAATGCAAGCACTATGATAAAATTTTTTAGAAAGCAATAAATATCTACTTGCTATGTTTTTTTCTGTTGAAGCCTTGCATTAGTCAGTGCATGTATCTTTCCCATATATTGACAACTGAATTCTTTTTTTTTCTCTTGCTGCCGTAAAATAAGTTTTGAATTTCTTCTGGAAGTCTGAGGTCCCAGCAGTGTGTGTTATTAATGAGAAATGTTGAATATGGCTTAGAAATAAAATCTAGTCTTTATCGCTGTGGAGAGAAACTAAATTATAAATTCTAAAACTCAAAGTCCATAATTTTTTCCAAATTTTTGGTCCTTGTAAGTTGAAGTGTTAATTTTCCAGTTCAGGTATTGAACCTGAATTTAGGTTTCTGAGATGTGCATTAAGCTAGTGATGCAAAAGGTAATAGCGATCAGTGCTGTTTTCAAAGGGCTGTCCTCCTGTGCATTAGGTTTGGTACATATTCAGGAGCCCCTCCAAGCGTTTTCTTTATTCTGTGAGCTTGACTGCCTTTTGGGTTTGGGACATAGCAGGCATGACAAATCTATTGCTGTAATACTTTATAAATTGCTGTATTAAGGAACTGGACTGTTTGCAACCCAGCAGACCAGGATGGAGAATTACATATTGTTTCTTGCTGTGTAATGCTAGGCAGATCAACAACTTGTGAAGAAAGGGAAAAGCAAAGTTGGTGACATGTTGGAAAAAGCAGCAGAACTGCTGATGAGCTGTTTTCGAGTCTGTGCTAGTGACACGTAAGTGAAAGATCCTCTACAGAACTTGCACTAGTAAGTTGTTCAGAGCTTAATGAACTTTAGATTTTTCCCACTTACTAAGGCCATGTATGGGTAAGAATGAAGACTTCTGAGTCTTGTTTCCTGTAATATTCAATCTATTCTCTTTTGGCAACTACAGATAGAGAGCACTTGCTTCAGGTTTAACGTTCCCAGCAGATATTGTTCAGAGGGACTTCTTTTATTTCTCAGGAAAAATGACTAATGCTTTTATGCCCTGTTCAGTTGTGAATTTTGCTCCATTAGGATTAGATGGAAAAGAGGTGACTCTTTGGTTTTAGTCTTAGCAATTTTAACACTTTTGGAATTGGAAAAAGGTCTTTTTCTAATCTTTCTCTCACCTTAAATACAATAAGTCACTGCTGTGCAAGTGTATGTGTTCCCTGCAGACTGGAGTGAGGGCTCTGATGTAGATGAATAATATTTTGCATGACATCTTTTCATGATGTTGAGAAAAAAACAGCAGAGCTGTTTGTATGGGAACACATGTTCTGTTTTGACTGTACTGGTATCGTTTAAGACATAAGTTTTAGGAATTTGGCAATGTCATTTATTTTCAGACACCAGTTCTATGAACTGAATTTACTATAGGGACAAAATCATTATTTTCTTACAGGGTTCTGTACTAGTAGTTTTTTTCTTTTTGCGTATGACAGTCGAGCAGGCATTGAAGACTCCAAAAAGTGGGGCATGTTGTTTCTCGTGAATCAGCTGTTTAAAATTTATTTCAAGGTAAGGTTCAGGTCTGGTAAGCTGCATTCTGTATTTCATATTCTAAGTCAAACCCATCCTTTTCTATTCAATGCTGTTTATCTACACTAAAATGCAATTTTTTTTTTTTTTACAGATTAACAAGCTCCATCTCTGTAAGCCCTTAATTAGAGCAATTGACAGCTCAAACCTGAAGGATGAATATAGTATGGCACAGCGGGTTACATACAAATATTATGTTGGACGCAAAGCCATGTTTGACAGTGACTTTAAGCAAGGTACTGTGTGCCAGTAAGACACATTGAAAGTCTTACCGCTTGGTGTGAAGTCTGGCTGATGTTGTGTGCAACTCAAAACATGAGTAGAGGGTGCAGTTGTGTTTGCACTGATCAAAGGAAAGTCACTCTGAAAGGTCCAAGGCCCACAGGCTGACTCAGAACAGAGATGAGATTACATGACACTTCTAATTGTGGTCTATGTCCAGTCTTAAAATATTTGTGTCAGTGAGGTTCCCTGTAGTCATATGCATTACGTGTGCATTACAAAATGTATGAGCATCCAAAATAGGTTTGTAAAAGGTGTTGCAAAGGAGACTTTGTGACTCTCTGTCCTTTTCAAGTTGCTGTGTGCCATGTAGGAAATCTGCAGCAAACAGTAATGTAGAATTAGTTTCTCAGTGCGTTGATTTCAGAAGATGCAAAAACTGCATGTCCCAGATTTCTAATGTATTTCACTAATAGAAATGCTTCTAGAACTTACATGTACAACTTCATCACTAACTGAATGTCATGACCAAAATCTATTCTAGAGCTGTTTCTGCTACTCTAACAGGACTCTTGACTTCTGCCTGTCAGCCTTATCATTTTCCCCTTTGCTGGAAACCGCTGAGAGATTTTCATGTTGTTATGCTGGCATGTTTCTGCAGCTCAGCAGATGTGTATATTGCATGCAGCTTTCATTCACGGAAGAACTGAATCTGAATTTAGAAAATAAGAGTGCTGTTCATCAGTGCTTCTTGAAATTCTCTGCTTCTGTAATAGGAGCACAATAATATTCCTGAAATGAGCTGAAAATTCCAGTATTACTTGTAACTGTTGTGTCAGACATCTAGACCTTGGCAAGTTTACTTTGACTTTCTGAAGGAGAACTTACTTTTCTCATAATGCTTTGTGAATGCTTTTATTTGAATGTCCAATTTTTCTTAATGTATTTTGATTGGTGTGATTATTTTTTATATGATTTCAAATGTCATGTTCAAGCTAGAGGTGGACATTGAGAACAGAATTTGGGTTACTGTTTTAATCCATTTTTGTTGTTGACTCATTGGTGCTTTCATTTGTGTCTGCAGCTGAAGAGTATCTGTCATTTGCCTTTGAGCACTGTCACCGATCAAGCCAGAAGAATAAAAGAATGATTTTGATCTACCTGCTGCCTGTAAAAATGTTGCTGGTGAGTAGATATTACTCTCTGAATAAGGGGAGGGGAGACACACATGCAGATAATAACAGTGATGCTCAGTATTGTTTTTGGTTTTCTGGGAATTCAGAGGCTGTGTTTCACCCCTGTAGGAGCCAGTATATGCACACTTTGTTCTTTGAGGAAAAAAAATGTTGAGTTGTCATTTATAGCAAAACAGGAAAGGAGAAATGGGAGGGGAAATACAGCCAAACAAACCTCCCCCCCCCACCAAAACCAACCTGGCCCTCCTTTCTTCCTTACCTTTCTCCCACCTCTTCTGGAGGTCAATTTGATGTTACATCTCTAATAAAGATATCTTTGTGTTCTTTGGAGAAGCACTCAGCAGTGTAAGTTCTGTCATGTAGTAGTGTGCTTCTCCAGTGATCAGCTGCACAGACAAGACAGGGAATGTGTGGATTCACTAGAACAGATTCATCTGATTCTTTGACCTGGTGGAAGGAAGGAGGATGTACAAACAGGTGGCTGAGGACTGTTGAGGAGGCTTTGCCACAGCCTATCTTCCTGTTTTCTATTTGCACCTTGAATATTGTCCCTTCAAGGCATGTCAGAAGGGTCATGAGGTAGAGCCTTTTGGTTTTGAAAGAATCAATGAAGACTGGTTAGTATTTGATAATTTTATGTCTATTAAAACAGCGAAGCACATCCACTTCTTGTTCCTGTCCTTTGCCACATGCTGTATTAACATTTGTGTATCCCTGAATTAGTGGGATTACGCTAACAATTAATTCAATGTAACTGAGGGGATAAGAACTAGTCTTCAGATTCTGTTCCTAGCCCTGTTACAAAAGTTACCTGTGGAGAATGTTGTCCCCTGCCTCTGCTGAGTTGCCATCTTCCACCTTTGCCACAACCTGTTTGTGACCACTTCCCTTTTCCATTCAATGCTCCCTTTCCAGTCCCTTGCTGTGTCCAGTGAGTAAAGGGGAAGCATAGTGGATGTGATAATTGGCTTCTGTTTTCCATTTTTTATTTATTGACTTTCATATTGGTTTCAGATAAATCAGTGGTAGGGTTGATAAAAGAAAGCTTAACAAGTCTTCCTAGAAGTTTTGTCCCAGTCCTGACTGGGTGCCTTAAACTGTTATGTTTGTTAGTGCCTAGAATTACCGTGGCTGTTCTGGAGCAGTTCTAGTGTACAAGAGGCACTAAAGAAACTAGATAAAGGTCATTGGTTTTACGGTTACTTTTTTAAAATCAGAGGCCAAACATTACTACTAACCTTAAACTGCACTAAAATAGCTTGGATGTTGGTTTTTTTCATTCCTAGCACCTCTCAGTGAACATGCAGCTGAGTTCTGCTCTCAGCTAATCCTCCATCCAGGAAAGGAGTTACCAACAGCATAGCATGATGTAACTAAATTTAAAGTCTGACTAAGTCAATGTGCAATCTGATCTTTGTTGTGCAGGGGAAAAAACCCCAAATTTTCTTTTTGATAGTTCAGTTTTAACTGATTTAGCAATGAGAATTTTACTTCTTTAAATTTAATCTGTCTCTTTTTCTTCGGGCAGGGGGAGGAGGAGGGGAGGGGGCTGCTGGTGGTGGGTGTTTTTTTGTTGTTTTTTTTTTGAGAGGACATTTTTATTCCCACATGGACACAGAGAGAATAAAACGTCTGGTATAGACTGAGCTAGCACTTGACAGTACTGAAGCACTACTTGTGTTCCCTTGGGAGTGCTTAGTATTCCCACAGTTCTTCTGTTTGTGGATTAGGTCATATATTAGGTCATGACAGAAAATTTGTATCTGCCTAGGCCTCATGACACAGGATCTTGATTTTATAAATTTGATATCTGTTCCCTAACATTAAGTATGAAGACTCCCTACATCATGATAAATCAGTAGTTACTGTGACTTGAGCTACAAGATGTTTGACAGGAACAAGGAGGTTGTCTTACAAATAGTTTTATTCACTTCTTATTCTTTAGCAAAAAAAAAAAGGTAGTAAAACATCTGTCTTTTTTTTCATTGCTTGCTAGATTCTATTTAAAATGCTTTTGACTCTATCCTGCAAAACTTGGAAACCATTTATTTTTCAGGGCCATATGCCAACAGTTCAGCTCTTAAAAAAGTATGACCTTATGCAGTTTGCTGAAGTAACAAAGTCTGTCAGGTATGATGCTTGTTTTGTTGCTTTGTGTTCAAAAAGCATTAAGTAAAAGGTATTTATCTGGGATGACTGAGGAAGGCAGGGGATGCATATTCCTACCAAGTCAGACGATTTCTTTCCTTGTTTGGGGGAGACCTTCTCATTTTCTAATTTTTTCATCCTTGCAGCGAAGGCAATCTTCTCCTACTGAATGAGGCTCTGACAAAGCATGAGACCTTCTTTATTCGATGTGGAATCTTTCTTATCCTTGAGAAGCTGAAAATCATCACGTACAGAAATCTCTTTAAGAAAGTGTGAGTATAACAAAACTTATATTTTGCAAAAGCAGGTTTAGTATGGATTTACCTGGGTCTGAAGTAGAAATGTATGTACTCCTTTGTTCTCTGAGAGAGCTGACTTCCTGTTTTATTTCAGAAAGGCCATTTTTCTAAGAACCTAAATTTTTAAGTGATTATTTTTCAATAACACATTTTTTTCTGTTGTTTCTTTCAGATATTTACTACTCAAAACCCATCAGCTATCTCTAGATGCCTTCCTGATTGCCCTGAAGTTCATGCAAGTAGAGGATGTTGATATTGATGAAGTCCAGTGCATTTTAGCTAACCTTATATATATGGTATGTGCTGACCGCTTGTTGTCTGGTCCTTCCAGACACCAGGCAGTAAAAAATGTTTTATTACAAAACCCACATCAGTAATCCCACGTTTTCTTGTATAAAAAAGTGTATTCACAGGTTCCCAAAGTGAAACGTAGTCATTTGCCCTGAGGATTTTCTCTAGTTCCTGCCTTTTTCTTGCAGGAATCAGTTAAAATTGAAGTAGAATTTTACATTAGAAATCTGGTACTGACATTTTTCTATATATGCACAAATACTGATTTAAAAATACAAACATTTTAGCTGGGACCAAAAAGAACGTGTTCTGCATTTGAAGTAGCAGACTCTTGACCTTCTAAGGTCAGAAAAAAGTAAAGCTAGATTTCTCTGGCTTTGTTCCACATTTTGTCTTTTACTCTCAGTGGATTTCAACTACTCCTAAACAGATAAAAGCTTGAAATAGATTTCTATCAAATCCAAGGTTTTGGAGCACCACTGTGGTGTCAGCAAGAACATGAACCACATCTCTGTTTCTGAAGCAGGTTATTTGATGTGGTGTAGGTCACTGGAAGATTTCTTTCAGTGTTACAACACTGTGTTTGAAAAGGAAGTACTATGTAATTTAGTTTATTAGGTATGGAATACTAGTTGATTAAAATCCTCATTTTAAGGTGACCAAGAATAAATTTAGAACCACTTCTGTAGAGCTGTGTCTTTTCAAGGCAATGTAAGCAGACCCATAGGGGGCCCTGGCAAGAGGCTCTCAGACTGACAGCACCCTTAGTACCCAAACATGGGGGTAGTTCCAGCTTTCTGCTTACTCTCCAAATTGACCCACTTACCTAAATTGGACTCTTGGAGGTATTAAGTACAGTAGTGCTGTGGTGATTGAGCATACACACACAGCTTTGCTATGGTTGCAGGTATTTGCTTAGGTTATAGGCACTGTGTTAACAGCTCCCAGAACTAATGCTGCATTTTCTCCTTCTGCCAGGGTCACATTAAAGGCTACATATCCCACCAGCATCAGAAGCTTGTGGTCAGTAAGCAGAACCCATTTCCACCGCTCTCAACAGTGTGCTGAGTATTGCATCTTATCCATGCAAGTTCTTTCCAGATACTCATCTTGCCCACTGAAACTGCTCCTAATCACCCCAAGAACACTGTAAATTACCTCGTTCATGTCCAGGACTGGAATACCAGGAACTGTTTGTGGCTCCTTTCCCAGAATGACCAAGGTTGCCAGTGTTACGAAGTGTGTTGGAATGAAACACTGACTCTTAAATGATAGTTTCCACAGGCTTTCTAGATCATAAACGTATTTCATTAAAAAATAAAGCAAAGCATTCCAAATTCCTTACAAACTACTTAAAAGCTTTTATGAAGTACTCTGCTTTTATCTTTCAGAGAGAAGTATCAACCTTTGTTACTTGTGTTAATCCATTCTTCAGAATGGAAATAATGTTTTCTTACATGGTCTCTTCAGTAATCTTGCTGGTATTAAATACTTTCTTCAGACTTTCTCTAAAAACCAGAGAAAGTAGAAAACCTAAAGCTTTACTGTGTCAGTAATACTTAAAAGTTTAAGTAAATGTGGGTAGTTTGTCTATAGATGCCCACAGATGGGTTTGAGGTTTTTTTTAATTCTGGTAATATTTTGTTTAATTTTTGTAATGTTGAACAAAAGCTGATGTAGCTAACTTATTTGTACTCTGTTTTATTTTGCTTCTGGGGAAAACACTACCACTGGATCCAGTATTTTAAGTGTTAACTACCCTGGGGGGTTGGTTTGTTTGTTTGCAGATAGTACAATGTAACTCTGTCCAGACTAATGAGATGGTAGTTTTGGGAGTTTAAAATTATTCTTAAAGGAAATTAAACATTTTCTTTCCTGTCTTTTACAGTTGGGTTTTATTTTTACCCTCTAACTGATAGGCATTTTTTAGCATGATGAAAGTGTCAAGTCCTGCATCAACATAGACATTTAAAAGCTTGAAGTTCCCCCTGTTCTTTGTAAGTTTTATGTGTATGTATCCTGAAATAAGAATATGAATTTGCTGAATCAAACCTCAGGGTAACAAGAATGAAAAATAATCATTTCCTTCTAGCAACATTTAAAATCCCAGAAAAACATCAAAGTATTTTGAGTTTTAGGATGAACAGTTCTAGGAAATTTGAAGATAAATCAGTGTTTAGTAAAATAGGTTTACTGCATCATGACTTTCACAGTACTGCATGTCAGCAGAAGAAGGAAAGACAAACAGACTTTACTGTATAAATTAGAGTTAAATATTTTTCATCGTTGCAACTTCCATTACTGCAAATTGTGATAGAGTCAAATGGGTGTACTGGCTGCATCCATATGTTTCCTTCCTGTGACTGATAGGGGTTTGGTGCTTGAGAGTTGGTTGTGTTTGTGTCTTACTTCATTTTTTGTTTAACCCATATCATATACCTCGCGGTGTTGGTGAACAGAAGTGTTTTCCAGTCAGTGTCTTCTAGAGGCCAAGATCCCAGGATGCCAGTCAGAAACCAAGTGCCCTTATACTCAGTAGCTAAAAAGCTTCCTCCAGCCAGTCGTTTATCTACAGCCTCCTGGAGGTGCCCACAAAACTGCCTGTTTGTGAGGCTGATGTTTAGTATTTGTTTGCAGTCCTCAGCAGGAAGGTATGAAACCTGCAGCTCATCACCTTGAAGTTCATCACCTTCCATTCTCCAGCCACTGACTGTGCCAGCCAGTTCTGGTATTAAAACATGTTCTGCAAAGTCTCTTTCAGGGGTGCATACAGGAAGCTGGTAGTTGTTGCACTCAACATGCTCTTGAAGTTGTAGCAATGCAATGTTGTTCTCACCAGTGTCTTCATCATACCGGATGTGTATGTGCTTCTCACTAACTTGCATTATCTTCTCAGTTCCGCTTGTTCCATTTAGCCCTGTGAACCAAAGGCATTTCACTGCTCTTTGTTTTACAGAGACCTGTGACCTGTATGCAAGCTGATGACTGCCTGGTCATGCTGAGGAATGTGTGTGGCCAAGAAATTAAGGGTGCTGTTTCTCAAAACTGCTGCAGTAAAGGGGAACTAAGAATAAGATGTTCACAGCTTTTTAATGCCAGGTAGAAGCATGCATTTTCTGCAGTAAGGACAAATACGCAACACAGAAGTGAATTTTGGCATGAAACAAAAGCCACCTCTAAATCCACTGTGTTTAGCTTATCCCTAGGTGCTGAGTTTTGAATTGTGTCTGAGGAGTTGTCCCTGCTCAGCTTGGAAGGGGGCATGGGGCAGCTGTAATTCCAGCTCAGATACTTGACTGAGTGCTTAAATGAAACTACAGCATATTTGTTTACTGTAGCAATATTTTTATGCAGCAGCAAGTTTAGTAAGCTTTTTTAAAATTTAACTTGTCAGTACTAAAATGTGCTGTAATGAGAAAATGTTGGATCACCTACCAGCACCAACCCTGATTTCAAAATGGCTGTGCAGAAGGGCACACTCTGCTGTGGTCAATACGAAGTTACTTTTCAGCAGCACTCCTCCACAGAAGCCTTTCCCTTCTGAGTTTAGCAGTAGCACCTGAAAAAATGCAAAAAGACAGTAGATAGCACTAGTCATTTGAGGTTGAGTGATGGTTTTTATGAATTGCTAGAAATACCTGCCAAGGAAATTGCTCATGATGTTTCTTCCTGGTTTCACTTATCAGATTATCACCGTCTTGAAGTCTGCCACAAGCACATTCATCTAGTAAATAAAAAAAAAATAAAAATCGACACCTTGTGCTATATCATTTCAAGATAGCTAATACCTGCAAATGCCTAATTGCTTTCACCTTGACTTTGGGGTTTCATTTTTGGACAAAGGAAAAAGAGAATGACAAAATTGGCTGGTGAAAATTGGAATAATTTGCTTGGTATTTGTAGTCATGATAGTTTAGCAATGGGCTGAACATTTTGGGTCATTGCATTAGGCTTGTAGTGACCAGGTTTCACTGTGTCTGTAACTAATGAAATGAGGCTTCCTCTCCAGCCAGCCATCAGCACAGCTTGTGTTTTCAGTTTTGTATCCTGTATTTGACTTGTGCCAAATAGATGATAGCTGTGGCCCAGTTTGGATAAGGTGAATCCTGGGTTTTCCTTGTTAGAGCTGTCACTCTAGGGACGTGCATGCCTTTTTGTTCTGGTTCAAACAACATGATTGCTCTTCAACTGGATCACCCAGTTATCTCATTTATCACACTTTCAATTCACCTTGTGGTTTGATTTTGGGTCACGCACACTGGATTGTGGCCCAGTGAAGCTGAACCAGAAGACACCCTCCAGGAACACACATAACAGTCTCATAGCAAGTGGGTGCTTAGGCCAGAGGAGTGAACGAAAGCTAGTTTGATGTACAGCCCACCTGAAGTGTGCAGAGTGTGGACACCAGGCTTTCATCACCAAAACTGGCTCTACATCTGAACTATCTGGCTGCCCCTCTTGCTAATACAGACGTGGGTCTAAGTATACTTCTGTGTTTTTAGTAGACCTACTTTATAAAGGGATGAGATTGAACAAGATACCTAGGATAGATTGAAAAAATGAAAAGGGCTACTGCTTCAAAGTAATTAATACGGCAGCAAATGTTAGCCTTCATTTATCAGACCATTGGATGCTGTATGGGGATCAATTGAACCTCATTCCCAAACAAGCAGGTGTTCAGTAGAGTTGCTCTTTACCAAACACAGGAGTGGAAAACCTGGTCTGGTGAGTGATATGTAGGATGACGCAAGTCCTCTCTGCAGACTCACATATAAATGTTCCTATAAAATATCACTTCTTTTACTTTGGCATCTTGGGTGGTGATCCCTAGGTTACTCCTTTTTCTACCTAGTAATATTCTCATTGCTTGAGCCTCAAAGCAGGTTGATCATGCCTGGGTACCAGATGGAGGTCTGTCCATCCAAGCCCTGAACAGATTCTCTCCCTACTTCCATGCTCACACCTACCTAATGCAATGCACTGTTTTTCATCCTTCCCAAGCTCGTAGCCATCAGCACAGGAACAGCGGTAGGAATTACTTCCTGGGTAGCAGAAGTGGTGACATCCTTCCTTTGCATGGTGGTGACATTCATTTTTAGCTAAACAGAGCAAGCAGAGGGAAAACATGGGGAATAGTTCACCTGGAGTATTCTTTCATAGCTCAAGTCCTCTTTACGATTTATTTTTATGCACTTTGTGTGGAGGCAGGTAGGGATCTGGCTTGGTAGTATTTCCCACCACGTTATTTTTTCCATGCTAAGCAGAAATTGGAGGGAGCTGAATCTCTGCAGCATCCACAGACTTGCTGCAAACTGTGCTCCCCCAGCAAGTCCCTGCATGGACTCTGCACTTCTTGAGTTCTGGAGAGCATTACTCATGGGCCAAACTGGGCCATCCATGTCAACCCATGGAAGCATGCCACAGGTTTTTAAACCAAACACTAAGTACCTGCACGGAGGGGAACTGTTGCACATGTTAAGAAGACAAGTACTTCTTGAAGAAAATTTCTGTTTTTCAGAAACAAATGCATAGCTCTTATTTCACACACTTGTTCTAAGAAACTTTAAATTATCAGCTGCCAAAGATAAGAAAGAAAGGGGGTATAAACACTGAAACATGCTCAGTCAACTTTCCATAGCCGAGAAACACTTAAAGCTTTAGCACAAAGCAACAGCTGTTTGATCTAGCTCATAGGAGAAGTAGCAAAAAACCTCATCCAGCTTTGCTCCCTAAGGCTCGTGCTGAGCAGATCCAGCTCCCATCACTGGTCCAAGCTGTGTCACCATCTGTGCTCCCCCAGAAGCTGGTCACATCACACCCCTTGTACAGAAAATGACCCTGCCTTGCTGCAGCCAGGGCGTCTCCCACCCCAGGGGACCTGTGAACCAGCAGAAGTTCTGATGTAAGGGCTGGAAAGCAGAACCTGGCAGATGTAAAAATGTAGGATCTGGCCTGGGGAGTTTCATGTGCCAGAAAGCATCTGTTTTACTTATGCCTTCCGCATCCACTGGAAGCAGTTTTCTGGAGTCCCTCTGTCTGGAGGGACTGGCTTGTGGGTGTGTGTGGCCTCAGGGGCACTGGGCTGCCTGGGAAGCCAGTCCCTCCAGCACTGCAGCCCTGGCTCTTTGGGCCACCTGGGAGCACAACAGGGCAAGCAGTCGGGTAGCACAGGGAACAGAGGCAGGGCTGCTTTTGGAGCCCACCCATGAGGGGGATTTGCTTCAGCCCTTTCACTGCAGCCCCAGAGAAGGGAGGCTCAAGGGGCAGGGACAGCCCCTTGGAATGCCAAAAAAGTTTTGTAGATGGACAGCACACATCACTCCTGCTCTGCCAAGAACTGCATGTTTTAACAAAAAAAAATGATGACTAACATAATGGGAGACCTGCGTATGGTTTCAGAGGAACCCCCTCTGAAAGGAGAAGATAGGGCTTCTCTGGAAGGGGGGTAATGCCTTACCAAAAGCACAGTTCTCTCCCTCATAGCCCTCAGCACAGGTGCAGGTGTAGCCACGAATGCTGTCCTCACACACCCCATTGTTCTGGCAGGGGCTTGATGAGCACCTCCTGCCACCTGAAGAAACAGAGAGAGATGGGTCACTACCACCAGTGACTCTGCAATATATCACCCCCTTCCCAGCGCAAGAGCTTCTCCTTCTACTGCAATGATTAAACTGTAAGTACCCAGCAAAATAAAAAGGGGGTAAGTAACAACAGAGAAATGTTGTGAAAGCAGTTTGGAAGGACATGGGCTAAGTCTCACCAAACTGCTCCTCAGGGGTCGTTTTAGCCTAGGTCTCCTTTCAGAGAACTCTTGCAGCCTCTGTCAGAGAGGCTGGGAGGTGCTCAGAGGCAGAGCCTGCTTCTGGATGCTCTGCTTCAGGGAAAAGGACTGAGCTACAGTTCATGTGCTTGTTACAAATGTAGTATGAGACTGGTGTTTTAGATCTCCCATGTTAGGTTGATATGCACTGGATACAAAAAGTTTGCATCAAAATTCTATAGCAATCATACAGCAAGCCACATCAAAATAGGAGGAAATCTAACTGTTAAATATCTGTACAATTATTATATAGCAGCTCAGACACCAGCAAGCTTAGTCTTTCTGATGAACCACATACTGAAAACAGAGGATGTCCTATTCACTATGAGTGAAGGACAGACAGAGCTGCCAGTTTCCCTTCAAGTTGCCTACTGGAAAGATTCCAAAAGAGTTTGGCAACATGCCCCAAATAAAAACTGCTTATTGTAGACATAAGCTATCAGTGAGCAAGCCAGAAAAGCCTAACCTGGCACATGTCCAACCTTTCTAAAATTTGAGACTTCCTCAGAGAAGTTAGCTTCCGTCAGTGAGCTACCCTAGTTTGATATCAGGGACAGAAAGGTGAAAACTCTACCTAGTACTGGGGAAAAAGGCACCAAATCACCACCTGTTCAGCCTATGGGCATGCATATCTTTGAGTGTTAAATGTACTAAAATACTGGCTAAAAGAGCTACCACCTTCAGCCCATCTGTAGCCAGATGCCACCAGCATAGCTCAGCACAATTTAGGCCTCCTGGGAGGGTTTTTGGGTGGGTTAGTGGGGGTCTCATCTGCAGAGCTGAGCAGGCAGAGTTGAGGAGTAAGGACTTCCAACAGCAGTGGTGAGTAGCTGGAGCTAGGGAAAGGGTTATGCCTACAGCCTGAAGCAGTTAGAACCTTTCAAGCCTGTAAAGTGCATGTTTGGGATAAAGTAAATCTAGCATCTAGCTTTAATAAAGGAGGAAGGAGAAGATGCAGGGAATTATAGAGAAATAGGCATGATTTCTGTTACTGGAAAGCTACTGGGATGATTAAACTGTAAGCACCTCACAAAACAAAAAGGTGGTAAGTAACAACCAACATGCATTGTTGAAGATCAAACAATCCATACCATTTATATCTAATCATACTATAGGATAAGGAACCTAGGGGGAATCAGTGAACGTCAAAGTAGAAATGTCTCAGATGACATTAAGTGAGGTGGGAAAACACTCGCTGCTATAAGGCATGCACAAAACTGTTTGGGAGATTGTCAGTGGCTAAGTTTATACCATCAATAAAAGAGGGTCAGGGACAAGTATGACCTCAGGCAAAGTGCTCTGACATCCAGCAAGATGCTGCTACATCAGCTTCGACTTGAAGGACCAAGGTGGAGCAGGACAAAACAGAGCAAAAGGCTGGCCCTGCAGTTAGGTGGGTGGCCTTTCTCCCCAGCACTCATTTATTCACAATGCAGGTTTACCCACTGTACCCTGGACCTTGGGGGGTGGAAAGCAATGCAGATTATGGAGGTCTAGAAAACAAGATTATTGGAAGACAGGATGGAAAAATGTGTTTGTTTAGTAAGGAGGAGGAGAGAAGCCACTTTTCAAAAGCAACGCTCTCTAAAATGTTAGAGAAGACATCACAAAGAAGGAAACACACACTGCTGTTCTGCAAGAAGAAGACAGGACATATGGCTTTTAATTACAGCAAGGAAGCCATCCCTGAGACTGAAGCCAGTAATGTGTCCTGATTGTGGCTAAGCTTGTTTGCATGGACCATTCTGAACTGGATGCTCTTCTCTCTTCCTAGACTAGAGAGGAAGCCTGCATGACATGCTTAGTACAGACATCCAATGATTGAACTTAGAATTTAATCCCACCCTCACAGAAGTAATAAAAGTCAGATATTTAGCATCATTCTTCATAACATTTATAGCACTGATGGGATTCTTCTATGTAATAATTCCCTGGACTCAGTCTTTTAGTGGCTTCTACAGAAAATTAATACTGACTGCTGGTTTTGCCACTCCTTATCCACTGTCTGAACCTAAGATTAGAAATTAATAAAAGGTAAATTAAAAACAAGAGAAAAGCTTGGGATGAGGTATGCAGAAAAGAGAGGGAATAGGGCATAGTCACCATAAGCTGGTGCCACAGGCTCCTTGTTCAGGAGGCATCTAGTTACATCAGACCCTCAGTATCTGCAGATTTGTTTCTTGCCTTGACAGCTGCCAGGGGATGATGCAGTGCCAGCATCCAGATTTTGTAGACAGCCCAGCAGCTTTTAACACCTATTCATCTCACTCAGGCTTAAGTGCTAGGTCTTTGGGAGATTTTGCTGGTAAAGCTGTGCTGCTCTGTTGTATCTGCAAAACAGACATTCTTATAGCCCAGGTTGTTTCAAAATAGTTCTAAGTTCAGGAGAAAAAGTAGCCTATTTACTATGATAACGTCTGCTCACTTCAACTTTTATTTTTTTTAGCAGCCTAAATTTTTTTTTTTATTTATTCCTTTTTTTAAAAAAAAACCCTTTTACGTTACAACTCTTCTGCTTTGCCAGACATGACAAATAATGGCTGGATAGTTCTTGTAGAATAAACTGGTAAAAACTCTTAGAAAACCAGCATTGGACTGAATCATAATGTTCACAGTGTGACAGTGCTATGGAGAAGAAAATTCAAGCAGCCAGCTTACCGTAGTAGATATCCCAAAACATTTTCTGTGGGGAAGAAAAAGAAAAGGAGATTAGATTTTAATTCTCAAATAATGTCATAACCTGTAAATATTTTGATAAAACAAAAATGTTATGAGGGAATAAATACTACGGTTTAATATTTACACAGTTGTACAACAACAAATTCTGCCCTGCTAGCAAAATATGCATGCAAATATATATGCTAGCAAAATATGGGAGGGGGCTTGTCTTCTGCATATTTCATTGTTTCTTAGTAAGCTATAAAGAAAAATAAACACTTCACAGGCCAGAGAGGAACAGCTGAATCCTTTGGCAGTGCAGCTTCCCATCAAAACTGTCTGGCTGTTGTCTCCCTGGCATGCAGCAGCCTGGGAAGTGACCCCACCCTGTCCACCCTGCTTGGCCCCCAGCAGGTGCTGCTGGAGGCAGAGAGGTCAGCACAGAGCAGAGCTGTACGTCACCAACACTGGTCACCACCGTGTGTCCTGCATTTCCCTTGGTAGTGCAGGTGACTCTGATGCTGCTTTCCTCAACAGGACACCTCTCTCTACCACTCACTTCCCCAAAGCAGCAGGGCTGTGCATGGGCAGCTCAGCAGCTGTTTCCTCTGTTTTCCCTGCAAACAAAATCTCCATCCAGGTTCCCATTAAAGAGCACAGCATCCATCTGTACGTGTCAGGAGGGCTTCTTGGACAAGGGAATTTGCAGCTACTGGCCAAGTGACCCTCTTTCTATAGGTCCCACTGCTTGTTGGTGTTTTGCTTCTCTCCATCCCAATCATAGAATCACAGAATGGTTTGGGTTGGAAGGGACCTTGATGATCATCTAGTTCCCTCCACCATGGGCAAGGGCACCTTCCATTAGACCAGGTTGCTCAAAACCCCATCCAGCCTGACTTTGAACACTTCCAAGGGTGGGGCATCCACAACCTGTCTGGACAATATGTTCCAGTGTCTCATCACTCTCAATTAAGAATTTCTTCCTAACATCTAATCTAAACCTACCCTCTTTCAGTTTAAAACCCTTTCCCCTTTTCTACCACTACATATTCTCCAACAGTGGGTGGCTCTTCCAGTGGCTCCCAAGCCTGCCTTTGACTTCTGTGACTTGAGTGGTGTGGCTGGAGCACTTGCCATTGAAGACTGGGGTAAAAATATCATTGAGTACCTCAGTCTTTTCCATATCCTGGTAACCAGTTCTCCTGTTTCCTTCTGAAGAGGGCCCATATTTTTCCTAGTCTTCCTTTTATCACCAGCATACCTATAAAAGCTTTTCCTGTTGTCATTGACATCCCTGGACAGGTTTAATTCAGTCAGGGCTTTGGCTTTCCTAACCTGATTCCTGGCTGCTCAGACAGTTTCTCTGCATCCCTCCCAAGCAGTGACCTGTCTTTACTTCCACCCTCTGTAGGCTTCCTTCCTGTGTTTGAGTTTGTCCAGAAGCTCCTTGTTCATCCATGCAGGAAGCTGTATTTCTGCGTGGGGTCAGGACAGGACAACATATGATTTCACAACATAAGGTGCAGGACACATCATTTTCAGGAGTCACTTGGAAAAATGTCAGAGCTGATCTTCTCACTTCCATTTTGACAATGGAGGAGACCTGCTTGCTCTCTACTGAGGTGGGAAGTGCAAAGATTTTACATGGAGAGAAGCCCAAACAAAAGAAGCAGGCTGTGAAGCTGTGTTTGATAAGACAAGGATCAAGGCAGCATTTTTTATTATGCACACAGGAAAACAAAATACTTACAAGCATTTCATCATTTTCAAATACTTCTCTTGCTTCTTCATGCGTACATCTCTCTTCAAGGCATTCCCTTTCCAAGCTGCCTTGGAGGACCTCCTCCAAAAGGTGAGAACTGGCACGCCTCTGTCTCTTGATAACGTTGTTTGCATCATCAGCTGATATAAACACTGGAACATTATATGACAAAACACTGATGTAAGTACTTAGATTCATTTCCTTGAATACTGGTCTGTGGTTTCAGTCATGTTAAACTTACATACTTAAAGAGCTCTACTATCTTAGTCCAAAATCAACAGAGAAGTTGTGACTTTTTACTTTCAGGAAATGCCTGACTTGCTCCCAAGCAGGGAGAATTTTAAGCCCTTCCTGATACATTCATTTACTGCATGAGACATACAGTGTCAATACTGTGACACAGCCACAGAAAGGGGAAAAGCACTAATATAAAGGCAGAGGCTACTGTGTGAGACTGCATAGAGCTTTCAGACTCATTGGTAGCAGTGAGCAGTGAATATTAGTTGTATTAAATTTTGATGGTGGATCCAAACTGATACTCTTCACTCTTAGTTCATGGCAATTTTTTTTTGCTGGGAAGCAAAGCCATGACATGGCTGAATTCTCAATCAATTATCTCTTAAGGAGATCAAATAAAAGCTACCCCTCAGCAATTCTCGTAGTTAAGGGGGCTATATCACATATAACCCTTTATCTGGAAGATACCATAATCTTTAAAATTTAAGTAAAGAGGAGGAGATCAAAGACATGAGACTTACTGCTTTCAATGAGACATGCAAGTAAAACTGCCTGCCAGCTGGGTGGCTGATGCCACGATGGAGCTTGTTGCCCCCCACATTAGGCAGTATGTGGCTGTGTGTGTCAGCACGTGTTTGTCAGTTCTTCTGTACTTGGAAAGCAAATGTGTTGGGGCAGGGAATGTTTGGGGAGTTTTTGTCTCTTTTATATAGCGTTTGGGGGCCCAACATTGCTAGGTTGAAATAATCAATAATCACAGAATTTGAAAAAGTAAGAGCAAGAACAAAATTATTCTGAAACTGCATACAGATGTTTAGTTATCTTTTTGAAGATTATCCCATAAGCAACTGTCTTGCACATATTAAAAAACAAAAAAGAAAAAGCTTCATGACTGTGATTTCCATTTTAAAGAGTTATCTGATCCTCAGCACACATTTCTGCCATGCAGTGGTTCTGCCACATCCAGCACAGCTGGCTGCACTTCTGCTGCTGCCAGGGGTGTTTTGACCTTCTTTAAGAGGTCACCATCTTTTTCTTCCTTGCCCAGCTTGCCCTTATTTTTGTCACACTATGAAGGATTAGTATAGAAACATAAATTTCTTTAAGCTATAGCAAGCATGCATCCTCTTTCATAAGATTCTCTTATTTTTATTTTAGCAGCAAATAGAAATATAAAACAAAGTTCTCTTTAGTATCTGGGGCACTTTAAAAATGCTAAGAAAAGACAAAATACTACCCTGACATAAATGATGGTACTTCAGAATTACATCATCTTAGTAACCTACTGTAGTTTTCATTTAGCTGCATGAAATTAGTAGGAGAAATCTAAGGAAAATTAGGAACAGACAGTTTTCAGTGATGTCACCCTGTGCTACAATACAAGGTACAAAATTGCTGGTGTTTTCAGAGGAGTGGTAGCACAAATCAGAATTAAAGGCGCAACAAAACAAAGGCCATACCTGTCTCCTCTGTCTGAAGGAAAAGGGCAGAGAGAAGGAACAATATTATCCAAGAGCACCTTGCCATTGTTGCTCTCTGAGCCTAATGGCGCCTGCCTGCATTCCTGAAGCTCTTGGGGAAATGGCTACAGGAGAGATGAAGTTTAAAGTCCAGCTGCTCATGAGAAAACAAAACCTCTAAGGGCAAATCCTGGCTGCAATGTCAACACATGAAAAAAAAAACAAACAACAAAAAACCCCCAAACAAACCAAAAACCAAACAAAAACCAACCTCTTGCTTAGTTGGCGCCCCTTCTCTTAGTGCCCTGGCTGACAGTGGAGACCTTGCCAGTGCTGCTGAGAGCTGCTCCAAGATTTGGGCATTCCTCCCATGCCTCAGCCTTCACTTACCGTAACACATCATGGGTGAAATTGAACAGTATGAACATTTCTTTGTACCATATCAAAGCACAAGAGGGAGAATGATGACAGAGACCAATTTCATGACATGGCTCTTTCATACTCTGTCCCCACAAAACATCTGTCAAGGCTTAGCTGCAATGGGCAAATCCTACCAGCTTTTGGAACAACCAAGCACCCAAGCATGGGATCTTTCCCTTAGGGATTCATCTGAAAGGATATGGCATTTTTCTTTTTTACTGTTAGGTTTGTAAATCCCAGACATGAAGGGGAGCATGGGAAACTTTTCCTGATGTCAGGATCCCAGTCCCATGGAGACACAAAGTCAGTGAAAGGAGGTGTACAGAAGGTACAGAGAAGATCAAAGCACTCCCTGGGCTGCTGAGCTGGGCACTCAGTGGCTGGGCCGACCCTGCTTCCCAGCTCTGGACAAGGGGAGGGATAAGCCCATTGGCAATGGCAATGGTGCTGCTGGGGTCTTTTTGGCTCCCAGCATAGACAGGCTCCTGGGAAGAGCAGGAAACCATTTCTACACTGAGAGCAACAGCTGTTGAGAGGAAGAGTGTTTTGTACTTAATCTGAGTTATAAACATAGTGATGATTCTGTGTTTTCATATCATGAATCCCCAGCTATTATATGAGTATGCAGTTCTTTTAACAAAGTATAATTAATCTGAGCATCCATGGGTAAATCCCCAAATAAAACTTCACTTCCCACCACTTGCAGCCTTTAAAACAAGATTCAGTGAGTACTGAGGCAGGTGAGAAAAGCAGACCACGAGCCTCACCAAGGCCAGTCCCTACCAACCCAGGACTGATGTTACAGCTCACATCACAGACCCTAATGCCTTCAGCAAATGATCAACCTCTGTTTTAAAACTGCATTGTGGGAAGGCTTTCTTGCACAGTTTCTGCAGGACTGTTGTTCCAAAAGTTCACTTGGAGTTAAAACTCTTCTAATATCAAGCTTGATTTTATTCACAGCCAGCTCATATCTTGCATATTTGTTTTTCTCTCCTTGATATTTCTACAGAACAAATTAATACAGCCTCCCATCCTCTCTGGTTGACTGTGTGTCAAGCTCTCTTTAGTAAAATAGCCTTCCATTCTCTCCTCAGTCCCCTGAGGCCGCCAAGTTCCATTGTACCTGTCCCAGGCAGAGATTTCTTGGCTAGGGAAAGGGAGGGCTGTTTCCAGTGGTCACATCTGGCAGGTGCTGGGGGGCTCAGCCAGTACACTCTGTGCCCAGGAGCTGCTGTGGAGGCTCATGTCACGTCACGTCATCTCACCTCACCTCACCTCACCTCACCTGACGTCACGTCACCTCACCTCACCTCACGTCACCTCACCCTCCTCACCATCCATGTCCTGCATGGCAGTGGCTGCATTGCTTTTCCAAACTCCTCTGGCTGTCCATTCCCACAGGAGCACCTGCCAGTGAAGCTTCTGCTATAGTGCCCCAGTGACCTGTGACTACTTGCCTTTACCTTCTCATGATAATGAATATCATCCCTTGCATATCCAGTACAGCAAGTCTGGCTCCCTCCAGTGTGAAAAATATGTCGCCACTTGGTGTCACCACAGGACTTTTCAGAACCCAGCACAAGTTTACATTTTGCAAACCTAAATCTACTCCAATTAAGGAACTATTGTAGGTATAAGTTAGTTATTCAAATTGGGTTACTAATAACAACACAGTACTTCGGAAGCTGTATTATCACTAGATCTTAGTTTATGTGGTTGGTTTTTCCTGACTCTGTGTCTTTTTTATAAAAAAAGTATCCCTTTACTATGTCCTTGGGGATGGGACATGGTGTACTCAGTACGTATGGTGCTGACTTTGTTTTTTCTGTATTTATATAAATGCAACAGGCTTTATATTTTAATTTTCATATGACTATGGAAAATGTAATAAACAGGGGGTTTTAAAAGGGCAGCTCTTTCTGCACATCTTTTTCTATGAAGAGTCACTGGGATTTCTTCTTCCATTCCTTTAATTACCACAGTGAACAAACAGTGATGTGTTTCATTATGGAGTTCTGCACCATTTTCCCTGTAGCCCTGTTTAAGGATTGCCTCCTGCTTGGAGCGTTACTTGTTCCAGGATGAAGCCTGCAGGCAGTGTCAGATATGAAATTAGCAGTACCTCAGGATGGAATAAATGAAGTTGTTCCTGCTCTAGCAACTGGTTCCCCCAGCAGTCATTCCCTGCCCAGTGCTGTAAGCCAAGGAAAGTGGGTTTTCAGGACAGCTCCCCAGGCAGTGATGGGGACATGCCAATGCCACCCACCTCATGCTATGTGCCCATGGCTGGCCATCAGCCCTGCTGCAGCACGAGAGGTCAAGGACAGCCATCTCGAGTAACTAGTCACATGCTTTTTGGAAATGCATAGCTCAGCTAGTGAAAGGGGACAGCAATTATTTACCAGAAAACATTACCTCTGCACCAAGCAAATAATGAAAGCTGATGGCTGGGCTTGCAGCCACCTTTCTCCCTGGGGGTGTCCTCCTGTGAGTGGCATACAGACACAGCAGTTAATTGTGCATTGTGGACAGCGAAGATGGTTCAAGGAGAAGGGGACTGTGGTGCTTCCACCCCGTGGCAGGAGGTGCAGGCTCACAGAAGCATCTTCAGCCTCCCCTCTCCTCCACCTCGCTTTTCTGCAGTCTCTTCTATTCATATCAGCCCTTGACAAGGAGCTGGGAGCCCTGGAATAAGGGAAGCCCTGCAGCTGATTACTCCTGTAGAGCTGGGAGGAGTGGGAGTGTTGGGGATGGATCTCACAAGGAGCACAACCTTCTGGAGTTGCCTTGTACTGTGCCACCCACCCTGGTCCTGTGTGCCCACTGCCACAGTTCTGGGAGTGTGGGGGCAGAAGAAAACAGAAGGATGTGCTTTCTCTGATGTATGTGAGGATGTGTGAGTTGGTGGTTTATGACCCAGCAAAGCTCAACTCACTGGACATGGAACAGTAGCATGGGCCCCTCCAAGCTCCTCTGCTCTCAGCTATCTGTTCTGCAGACAGACCTGGCAACTTTCTTGCCTCTGTCCCTTCCCCTGCCCCATTTTGCCTGTGGCACAGTCCTCAGCACCCTACTGGCTTCCTCTGTGCTCTGTCCTTGCTCCAGGTTACCCAGAGTCCTGACGAGCAGGGTGAGGAGGTAAAAACAGGTGTGTGACCTACTGCAGCCCCACTGCAGCCCACCCCGGGCAACATCTGTCCATCCTGTATGGCATAGGGCAGCAGACAAAATGCTGCTGAGCCCCACAGCCCTGTTACCCCTTTTGCTAAACCTCCCATGGCTACAGCAAGCCACCTCTTTGTCCTCCACATCATCCTTTTCCACACAGGTCACTCATCTCCTGCCTGGCAAACTGAAGACAAGAACTGCCCTGTGCCCTGATTGTTGATGGATCCTCAAAGCATCATCCTTTCTCATGAGGAAAAGGAGGGGATGAGGACTGACTGCCTGCTGCCTGGCTGGTGTGTCCACATAGAGAAGAGCCATGGAGTAGCTGCAGGTAAATCACAGCAATGGTTGCCAGCTCCAGAGATATGGAGAGAGCATAGGCTTTACCACGGCTTAACTCAGTAATTCCTCTGTCAGAGGGCTGATTTTTGAGGCAAATATGCTGTGGAGATTTAGGCTATTCTTTGCATGGACAATGTGGAACTGGAAGCACCAGATTCAGAAACAAGGGAGAGTTTTTTCAAATTAAAGAAGAAATGCTCCCTTGCAGACAACTGTTTAGGAACAAAATGGGAGTGCATCTCTCAGCCCTGGCTGGACACCAGACTGTCCAAAACAGGTGACTATGGTAATGTGTAGCCATGAGTGAGACGAGCTAACCCCATTTCCATGCCAATGTACACTCTTCTTGTGTGAAGTGTGGTTATCAGCGTGCATGATTATAGGCAGCACAGGTCTTTGCGTGTAGAGAAGCCACAAAAATGTCAGATGCACTTTGTCCAGCCAGCAGAAAGGAAACACATACTCAGCAAAGGGCTAATGCTTAGTGCACTTAAAATGGGTTATGATTCAGCTAAACACCTGGACTGCCATCAGCCAGGTCTGTTCACCACCTGCAGAAAAAAACCCAAAAGTTTTTCTTGCCAAATCCAAAGTGCATCAGCACTTCTAAAAGCAGAAGAAACTTGCCGCTGTTTCAAAAAAGCATCAGCGCTGTCTTTGTGGCTTGGTTACAGACTGCAGGAAACCCTGGAGGAGTGTACAGGGGGAAGAAATGTAATCCCAGAGAGCTATGATTCTCTGCTGTGGCTGCTGCACTAAACCCAAGGCCATGAGCATACCCACAAGGATGCGCAACCCTCCTGCCACCCTGGCAGTGAAAAAAAAGCCACCTTGGAACTACTCTGACATTGGCCCCAAGCCATATTCAAGGCTAGGCTGTATGGGGCTTTCAACAACACGATCTAGTGGAAGGTGTCCCTGCCCGTGACAGGTGGTGCTGTACTAGGTGATCTTTGAAGGTCCATTCTAGCCCAAACCCTTTTTTGATTCTGTGGCCTGTGTAGACACAAGCACTGACATTTTCTATTTCTGTGGATATTCTGTTAAAAATAGTAATTTTTGTTAATATTTAATTTATTAAGATACATCCTTTCTTTACTTCCACCTTCGTGTTTCTTTACTTTTTTCCTCCACTTTTATCTTAATATCCTTTTCCCTACAAAAATTGCAACCAATAAACGTGACCAGAAGATGGCAGAGCACATGCACAGATGACAACGTAGCACTTCAGCTCCTAGTTGCAGTTTTAATGATGGATAAAGGGGATTAGTAAGGTGCTTAATTTTGCTCTGAGATAAGGAATATCCTGATCCCTTCTGAAAAATGAAGAAAAATCACTTTGGAGTCTGTGCCATTTGAGTAAGAATTTGTTATTTTTTTCTCTAATTTTCTCTGCTAACATCTCCCCATTGCCCTACCTTGAACTTCAGGATAAAAATGGTTAAGGATGGTTCTCAGCAAAACCTAAGCAGTGGATTTTTCAGGCAAATATTGACACAGTCTGAAGTGGCTAATGTAGAGAAATATTTGGACTTTATCTGTAACTCAGACCTAATGCTGTTTCCTGTTCTATCTTTCTGCCTGACTCTTCCCTGAGGACGTGGGGCAGCAGCTCTTTCCAGACATTGTGATTTAAAGTGTTCTTTAGACCAGCCAGTCACTTCCTCTACAACGGGTTCAGCAGGAGAGAAGACCTGATCTGACCTCAGCAGCACCAGTGCGAAGTCTGCACCTGACAGCTTCCACCCACAGCTCAAACAGATTGAAATGGGCGGTAGAAGTGGCTTCTGCCATAAACATGACTCCCAAGCCACGGGAGACATGGATTACATGGACTCATACAACTGTCACACTGCTGGACTGTTTTTGGAATCTGACTTCTACATTTGTGATGAGAGAAAGAAATCTGTCCATATTGAAAAAATATGGCAAAAAAGCCTATTCAAGTTCCAAAGTCCAAGATAATCTGTGTCTTTTGTAATTGGTAATGAATAAACCACGAGTGCTGCAGAACTGGGGCAAGTGGTAATGGAGGGCTGTGTTGGAGGAGAGATGAATGGCAATGAGGGCAGCAAGTGCAAGCCCCAGGGAAGTGGCTTCCGTGTAGTCCCTGGGACATGCTGAGCATGGCCCACAGTTCCATATATGAGGTTTGGTTCTCTCAATATATAGTTTAGGGCTGAACTATAATCTGAGGTTTCAATGGAGATTCTATGGGAATTCAAGAAGGGGTGAATCCTTTGGATAGAAGAAGGAACCGAAGTTCCTTTTACTTTGTATAGACACTGTACTGTACAAACAAAATAGACCATTCCTGTATTTTGAAGCTGTATCAATTTATACCCATTTTGGAGGAGTTTTAAAGGGCTGACACAATGCCAAGCAAGTGGAAAATCAGAACTTTGCAATCAGAATAATGCTCCTAATGAAAACTTTGATGTAAAGTTTTGGGCTTCATTACAATATTCTCAATGGCACTCATGATACACAACCAAAAACCTCAACACAGAAAAGAATTTTGCCCCTCTGATTTGTAGAGTAATATAGTCAGACTTAAGCAGGAAATATGTACTTATTGTCTCTTAAAAGTCCAACATTCTGCATATAAAAGTTTACAAATTTACTTACATATTTGGTCTTTCTTGATTTGTATAAAATCTCTTTGGAAATTAAATGGACGGACAATTGGAATTTAGACAACCACAATTTTTGCTTTACTCTTGTAGTCTGAGTACAATTTTTGTGACCCAGAACACCACTTTTCAGTGCCTAGAATTTATGATAAAGTGCTTTTTAATAAACAACAGTAATAAATATTATATTTGAGATTTCAAGTATGGAACAGTATCAGAATAGTATCTACATGCTGTCAAAACAGTTATTGTTAATAGCTGAATGAGGCATCTGGAATTCTTCAGGGTTTGGCCAACACAGGAAATTGCATAAAGTTGTAATGTTAGACCAGTTTAACTACATCAGCTCAATCTTACCTGCCAACATACCTTCCCATTTATACTTTGATTCTAACATATATAAGCTACACTCAGCCAAGCTAAGCTTAAAGAAACTGTCCATTCTACAAATTTGAACATGCATTTCACTGTTAGTCAATAGACAAGATGAGATAGTGAGGAATAGCAAGAGGGTAAGAAAAACTCTGGCAGTCTTGCCTATGGGGACTAGAACACAGGACAGTTGTTTTTGTAGTAAAGGGCAAAATGAGAAACACTTACCAGCAGGAAGCCATAAGTCTTTAGAGTGGTTAATACAATGAGCTACAGAAAGTATAAAATGCTCACTCAGAATTGTTCCTCTGCAAAACCATTCATGTACTCATCTACTAGTAGAACACCTGGCAAAGACAGAGAAGAAAAATAAAGCACAAAACCCTGGACAGCTAGCTGAGATTCAAGCAGTTTTCTTAAAGCAGATATTTTCATATGTATTTTCTGTGAAAAAGTCATCCTTCATTCAGAGGGGATGAAAGTTACACTGAGGGGTAGCTGCCACAAGGGAACCTGTCAAGACAGACCTTTATCCTGGCTCAAAGTGAAGTTTGTGCCTTCTGTTATTTTTCCAGCAGTGTTTGGTTGCTACCTTTTAAACAAAAGCACTGTTGCAATAGCACTGTTCTTGCTTGGGTTTTTTGCTTCACTTTAGTTTTGGCCACAACATGAACTCAGGCTACTCTTTTGATATTGTCACACTACAATCTGCATGATGGGGTGACTGACAGGGAAGGGTATGCGTGGCTCACTCAGCTCTACATCCCATACCTACAACTTTATGTCTCTCCTACCCTCTTCTCTCAGTACTTGCATCATGTTGAAAGTCATTCATGATGGGAGATTTGTGAAGTAACACAGTACTCAGGAAAGTGAAATAATCCATCCAAAATGTTGACACCAGGAAAGTCTGTCTCAGATCCATCTAGGAGCCCTTGGTGAGTGGGCATGGACAAGCACAGTGAAGAGTAAATGGTGTCAGTCCTGGTGAGCAGGGTCAGCCTCCTTACCTGCCACAGGGACATGCTGGGTAAACTGCCAGCCTCCCAGGTGACCTCCAGATAGCTGCTTGGGGCCTCAGTGGTTTCCTCATTTTCAGAATGAGCATCTCAAATTGCTGTGATTCCTGTGACTTTGTCGACTAGCTTTGTGATTTCTGGGTCTTATGTGGGAACTTGACTGGAAAGGCAAAACTGAAATGCTAATACTTGATGTTTGGATGGTACTAGGATTTTGAAGAATGTGTTATATGCTGAGAGCAAGATATTCCTGTCCATAACACTGAGCATGCAGCTGTGAAGGCTCAGGTGCTGTAACCAGCCTCCACCTGAGCTCAGAGCTACTTTTCTTGCTGATTTAAGCCAATATATAGGACATGGAGGACTATGGTCTTCTATTTCTGCAGGTGATGGTGCCTGTGCTGTCCCTGGGGCACCAAGCCAAGTGGCATGCAAGGGACAGCAACCTCCAGCAGAGCAGAAGGACAGACAATTTTTATTGAAAGCAATTTCTGTCACTGAACTGCCATTCAAGGCAGGTTGTCTGACAGAGGCCTTGGTATAAGGGATAGTTTCACAGTCAGAAAAGTAAATCTAGCTTCCAGGGTGCCTTGTGTTGGTTTTCATCACAAGAAATTATTCAAACCTGCTGGAGCATGGGTTTTGCAGTCAAAAGCAGCCTTTAGAGTTACAGATAGTACAGAGCGGAAAGAGTTTGCAGGAAAACAGGTCACTTTCAGGGAATCAACTGTTCTTGAAAAATGAGAAAAAAACTCACTTAATAGTTCAAGGAAAACTCCTCAATAGCAGCCTTTTGCAATCTAATTAGATATGTGGGTGTTCTTGTCAGGATTGGCTCTGCTAGACTTTTCAAGACATTAACCAAACCTTCGCAAATGCAAAAGGATCAGGATGGCTGAAAATAATTTTCCACCTCTAAAACACACCTGTTTTGAGCAAGTGGGCAAAAGCATTCAGCATTTTTAAAATATTTAAAAGTTACACATTTTCCATTATTGATATAATTATTGTCATGTACCTGCTGCTACTAAACCTCTTGTAATCAGAAAATAGAGTAAAGTATTCTATGTTTGGAATCGTAAGCTCAGGACAGTAATTTGGTATCAAATTACAAAAAGCATTATAACAAATACCACCAGACAGACAGAAGAATAGACTGACACTAATAATTGTTAATGTTCAATTCGAATGCAGGCAAAACTGATGGATTTAAATTCAATGTCAGTAGTTTTTAATGCATTTAGGTTACCATATGTAACTACAGAAAACCTGTTATTAGAAGAAAAGGAAAGTTGGGTTGCATTCCTTTTAAAAGAAACAGGTGATATTTCAGGACCAACAAGTGCGATATAACTGCAATCACATTATGTTGCTACCACTGAAATGATAATGAGTCCTTGTGTGAGAACTGTATATTGTACAAGATGTTTCTTGGGTGAATGCACCCACTTGCACAGAACTGTTCTGTGAGCTATTTTTGCTGCTGAACGTCCTTCACACTTGCACAACGTGTTTTCACTTAAATTATGACCTTTAACTAAGATCTTATTAAACTTGCTATCAATATCTCAAGCAACGCCATGTGAAAGGCCTGAACAATTAACATTCTTTTTAACGCTCCAACAGCACTGTAATACACTAGCACTTCCCAAACATGGTGCAGATGTGATGTGTGTCCCATAGAAGAAACTTTAATTGTGGATTCCTACCTACAGAAACACAGGTTTTGTCATTGCCCAGGGCACAGCTGGCAGCGTGTGAACATATGACTCCTTCATCTTGAGTTTTGCAGAACTGCTCACAGTTCCTGAGATGACCTTGCAGGCACATGGTATGACTGCAAAGGAGACAAATGTAGGAGCCAAACACCCCATCATTTTGGGAAACATGGTGCAATTCCTGCCAAAGGCCTTCTTAATAACAACAGCTATATAACTACAATTATTTAAAAAATAGTAAGCTGTCAGCATTAGGTAGACCACCATCATTCTACATCTCACATTGTGTTTCCCAGATATAACTGACAACTCTTTGAAGGCAAATCAAGGCGTAACCTGTTCTTCCCAGAACGGCCATTATTCTAAGGGAAAGAAGAACACAGGTGTGGATAAGAGGCAAAAGTTAGTAACTAAAGCATCAATAATAAATGAAGTATTGTACTCTTGGGAGACCCTTGCAGTATTCTTTTTCCATGTGTATATAGCTCATGCTACTTACCTTAGGTCAGGTATTGCAAGATCCCAGGCAGAATGTGAGAGCTCTTCCTGGCTCTAACAGTGTGAGAGCAAGTAAACTGGTCCTAACTGATGCTGTCTAACCTGTTCCTACAGATTCATAGTGAGATTCCACAGCTCACCCACATAGCTTAATCCACGTCTTAATTAGTTTGACAGTGTCTAAAAATTGTTTCCAAATGTCTAATCTGAGTGTCCCATAGAGTGAGGGGATCCCATTACTTCTTGTCCTAGTTGTTCAACATCATGAAAATGGAGAAGACATATTGTTTTTATTACATATTTTGCAAATTTCTGTGGTTGTGTGTTGTGGGACCAAAGGAGAAATTTTGTTTTTGTTTACACAATTGCCTCCTATTTACATAGAACCACTGTTCCCATTTCACAAGATTGCCTGAACTCTCATCTCAGCCTACAGTAGTCCTTCCAGTCTGAAATGAGCTAAATGCAGTGAGCAAACACTCTCTTCTGTCTCGCACGTCACTGTGGAAAATACCAGTATCAGAGGTCCTCAGGCTCACCTCTGTGGAGCTCTGCACTCCATATAATCTTTCAATCAAGTAGCGCAGTTTCTCAACCAGATTTGCACCAAACTTACAGTAGTTTCACCCAGACTGGTGTTTCTCTTTCTGTTGCAATAAAACTGTTATATAAAATGATGTAGGAAGCTTCCCTTAATGGAGAGATCTGCGGTGTACTCCATCTTTTGCAGTCACCCAGCATGTTATCCTGTCCCTGGAGAAAATTTATTTGACTTGTTCCTTGGAAGAATTTGATGTGATTTTTTCCCGACTAGTGCAACTCAGCAGTTTCTTTCCTCCTTGTTGGATGCAAGTAATCTGGTACATTAAGGGAGAAAGACTTTCTTCTCCATTGGGCACAGACTAACATTCTTGGTCTTTTTTCCATTATCTCCATACTGAAATCAGTTCTTGATTTTCACTTTATGTTTATCTTACCGTGTTTACTCCTTAGCTTTTCTGGTTTTATGCCAAGATGTTTACAATTCTTTTATACAGATCTAGATACTTCTATGCATCCTTTGGGTCAGGTCATGAAAGAGGTCACAGTTTTAATCAATCTTCCTGTCTTTTCTTGAACTTGGGATAGTTTGAACATTGCCTGAAGAATTTTGAGGTTTTGTGAAGTTTTTAGAAGTAGCTTCTCTTTTAAAAAATACATTAATTTAATTCTCTTGTTCTTTTTCTTTATTTTATATATTTATTCTCATGAATTAACTCACCTTTTACAGTTACAATTATTAATCTATCTTTGTATTGTCACCTACTTCCAATCTATAGATTAAAATTAAATGCACATGAGTGCACTCAAAATTGCTTTCTACATGTTTCTATGAGAAACGTTTTCTTGAAACATTCTGAAGACAGCCAGAGCAACCCATGTCCCACTAATTACCTCTTCCGTATCACCATTGGGTTGTCAAAATCTACCTCTAACTCACAGCTCTTGTAATGGGGATGACTCAGCTGTTTGCTCAGTTGCCTCCAACCAGACCTCTGTTATACCAAAATGTCTTTTACAGCAAAATTAAACAACAAGGCATGCATCATGTCTGCAGTGTGATTCATAAACTTACCCAGTACGGAAATATCTCAGGGTCCAACTTGAAAGACAGGAGGAATGTTTCAGCAAGAGGAGATGTGAGGATTGTCATCACCCTCTTGCCTGTTCATCTGGTAAACCAGCTCGGTGCCTGCCCTCAAGGTAAAACTTGGCTCAACAAGAACATATAAACAAACACCAGCTACTGCCACCATTGCCAGAGGGACATCCTGCCTTCAGCTGCCTCAACACCAGTAGCCACCAGTAGCACAAGGAATGGGAATCCAGTGGACAGAAGAACCCAGGGACCAAACATTGCTGAGTAAACATTGAACTAAGCCCACTGAGGGGTTATACGGGTCAAGACCATCAAGCTGGGGTAACTGACCTGCCCACTAACCTTCCTGCCCACAATTACTGCTGACTGCAGAAATACCTTGCTGTTTTGCAGAACTGTATTTCCAGTCTGTCAACCTGGTTTGCTCCCAGCACCTGCTACACAAAACTAGCCAGAACCAGCTCCAGCCCTAAGAGATGAGGGGCACGTGTCTGGTGAAGTTCAGTGTTCCTCAGAGAACAGGGGAGCATCACAGCTTGGAGGAGCCTTGGAAAGGCCATCAGGATGGTTAGAGGGCAGAGGACATGATGTACTGTAATAGGCTGGGAGGCCTGAGATTGCTCAAAAAAGAAAGAAGCGAAAAAGAAAGAATGTTTTATTTCAAATGCTTGTGTACATCAATATTGCACCTGACAGAAACACCCAGAACAATAACCGTGCAAGATTTCCAATCCTCAACCACACGCAATCCAGAACATGATACAGAAAACAGGGAACATGCACATACATCTTTTTTCTGAGGAGCAGCAGTGTTCAAAGTAAACTGAAGGACAACCCATAGAAAGCAAACTGCCATTTTAATTTGCTGCTGTGACATGAGCAAACCATTTTGTGGAACAAGTGGTTATTTGGCACCACACAGTGAATACTTACTTGTGTCTCAGCTTTTGCCATGCAAGCTCCCGTGCTCCCCTACTCTTCTGAATACATCCAAAGGCATAAGCTAAACAGCTCCCATATTAACAAAGTCCCTGCTGAGCCAGATGGCTGCAGTACAAGGATTAACCAAAGTCCCGTCCTGCCCTTTCATCATGATAAGTGATTGCTGGTAATATGTTTATGAGCCTCTGGTGGAAGCACTTGGGTCAATAGACAGGAATCAAAATGGTAACACAAAAATAACTCAGGCAAACCAAAGACCCCACCGAGTAGCCATTTGGTTTGGGGAAATTCCCCCAGTCAACAAGTTCAAAAATCTACCCACAGTCCACAGAGATGTAATTTAAAGCCAGCATAATACAAATAGAAGCAGCACCATAACTTTAAGAAATCAGCTCTCAACACAAATATAGCTGACATGGAAAAAAGCTTCTGTTACAAACACTGAACCTTGGAAGCTGTCAGAAGGATCAGGGACACACCACCACTACAATGTCAAGGCCACATTTACCCAGCGCAAGAACCTGGACAGCTTGGTATAGACACCATATTTGCCTTTCTTTGCACATCCTTCTCCCCAGCTAACAATTCCAGTAACAAAATAAGTATCCTTATATCTGGTTACATGGGGGCCTCCACTGTCACCTTGACAAGCATCTTTTTGCTCTGTGTCATAACCAGCACAGAACATGTTCTCTGTTATTGCAAAGTTAGTCGACTGCTTGCAAGTGTTCCTATCGACATAAGGGACTTCAAGCACTTTCAGTTTTTTTGACAGTGGTCCACCTTCAAATTCACGCCCAAAGCCACTAACCATCCCAGATCGTTGGTTCATGAGAACTTCATTAGCAAAATCTGGTCTGGGGAGGCACGCTGCGATAACGTACTCTGAAAATGTGATAGGTTCCTTCAGCTTTATTAAGGCTATGTCATTATCGTAAGTCTCTGCAACGTATTTGGGGTGAACAAGTATTTTGTCCACAGTATGCATGGTTTCAGACTGCTCTTTCTTCTCTCTGTCCACATCACCTGTACAAGATTATTAAAAGAGTCATTAATATAGAAAGTAAGTCATTAATAAGAAATTCAGAAGAGCCTTGAGAGAGGAAGTAGTGCTACACCCACTCCTAACCCTTTGCCTATATACAATACAAGTAAAATGTAGGCAACATTTATTAGCAGCAACTGGATCAGTTTTGGTTTATATACAGTTTACATAAAGGCATAAATCGATTCGGGTAAAGTAATGCAACTTGGTGTGGAATCTCTTAAAGGAGCTTGAGCCTGACTTAGAAGAGGGAACATGGTCTGAATTAAGACTAAGACAGTGCAACGATAAAGCTGTGTTGATCTAGTGCCCTGGCTCAGAAGTGAAGCAATCATAATCTGAGTTTGTTCCTTTGTCCTCCATTGAATACATCACTGAGTTTCCTGAGTGTTCCTGTAGGAACAGATCTGGATAATTTAGATGTGTCAGAAATGACAAGCTTTCTGAAGAAGGACTGCTTTGCTGAAAACATTGATAGCCAACACTTCTAGAACATTTGCTCTTAATCACTTCCAGATAGCTGGCAAAAAAGAAAGAGATGCACCAGTATCATCTTCCACATCTGCTGTCCCTGTTGCTACAAAGCAGGATTCCCCCAGTAACAAGAAATTAGAAAAAGCAAAATAACAACAACAAAGTAACAAACCATAATAAATAAAGTAAGGAGTACATCTCACACGAGATTTAGAGCACAGGAGAGGAAGCTGCAAAAACATGCTCAAACATTGCAGGAATGAAATAAATAACCACTTACCAACAACAACTTTGATTTCTTTAGATTGGTTCATGCAGTGAGCCGCAGTAAGTATAAACTTCTCATTCAGAACAGTTCCACCACAAAACTCTTCTCCTTCCTCGTTTAACAGAACAGCCTGTGAAAGAAAAACACCAAATGCAGATTTAACCAATGCAATTTAATGTGAATGAGCTACGAACAGGTAACTGATTTCACTGCACACCACACATATCCTTATTGCAACATGTATGTGGCCCTCCACGTCTCTGCTAGTACTGCATTCACAGGCGCAGAGGCTACAGATTGTCTTTATCTGAAGGACACGTTTGACTTCCATGTAACCTCACTCACAGGGCTTAGTAATGTGTTTTAGACACTGACTGACTGGGCAGGCAGAGTGCAGCCCTCAAACCACCCCATTCCTCAGACTTACCACCCCAAAAAATTCCTGTCCAGGTTCTGTCTCACTTTGTCTCCCCCTTCTTGTCCCAAACACAGGAATTCATTTTGCCTGGTCCAAACTCAAGAGCAAAACTTAGACATGAAAGTGTGCCTGCCAAGTAAAATGCTTGTTTTATCTGACAGGCTCTTGGATGTGTTACCTGAGTGGATGCTGCCTGACAGAACCAGAATGTAACCTGCAAAAAGGGCCAGGTAGGCCAGCATGACTCAGAAGCCCTGTATGGGAATAGGTTAGGCAGCCCCATCTAAATTGGCACCAAACCTTTCATTTTGACACCGGAAGGCCACAAGTTGCAGCTACATCTCACTGCCACTGGCACTACATGGGTAACGCTGAGAAGGCAACCAGGTGAGAGGAGCCACTGCACCCCTTCCCTGCGAAACACCTTCTGCTCACATGCAGGGCACACACACCAGACTTACCTGCCATGGACATTCACCAAGACTACACTCATCCCCACCCACTATCCTGGGACGGACATACGGGTTCTTGCCACTTGTGCCGTTGCCAGTCAGGGGGGTTGGGCTTTCTGTGGTCATAACAATGTCATCCTCTGTGCTGGTTTTGTTTGTGGAAAGGCCTTCTTGATCACTTGTTACATTGCTATAATCAGTGGGTAAAAGAGTGGACCTTTTTGTTCTTTTCACAAGAACTTTTCCACAGGGGTATTTTACTGTGAAGAGAAGAATGTCAAAATTGGAGATGGACAGAAAGCCCAGCACAAGAGGAAAGTCCTTGGAAAGACCAAGGAAAACAAGTGAAGTAATGTGGCTCACATCATCAATTTATTTTTATATATAATGTATATAAAAACAAACACTAAGAACACATGTTTGACCCCAATCCATAGGACCTTTGAAATAGGACAGAAATGAACACATACAAATAGTACTAATGACAATTATCTAATTTCATCAGTTTCCATAAAAGTAGTAGAAACGTTTTTGCAAACACCTATTTTATATGGCATGTAAGTGTTTAACTAAGGCAGTTATTACTGTAATCACTTTTCTCCTGGCACAGCAGAATTTACTGTGGAAATTTCCTGAGAGTCACCTGCAGAAGGTTCCAAATTAGACAGATTTTGATCAAGTTCATCATGTGACCTCACGAATGGAAGGCTTTGGTAATACAAATCAGGTTAGACTCACTGTTAAATCTATCTCACGTAGAATACTGATGGTTCAAAAGACATTCTTCAACACTGAAGCAAGACATCCCTTGACTGTGAAACAAATCTCACCACCATTGCTGTTGGTTTATCATGTGGCTTCATACCTTTGGAAACACAGTGTTTGCCATCCTCTGATAGAACATATCCATTTGTACAGGAACACAATACATCCTTCTGTCCATCTTTTCGGATACTGCAGAACTGCTCACAGTCACCATTGTTTATCTTGCAGAACTTTGGTATGACTAGAACAGAGATGGTTGGAGAAAAATGGTAAATAAACACTGACTTCTCAGATGATCTCAAATGTCACCAAAACAAAATGCACCCTTTAAATGGCATGTGTCTCTACAACTCCAAAACATCGGAAGCACATCTTAGGGAGAACATGAGTGGTGGACATCAGGTTGTGCCTTACAAAGCAGCCACATCCACCACACAAAACATACTTGCCACGTCCAAGTGGGCTCAGTGGCCATGTCATGGTGAGCTTAGAAGAGCAGAGACAAATTGTCAGGGGAAAAATGAAGAAAAACACTAACAGGATAGATACTCTTAAAACCTCACACGATTCCTCCCTCCTGCCCTAAAAATCTTAACTTCTTCTCCTCCCTTCAGTCCTCTGCCTGAACTTCAGTTTCTCACTCCCCACTCTTACTTCGGGGCTACTGATACAGCCTCCAGTGACAATGTCAGGGTAGCAGCTGTATGCCACAGCAAGGAGCCTCAGGAAGGATTTAGATGCAAACCAAAAAAGTCCCTGTATTGTCTACTGAAATCTGCTTTCTTAGGTTTTTACTGGTGGGAGCCGAGCAGGAAGGGAGTTGTTTTCAGCTTGGAATAAAGGCTTTTTGACATCAGTTATAAGAATCCCATGCTTTGTAATTTTATCCACATATTCTGGGGATTCCAGCTCATGCAGACAGGCTCCATCATCATTAAGAGCTAAGAAAGAATTAACTCTCAGTCTTTCAGTTCCCCACAAAATTCACTGCCATAGTTCTCTAAAGCAGAAACTTACCAAATTCACAGTTTTTGCCTTGATAACCATCCAAACATGTGCACGTGTAGGAACCAATTCCATCTTTACAGTGGCCTCCATAGTGACACGGATTTGGGTTGCACTGGTTCCCATCTACAAAAACAAGCCATACCCCAAATTATTGTAAGAGTGCAAGTATGTTCAGTGAACTCTGAAGGGGTGTCAGTTTTAAGAAGCCATCTTTCATCCTTCCTTTTAAAATACAGGTCCTGTGAGTGGCCACATTCCAGACGGAACAAACTGTCCAGCTGCAATCATTCCAAACCTGCAATGATTCATATACATACCCTCACTTTTGCAATCTGTTTTTGGTGAGTACTGTATGACAGTGCATACATAAGCCTTTTTTTGTACAATGATAAAGTAGTACATCATGGTCAGAGGATACATAACTTACAATGAAGCTTGTGAAAAGAGATCGGTCATTTCTACATTGCAACTACTGCCTAAAATTCCTCAACCTTTATTTCTTTAAGGGCCATCTCATCCCTTGTGCATGTCTTTTGCCTGTAGAGCTCTCCTTTTAAAGACACAGACACCAGCATACTAATTAGAAGAAAATAAGACCCCAAAACTTTACAAAGCCCCATAAAATCCATGTGTGCTCGCCAAATTCCTGCTTTGTACTGCTTACAGCACCACAATTTTCCCATTGCATCTGGTGAGGTGTGAGCCTGAGCCTCAAAATAATCAGCTCTTACCTCCCACTGCCCACATCTACACTCACATCTCCCACATTTGAAAGGTAGTCCTGCAGCCTTTCTTCCTTTCCATGACCCCAACACAACTGGCTGACCCGGCTCCAGGGCCCCAGCCACATGTATCTCACAAACTCAGTTACCTGGAGGACAGGGAGGCTGCACTCTGTTTGGAGACACATTGCACACAGCAGACCTTTGTCCCACCCCCACAAAGGTGTCTCATTTCTGTAGTGTTGCTCCTTGCCATGGTCTTTCCCGCTCAGTGATCTGCTGTAAGAAATGTGTTCCCTCCTCACATGGGTTCCCTGGGCTGCACTGTTTGGTAAGATAAGCAAGATATCCAGAAAAGTGACATTCGCTTAATATTTTCTTGCTTTAGTAAACACTCCCTTCAAATGTCTCAATTTTACTACCCGTTCTGCCTCTCTTTGGAGCTGGATCAGAACAGCTGTGACACTATCAAGTAGCGATTTGATGACTGTGTGGAGACTTTAGACAATCTGAGTGACGGAGTTGGGTTCTCATTCCCCCCCTGCTCTCTTAGATCTTCTGGGGTTCATTTTATCACCCTGTAGCTTGAAAATGGATATTAAAGATTATTTAATTATCACATCTCTTGAGAACATGAACATGAGTCCATTGTTTGTGCTGTGCATTTGAAAATCAAAATCCTGGCCTGATATTTCATATGGACACAATTCTTTCAGTCCAAAATGGTATTCCCCATGTGTCTTTGACCTGTGTATCATTACATTGCAGCGACAAATTGGAACAAGTTGGGCAAGACAGCAAAGCTACCAGGTTTTCACTCAGGTGCCCTGGTCCGCAAAGCACAAATAGTGACAAATAATTACCTGTATGATTTAGGCAAAGCAGCACAAAGCCAAGTTACCTGTCTGCATCATCTGAAGGAAAAGAAGGACAATGGGAAGAGGCCACATTTTCTTGCGATGACCTGCCGTTTCCATCCTCCGAGCTCCCTCTGCATCATGCACCGATTTCTCTGCACCGCTCTGGGGCAGCTGCTAAATGTGAAACACCACAGTGCAAAGGTCGCTAACTCACGAGAAAACAAAACCTCTAAGAGCAAAGTCTGTGCTCAGTGTCAGCATGGGACAATGTTAGGACACAACAAAGCCGTCATACACTGCTATAGCAATGCCACTCTGATAGCTTCATGCCTGCAAAGCCCCCTCTCCTGCATGGGAGTGTGGAGCCAGCTTTGCGCCCAAGGCTCCGACACCTGTGTATTTTCCTCAGGAACAGGGGAGCCCATAAACCAGGGTAGGTTCTGCCTCAGTAGAATAAACACTGTGTTGTTCCATGGCTAAACTTGGTTATGCTACCAAAACTGCGGATACGAGGCTGCCACTTGGCTATTTCAAACAGAATCACAGAATATTCTGAGTTGGAAGGGACCCACAAGGATCATTGAATCCAAGCCATTTTTTCATCCACAGGACCGTGGTCTACGGTTATTCCATTACTGCAGCTGGCTCTGCTTCTTCTTCAGGAAATATGGACAGAGCATCCCTAAATCAGCTTTACTGGTCAGTCAGCAAGGTATTAGAGTAAGTGATCTGGTTGTTGTCCTTGCCCTAAGGAAGGCAGAACAACCAGAGCCAGAGCTTTGTGTCTCCCACAAGCTGGGCAGAAACAAGAATGCATCTCATAAATGAGAAGCAGCGAGGGGCACCAAACTGGCAGATCTCGACTGACATTGCCACGATACTGACTTCCAGCTCTGGTATTGCCTTAAGAAGCAAGTTAAGCATGGAGTTAATCACTACAAGAGAAAATGAGAGGGAATATTCCAGGGGTTGTTTTGTGTTTTGCCTTTAGGGTATTGCACAAGAGTTTGGTCCCTTTTATTCCAAACCAGTGTAGCTTGGAACTCTTTAGGAATGGTGAAGTAGGTTGTCATGCTCGTCAGCAAAGACTTTGAGTCCAGTGGAGCTATCAAGCAGGATTTCTGTACAGGTGCAGCAGGCTAGATGGGACCTCTGGAACACAGAGAATCCAGTCCCTGACACAAGAACCAGACCCGACCATGCTTTCCCAAATTCATCAACTTACACCTTATTCTGAATGTTGGGAATTTGGGAGGCAGTGGAGGGGGTTGTATGTTGGTTTGCTTGTTTTATTTTGGTATTTTGTTTGACTAGGTTTTGTTTTGTTTGTTAGTTTGGGTTTTGTTTGGTTTTTTTTGTTTTGTTTTTGGTGGAGTTTTTTTGTTGCTTTTGGTTTGTTTTGTGTTGGGTTGGGTTTTTGTTTGTTTTTCTTGTTTGTTTTTCGTTGTTTTGGTTTGTTTGTTTCGACCACTGTGAGGCATCAGCTGTTGACAGTGCCTTATGGTCTGGGGCCCTGACCAAGGAAGACAGTCCTGTCAGGTGAACCACCTGTGTCAGGGAGCAGTGAAAAGGAAGCTGTTTCTTACCCTGCTGGGGCAGGTAACAAAGGCACAACCGTAACAGTGACCCTTTGCCTGTGTTGCTCATCTGGAAACACAGAAAACAGGGTCTGGCAAGACTTCCAGGGTCACACAACCCAGCTACTGAGCCAAGGGATCAAGTTGACCTCTATTATTTTTGGCACGTTGGCCCAGGCTCCAGCGAAGGAGCAGTCTGGGGAAATGCTTCCAGTCAGACCTTGTGCCCACTGAACTGTGCTTTTCTGCTGTACTGTAGGACACCACAGTGAAGATCAGTTTGTTCACATTTGTTCCCTAGCTACTTACATCTCCCTCTCAGAAACACTACCAACATCAGAGATTTCACTGTCCTCCAGGCAAAATCTATTGGATGGCTTTTCCAGTCATAATGTTGATTTACCAGACTTCATTTCTTCCCTTTCTTCTCAGGACTGGCTTTTCCTTGAAGGCTGAGGAAGACTGGAGCTCTAATGGGTAGCTTAGAGCATCTCCTTACATCAGCTTTTGTAAACATCAGCTCTTGCCTAAACCAGGAGTTCCGATATTTTAAATCCATGTTTACTCGGCAGCTGTGGGCTGTACCTCTTTCTTGGATTTTTCAATCTTTTTGTAAAAAGATTGCAATTCCAAATTTTGCTATGTGAAATTAACTCCCAAAATTTTGCATACATAAAAAAGAGTACTTTAATTCTTTCTTTTCTTGCAGGCCCTAAAGCTGCTAATGAGATTTGGGAGGAGTCTCAGAGGCAACCAAATGTTTCACTCATGTTCTCTTGGCATGGCAGAGATGCTCTTATAGAATGAGGAATGAATATGAAGCCGTGGAGCCTTAGGCTCTATAGACACCAGGGCAGAGCAAGAAAGGATCTCTAGGAAACAGTTCCATTTCTAAAGGACAAATGAACTCTGGTTGCAGAGCCCAGGGACAAAGTCTCTCCTACACTGCAGAATAAGGACACTTTTCTTCTAAAAACAGTCATGTTGCACAAAAACATGGACTTTCATCATCCTGTTCATCTGGTAAACCAGCTCAGTGCCTGCCCTCAAGGTAAAACTTGGCTCAACAAGAACATATAAACACACACCAGCTACTGCCACCATTGCCAGAGGGACATCCTGCCTTCAGCTGCCTCAACACCTTCTACAGCCCAGTCTGCACTTTACTTCAGTCCTCAAGCTCCACAGAAGTAGAAGAAAGCCCTGAGAAAGAGCATGGAAATAGAATTTTGGCAGCATCTGGGCAGGAGGTTTTCTTTTGAAGAGGCAAGTTTCACCCTGATGCAGCACAGGGGTAGGCCACCAGTAGCACAAGGAATGGGAATCCAGTGGACAGAAGAACCCAGGGACCAAACATTGCTGAGTAAACATTGAA
>JAWWEE010000001.1:93130439-93141599 GCA_035221455.1 Xenops minutus
GTAAGAAATGTGTTCCCTCCTCACATGGGTTCCCTGGGCTGCACTGTTTGGTAAGATAAGCAAGATATCCAGAAAAGCGACATTGACTGAATAGTTTGTTGCTTTAGGTTTGTTATTTGAATTTCTACATTTTACTACTTGTTCTGCTCCTCTCTGGAGCTGCCAAAACATCAGTATCCATAGAGGCGACATCACGCAAGAAGCTACTCATCCTCAGGATACAGCTTGGTTCCTGCATGGTGTTTCTGGATTTTGACCTCATCTGTTGCAGTTTTATCTGCCACAGAGAACAAATCATGGGCTTTGTGTCCTGCACTCACACATCCTTATCCCTTCCGTACCTGCATGTGACCAAAACCAACAGCTCTCCAAATGCTCCAGCCACAAAGGCATTGCAAACTGATGTCCATCCTTAACAGAGGGAAGATAAGACCACTGTTAACTAAAAGAATGTCCGACTCAAGGCCTGCATCACAGCTTCTAATTTCTGTCTCTTCTGCAGTGCCAGAGCACTCCATTCTGTAGTGGTTTTAGTGAAGCAGCATCCTACTGTTAGAAAACATATTTATTTAGTCTTACCCTACACTGTAGTTGGAACTGTGGTAGTGAGTTTTATATCCATATTGCACAAATTGCAGAATCCCCTACTAGAAAAGATAGCAAGAACAAATTGTTCTTGTAACTTGGCTGAGGGTAGCTGTGGTTTTCAATATTTCTACATGTATAAAGCATTTGTGAACTGTGGTTTAAAATGTATGAAATTGGCATTTCCGCTAAGAGCACTGGCACTGATGTTCTGCTGCTTGTATTCTCATGAGAAAATGGTTTGAAATTTTCCAATCCTGTTTCCTGAAACACTGACGCAGGCTTTGATTGAAATTTCAGCCTGTAGGTTGCAGATTTCATCCCCTGCTTAGAGGATTGTGAAAGTCTGCATCTTCTTTGTGGCAACTGTTTTCAATTCTCTGCAGATTCCAAAAGACAAAGCTGAGCTGTCTTTGGTCAACATTTTTGAGGTACTCCTCCGAAATGCAACCTGGACACATACTTTCTGGAGAACATGTTATCAAACACTAACACATTAAAAACCTGTCCCTGTATAGTGCTTACAAACACGAGAACCTTAATAAATACAGCTCACACCTTTAGAAAAAAAACCAGAAAAGACTGTTAGGGAGTATTTGCTGATCTACTGGCATAACTTCCTTGAATGCCAAACAGTTCTGCAGAAAACACGTCCCACAAAATGCTCTATAATACAGGAAATCAATAACAGTCTGGCATGGAAGGTGACAGGAAACAGACAAGCTACTGTGCAATAGTTTCATAACTTTGTGTTGGTTATGGCAACACCCTTATCTGTAACTCTTTGTATCTTGAATTCTCCCATCTGGGGCTGCCCCTCTGGAGGAAAACTGTTTGTCCGAGTCACACAGACATTTTCTACTTCTCATTGTACTTTGCTTGCAAAGAGTCACTATTTTTTTTGAGAGGACAAAGATCAGCCCAGCAATTGGAGGCAGCTGAACCCGGCCTTCAAATGAAGTGACTGGGTTCAAACAATAGCAGGCAGTAAATCAGATTCCTTTTTCAGAGGAAGCACAATGTAAGGGTGTCCTGGAGTGAAAACAGAGGAAGCAAGGAAGCAGAAAGGAGTTACTTAAGAGGTGCACCCTTTCAAACCTTGCAATAAGGAAGCTTAATCCACTAAACAAACATGGAGTGTTTCTTACCTACATATGTGTTCCAGAATTCATCCTAAAGGTAGGTGTGGGAAATGGGGAATAAAAGGAAAGAGTTGAATGAGAATTACTGAATTTCTCATACAGAAAATATTTGCAGCTAACAATTGTTAAAAGAAATATTTAAGTTACAGGTATATACTTTGCAGCTTTCTATTACCACTTAATAGCTTAAAACCATATGACCCATATAGTGCCCAGCTCTACAGAAACACGTGTCACACGTTTTTCAGAAGTGTCTGAAACTCCTTTGAGATATCACAGTATGATGCAGTATAAGCACCTTGATTTGTCACAGAATTGTCTTTCTATCACTTTTGACTGAATTTACTTACATTCCCATAATACCAAATTCTGCATCTCCATCTCCATCCCATACTCCCATCAATCAGGACCTCATAAATCCTGACATTTAGAAATATTTTGTCTGATTTGTGTTTTCTTTTCCCTCTGCACTGAGGACTCCAGGTATGCTGTCTGTCCAAGACTGTCCTTTCAGTGACATCTGGTCACCAGGTAGAACAGGCTGTGCTGGTTCTGCTATAGGTAAGTCAACATTTATGCTCTGAAGTACAGTGGTGATGCACCCATGACTCCCCACCCAGGACATCTCAGGGCCACTCCAAGAACATTCTGGCCATCAAGTAATGCTAAAGGGAAATGAATTTGGCCTTACCTCCAGTTTCAGGGTTGTTCTGAACAGCCATATAGCTACAGTTGATGTTCCCCATTCCCCTCTATTATTAAGTCACTTTAAGTTTTAAAATATCAGCTTTTTTACTGCTTCCAATCCCCACAGCCGTGGGAATAGATCACATTTCTGTCTAAAGTTAGGCAAGCCGTTGGGCACGTGACACAAAAGTCACACATACAAACTTCATTCCAATTAACAGTAAGGCATTTAAGAACTGTCCACAGTATACATTCTCTCAATTCAGATAAAGAGAGCCACAAAATGATAAGCACTGCAAAACTGCACGAGATAAGTTCAGTTAAATTCCCCCATGAAGTTCCATGTCAGCATTTGTCTTCTCAGACTTGCCACGGATTGTCTTGACCATAATCATGGCACTCAGCTACACCACCCAAATAGGGTGAACATGTTTCCAACACTGGTAGCATCAAAGCCTTTAAAGGTCAAACACCTCTCAATGGCAATTAAACAGACCAGAACAAGTAAAAGAATGGAGGATTTAAGACGGGCTGGCAGACATTTATGCCTTAGCAATTCCAGCCACAGTCAACCACTATTTGTTCTGTTAAGTGATTGAAAATAACTTGTGAGTTTTGATGCCTAGCTCAAAAGATTTGAACGGTAATTTTTAAACATGAAATATACAGATCTATGTTTCATATTATTTCATCCTTACAGTTCTTTCATTGTCTTCAAAAGCTTCTCTTGCTTCTTCTCTTGAGCAGCGCTCCTCAATGCATTCTCTTTCAATATTCCCTTTCTTCAATTCCTCTAAGAAAGAGTTAGCACGTTTTGTTCTTTCCAAGAACTTGTTGGCATTTTCTTTCTTGATGAATACTAGATAACAGAGAAAAATGATTCAGATGGGTAACATTTGGTGGTGGTAAAGAGTCATTAGAAATAAGTGAGGTAGAAACAAAGCCAAAACAGACCCTTTCACCTCTCTATGTGTATACAACATTACCAGCAAAGTTAGTCCTCACAAGGCTGATGCTTCTCAGGATCTCTCAGAGCAACCTCTCTCTGAGAAATCAGATGCTCTGGGACAAAATGTAGGCCCCCAAAATTCTCTCCTACTCTTTTTAATCTTGAAAATAAGAACATTCAGGTTGCCACCGAGGGCTTATATTTCTGTTACTCCTGCTCCAGAATCAGCCTTGAACAGAATGACTTTCCCTGAAGCCAGGGAGATTGCATTCCTTGATTTCGTTTTAAAGCTGACCACCAGGCAACATCACTGCCTGCTCTAGGGGCTTGTGATGCATAAACTAAATGTCACACAAACTCAAGGTGCAGCAATGTATCTACTAACAGATGGGAAAAGCCCATGTATGAGTTCTATTGCCCTTCACCACCCCAAATCCCATTGTGCTGCTCTCAGATCTTCCTCCACTCTCAACAGCACCTCTCAATTACCTGCAGAAATGTTCCTGCAATACAAATATATATGCAGGTAGAGCTAAGGCAGCTGCCTTCTAAGATTTAACAAAGAACATCAGCTTTAGCAGGAAAGTACAGCCTGAAGTCAACCTGCTGAGTTGTTTTATTACCTAAAAGCTTGGTAACAGAGAAGCCTAAGACCTGCTGCCTTTAAGTTAATGATGCAGGTAGCTGTTAATTTAAACTGGAGGATCAGAGGCATTAGACTCATCTCAAGCACTTGACTGTGTGAGCAATAGCGTTATTCTCCAGTGACTTGTGCACACATTATCAGGAAGGGAAAGCAAATCCAACACTGGAGTAAATAACTTGCCAATTACTCTGTAAAAAGCTTATGTTCTAGGCAAGTGGGAAGAGCTTGGAAGTTGGCATTTAATCAAGTTCTACCATCTGGAATTTATACTGAAAAAAACACTTTCCAATCACAAGCTGGAGTGTGGAAGTCTGTGCTACAAATAGGACTTCAAGGACAATGGCTTATGCTCAGCTTGCAGCTTGCACATACCTTCTTGAGCATTCTTCATGCAGCTTAATTCAACAATAAATAAATTTGCTGATAGTAATCATATACCCTAATATCTTCCAAGTGAACACAGTGGGGACTTATTCTGCTTTCATTGAAACTGGTGGATCAGCCACAGGGAGACAAATTCTGTTTGTGCTCTTTATATTAAGCAATCCCATGTGCAATTTGAAGCCCCACTTCCTTTGAAATGGCTCCTCCCAAGGAATGCTTACAGAAAGTGCTCGTAACTTGCAGCTCAGAGACTGTTAGTTCATTCACCCACTATCTTAATTGCCCTTAAATCCCTCTCTGCAGCAACAGGAAAATGACAGGACACAGCCGGTGGGGTTATCACCTCTATATTCCTTTGCTTCCACACCACTCACATAAGCGGATGTTTTCGTAAACTTGAACTAGCTCATCAGTCATCTGAGGATGGACGTTCTCTTTCCCAAGCTTTCTATCATGCTTCCTTCTTGAGAGACATCAAGGAGCAACAGGCACTGGACCAATGAAGTAGGATGTTCCAGAAACATGCTAAAGACCTTGTTTTAAACCCTAAGCCGGCTGAGTCACTGAAGGAAGAGTTAACAACTTTTGAAAGGCCACTTCTTGATGCTGCCCTGGACTCTGGCATTGACCGTGGTGGTGGCACAAAGAGAGGACAGAGGGACATGCTTCCCACCTGCCACCTCCACGGCCAAGCGCGCCCAGCCAAGCCTTGGCCAGGCTTCCCTTCACGCACGTGTGCATCTCAGGCTGTGAGGGCTGCTGGGCTCCGGTTGCGAACGGCGGGGAGGGACAGCAATCCCACTCTCCGGGGTGGGGGGCAAGGGAAGATGCAGCAGCCTAGGAAGGGCCTCGGGGACCGCAGCGGGACTCGGCATCCCTGGGGATCTGGAGGCTCTGGTACCCCGCGACGCCCCCGACAGCTCCCGGTGCCCAAAGCGCAGCCCCCGACAGCTCCCGGTGCCCAAAGCACAGCCCCCGGTGCCCAAAGCGCAGCCCCCGACAGCTCCCGGTGCCCAAAGCACAGCCCCCGGTGCCCAAAGCACAGCCCCCGACAGCTCCCGGTGCCAAAGCACAGCTCCCGGTACCAAAGCACAGCCCCCGACAGCTCCCGGTGCCAAAGCGCAGCCCCCGGTGCCCAAAAGCGCAGCCCCCGACAGCTCCCGGTGCTCTCCCGGCATTCACCTGCCACCGCCCCCCGGCGCTCGGCCGGCAGCCCCTGCCCACCCACCCCCTCCCCAAAAAAGTGAAAAAGGTGGCGCCTTACCGCCTTCCTGAGCCCGGAGCTGTGCCGGCAGCGCGGAGCAGAGCAGGAGGAGCAGCAGGCGGCCGCCCATGGCAGCGGGGACGGGGACACGGGACGGGACGGGGACACGGGAACACGGGGACACTGGACAGGACGGGACCCGAAGCCTTCCCCCCCCTCGGGCGGGGTGAGACTGAAGCGGCGCTGCTTCTCCCTGCCCAGAAATAGCGGAAGCGCCGGGGCAGGGGCAAAGCCTCCTCAGTCAAGGAGGTGAGGCTCCTCTGCCTTTTTTTTTTTTTCCCCTTTATTTTTTTTCAGCCCAAGGCCGTGGGTACAGCTGCTTGCTCGTTTTTTTTTTTTTTTTTTTGTACGTTTTCTTTTGGAGGAGATGAAGTGACTCGCCCCTCAACAAGCCGGTGTCGCCCTGTCCCGGCTCTGAGCTAAGCCGGGATCTCACCCCGACACAGGTTCCCACTCGCGGCTCTCACATCTCAGCCCCGTAACCCAACCCTGTGGCTCTGCACTTTGGATCGGTGACCTCGGCTGCTGCTCGCTGCTCGCTGGCCTCAATTTCCTCTTTATTTTGGGGGGGTTCCCAGTGCACAGTTCACATGGGAGGACATGTCTTTGGTGCTTCCAGAGCCAGCCGTCGGATGTCCTTCAGCTTCTTGTCTTGCTTAAAACAGGTCGTTGTATTAAAAATGTATCTAAACCCCAAACTGTTTTGTCTTCAAGGGTCTTCAGGGATGATTTTTCAATGCTGAGTGTCTCATCTAAATTAACATGAGGCTTTATTTGCTGGCCACTGCCCCTGGCCACTTTCCTCCCTGGGATGGGACTCCTTTTAGGAGTAAGGAGAATCTCTAGAGTATGTTTGCATACTGTTAAACCTCTTGTTTCTCAGATCTCTGGAATCTGCTGCTTTTCCAATTTCAGTTCACTATTTAAATGAACAGTATACCATTCTTCTGTGTTAGTAAAGCAGGTTATAGGATGTTTAGCATTACTTGGTTTATGTACCATTTGATGTCAATGTTTTCCCCCAATAACAGGGTAAGATCAATTTTAAGTGTCCTACTCTCTGACAACCTTTTGTGACTGGGTTGATATTCTGCATGATTTGAATGATCTAGGGTGTAAGTTTTGCATAGGATGGTTAAACTGTTAACTAATCTCCTAATCATTTTTATCTGCCTCACCTTTTCACTGTTTTAGTGCTTAGATACCTTTCTTAATTGTATAGTTGATAGTATTTTGAGAGTGCTTCAAGTTCTACCATTTATGTCTTAAGATTTTAGTGAATGGTCTTTGGTCAGCATTTTGCAGATGGTCAGACAATTATACTATCCTGACTTTAGATGTCAGGATAGAGAGTACAATTCAGATTATACTGGACAACAAATGAAACAAACATTCCCTTTCATTTGCACTCTAGGTATCGACAAGCATAATACTGAGGCAAAGATAAGATTAAATCAGTGGTGTTCTTCACCACACATAAATATAAGGTTAAATACTGTATCTAATGGCCTTACAACAATAAAGCTTGATGCAAGAAGACTGAAATGAAGTTTTCATAGCAAACCTGTAAATGTGGAATCAACTTTTTTCCATCTTTCTTGTTCTGGAGAATGTCTTCAGTTCCTCTCCCTCAAATCTCCCCGTTGCCACTGCAACTGTTGGAGAAAGCTACTTTAACATAATCTAGAAGAAGCACTTTTTCTACATTTTCTGCTATTTCATCATTATATTACAGGATCCATAGGATAGGAAGTTGTGAAAGCCAGAAGCATAAATGTGTTCAAAGGAGATTGCACACAATTACAGAGAGCAATTTCATTCATGATTGTTCAATCTAATGCAACTTCTGACTCAGGAAGTCTGTACTTCACTGATTACCAGAAGCTCAGAGGGTAGCTGGAGGAAGGATTATGGTAGGCATGATGTGTTGCTGACAGTCTTTCTGACTGAGCATCTAGCTCTGTCCGTGAGCAGAAATGGGTGCAGAACAAGCGGGACTTTGAGTCTGATTTGTTATGGTTGTTCTGTGCCTGCTTGACAAGACGCACAAGTTTACAAGCAATACCAATAAGGAAGTTATTTTATGTATTCAGATAGGCATTAGGCTTGTTTAAAATCATTAATAGTGGTGTGGATATCACATGTGTCACATAACTAAGATAATGAAGAAATGCTTCAATAGGAAAATGGCACAGAGTGATTGGGGGACAATAACATGCTCTGAAAATGCTCTAACTCAACATCTTTAGTCCATGTTCTTCTTCAACCAGTCGATGTATTTGGATACCCTTGTGTAAACCCCATAGCTGCCTTCAACAGCACAGCCCTTTCCCCAGCTGACAATTCCAGTCAGAAACCAAGTGTTCTTGTACTTTGTAGCATGAGGACCACCACTGTCTCCCCTGCAGGAGTCCTTAACCCCTGACAGGTCTCCTGCACAGAACATGTTCTCTGTAATATTTAAATCAGTCTCCTTTTCACATTCTTGTGACTTTACACGAGGCAAATCAACCCTCATCAGAACAGAAGAGGTGACACCTCCATCTAATAGGCGTCCCCATCCGCTTACTGTGGAGAACTTGATAGAGGACAGTTCATACACAGCAAACCGTTTCTCAGGCAAACATATTGGCACCACATAGTCAGTGAGATTCACCGGTGTTTCCAGGCTCAAGAGGGCAATATCATTATTGACTTGTCCAATTGTATATCCTTCATGAATGATCATCCTGGAGACTCCACTTTCTTGCTCAGTTTTCTCATCTTCATTTATTTTGTGTTCACCTGGAAAAAGTTATTAATCACAGGTCACGTCAGGGAGCTCCTTGATTCCTTGTAAGTTTAAGGAGATGCTTCTAGTCTGACACCTCTGAAGGAGAATTCCCTTATACTACCAAAGCCTTTAATTCTGGTTTTATCAGGATGAGAAGCTGCCACCACCTCGGCAAGATGAGGAGGGGAGGATACATACCCAATCTCACCCGGAGCTGTTCAGGTGGAATAGAATCCAAACAGTGAGCTGCAGTGACCACCCACTCTGGGGAAAGCAGGGTACCGCCACACTTTTCTTTATTATCATGTATTATAAGGGCCTGCAAAAAAAGCAAATTTATGTCTTACATCAAACATGCTTGATCTGAATCTCAGTAGTGATGGGTTCTGTATTCCTTCTTTCTGACACCATATGCAACTGCGTGTGAGAATACTGTGACGACTTCATGAAGAATTTAGGAGGGGGAGTCTTCCTAAACTGACATTTTCTCTGTCTTGTAGTATGAACCTTGCCTATTATGTCCAAGACTGTATCCCTGCAAGCTGCAACTATAATTCTTGCCAGCAGTAAGGTTAAGGACTAAGGTATAAGAGGATAGAGGTGTCAGTGTTACTACTCTACTCCAGTGAAACCAGGCACTCCAAAACAAAGCTAAAACACTTGACTGAAACAGGTGCATCTGCTGACTATGGATGAAGAGGGAATTTGGTTACCCAGACATAGCACTTTCTGTGAATTTTTAACATAACTGATTTAAAACAATTTAAGATGGCAGTTTCATAAGTTTTAAAAAATAAAAGCAATGAAGACTCACTTGCCATGGACATTCACCTGGAGGACATATTAAACCACCTACTATTCTCCCTCGTGCAGTTGAATTTTTTTTTGCCAGCACTGGTATTTTCCCACATGGGTATTTCACTGAAAAAAAAAATTAAGACAGAAAACAACAACAGAAGGCAGCAAGTGTGATTTTATAATACTGAATTCTCAGCAAAATTTCAGTGAAGCTGTTAGTTGAAACACTGATTTCTAGTCTGGGAGTATGGGTTCTCAAAACTAAGGTAAAGCATCTCAGCAAGTAAGGAGTCTTTTTGTTTTGGATAAGCCAGAAATGCTGTAATAAATAGAGTGCAGGCCTATACATTATCATTGACATATATTCACCTACGATAGGACTTTGCAAACAATATACCTGCTTAAGATATATATCAACAAGATGCGGTAGGATACAGTTTGGAGTGAAGAAGTGACTCTGTAATCTACATATTTTCAGACCCTGCTGACTAATCCAGTTGTACCAAGTGCACAACATCCACAGTATGGTGAGAGAGAGACTTAAGCACAGGGTGGGCAGCTTGCCATCCCTTGTTTGGGCAGCCCCAAAGGTGTCCCGAGAGCAGACACTATGTCTTCTGGTATGCCTCTCACAAACTGTACCTAGTTTGCTAGTGTCCAGAGAATCCTTGATTCTTCTGAACTGCACATCTCAGTCTAAGGTCTGTTTTCAGCCTGAGCAAGAATGTGAAGACTAGCAATATGATAATCAAATCTTGACTGAACCTGGGACTGAGCTGCAATGCAGAGGAAGCCTTGGTGTTTTCAGTACATCCTTCACCTGAAGGAGTGTTTCTTCAATGAAGGTCTACTTTTGGGTTTTTTTTGTGTGCCACATGTCTATGATGTAACACACTGTCCTTCTGTCTGGCAGTCACTCTGTGATAACACTGTGAAGGGGAATATTCTCTTTCTACCACTTTGGGACCCAGGGCCCTATAGTCCATCCTGAGCTGCATCCAACATCTCCATGGGTCTATAATAACTTCAGCTATATGAAGACAGTATCAAGTGATTACAGGTACAGACAAGGTACAGAGAAACAAGACTAGCTTTTTGATGGCAGCTGGTGAAAGATCAGAACAGGGGTAAGAGGACCCATAACCTCTAACACTGTATGCAGGGCAACAGTGTAAAAGGGGCAATGTCCCAAAAGAAAAAGGGCCATTGTGAGAGATGTCAGAAGGACTGTGAGAGGACTGGCAGTTACAGTTTTCTCTACTTGCAACACATGGTCAGCTCTGTGGCTGTTTTGGCCCCTAAGAAGCAAGCAAGAACAATTACATCTTCCTCACAGGGGAAGACACACTGAAAAGCCTGTGGGGAATACTGAATTCTTTGTTCTCAGCTTTTAACAAAGCAGCTTCCCCATCACGTGGTATTGCAGAATCTGTTAATAAGGGATAAGCACATTAGTGGACATTTTTTTCTAATGAAATTGGTGTTGTTGACAGCTAGGTTGTCATTATCAGCTCTCTGCATGAGTGCTCCATTGAGGTGTGTTGGGGGGCACCACCCCTCAGAATTACTTAGCATGCTCCCTGCAGCTCTGTCCATTATGTTGTTATGTTCAAATCCCCATGGGTCTCTTTTTTTCCCCTCTAATAAAGTAATTCAAGTAGGCATCTGCAATAGAGTCAGGTGCCAGCTTATGTATTGGAAAAATAATTAACTTGCACTACCCTAGTCCCAGTTGAAATTGACCTTGACAGATAAGTGAGAGAAATGTTTAGGCATAGTGTCTGTAATAATAGCAAAAGTGTATTATTCCTACTAAATAAGAAAAGAAGGAAAGGAAGGAAAGGACGGGAAGGAAGGGAAGGAAAGGAAGGAAGGAGGGAAGGGAGGGAAAGGAGGGAAGGGAGGGAAGGAGGGAAGGAAGGAAAGGAAGGA
>JAWWEE010000001.1:93148794-93296453 GCA_035221455.1 Xenops minutus
GGAAGGAAGGAAGGAAGGAAGGAAGGAAGGAAGGAAGGAAGGAAGGAAGGAAGGAAGGAAGGAAGGAAGGAAGGAAATAACTGTTTTTCTTTGGTTTTAATAGGCATCTTCTTGTCTTGACCCCTGTGCTGAAATAAATACAGTAATAAAATCCAGTCACAATTTCACATTGGAAAGACAACAGTAAAAAATGCTGCCCCTGAAATATTTTCCCACTGTGGGGAAATAAAGAAAGACTTGTGAGGCCCGGAGCCTCTCGACTTACCAGAAACCCCTAAGCCTGACCCCAAATCCCTGACCACCTGCTGCCATGATCTTGTCTCCACTGCTCAGTTCTTCTCTACTTGACTAGGGCCAAACATGCTCCTAAAGGAGGACACAGGGGTTAAGCTCCCTCCGATCTCTGAGCAGATGAGATGTTCAAACTTGAATTTCCCACCTCCCAGAGGACTAAAAAGAGAGGTCCAAAAGGCTGTCTGCTTGGTGTGCACACTGACAACCACTTTTCTGGGGTGCCTAACTTGCACCAGAAGCCCAAATGGACTCTTTGTGACTCTGCCTGTGAAGAGGTAGGGAGCTGCTCTCTAAGGGTTATACCTTGCACCTCCTGATGTGTACATGTTGAAAACTTTTCTTCCAAAGCTGGCTTAGACTTAGCATCAGGCTAATCTTACCTTGAGGGATGCAGGACACGCTATCATTTGCTAAAATGTAATCATCTGCACAGAAGCACACTCGTGTTTTGGACAGCTTGTCAGCACAGTACTGTTCACAGCCACCGTTGTCATAAATGCACTTCAGTTTGTCAGCCACGGCTAAAGTCAGACAAAGAGCGTTTAGGTTTCAAGACAGATTTTCATGCGTAACATGAATCAATTGCAATTGAAATGTTGACAGGGAAGCAAGGCAGCAAAGCGGATTTCTGTGATTTATGTAGAGTCCCTGTGTCAGAAGTGCCTTCCATTTGTCAAAAGCTAGGTAGGCCTGGATCTCCAGGGTTTATAGAAGAAAAGGTTATGCTTAAGGAATGTACACCTCAATTAAATCAGTCTGCATTTATACAGTAGCTGAGCTGTCTAAAGTACGGAGGTGTTGTGATTGTGTGATAGCCATTGTAATATATGACTGAAAAATTGTAATTATTATTGTAATTGTAATTATTTTGTATTTTACCATTTAGCATAAGGATGCTCTGGGGTGACTGTTGAGGCTGCCTGGTTAGACTTGATGAGTGCCTAGTCCTTGTTTGAACTATGTGTTCTGAGGGTGTAACACTCAATGTGGGGTGTCCACTGAAATATATATATTTCAGTGGAAATACGTATATTGTCATTAACCCCTGGACCTGTCTCTCTGAGCTTTGTACCATTCAGATTCAGTGTACTTCTCGTTCACATACTGCATTGAGCTTCAAAGTACCTTCAGCAGCTGGGTAGGAAAAAAATTCCTCCTTTTCTCTCAGATGATGCACAAAAGGCAATTTTTTTTTTTTTTTTACAAAGTCATTATAGGGCAATAACTACCTTGCTGCCTTTCAGTACCTGACTGCTAGCTGGTTAAATCCATCACATGACACCACAAGCAGTATAAACAGTAGCTGTCATGGCTAGAATGATGCAGAATCACAGAATCATAGAATATCTTGAGTTGGAAGGGACCCCAGAGGATCATGGAGTCCAGCTCCTGAATGATAACGATTACTCCTGTTTATCTCAATGCCTTGTATTTGAATTAATAATGGCATTTTCATTTTTTAAAGTTATGCCATAGCTGACCTTTTTCACAGCTTTTGCCCTCATATTCCACAGGACAGCGGCAAACGTAATCCTGAAACTGGTCATCACAAATTCCACCATTCTGACAGGGGTTGGAGTCACACTGGTTAGGGTCTGTAAAACATTCAGTGTCAGTCCAGCTCATGCAAAAAGCTGCAGTAGTGGAAGAGTTGCACAGCTGTTAGTTCATCCTGAATGGTCGTACCAGAATAGATGTGCCAAAACTCATTCTGGAAGAAAAAGGTGTGAGATTTAATTAAAGAAAAATTAACTCAAGTCTTACAACCCTTGTCACTCAAGAGGGATTACAGACAGCCAGACTGATGGCCCTTCTGCCTTTAGAATTTGTGACTGTTATTATCCATAAAATATTCTATATTATTTTCTAGACTGTACATTATTTTCATATACCAGTAGAGAAGGGCACTGTGTAACACACAGAAATGGGTTACCCACAAGTAACCCTGGATCACTGAGGTGGGATTGACTGAAGAATAAGTTGCACAATACAACAATTTAAAGTAATGTCAGGGCAGGAATTACTGGGGGTTTGGGGAGATGACTGAGAAAGTGTCCCCTAGATGGGTAGTGCCTGGGACAGCCTATCCAGTGTGCCCTCCTGCAATTTACTGCTGCTATGTGTCCCCCTATAAATACAAATGAAAGATGCAAACAGCAGGACACTAAGTGCTTTTTTTGCTCTCATGGTTTAGAATGTCAAAGCATACTCTTGAGTAGGGAGAGTCCTTATGACAATGAGTGCTCATCCAGCCCGGTGTTACTTACTGTCCTTGCATCATCACGGTAAATCTCTCTTGCTTCCTCGTAGGAACACTTTTCTTCCATGCATTCTCTCTCTAGTGACCCCAGTTTTATCTCTTCAAAGAAGCTGTTGGCTCGTCTTTGCCTTTGCAAAACACTGCTTGCTTCTTCCTGCTTTAGAAAGACTGAAAAATAGCAGCATATTCTGTTTGTCATACAGCTGTGCCTGCCAGAGAGGATGGGGGGACAATTTCCTCTGGAAGCTTTTCTGCTTTCCAAGGGTTTTTTTTTCTGAGACACTTTAGAAAAGAGAGGGGCAAAAGTGAAAGAGCCCCCTTCCTCTGGCTTGTCTCACAGGTAAAGCGACAACACATGAATTTGCCAGACACCAGAGCTCAGGGGAAAATGGCATGTTAGAACAGTGTTGTATATATGTGTTGTATGTATGTCAGTGACTCCTAAGGTACTGTTGCATGTTATACACATCTTGGCATGCACAGCAGTTTCTTTCAGTTGTAGCAGCTGGGAAGCCTGTGTCACTTTATCTTGCACCAATGTACGAGGCAAAACTTGATTTTTCTGTACATGCTACAGTCAGCCATTTGGTGACAGGTGGACCACAGTCATGCCTTCACCTACAGTCACATGTTATTTCACATACCTTCACTTGTTGGACCTAAAGAAGAAACTTATCCCACCACTAGTAGACCACAAGTTAAAAACCACTGCTTTAATATAGTATCTTTAGGTTTCTGTGAAAAAAAAATATGTTAAAGTACTTAGGAAAGCTGGACAATGCTGATTGCATTTCCTAGTGGAGCCTGTAGATGGCTCCTAGCTTCTGTCAACACTATAGACCACAGCCTCAGAGGGGTCTTCTCTTTGTGTGTCTGTGCCATGCTTTGGGACAGCATTGGGTACACAGGTTTGATAGCAGGCATCAGCAGAGCTCATTTTCTAGAGGTGCGTCAGTTTGCAGCTGTCAGAAGTGTTCACTGAAAGCACTGATATCACTGTCACCATGCTGACCTGCTCCTCAGCCTCAGGATATAAGCACAACACACAACTATGCCCTCCCGGTATAATCCAGGATAAGGAACAAGAAGTCCCAGTGCTACTGTGTACATTTACTCCATGTATTACACAGAACAAGTCTTGAAATTATTAATTTTTCTTTCTTCCATTTTTTTTTTCCTTTTTGTCAGTAGGGGAGCTTCTGGAGCTTCACTGACAACAGCTTAAATGTCAGTGCTTTAACTATGTCACCTGTGATTGTGGGTAGATTTGAGAACTGAGGCTGATGCATATCACCTGCCTCTTCCTAGGACACTCTCCACTACATGACCCCTGAAAGAATGGGAGTTACTTTCTGTTTGCTGGAAGGACCCTGAAGGATGCTGAAGGACAAGACTCAGCTGTGTCCCCATCAACATACACACAAACATAAATGATGAGAGGGTTTAGTCCAGTTTAGTGAGGAGTCTTCATAAATGTTCGTGTCTAATCAAAATATTTCCTGAATTACATGCAAACTAGTGGTCGTTTCCCCCATATTTCCAAGTTACTTGAAGGGATAAAGTATAGCGTGGCATGAACTGAATTTATCCCAGGGCGCTTTGTAAACATTTGGTCATTATAGGAATGTCAGTTGGGTCTTTCTGCCATGATTTCAAAGTCAGTCTGTATGCATTTAATATGGCTTTCCTTGGAGGCTTTTAATTAACCTTATACTGCAGATACATGGCACATATATCAGTGCATGGGCATAGACTCCAACAAAGGAGCATGCATGGGCACATGGCTAGGTACATCCACCCACTGTTGTTTTGGCATTCTCCACTTATTTGCATTGGAACACTTTTGACTTTGCTGCATATTTTCTCACCTTTCCTCACTGCAACACAGAAGATCCAGTCAATGGCTTACTGGGCGTCTGAAAGCACTGGATCTGCTTTATTAACATGAAAGCTGATTTTAACACACATACTGGAGCCACTGAAGGGCTACCTCCTCTCTGCCTTCTACTGCTGCTGAAACGGGGTGGATCCTCACCTCTTGAATTACTTATAAACTGAATGACAGGCTATTGATGCTTTGCTTTGAGAAACGTTCCAGTTCAATATGGCATAACAATAAATCCCAATTCCTTTCCTCATGTAGTGGGCAGACAGCTGGTGGTTTGCCTGCTGCCTCTTACTGAGATAATAGATTCATTTAGCAGTCTAGAGGTGCTTAGTTGGCAAAAAATGTGCCTGGAACCATCACTGAGAGCAAACAAAGCCTTAGAATAACTCACAGGCACAGCAGGGGACAGGACAAACACGCAACTCAAAACTAGCAATGGAAATTATGTCTCAGTAATGGGAAGGAGGTCCATTGCCAGTTAACATAATTACAGCCATATCCAATAACATACCTGCATCCAGAGAAAGAGGGATCAGTAGCAGAAAGCAGAGAAACAAAGCCGCACACTGCCTGGAAATCATGATGAACCCTGTGAGCCAGTGTTCCGGTAGTGTATTGACATTTCAGCAAGGACTGTTTGGCCAAAGAGCTCAGCTTCAAATGCTTGGAGCCAGAGGAGGGGCTGGCGAGTCATGGAAACAGCAAAAGATCCATGACAGCCTGGTGAGCTGAGCAGAAGGATTTGCATGTGCCCTTTTCATACAAGTGGGGAGCTTGGTTTTGAAGCACACTCTCCTGACCCGTGCAAAGGCTATGCTGATTGCACAAACCACTACCTCTGGCCCTTGATTTTGCATCTAACACACCTTTTTTATGAGAAACATAAGTGCCGGGACCCTGCATCCATAGGACCGGTGTTAACTTGGCCCCATAGCCCCACATGCAGAGAGCAGTGATGTGTTATTTATCTTGCATCAGCACTCAAGATACAGCCTTTCAGTCTGGAGTAAGATTGAACCACTGACGTCTGTCTTTTCCCACTTCTCTATCACCAGTTAAAACTCTGCACTTCTGCCTGAATTGGCTTGGAGACACTAATTAATCAGCAAGAGACACCTTACACTGTTTCTCTCCATCTTTACTGCCAGACCCATGTGTCCTGCACAAGTTGTACCATCTGGAAGAGGTGCTGAGCTGACCACGCTGTACTTCACTACTAACAGGGGTTGGAGGAGCTGATCTGCAGAGAGTGTTTTAACTGGAACATAAGCAGTCCTCTGATTTAATGGAAATCAATTAATGGCATCAGACTGGAGAGTTGACAACATTCTTGGGAAATATTTACTTAAGATAGCAGCAAGGTAAAGAGCATGTTTGTCTATGAGAAGCAAAGCATTGCCTAAAGACTGGAGAGCGTTTTCCAGGCTGTTCTCCCCTTCCTGCATGGAAAGGAAAGAGGGTCAGCCCTGCATCTGAATGCTACAGCAAAGGAAAGCAATAGCTGGATTTTCACTTTGCTGCCAACACTCAGCATAACTCCCTGCAGAGGCTGTGATTACTTAGGAAAGTCAGGCTCCTGGCTGTTGTTCACATGCAGTTGTGTTGTTTAGTGGCGGTGCACACAGCTGGATGTTCTGCTTTGAAATCACTTTCCCAAGAGGCAGCATCCGGGCACTTCTCTGGATTACAGCCTGGCTAATTCCCAGCAGCCCAGTTCCCGGGACATTTGGAAACAGATGGGTGGTGCTGTCCCAGGCAGAGGAAAGAGGCCATTTACTGGAATGCAAAAGAAGCTACAGCAGCCCTACGCTGCTTTTTGGGAATCCTCTCCATACCTCATAGCCTGCCAACACAATTTTCCTTGTTAACTTGCCTGTGGCAATGAGCTGAAAATAGCAAGTGTGTGTTTAGTTTAGCAAGACCAAACCTAAGCTTATTGGAGCTGCTTGAAAATATCTTTTTGTTTCATCTTCCTGGGGAAATATCTAACCCTATCTATCTGAATGAATCACACAGATCAGAGCATGAAGTTCTGCCTTCTGCACCTGAGGCCAGGCTGTGTCTGCACCTATGCCCATCTCTCTGGATAACCCAGCTTAGGCTGGGTGGGTATCTCCCTGCTGGGGAGGGTGAGGTGGCTATCACTCCATAGTGGCATTGCAGCACCTCTGCACTATGGTACCCCTTCACTTTCTTCATAATGTGCAGATCCTGTACATCCTTTAGGACTGATGCAGTATTTTCATTCTGTCTTCCTTCCTTTCTTGGCATCTGTTAAATATGAAAGATTTTGCTTTTATTTCTTGGGAATACAGCCAAACATTGAGTTATTATTTTTAGAGCCTAGGACGAGGACCAAGTGCTGGGAACAAGGGTCAGTTCATATGGGAACCATCCTTCTTCCAAGAAAAAATCATGCCATTAGGCTCCATCAGGGATGAACCTAAGGAGAGTCACTGCAGGTTCAGGACTCCCAGGACTACATTACAGCTCTTCGCTCAAGAACTTCATACTCAAAGCTCTAAACACAAAGGTGTTTCCTACTAACTTCAGCTGGGCCAGTTCTTTGCTTAAAGAGCTGCATTTTTAAAGAAGAGCCCCCACTTCCTTAGTGTCTTAGACCCCAAGTGTCCTGGTTTCATCTGACATAACAAGGCTGTGTTTTGGATTCAGTATGAGGATAATGTTGACAACACACTGATGTTTTGCCTGTTGCTGAGCAGTGCTTACCCTGTCAAGGACTTTTCAGTTTTCCACGCTCTGCCAGTAAGGACCTGCACAAGAAGCTGTGAGGGAATATGGCCAGGACAGGTGACCCAAACTGGCCAAAGGGATATTCCATACTATAGAATGTCATGCTCAGCATACAAACTGGGGGAGTTGATTGGAAAGGGACAATCACTGCTTGGGAATGGGCTGGGCATCAGTCAGTGGGTGGTGAGCAATTGTATTGTGCATCACTTGTTTCTCTTGGGTTTTTTCCTCTCTCTCTGTGCCTCTCCTTTTGATACTATTAATATTATTATATTATTATATTTTATTTTGTTTCAATTATTAAATTGTCCTTATTTCAACCCATGAGCTTTATTTTTTTTCCCCTGATTCTCCTCCTCATCCCACAGGGAGGTGAGTAAGCAGTTGCCTGGTACTTAGTTGCAGGCTGGGGTTAAACTGCAACAGCCCCATTGGTGCCCAAAGTGGGCCAACTGATCCAACCAGAGTGTATTAAAACAAGTTCGTTATAAGCTTTCATTGCATTGGTTTAATAGTCACTGGTCCCAGAGATGATTTATTTGCTGTCAGAGTGGTTGTGCTTGTTGTCAAGGTTGTGTTAGGCAACACCTTACTTGCAGAATTTGTTCACTGTTTTGGTGTTTATTGCCTGTCGGGCCTGGGCTAAGGCTGTGATTTTGTTGTACTTCACAGTATCAGCTTACGATTCGATAGAATCACTGGCCATGAAACTAATCTGGTGTGTGTTCTCAGCATTGCCATCACCTCTGTGTTTCAGGAGCCATCTATTGGGAACTATTAAAAACTACATGTTTAGCCTTTTCTCCTTGCAGAACCAACCTATAGATGAGATCCTTTCCTTCCTTCCTTTCCTTCCTTCTTTCTTTCTCTAGGCTGATAAAAGTAGCGTTTGAAAATTTTAAATGTTTCTAGTGTCCTCTGAATACCCTTTAAACCAGCCTGGCCCCAAACCCCATGACAACCACTGCTACTCAAAGGAGGAAGAGGGGGATTCAAATTCCAGCGATCAACAAAATAATAGCAATGTCTCCACCAACTAGCAAGAAAGAAACACAGCTTTCCTAAGTATTGCGGGTTTCTGGAGAATGCACATTCCAAATTGCAGTCTGATTGTCATCCCTCTCTATCAAGTGACCAGGAAGAATGATTTCAAATGGGGCCCTGAGCAATGACAAGCCTTTGAACAAATCCAGCAGGAGATAGTTTATGCAGTAGCCCTAGGGCCAGTGTGAACAGGGCAAGTGTAAAGAAGCCAGGAAGAATGGTCCTACCTGGAACCTCTGGCAGAAAGCAGCAGGGGAGACTCAAGGTTGACTCCAGAGGATCCAAAGCCCACTGTACTCCAGCTGATAAGGAGATACTGGCAGTTTATGAAGGTGTCCGAGCCCACTTGGGCACTGATTGGTTCTGCAGTACAGCTCCTCCTGGCACCACAGTTACCCATGCTGGGTTGAATATTCAAAGGGATGGTCTCCTCTTTACATCATTCAACTGATGTTTGTGCAGTGGTGATGGAATCAGAACTGGCTTCAGCATGCAAAAACCCAATACCACATGCCATCTTTCCTGCCCTGAAAGACTCTTACGACAAATGGGGACTAAGGTCATGAACTAAATGAACTCAGTGGACTTTTATAAGGATGGTGTATGGACTTAGAGAATATCTGTATGCGTATCTATCAAAAGATGGGAACAGTGATGGGGTATTTGACAGTGTGGGACCTGGAATGATGTAAGTGGTATGGAATAAGGGTTGGATACTGTTCTGGTTTCATCTGGGGCAGAGTTCATTTTCTTCTTAGTAGCTGGCACAATACTGGGATTTTTTTGACTCAGTACGATAATATTGATAACACACTGATGTTTTGGCTGTTGCTAAATAGTGCTTACCCTAAGTCAGGGACTTCTCAGAGGCTCACACTGCCAGTGAGGGCCTGCACAAGAAACTCTGAGGGAGCCTGTCTAGGATAGGTGACTCAAACTGGCCAAAGGGTTATTCCATAACACAGAACGCCATGCCCAGTATATAAACTGGTGGAGTTACCTGGAAGGGGTCAATCGCTGCTCAGGGACAGGCTGGACATTGGTCAGCAGTTACTGAGCAATTGTATTATGCATCACTTGTCCTTTCTTGGCTTGTCTCTCTCTGTTACTATTATCATTATTCTTGTTATTATTATATCATCAGTATTATTATATTTTACACTGTTCCTGCTATTAAAGTGTTTTTACCTCAACCCACAAGTTTTACTTTTCTATTCCTGATTCTCCTCCCCAGCCCCCTGGGTGGGAGGGAGTGAGTGAGCTGTTGCACAGTGGTTAGCTGCTGGCTGGGGCTAAACCACATCACCAGCCAAAGGAGTAAATCTCTGTTTGCTTTTCTTCCCCAGAAGATCCCTAAGTGTTGATTCATTTTCCCTCTTGTGTGGTTTTGCTGTAGTTAATGAGAATTTCCCTGGTGTCCTGCTCTGTAAATCTCCTTACCAGTGCAGGCTTCAACCTTTGCTTATGTTTTCTGAGCAATTCCAAGAAAAATAATCCAATATTCAATTAAAAGTGAGTATATATTAATGTAAACATGCATCCCTGCTGCTCATGGGTCCTACAAATCAGTCTGGGGACAGTCATTCAAAAAACATTATTTAGAATATTTTTAGTGTATGTGGTTGATGCGCTAAAGTTGCTTTATTAAAAAAAAAAAGTTAAACATGAAAAATGTTACAATGTGAAATAGAAGTCTAAAGAAGAAACATTAACCTGGAAGACATGATGAACTGATGTCTTAGAATATGTCCTTTATTTTTTGCTTTGTTTCCTACTGATATTTTTAAAAGAAAAACACAATTTTGGTACTTTTAGGTTCATATTTTAGTTGAAGACATGTTTGGAAGCTATTTGGAACAAGGCAACTTGATCCAAGCCAACAAGTCACAGCTCATTTAAGCATGAGTTTTCTAGTCAGCATTCAGGAACAATTTAAAAAAATACATCAATAAATTCCATTTTGAAGAGGCTATAAGAGAATATTTGAGTAAGCTGTCAAGGCTGTGTCTAGGTAAGAAAGCTCTTGGAACGAGCTGCTTCATAAATTCAAAGAAAATGAAATATAAATCTCCAATAACAATCATAACTTGCCATCATTCATTTAGACTAACTAAAAGCAAGCCAAGCCTGTGACCAAGTCAATAATTTCCTGTTTCTGTTGTAATAATCTATAAATACATAAGTATCAATCTGCTAAGCTTTAAAGCACATTATTTGTGATTTAGACCTCAAAGAAAGAACTACTTCTTTCCAGGAGAAAATTACCTGCCTGCTTGATGGAGTTCTGTATTCTCATACAGCAATTATTCTCATAAAGAGGAAGTAGAAATGGGGAGATAATATTTTTGATTTTATTTTTTTTTTGTGACCAGTTCTGAATAAAAGCACTTAACATCATAGTTTTTTCATTTTGATGTTCTTTCTTTCATTTTGTTCACTGCTTGAGGACGATATCTGAAGATAGGTAGAGAATAAGGGAAGATGACAAAGGCAGTGTGCCCCAGAGGTTACCTGTTTAATGCCACCTATCTCAGTGGATAGTGAGAAATATTAATTGCTACAGACATTCTCTTGACTGTGTCCTGAGACCACCACAGCTGCAACAGCACCACCGTAGTCTTTTTAATACAGCTGAGATCTTACTTGTCAAGGGATGTGGAATGAATAAACATTCATCTCCTTTCAACTGAAAGCCCAGAGAAGCTGCTTCAACATCTAAACATCTCTAGACTCAGTTTACACCAGGCCTTAAAGGACAGTGGATCCTAGCTCTTCTGTTCCTACATCCTTAATTAAGGGAATTGAATTTAGGTAGCTTCCTCATTCCAGGCAGATCCGGCACTCACCCATACACATCTAGGGCAGCTGCTAATTCTGTGCACTCACGTGGACACTCCAAACTTCACAGTGCAGTTCATAACAGCATCTGCCATATGATAGAGAAGGGGAATGGGAGCCCCTGTCATTTTGAAGTAAGTGAATGAGTTATGGTCTAACATCCTCGGTTTTGCTCAATGACAACATTGGTGCAGGACAGAGAAAAGGTTTTGTGTTCCAACTAGCAAACTTCTTCTGTGCCTATGAAAGACTGTACCCCAACTTTGATCTAAGAAACCAATCATTATTAGGTTTTTATATAGAAAACTCTCTTTTTTTTCCACTAAGGTAAATCTGGGCTGGAATTCCTTCTTTTTTTTTTATTTTTTTATTTTTAAACAAGTATGATGTGGCTCTATTCAAAAAGGTTGGACCTCCTTTTACTCGGAAAAGGAGGTCTATGTACTGGAGAGGAAGCTGTTATGTTAACAAAAGTAAACAAAAAGCAATCAAATCCTAATAACTCCTTAAGTGGATCATGTAAGGCACATGGCCACCAACTCAGCCCAGATCATTCTAGTCAGTGCGAAATTCACCTCCCACCATGGCATGATGGTCCTTAAAGTCATTAATCAGTGGATGTGCAAACATGTTCCTCTTCAGATGCTGCAAGAGTGAACATGGTGTCTTGTTTCTCACCAAGCTATGACCAGATGCAGACCTCCAACTTGTTCTGTAAGAACACAGGATCAAGAGGAGCATGTATACAGGAGAAGAAGAACCATGGGATACAGAGCTTTCTTCAGGAAAACCCAGGAGCCATGTGCTTTCTTTCAAAAAACCATGTATGGGAAAAAAGGAATCAATTCAATTACCTGATTCTGGCTTTCATTTGTTATCCCCAAAGTGCAGACAGACTTTAATTTCCCAGTGCCAGGTGAGACATGATTACAAAGGGGAAATCATGTTTTTCTGAGATGGTCCAAGAATGAGCAGAGGATCTGAACATACAGCTGAAAAGAAACAGCTAGACAGACCTGCTTTTTGATCCAAATCCTCCAGCCTCTCTCTCTTTTTCATATGATATCCATAAGCAGCTTTCAAGACTGTGGGACAAAATAAAACCCAGAGCACGTCTACATAAAGGCATTCAGCAAGAAGTGCTGAAATTTATTCAAATTAATTACAGTAGAGACCTCTGACTTTGAACTTCTAATTCACAACAGCAGTAAAAAAGGAAATGGTGAAATGCGTTGTATTAAAGTGCAATGATGTGGAGAAAACCATTGAAATAACACAAATGAGGCCGCAGTGAGAAATGAAACAACAGTCTCATCCTAGCAATGACAGCAATATATAAGCAAATTATGTTACAGATAATTTACAAAATAACTTACATAGGTGAAGATAAGCTGAATCTCATGTTGCCATTCCATTGTTAAATATCAGACTAAATATTCTTGGCCAGCACAGTATTATATGGGATAATTAAAAAAAGATCAGAGGATTTCTGCATTGAAAAAGATGCCTGAAGTAAAACCCTTATCAGCCTTAATATTGCAGTATTGCAAGAAACCTAAGTATTTATGAATTGTAAAGTGACACATTCAGCAGCATGAGGACTATAAATACATCTTTTACATTGATACATTATATCTACACACATATACATATCTACACACACATATATATACACACAAGCACATACATGCACATATATATGTGCATAAATATATGTGTGTGTATAAATATATGTTTCACTTTGTATTGACCATGGTCAGCTGCATTTTGATTGTGGCTGGGGTAGGGTTGGTTCCACAACCCAGGTGTAAGATCATTCTTAGAAGTGTTTGTCATTTACGTTTCCTGAGCTGCAGCCTCTAAAACATAAAATTCTGGCATAAAGATAGACTTCAGGGGTCAGCCATCAGAGGGCCTGATGATTAACAGTAGTTCTCACTGACATAGTCTGCTGTGCTTAGCGCTTCTGAAAAATTATGCTCAGTGCCCACTTTATTTTTCAATAATATGGTACATGAGTCAGTTAAAAACCTGTTTTCATATAAGGAAAAATATTTGAGAGATGGACAGGAATGAATACAGTATTCTATACACACACACAGTTTTGTATTGTTTGTAAGGATGATGTGCAAAGAATGTCTGACAACATGAAAATTTACAACATTGGCTTACATCATACCTTGAAAAATGGCAAGTTCACCTTCCCTTTAAAAAAAAATTAAAATACTTATTTTAGCATAAATCTGACTATTCTCTAAGATTTTTTTTTCTCCTGTGCTCCCCTTTTATAGAAAAATTATGTTGGGTTTTTTTTCTCTTTCAGTGAATCTGGAACAAATACTATGTAGACTGAAAATATGTTGGATTTCCAGCCCTCACAGGTTTGTCTGAAGGAAGGCTCATGACCCACAGTGCAGCCACAGGGGTTTCCTCTGCCTGTTACTACACGTTAATTGTGAGAGCTGAAAGTAACCATGCAATTACCATTTATTAAAAAAAAATCATTTAGTGAATAAGCACATTTGTGTATCATTGTGCACCTAGGTAAGGAAAAAGATACTAAATTGCCAAGGCTATGTAAACGCAGTGATCTTGGTAAAGAATTTGATTGTGAGACCAAAATATGTCAGAAAAGAACTATTCCATTGCACACATCATTAAAAGGTTGGAGAGGACGAAATAATAGTTTCTTTTGATGCTGTTGTGGTCAGTGAATTGGTCATGTCTGCATCCCAGTCTCTAAGGAGCAGACGAATATCCTGAAGACCCGAGACAAAAGGGTGAACTAAACCTCCTTCCTCGTTGCTGTAAGAGTCCCATCCACCACATTAACCGAGGTATGTCCTTGGAGAAAGGGGTTTTTGGGGACAAGAACTTGTAAACTTGGAATCATTTTCCTCATACCTATCCTGTACAGTGATTGCTATGTTATTAGTTTACAGTGAGCATTTAGCACTGAACACATTTTGTTTGCTCACATTCAGATTCTGGGTGTTACAAAATTAAATTACAGTTCTGCAGAAACCTGATTGTGTATCAAGGAGAAAATGTGTTTTATGCTAACAACTCGGCAGCTTCAGACTTCAGAGCATAAACCTGTACAAAACCCTATTTCAAATCATTTAACTTTTATTTACAACTTCACATTCCATGCACTTTTCATTGGGATCTTCTGTGAGAACCTATAAAAGTCACCAGTAAAAATACTCAGAGCTGGCAATACAGAACTGGTGGTTCTCTGATGGAGTCCAATGACCATAATGCTGCAGCAAATGACAGTCTCTGGATTTACCTTCCATGGAAGTGGAACGAAGTATTAGCCCTTAATGTCGGAGAAGCTGGTACTGCTGACATTGCAGCTATCACTGCAACTTGATGATGTGCTCAAAGTGCTGGAGGCAGTGCCTGATTCTGGAATGAAAGCGGAAAAAAACCACCACGTATTATATAGTGGTTGTTTCTTATAACTTTCTTTGATAATAGGAATCTTCAAACACACAATAATCTGATGTAAAATAAATACCTACCAGAGCTGCTCAAAGATTGAGCTGATTTTGAATTGCCTATGAGCATCAGCAGATTGTTTGCTGGGATCCAACCTTCTCTACCAGTACTCAGGTTCTTTACATACCTAAAAAAAATGTACATAAATACAATTAGGAATCAGATTGCTTCATTTGATGCCTTTGGAAGTTTTTCCCTAAACATCTGCCTTCCAAACACAGTTCTGCGTATAAAAATTCCCAAACACAGATCTGCGTACCAAAGTCCATCCTCCCCTTCACGAATCAGTTGAACTAGATCTCCACTTTTCACTGTAAATTCTTCAGAAACTCCTTTCTCATAATCAGTCACAACTGTATATTTACCAGGAGTCTAAATGCACACAGAGGAAAAACAAACAAATTATTTCTATTGAGTACTTTAAGGTACATTGCAGCTTTTGTTATGAAATTATAGTATTTTTCCCTTCTTTCTCATGCACCTACATGCTAAAGATGGTGTAAATATACATACTGAGGCAGTAAAACTCTGATTGGTTACATGCAAAATCACTATATGAATTCTCACACCCTGAAAAACATTCAGTGAAGTGTTTCCATTACAACAATTAGTTCATGTGTCTACAGACAATAAAATCAAAAGAAAAAAACCCCAACAGTACCATGCTGGCAAACTCATAACATGATATATGTGTGGAAGTCTGTTGACAGTAGCTGAGCGTGTCATCGCTTGACTGCACTGGCCAGTCTGCAGATACACAAAGGCAGAGATGGACCTTCCCAAATTACAAACACAGGGCTTATTAAGGAGAAGGGGATTTTTCCTATTGCCCTAGGAATTTTGCCCAGCTGAGCATTTCAAGACAGACACTTTCCTTCCAGCAAGCTTCAAAGCATTCCTGTACACTGCCACACACAATGCATTGGTATCATTTGCTTAGCTCAATAGGAAAGCATTTCTGGTTACCAGCTTGATCTCGCCTCCCCCTCCTCCTTCTTCTTCCTCTGCATCTGATGAATTCAGTGGTTCTTCAGCACTAGACCAGCCGTCATTTTCTTCAGATGCATCGAGAGAATGGGATGGTTTGGTCCAACCTTGTGGAATAAACAGCCCACAGTTAACTTTGCAGCAGTGAACCACGGACTGGGGGAAAAGTTATCCTCTCTGAAAAGCTCTTAAAGTGATCAACATGAACAGGAGAAAAACCGTACACAGGGAAGTTATTACAGTAACTGGGTAAAATTCATTGCTGGGCAAAGTTGGCCCATTTCCATCAGGGTAAGTGGAGTTGTGGCAATACACAGCCATGAATTTGGCCCTTTGGATTTATATAAAGGGAAACAAATGGAGAGAATGCAAACTCATGACTAAAAAGCAAATACATATAAATATTTGTATAATAAATATATATTATACGAAGATGAATGATGGATACTCTTTTTCTTGAGAGAAAGTATAAGATGGGAATGTACACTGTTTGGGAAGAGGTTGAACACAAAGGGTTGTCACCCAAAGGAACCTAAACAGTCTGCTGGAATAAGGAATGAATGAGCAATGCCCCCTTCAAGCTATTAAGCACTTACAGCTGTCAAAAAAATTCAACAGAAGCTACAAGCACTCTGTACTTCACCTGACTAGGCAGCTCATTATTTAAGGGTTTTCAGGCTGACACAAGGATATTTAAGCACAATGACTTATCGTGGTGTTAAGTCACTGCACCGAACACCACATGAACAATCTCCTGCCTGTCATTTATTGCTTTTTGTTTCTCAGGGTGAAGCATTTCATTTATTTATAAATCATATCCAGAGTGCACAAACCCCTTTTCCAAACAAAAGTACAGTAGGTTTTTAGTGGGATGCTTTACATTGCCATCAGCAGCTGCTAATAAATATGTCAAGCTCATAATGAAAAGAAGTCATAATAAAAGAGACAAATATTTTTAGATCAGATTTTGTTTCAAGCCAAATAGTAACAACAATGAAACTCAATGAAAACAATGAAAGGAAGAATACTTTTATGTAACTATTAATTATAGTTTATTTATGTAACGATTAGTTAAGTTGAGAAAGCATCAACATTTTTACACTTCACTGCTTCCAAAGCTGGTCATGCCAGTGCATTAGTAAAAAACTGAACATCAGAGTAAAGCGAAAGAAATCTAAGAATCATAGAAACAAATCACACCCAGAGCACACCAAATGGAGTGGGATTTTTACCTTGCCTGTGCTGCTGGATGACCTGCACAAAATTAGAAGTACTGACTCATTTGGCCCTGTCCAGGGTTAAGAATGAACTTCCATCTGTGAAGAAACTGAGTAATGAATTCCTGCTGTATTCCATGAAAATTTCCTTGGAAGCTTACATCATCTAGTTGGCTTGTTGGACACAAATCAAATTCTTTCCTTTATATCTGAGTTAAGAACAAAGCAACAAAAGAAAACCTGATTTCTCCTAGTTCTTCCAAGCTGTCATTAGAAACAGAACCAATGGGTTACAAAAAAGAAAATGAAAGTGAAATCACTGAAGTGCTCTGCCTGTAGCCTCATACTCACTGGCCTGCTCATCTGGTACATTTTGTATTACAGCTCTTGTTCCTCAATCTCTTTCTTTTCTTACACTGTGTAAGAGCAGACTGGCCTGATCCTGCCATAGCAATAATACTCCTCTGCCTCATACAAGCTGGCACTCTACTATTAAAAAGTCTGTATGAAAGCCCATCTCATCCTGGGAAGGCAAGTGGTCATTATGGTAATATTCATATTAGCAAACTATGGACACCAAAATTATGCATGCACACTCAATGTGTATGTATGTATTCTGCGTGGTGTGACTAAAGGCAGGAAAGGTAAGAAAATGGCAGGTCGTCTTGAGAAAAGACAAGGTTGTGCAGAAATGAGTTTAGATATGATCAGTGTCAGGAAAACCAAGAATTCATTAAATGCTTCTCTTCAGAAACGGTTTCATAAGTTTCTTCACAGAGCAATGATCTGCCTACAACATGTGATTCTGACACTGAATCATTTTCCTTGAGCTCACTGCATGTAAATCAGAGCAATACAGCAGTGAAAGGAAATGAGTGGGGGCAATGCACTGGGCACTGGGGAGCTGTGACCATCACCTGTGCAGTCTCATCCCAAAATGCCTGGGTCAGCTGGCTGCTTATCCCTCTTTGAACTGGGGAAGGAGAAGAGATAGTAAAAAAGATTGGAAGGTGCAAGATTGGAAGGGAATTTAGTAGATGTTTTAAATTAATTTACTTAGTTTAGTAGTTTAGTAAAGTGAGAAGCTGTTGGAACAGAACAGTAAACCAGACAAGCCTGTTCCAAGGACCCAATAATTTTACTGTAAATTAGAAATGATCAAAGACTCTCTTCCATGGAAAATTCCAGCATCTGTGGAAAAGGCCATAAAACACCTTTTTCTTCCAGACAGCATTTCCAGGCCATCAGGATTTCCATGGCATCTGGAGATGTCTGAGTTTTGACTACTGCTGCAGAAAATCAGCCTTGCAACTCTCACATCCACCCTTGTGATGTTTCTGCATGTGTCCATCCTTGGATTACATTGCCTGCTGCTCAGACAAGGTGACTGGTGTTGCACAGTTTTCCCAGCACAGCAGCTGAACCTGCACCATTTCCACAGGTGAGACAAAGACTTTGGAAATCTGGAGAGGAGGTCAATGGTTGGGCTTGAAACAGCTGTACCTTTAGACTAATATTTTCTAAAGGAGATAGTGGTGGAAAGAGTCAGGAAAAGGAGGACTGCTCTCCTTGTACTCTCTAATTAATTAGCCCTAGGCATTTGTATTCAAACCTTCACCAACAGCATTATTGGTTAGAAATGGGTTGTTCAACCGAAATGCTTTTCTATTCTCTGCTTAGCTGTGAGCTGGGAGGACAGGAGGCAACCTGCTGCAAGGGGTTCAGTTAAGTCATCAGGGTTCACAGGGTGGTAAGAATTGTCTACGATCACCCAAAGAAAGATGCAGTGAAAGAACTGCAGAAAAGGCAGTGACTACAGTAATAAATGCAGATCTAAAATGCAAATTTCAGATGGCAGTGACCTGAGTATATGAGTTTCAGACTTTTTTTTTCTATTTTTAAAAGTTAAATACTTTCCATAAGGGGCACAGTGACAGAAGGATGCTAATGCATGGAAAACCATGTGTCTCCTAGTAACTGGACACCCCTGTAATTCCATTAAACATCCAGCTTCTGGTTATTTCTTCAGCAGCAGATCCCTTTCCCACTGTCTTCTCCTAAAAACTAGTTAGCCGTGTGCTGCTTTATTTGATACCAAGGTAAAACCTCAACCAGTTTTGCTATCAAAAACAGTGCATACAGAACCTGACAGATCCACTGGGAAAAACAGCTGATATCAGTACTGCTGCACACAAGAGCATCATACAGGTATGACCAGCCATCTTATGTAACATATTACATAAGGGATGTCTGGATATTTGTGGAGTACAAGATGTGGTATCACTGTACCTCTTAAACCAAAAGGAGTTGGGTCACTCACTACTTCATGCCGTTTAGCTTTTTTGTCAGGGCTGGTAGGAGAAGCTGCAGGAGGATGAATAGGCAAAAAACACAGAAGAGAGATATTGAAGAACTGGAAAAAAGAGAATAGGTGGATTGCATGCTAAATACCTTTGAGTTTACACTGGAAAACTAGTGGATTTCTGTAATCTAATTTTAGCTATAATTGGTCCATTGCAGAAGGACGCATTAATTATTTACAAGTGGTTACTTGAAGATAAATTGACAAATTTATTTTACATAGATGAAAATATAGGTAAAACTTTTCTAAATGAACTAGACATCAGCTGAATACAATTAACTTGAATTTTAGACAAACATTACCAAATTAAACAATCATTTTTATATAGATCTAGTACTACAGCAATACCTGGTCCTGTAAGAAGGATCATTGGCAATGTCTGGCTTTTAGCAGAAGGAGGTGGAGTTTCTGTCAAGGCAAGCATGGGATATTAGTGCTCACCTCATTAACATTAGATACACAACCCTAGAGTCTCTCCAGAAAGAACTCAAAGGTAATCAGGTTTTAAACAGGCATTCTGGAAAGATGATTTGGGGAAAAAAAAATGTCATGCTCTTGAACAAGTGCCATCATCTTAATGCAATTCAGACTGTTCAAAGACAGCTGTTCAAAGCAAGAAGTGACTGTACCAGTGCGATTACTTGGCAGGAGGAAGCAAGAAAGGTCTCAGACTCCTATGGCCTGTTTTAGAAAAAAAGAAGACAAGACCATTTCTGGAAGAACAGGGAAATTCTTATTTATTTTTCTATCCAGGAAAACAACATTGTCAGCCACATTCTGCTGTAGCTATGCTTTGGGAGTTTTGTCAACAAGGATGCCAATACAGAAATCCTCTCTGAAACCTTGATTCCTTTTTGCCAAGTACAAGTGCATTTGGGGCAGATCCACTGAAGCTAGAAGCAGGCCAGGTGTCTGATCAGATGACAACTTCCTTCCTCTAGTTTTTCAACAGGAATGGGACACTATAAACTCCTTCCTTGGCCTTGACAGTGAGATTGGAGACATTGGAAATTGCAGTCCTTCCCTTGCATCTCCAACAGCCCCACTTTTCCCAGCTGCATCTCCCCCTCCCACTCTGGAGCTGGTTTCTCTTGAAATTCTCCCTGTCAGAGGCAATGACTTAGGAACCTAGCTTGACCTTAGAAGAACAAGCTAGTGTGTACACTGAGAACCTATCACAGTACACACACATACAAAGGGATGCTTCAAATACAGCCTTACACAGAAGACAGTCTAGCTTTTTTTAAAATTACCTTTCTGACTTTTGAGGTTAGTAAAGCCCTGCAGCGTAAAGCGCTTTTTTGACAGTACAGAGCATTCTGAGGTAGAGCTAGTGTTGTCTACAAAGGAAGAAAGAGACACAGAAAGAAAAGGGAGAAGGCCATGAAAAGATCAAGGCAGAAAGTAATTTGCAGCCCTGGCAGGGAATCTGCATGTTAGGATGAGAAAGGGCAGTTGAAAGTTCAGGTACAACACATGTGACCAGTTCTTGCTGTGCAGGGCCTTGTATTGCCACTGGTTCAGTAAAAAATTTCCATGATGAGAAAAAACCAAAACAAAACAACAAACTCCTCTTTAGAACAGGTAATGCCAATAAATTTATCCAGAGGAAGAGAACCCTGAGAAACTGGACTGCCCTAAGGAGAGACCTATTGCAGCCTTGGGCCCCAAAACAAGTAACTTCCACCTGCTTTTGGCCACCATCCGTTTAAGATGGCCTTGTGCCTGTCCACACCACAGAAATAAAGCCCAAGCTAAGGGCAGATGGGCAGTGGGCAGATGGGCTAAGGGCAGTGCAGAGTGGGCAGCACTTTGTTGGTGGGCTGCCTTAGGGCTGAAATCAGCACAGTCTTGCTCGTTCAGGAGCAGGGCTGCCTTTCCTGCAGTACCGTGGCTACTCTGCTGGTGGATCTGCCTGTGCATCTGCAGTGCAGGCATGCTCTTCGCAATTAAAGACAGCGACACGCACGTGTAAACTCACCTTTGCCTTTCTCAGGGTACTTTGGTGCTGTTGTGGTGCCGTAACCTTCTAGACTTGTGAGATCAGCTTTTTTCTCCTCCGTTTTTTTGGTATTTCTGATGTGGTTTCGTGAAGGACTGTTTATTGGAAGAAAACAGGGGTAAGGACCTCCAGTCACAGGCTGTCTTTTACATACAGATATATAGGCTGAAAACTATTTATTTGCTGCTTCCCAAATGATAGCTTCCAGGACTGAGAAAGTCATTGGTGATTGTGCATTTAAAGACCATGAGCACAATACAAATGAGAAACACCCCTCCTCACTGACTGCAATTGCATGTACTATTGCCAGTGGGAGCTACTGATAAGATGGCTCAGAACACCTTCCACTCATTTGCAGCTAACAAGTTCCTCCTGAACATATTAGGAAAAAAAGAAGAAAGATAAAGGAAGAAACTCTGCCTTTTGGAAGTTCTTAACACATGAGGGACGAACAAAGAAGTTGGGTTGGATCTTGCAGCTGGATTCCCATCACACCTCCATTTGGGAATGAAATAGAGAAAAACACTCCACAAATACTATACATCTGGGAAATTCTTCCTGACCAATAAGTAGATGCATAAAAGATGCAGTGTAGAGAGCTACTAATACACATTTAAGCACACACCATGTGGAAATAGAACCACATGGACTTACAGATACATACACACATATGAAAAACAGAGTGATTAGCAGGGAATTAAAAAGAGGTGCCAGACAGGGGCATGGCAGCAGGTGGTGACGGAAGAATATACAGGTTGGTATAGTGAAGGATGAAAAAAATGGACAACTTTACTCAGAAGTTGGGACACTGGAAGAACTTATATATCACTCAGGTTAAAAAAAAAGTTGGAAGAAAAGAACAAGGGATAGACAAGAGATAATGTCCTGAAAAAGACAAAAAGGAAGGTTACATTAGACATTGGAAAAGGAATAAAAAACTGATCCACATGAAAGAAAAGAACAGTGAGGGAAGCAAAAAGGTGCTCCATAAAGCTCTTGTCTGGACTGTAACGTATATAATTAGCTGTTCAACAAGTAGACCCATAATATCACCAGAATTTTGGCTGGCGCAGAAAATTACTTTTCTGTGTTGTTCTCTATCATTTGGCAAAGCCCATGCCATTGCTGCTCAGCAAGCAGTTCTGGAGACGTACAAACTCCAAGCTCTACAGCTTTACAGTAGGAAGAGAACTAAAAAAACACCTTAAAACACAAAGACCAGTATTAAGGGATAGGAGTAATGAAGAGGTGCAAACCAGATGTATTAGTATATTTACAAGTCAGCCAGGCTGATCTGACAACTTATTTAATTACCTTGCACAAGACGATGCTGGTAGAGGTAGAGGTAAGCTCTGTGTTTGCTCTAGTGTCCTGTGCTGACTTGCTTCTGTAACGGAGGAAAGAAAAAGAATTCTTAAAATTGATTTGGGTCTTACACAAGGAAGATATACAGGGCAGGATTTGAAGTTCAAAGAGAAAAGAGATTATATATATATATATATTTCAAAAATCTTTTACCTCTGCAAGCCTGCAGTTGACTCGTCAGCACTTTTCGTATTTCATTTACCCAGGTAGCTTTAACTTCAGGGGTTGGTGCCTACCCAAAAATAAATACAATCAGCCATCAAGCACAGAAAACTTACTACACAAACAGCTGGATGCCAGAGCATAGCCTCAGAGGAATCCTTCAAGAGGGGCAGACAAAGCTCCCTCTCGAGTCTTTCTATCAACAGAAACTAGTAGCAACTGGAACATGCTGAAGCAAAGGCTGTGCATGTGCTACAGTCAAACCCTGTCTTCCAAGCCATCCACTGTTCCAGTGGCATCTATAGTAATGTTATATACAATATCCTCCGTGGATATTGTAAAACATGTTTATTTTTTCCCTGAGAAGACTCTTCAATTGAAATATATTAATAAACTACCTTATGAATTAATCTGGTCGTGGTTTGGGTTTGTTTTTTCCTCTACATTTCTTCATCACACTGTTAGTGATAGAGGATTAGAATTTATTTGACTTCTGTTTCTCTTTTCTCTCTCTCTCTTTATTTTTTTTTTTTTTCATCCTGTGGCATGTTATTTACCTGTATAATGTAAACTTCTTCCCTTGCATTATACCAGATTTCAAATTTTTTTGCATCACCTTTGACATTTTCTGTTATTCCAACTGCCGCCATCTGGAAGCAAAGAGAACAGGAGCTGACATACCACACTGGAATTATGGTAAAGAACAGAAGCAGATATATTCTTTCTATATTCTTCTATAGAAGCATGATATTCTTTGCTACCCTATTTCTGAAAGGGAAAACCACATTTGGCTTCTTGCTCAAACAAAAGAATAGCTAATAATATATGATTGCATGATGGACATAAGAGATTTAGTGCTGGCTACTCTGTAGGGAAGAAAGGTTCAGGTACTTTACTGACTTGTAAGATGTCTCATTTAAAATGCAGACCTCAGAATCTAATATCTATTTTATACTACCCTGCTCTACATTTTCTCTGCAATGGCCATCCAGCTGGCCTAATACCATTTGGATTTTCTCAAAGGGTAATTTCCCCCCGCCATCTCTCTCTCTAACAGACAGCAACACAAAATAACACAGACCTGCAGCACCAGTCGGGTTTGCCTGAAAGTGTGAAGTTCCCAGTGCAATGCTGCAATGCAGCTTGGTGTAGGAAAAACTAGAATGTTGCATTATTGCAGGCTAAGCCCTCAGCACCTCGACCTTGCTGGACTGCTTGGTGTCTTACATTTAAGGAATGTTTGTAGCTGTAAGAAGGTGCTTTCTCATATCCCTCTCCATTTTCTTCTCGCTTTTTACAGAACAGCACTGCTTTCTCATGGAGGAAGAGGTGCCGCTGCATTGGCTTGAAACGTGCCAAATCTTTCACCTTTGCATGACCCTTTTTATGATCAGTCCAGACATTGAAGGATCCCTGCATTAAAAGCTTGCCCAGCTCATTCAGGTTTCCCTGGAACAAAAGAAGTGATATTTATAACTACAAAGAGATAACACTGAACTAAAACACACAATGTGAGCAGGTCTTTACAAGTCTAACATTCCAAGAAATCTCTCACATCAGTGTTTATGTTGGATTTGTAAATGTAATAAAAATAAAGCCTGTGTTGGATTTTTACATAGTTTTCACTACCAACACTGCTCAGAAAGAATTTTACAGTCAAGAGATTTAGAGAACTATATGTAGAGAGAGGAAGAAGGACAATACACACATTTGGCTGGTTGTTTTCTTTTCCCCAAACTGCTCCAAAGCTGCTTGTTTTGGTTTTTGTTATTTTTTGTAAGTGGAACTTTTGGGTGTAGTTTTACACATATGTATAAAAACTTAATAGTGACTCCCATTTGGTAGTAGCCTAAATCAGACTCCTCATGACAGTTTTCAGTTCCTAACTCAGTGTCAAGAAAAAAAAAGTAAAAAAAACTTGGGCAGACATAGCAAAATATTATTCATAGCAGGAAAACTTCAGAAGAGTATAGAGAGATCAATTTTTCACTATTTTCATTACACAATTCAATTTAAAGGCACTTTTTGTCAAACATTCTTCTCATTATTAGTACACAGTACAGGGTATGCTTTACATACATATAAGAAAGAAATGAAAAATTAAAAGTAAGCAAAAATATTGCTACTCACATCATAGCCTGTAATGGCTATCTGGTGCATAGAATCATTAACTGCTTTAAGAATGCCCAGGATAGAAGTTAGTGCTTCCTGAAGATCTTCAGCACCTTCACAGTTCTTACTGTACTTCAGCATTTCCTGAGCGGAAGGGAATGACAACATACTCCCTGAGCTTTGGAAGCAGCAGCAACCAGGAATGTTCAAATTTTAACACTCAGTTAGGTACTCCTTTCTTTACGCAAGCTTAAATGTAATTAATTCCTTAAAAGCTGTTAACAGCTCAGTTTTAACTCAAGAGTAGATCTAGTCTCAGGTGAATTTTTTAAGCTACTGTTAAATACAATCATTGAAATGTGTGTGTGTGTGTGTAAAATATTTCTTACTTCAAACACGGCAAAACACTGCACATTAATTTAAATAAATTTATGATATTATATTGCTCTCATTTTGTTCTCTCAGTGTAGTATGTTAATGTGAATCACAACAGCATCCTTCATAAAGAAACCTTACAGTGCTGTCTGTCAAGTGTTTTTTCCTAGAACCCAGCAAGGCAAGTTCCTGCCAAGTGGTGGAGTGACTACGACTGAATAGTAACAAGTACTTCAGATACTCTTTCATTTTTGCAAAAGTTTCTTGGTCCTGTTTTCCCTCATCAACTTTCCATTCTTCTCTTCAGCAGAAATCTATGAGCAAAAGTAGTTACACAAGGTGTCTCTGTGTAATATTTGCTTACCAGAAGCTTTTTGACTAAAAGAAAAAAGAACTCTGTTGAAAGCTGACAGACTGGGATTTGTCTGTTTCCATTTATATATTAGTTCACTAACTTTTAGGTTTCTGAGAAGCAGCATTTAAAAAAACAAATGCACAAAATGTACTTAACATTACAGTTCAGTAACACATACCTTTAGCAGTAGTTGATATTTGGTTATTCTTTGAACAGGTTTCAGTAAGTATGAGTCCAAACTGAGCTTGTGATCAAGTTTTCTTTGACATTCCTGTAATCAGCATTGGATTTCATCAAGACAGTAAGCAATGTTTGTGTTATTTGTTCTTGAGATGATTAAATAAAAATAAAATCAAACAAAAAACCCAGACTCCAACAAAACCAAACTACCATTATTTTAGAGAGTCAAGCAAGCATACCTGAAAGAATGCAGAATCTGAAAACTGCCTCCACAAACTTTCGGATCGAGGTTTATTTTGACAGTATTTTTCATAAATCTGGAAATCTTCCATCTGGAATTGGGGAGACAAGCAAAAATTTAATAAATTCTTGAGACTTTAATAGACAAAGTTCATAAGAATTTTTTCATAATCACTAATGCTATGAAAAAACCCACGACCAACAATAATTGGATCATTGTTTTTTGCTTGGAATGACTCAAGGAATTGCAAAATCACTGCTTTTGTAAGGGCTTCTAATTTGGTACTTGGAACAACAGAATAAAATGTTCCTGTTAATTTTTTGTTTCAGTTGAATGTTAAGCATCTTACAAAGAAGCATATATTGTGCTTACAAATATATTTCTATGACAATATGAAAAACATTTCTATGAATGCCCAACCATGAGTCCCTCTATGCAACTTATTTAAAAGACTTTGTCCTTTTTCTTTATTTTGATTTCAGGAATGTGTTTTCAGTGGGAGTCACACTAAGGTAGACCAAACAGTTTGTTCCACCTTATCACTTTGGCAACTAAATAGCATGACTTCAACACTTGTTGAAAGGAAAAGGAAATAAATAATGTTGAAAACTCGCCAGTAACCATAACTATAAATAAAAGACCAGGTAGGAAATCAGCAGATACAGAAGCACCTCTGTCCCTTCATTTAAGGAAACTGCATCTCCATGAATGCCAGCAAATAGAAGGGGGAGCTTTAGAGCATCAATAGATAGCAACAACAGGAGATCGAGTTCCATAAACACATTCATATGTAGCCTGTAGTGTACTTCAGGTGAGACTCATTGTTTAATAAATTCCAGATTAAAAAGTTTAATTTTGTCATAGCTTTTTGTTTTCAGAATAAAAATATTTTGGACTTGCTCTGTTGAGATATACTCTGTAAAGAAAATGGGAAAGAACAATAACAAAAGTCCAATAAAGAAACCTAACCAAGAAAACAAACCATTTATAGTGATGTGAAATGATGGAGGGCATGACTCCTCTTCATGCTTTCCTAACTGCCACTTTAAAAAAAGAAATCTTCTTTTAACGAGACAGCAGCTTTAATAAAATTAACTACCCTGCCCAGGGAAAAGTATCCCCAATTCTGAATTAACACCTACATTCTCAACCTAATACATGCTCAGGACAAACAAAAGGGATGTGGCAATTCACACGTGAAAATCACACTCATGTTACAGTCCTAGAGAGGCTTACAAATGAAGTGCCAGCAAAAGATGACACATATACCTGATCCAGAAAGCACCGTCCTACTAGTTCCGGGTATTCCACATAGTTTTCTAATTCTCTCAAGAATATTCTACAAGGAAGAAGATTTTCTTAAAGCACATGTTAAAAAGAAGTTACCGTAAATGTTCACACTCTTACAATCCATTTTCTAAACTTTTGGAAACAGCTGTAATTCTGTACTACAAAACTAAACAACATTCTTCTTGATCATGTACTTTAAAAAGCATAGCAAATTAAACCAAGCATTCTGACAATTTCTTTTAGCTTACTGTTGCTACAACTGAAATAAAATATAGGATTGGGGAGGGAAGGGGGATTTTCTTTCTCTGCCTTACGTATTCAGTAGCAGGATTTGTACAGTTTAAAGTGTTTGGGTTTTCCTTCCAAATACCACAAACCAACTAAACCCCATGTTTCCAAATCTAAAAAACAAAAACAAAAACAAAAACACCCAAAAAAAACAACAACAAAAAAAAAAAAACCAAAAAAAAACCAACCTCACCACCTCAAAAAAATCAGTAGCCAAACTCTCATTTTAGTTTTGCCTGAGTAAGAAACAACTATGTGCTTAACTTCTCTGGAAAATCTTTATTATCAATTTAAATATTATCCTGTGAAGAAATACCTCTCTAGCAGCAAGTATTCAAACTTCAGAGAAGTCACTCCATATGTATTTTTAATATATATAAATATATATGTTTTTATATGTTAATTTTATACATCTATAGATATATAAAATTAATCCGTATCAACCAGATGTGATAACTGAGATGGATAACCACTTAAGAGTTGAGAATTTGTGGTTTAGAATAATAACTTCCTTTCCATAGCAAATGTCACAAAAAATTTAAAGAAACCCAAACACACCTTACTTTAATTAGCTTGTAACCAGACTGAAACAGCCTGCTTCCGGAAGAGGACCACTATGCAAAATTTTACCCGTATACTGCAAATATGCAGTTTCACACAGCTTCACTCTTAGAGATATTTCGCTTTTTCTCTTCTACGCAATGCGAATTTTGACACACCAGATAGACAAGTAGAACTCAGTGAGGTCTTTTAGCGACATAAAGCAGATTAGGATAAAAAGTAAAGAATCCCATGCAAAAGCTATTTTTAGGTCTGAATGCAAATCCTCACCTGTTGTGAAAGTGATAAATTTCTTCCATATTCCCAAACAAGATATCCTTCTTATTTTGCAGTTCTGGTGAAATGAGATGAGCCATTAAGGGGTTGTCCATCTCTGCAGCATAACCCTGCAACACAGGAGAAAGGCACGACGATGATCTCCCTTTACTTGCAGCACTCCTATCTCTGGCATGGCAGTCTGCCATCAGGCTGACAGACAATGAAGAAAGAGCTCAGTATTAATCATGAAAGAAGCATACAAATTCTGGTTTTCCATCAGCCTGGTCAGATACACACATACAGTCTTTAGAAAGATACTTTAATAATTCCTGCTATTCTGTTTAAGCAAGGATGAAAAAATTTGGAAACATTTCCACTAAGGAAAGGCTCTGCATTCCCATACTGCTTACAAATTATAGTTCACACTTATCCTGTTCAGGTTTTACAGATCTGAGTTTAAAGCCACAATTGCAGTACACACACAAACCTTCGTACCTGCCTCAGCCATTCATATGAAGGAACAAGCTGACTGTAGTTATTTCTATGGGTAACAGAAACCATTAAACCACAAATTCTGTCTTTAAGGCACTTCCATTAGCTTTCATACCAAAAGTCGTAACTTAAGATTCTGACATGTTCCATTTGTCATAAAAGCACACATCTGTTTATCTGGCACAGATGAGGGCAAGAGAGCACGCAGGTGGCTTTAGCCCAGGACTGTTGTCCTCTGGTCCCAAGGTCACTAATCAGTGTTCTCTCAAAACACTAAAAAAACCCGCAAACACTACCCTACCCCAAGCCCCAAACAAAACACCTGTAATAAATCAAACAGAAGAGCTGCAAGAACGCTCTAGTACCTGCATTATAAGCAGATTTCTTAATGTACATATATTTCTTAACATACAGGCACTGAAAGAATATGATTCTTCCTACTTTATGTTTGGATTAAATTTCTTTAAATTTTTTTTATTTTTATTTTTTTTTTTTTAAACAAAAGTAGGAGAACTAGTTAGTACAGACAGCTAACCGGAAGAATTCAAGCATTTGGATAGTACACTGACTAATTTTTTTTTTAAAAAGCCCAGAGTCATCCATTTAAAAATCTTGTTATTTTTTCCTCAATCACCACATAAAAAAAGAAAATAACAGTGGTCTAGGCAAAGATGCTGGAGCTCATAGATACTATTGGCCCCCCTCTCATCTGTCTCCCTGAAACAGGAAAATGCAGAGTCTGAAAGAGAGAGGGTGCAATAAATAAATTAATAAAAATGGTACAGCCTTGAAAAGTATAAACATAATCCATATAAAATGGAGCTAAAAATTTTTAACAGGGAAAGAACAACTGCTGCCACCCTGCAGTTTAGATGAAGAGATGCATGAAGAGAATGATTTATTTCCACTTTAAGTAAACATGAGCTGAACACAGCAGCACAGCCAACGTTGGCATAAAGAAGGGATACCTAATTTAGCTGAGGTGAAAAGAAGCCTGACAGAGCTCATTACTTCAGAATTTTGAAAGAACAGAAACATGAAATCCATACATTGAGAAAAAGTTTCTGTAATTTTTTTTTTCCTCTTTAGGCTGATGTAGTACATGTTTTTAAAATTTCATCTAAAGCCTTCATGGTTTACTACCTATACTGTAGTAATGTTTTAAGAAAAGAGAATAAAATGCTTTATGCAGCCACAGAGATTATTTACTCTTACTTTAAGAATATATAAGGTTTTGCTTAGTCTTTCATTTGAAAGTAGTTCTAAAAGCATCAAAGTAAAATAAAAAGGAGCAAAATTCAATACCTAAAAACAGACGACCAATATTTTTTTCCTAGTAAAAAATACTGAATTTTACAGACTGAAGTGGGACAACTGTGGTTATCAATGAAAGAAAAACTACCAAAACTGCTTTTTGCTAAAAAGCAGCTATGGCAGTTTCTCAATAATCAACATCGATACTTGCTTTCTTCCCTGTAAGAATCCTTGGCAGACAGAAAATGCATGGCAAATAAACATGAAATAATAAGAGGAGACACTGTCCCTATAAAGGAGTATCAGGTTATTTTACATGAAAAATTGAAAAATTATTTGAGTAAGAGAAACAAAGGAACTGGGAAAACAGCCAGAATAGCCAAGGATTAGGATAATTAGAATTGCTCAAAAGCTGGAAGACTGCCGCTGAACCATATCTCAGCAAGTACAGATCCAGAATTACTGCTGGCAGCCCCAGTCATCCAAGTTCAAGAGAGAGGAATCCCAAACTGCACAGGAACAGAGAAGTGTGCCTGGCATGGCCAGAAGACTAGAGAGTTTATCACTCTGGCAGAAAACCAAGACAGCTCGGTCTAGCAAGACAAGGGTTGCACTATAGGGAAACTGAGTAATACTATGGCAGTAGAAATATTCTGTAACAACCCACCGGTAGCAGCAGTAAGGACCAAAAATTCTCCAATTATTCAAGTCCTGATTTTATGAACAAAACTGCAGAGATGGCATTGCATCCAAAAGCAGAGAATAAAATGATTATTAAAGTGCACTCCAGACTTTTACTACCACATCTCAAATGCAACCATTCTAGTGTAATCAACACACCCTAGCACTTGGACTGGGCAGAGGACACAACTGCTATAGGAAGTTGACCACAAACTAGCAAAACCAGGACTGGAGTCCAAACCCCTCATACTTGAAGGTGTGTACTCAGAAATTATCAATCCTGGGTAATAACTTAAGACAGCTCCTATTTAAGACCTTAACATTGGTATGGACACCAAGAGTAATACTTGGCTCAATTCCAATTCATCCTGAATAAAATAATTCAGCTGTAGTTATCTACAATTTCATCATCCCTACAGTCAAATTAGATTACAAGAAAATATGACACATTGATATCTGAAGACTTAACAAACGTGAGGAACAACAGAACACTGCAGTGCGTTTGTGCAAGCAACTCAGCAGTACTGAGTACTGCTCCACTCCATAAGTGTGGAGCAAAAGGAGCATCTTTGTTTCCTTGACAATTTCAAACAAAGATATTACTACAAGGCATTGTGTTCCCACAGGTGTACCCAAGAAATGTGGAAGATGACTTAAAGACAATCAAAGAGGGATGCAAGAAACCAATTTTCTCTTCTGACACAAGATTCTCTCAATGCAGATTCACATCCTTGTGTGGCACACAACCTTCCTGAAGCTGACCCAAGATCTGGAAAGAATTAATGGTCATTACAAATCTCACCTAAATACTAAGGCATATCTTATTTTCTGCTCAATTTGTGTTTTCTGATAGAAAATCCTAATTGTATCAATATTTCTAGAAAAAAATTGCATATTGCTGCCTCTATGAAAATATGATGAGAAAGGAGAGACATAATGATCATACTGCTTGACAGGACAAACAGAGGCTTTACAGCGATAAGGAAAATGTAAGAGCACACATGGTAGAGATGAATACATTCACTAACAGCCACAGTGAAATTTAGTCTTTACCTCAAGAACGCAAAGAAGTTCTTCCACATATGCTCGTTCAGTCTCAATAAGTTCATTAATTACATGCCTGTGGACCAAGAATGACACTTAAGTTGGGCCTATTCACTTATTCAAAGTAATGAGGCAACATTAACTTTGTCTGTGTTTCTACTTTACTTCAGACAATAAAAGAACAATTGCCAGGTAATGGAAAATGTGATGTTTCAAGGATATTTCTGTCAACAGTTTACACATCTTTATTGAGAGATACATATTTTTAAAATATTTTAAAATTTTTGGAAATGTGTTTAAATGGGAAAAAAGTAAAATCTAAACGTTTAAGTGCTATAATAACTGAATTGAAGCCTTTTATCATTGTACATACAAAGTCTGGTTATGCTGCATTTTTAAGTATTATGGGAGCTGGAGCTGCATAGGATTATCAAATACAGACTTAAAACTACACTGTCAATTTTAAATTAGAGCATTTAGGACACACTTTAAATATCTCAAGGCTGCTTCAAGTTTAATTTCCCCAACCATCTTCCTTTGTGATTTTGTATGTTGTAACACAAGGTTGTAACAGTAAAAAGAACATATAATTAAGCCAGTTTACAGGAAAAATGCAACAACTGCTATATGCACTGTGGGTGGTACCAAGTTATTTCTGTAACATAAATGATGCTGTTCATAAAGACAGTCTTGAAGCATGGAGACTAAAACCTGCAATAGATTTACAGGAGGCTTATTACTCAAAACTATATCATCTCTAAAATGAAAGCATGTAGTTATCCTGTCATAGCATCACCTTGCTGCAGTAAAGTTAGAGTCTGGTACTAGACTAACTATAAATAAAGCTGCAGACAGATTGAAGTATCTTCCCACGTACACATTTCAAAAAGCACTGACCCGTATTTCGGAGAAGCATCGTATCAAAGATGCTTTCAGAGAAGTATCTTATCAAATCCTTAGCCAAACTCAGGCTTTGCTGGAATCAAATCAGAGAAAAAGCACATTTTTTGCTTATCAAAACATACTTACTGTCGTAACACAGCTAGGTTTTCTTCATCGTCCATTGTAGATCCTCCTCTGCTTTGATGGAGTTCGGTCATTTCACTCTAAAGAAGGAAACAATGAAAAAAAATCATGGCATCACAGATTGGGGAAAAAGGTGTTAAAATAGTGAACTTTGTGCTCAGCTCTACTAGTATGTGTTTTCACTGGAAAGACTGTACTACATTAAAAATGAAGGCAATTTGCAAGAATGCTGTGAAAAAATCCAAGTCAACCTAGAGGTCTTGAAGCACACAACGTTTGGACACAGAAAGTTCTCCATGAGAGGCCAGTTTAGAGAAGACGGTGGTTCAAGGCCCCTTTTCCAGGAAGACAACGTCAGAGTATCAGTGCAATCTTGTAGGCAACACTGGCCTTAGTCTGTTTTCCAAGCTAAAAATACAGTACTGTGCTAACTTTCTGGTAACTTCTTAACCTGACACAGAAATTCACTCTTAAAACTCCTCCTGCAATGGCTAAGCCTAACTATGGCTTGCTGAAAAAAGATAGAGGTTCTGCTTTCAACCCCACCTTGAACTAACCCTTTTCTCCAAACGTTGTCTGTCCTGATCATGTGGTCCTGCCTTCCTCCTTGCATTGCCTTTTGCTGAACCTTCACTGAGTTCATTCAACTCTCTAACCCAGTGCGAAACTATTTCTTTCTGTTCCTGCTGCTGTCAGGTTACTTTCCTTGCTGGAGGCTGGGCAGGAAGACCGTGCCCACTTGGGAATGATAACCCATTAGTTCAGGTGAAGCTGTCTTGGAGCCAATGACAACTACCTCTTCACTTTCACCAGTTTTAAGAGTAGCCAATTACTACTGGCAAATAATAAATGTTTCCTGTTCATAGATTTTATATTTTGCTGCCCCTAACATTTTTCCTAATATTGGCAACTACTGACCTTCCCCTATACCCAGTCCAGCAACAAAGCAGCCTCTATTTAAACCACACGACTGTCTCACCAGTTACTTCAATAGGGACAATATCATCACTTTTTCGGTGGAATTGCCTCATCCTTCTTGAGAGTTCCTGAATATTCCATTGTATTATGACTTTCTCAAGCAGTACATATGTGAAAAACACAAAGAAGAAAAAAATTACCTTTCCCCTTCTGTAGTTTACCCTCCGAAGTGCACTGCTTTCTGAGTTGGGTACGTATTCTCTTTGAAGACCTAAGCGGGTAAACCAGAATCAAACAGCAGTCAGAACTTGGTCAGATTTGACACAGATGTTTGTGCAACCACAAATGGCTGAAAGTTTCTCTAAGTTTCTCAGCATAGCACAAAAAATTAAAGGCTAATACAGTTATTTACCTGGAGAGGTACAAGGAGATTTTACAAATGCTTCAGGTCTCGGTGCAACAGGCTGAACAGGACGTGTCTGCTTAGCTGCCAGTTTCTTAAGACTTACTTGTCTCTTTTGAAACATTACTTCCATACTTTCTTGCTTCTGGAAAACCTTTTGCACATGTTCCTACCATTGCCATAGAAATAAAAAATAACTTACATTAAAATAATAATTTAAATAATTTATTAATATTTATAAATTCCTATCAGAGACCTATCCACAAGCTACACTGACATTTACCACATATTGATTTGAAATGGCAATTTTATACCACATATGGAAATATTACCCTAACTCTTCACTCCTAACAAGGCATAATTTACTGTCATTTAGTACATTTAAAAATTGGAACATCACTTCATAAAATATTTTGTGTGCTTGTTATAGAGAAATCTGTGATTCAGGTTTCCATTAAAAAGCAAAAGGAAAAGTTTTTTTGACAGTGTCTAAAAGTTCTGTTACACAAAGAGATTCAACCAAGAGGAAAAGGTGTATATTCTCAAGTTCTTTAAAAAACAAACAAAACCTAAAAAACAAAACAAAAAAAACAGTTACAAAGCAGAAGTCGCACAAATATCAGGGACAGGTGTGTTTTTGCTACATAAAAAGAAAAATCATATACTTCAAATAGTCAGGAGATTTTTTTTTTTATTAAGCAATCCTACTGTCTGAAAAATTGAAGTAGTATTAAAAGATTTTGAAACTCTTGATGCTCATCCAAAGACATGAAAAGGCTCAGGTAGGGAAACGTGTAGGCTTTACAGTTCCCAGGTATAACCCCTTGTACTGATTATTTAGCTTTATCAATGGCAGTACAAGAGAGTAATTCTAAAATAAACACATGGACACATACATACACATAAACATCTTCTGGTACCTTTAGGTCCTCATTGAGGATGTGTGCATACTCTCTGCAAATTTTATTTAACTCCTTGATTTTATTGCCAGCACCAGTATCCAGGAATTTCTCAATCTCTTGTAATGCTGATTCTGCACCATCCTGAGACTGACACTTGTCTACTGGTTGTGAAGCCAGCAGGTAAATTCCTTCATCACACCACTTCATAGACTAGAAATAAAGAAAAGAACAGGCTCAGAATGCACCGATGTCAGCATCAAACACTAAGAGGCCTAAAACACCTCATACCTCTACTTGTGAATTTTTCAGCTATTAAAGGAGAAAACTTTCAACACACCAACATAGTATTACCTACCATTATGACAACTCATTGACTGAGGTTTTAGCAAACAACATGGGAAACAACTGTTCTATTCAAAATTTACCTTCTCTAGTAAGTCATGCAGTTCCAGAGATTTGTTAAGATGATTTCTCCTCCGTTCTGTCTCAGTAGTGAAGGCATCACAGAGATGATTAAGTTCACTGCATTTTGGAATAATGGAGTCCACAGCATAATGATTGCTTTGAATAAAAGCATCACCCTCTGAGGCTAGAATTCTGGCTTTTGCTACAGTTTCCTAAGAAAGCAAGCACTGATTTAGGTACATCTTTTCTTGGCTCAAAATCACTAAAAAAAATTTTAACATTTTTACACAGTAAAATATGCATGTTGATAAAGAATACATCTTTAGTTAACAGCTGTCTTGATTAATAAATCAAAGTGATTTCCCATCTTTCCAGATACCCAGGAACTTTTATGTCATCTTTTTTCTGTACCAGAGTACTTCAGAAACATTACTGAGTTTAATCATATGCCTCCCTGTGAAGTAACCCTTATTGTTTTCCTATGCCTTACTCAGCAGCATCCTTTGTGTATATATATATATGTATTTTAGGGTACAGCAGTAATCTGAACTCAAATTAAAAAATATCTGTCTCAGCCTTAAGAGCAATGACCTCATCTAGAGAGCAGTATATTTCACTGTGAAGCACAGATGAAAAAAGGTTGTGTGAAAAGTTGTAAAAAAAAAAAAAAAAAGATGTGTAAAAAAAGTTCCCTTTCCACATTGTTCAGAGCGCGTGTTTTTGTTGGCCATCTTTTAATATATTGTACATTTAATACACAGCTTTCTTATTTCTGAGATTTAATGAAACGAGTGGCTTTAAGAGGAATGGAAGTGGCCCCTTGATCACTAAGTGCAAAACTTGGCTATGTAGACACTTCATGCAATTCTTCAGTGAAGCAATCACACTTTGTGACTGGTCACTCTGCTCTTTAGCGAGGGATGTCCGAGAATTAGTCTTGGTTGTAGTCCTAGGTCCAATGGTTGAAGACATTATTCCAAATTCCTTCTGCATGTTACTTGAGACACTGAATCTGCCCTATTGCCAGCTTAACCTCTGCTCATAAGATATACTCAACAACCAAATACCATTCCCTTCCATGCATGCATTGTCCTAGTTGGAATTAAGGAGACTCGTAGAGTTCTTACATATGATTTTTCTTCAAAGTTGGCAAGATCTTTCAAAATATGCTCCACATGTGAACGGCTGTTTCCCACATCTGTGAAAGCAGACAGTCTCTCAGACACAATATCCAAGGCTGCTTTGACCTGAAATGAGACAAAGCTATGTATCAATGAAGAGGGTTCACCTCTCTGGAGGCCCATCAGTTAAATAGCTGATAGCCACTATTTGCAGTCAGATGACTCATATTATGCAGTTATTGGGGCAAAGAGACAAATTACCTTTTATGCCAGTCTACCTTTACCCCCAATTGTAAAAGAAAGCAAATACAAAGAAAAGACATTAAATTAATCCTGTTTCCTGGTACTGAAAAAAAAAAACAACACAGGAAACCTAATGGAACTCAGGAAACATTTATGATCTTGCTTTTACCAGATGACAACGATACAAAGCAACTTTAATGTCCCCAGCAAAACACGAGGGAGAGGTTCTCACCCCAGCAATTGGTTGAGAGACAGACAGACAGACGCTTGCAAGAGGGATTCTGAGTGCTGCTCTCATAGAGACACAGGGGCTGTCCTCTAAGATCAGCTACACCAGAATAAAGAGACTGTAGGTGTCATCAAGCATATGAGTTAAACAACATGAGATCAGAAACTGGCTGTAAAAATTGTAGTTCAGCCTCCACCCAGTTTCTAACACTGTGGTTGCAACTTCCCACCCACAGTGTTGGAGACAGTTTTAATAAAATTTCAGCCAGAAGGTTTAGTCGAGTCTTGCTTCCATAAAAGGGCCTATTGGCAAGATGAAAGCATTGCAGCAGCATTTTATATTTCTGTGGTACAGAACAGGTTTCAAAGGAGTTTTTGAACACTTATACACTGCTGGGTGCAGACAAAAAGTTGTTATGCCTCTCTAGGCAAGAATTCAAAGTAGTGAAGATAGCAGTATGTCAAGTAAGGACAAGTACAAGAAAAAGGTTGAGGGAAGCTTTCAAGCACACACAAGAACTCCAAAAACAAGAAGTGGGAGTATTTTCTTCTGAACCATTTCTATATTACCAAATATTGACTGCCACCAAGAAGCTCTCACCTCTCTGAAATTCTGTTCAAAATTTCGAAGGCGCAGACACTGCTCAAGTTTTTGCTGATGCTTAATCCAAAACTCATCAAAGGCGGTTTCCGTTTCATGTAATTGAGCCAGTAGCCTTAAAAACAAACAAACAAACCAAAAACAAACACCAAAACCCAAACAAAACATAAAAAAATACTGTAAGAATGATGGGTACAGCCTTCAAGGGACAATGAAATCTTCCACAGTAAACAAAAAGCCTCCCCAAAGCATTATTTTCCAGAACAAATAAACTGGATACAGGAAACTAAGCATTGCACAAAATCATTTCCTAGAATAACACTGATGTAAAACTGAAACACAACACAAACATTTAGGTTGTGAAAAATGGGCAAGTTGTGATCTGAAGCACCTTCTCAGCTCTGGCCTGAGGACATGGAGAGTTGGGGGTAACATACATAAATAAAACATGCAAATGTGTGTGGGCTACGACCCAAGGAACCCAAGCCTTAGGCTATAAGGAAAAATTAAGGTAAAAATTCATACTGCTGTGACCAGCCAGCTTCCTGTACATTTCTTTCCTTGGAGCAAAGCTCATAATATACGTGAAGGCCATTGCTCCTTCTCTTGCAAGAAGTTACTGCTTAAATATCACAGGCAAGCATACAGCAGTACCACGGTGAAAAGGCCTTGTTAAATTGTATTTATTTTATGCATTTATATTATGTATTATATATTTATATTTCAATTATATTTTAGAGCAAATGCCTTAGAATTTTTAAACTTGTCTTTAATATTGCATTTGACAATCTGATATCCTATGGACTCTTTACAGTGCACTTTGCTGTACTTAGGCTACATCCAGGGAAGGCTACACATCACAATTTTAATGGGCTTTTGTCTTCAATAGCACAGAAACAAACTCTGAATTTAAAAGTTAAAACTGATTAGAAAAAAGCCATGGACTCAGAGAGTTTGTTCCAACTTCCATCACATATTGTAATGAATAGGAATGTTATGGATAAATTAGGAACCCCCACCCCGATTGTCCTTGGATAGCTGATAGCAACAGTGACTGAAAGAATTGAATTCTGCCAAGCGTTGTGGATTGGAATGGACAGTTATTTGGAAAGAAAAGTCAGCCTGAGAGAAACAGAAACACAGAATGACAGACAAAAAAAGAATGCAGATGCTGCCTGGGGAAAATGAGCTATGCTTCCACAGCTTTGTGAAAATTTACATCTGCTCTATGGTGAAATAAAGTCCAAAAACCTGGCAGTATTTTAAGGTGTGGCAGGAGAGGGGGTGGCAGGTGGGAAGCAGAGGAAAACAACATCTATTACTTACCAAAGGAAGCACATAGGAAATTGCTGCATAGGTTCCTCGAAAGTGGTGTACTCCCTAGGAGCCCTTTACAGGCTACTAACAACCTCACTAAGTTATCAGGTTTAAAGAAAAAAACCCCAAAACTCAAAACCTCCCACTTCAAAAGGACCTAAAGAAAATGGACAAATATGCTAAAAAAAAGGGGATCTATTACTTCTGTCCTCCCCTTCTGCCTTCCCTACAGCAACAAAATTTCCTCAGATTGCACTTCAGTCTGTAAACAAAGCATTGATGTTCTTTAAAACAAGACAAAGCTGCTCAACTATATAGTCCAAATATGATAAAAAGGAAAAAAAAAAAAGAATTGTGTTGTTTTATTGGGACCAGAACTCCAACCCCACTTCCTTACAGCCAGGTGACCCAGTAGGGGCCATTAGGGGGTTACTTTGCTCAGGACAGATCTGAGAGCAGAGGAGTTGTTTCTGAAATGTTTTATAATGTTCACATTGCATCACTTGCTTATTTTCAAGGCATGCATATGGAACTAAGCAAAAGAGCTGGGGAGGGGTCAAAAAATCCCAGAAAAGCAGCATGTACAGTATTTCCCAGCTCTCACCTTTCTACTGTTGTTTGATTGTCTAGCTGATCTTGATTCAGTTTGTATTCAGGATTCTCAGTAACTGGTTTGGTAATACTTCCCAGTATATCATCTCCCTGTTCGACTGCTACCCTGATATCCTCCTACAAAACAAAACAAAAATCCCATATGCTGTAGTTATGTGTTGTTGGTTTTTCATGCAGACTTCATAAGGCACCGAACTGGAAGAAGGATTTTAACAGCAACAGAGCAAGCACAGTTTGATTAAAAGCAGTGTTTGACAACAGACAGTAAATGTCAGCTTTTTCTATGTTTACCATCTCAAGATCTCAGTGTTACTGAGTTGAATTTTCATGGTAGAAAGCCTTCTAGTATTGCCTTAGGCTACAAATATCTCGGAAATTTTAGATGTACACTTTTGAAACCATCAAACAGTTTTCATTTAAGCTTATTTGAAAGAACATTTGTTCATGCTTCAAAAGGCCTTATATTTTCATGTGCATGCAAATACAATCAAATTTCCTGTTGCAAACAAAACTACAAGTTAAAAACACCACTACTTACAAAGAAATCACTGTTTCACATACAAATCATTATGCATTAGTAGTACATATGTAAACTTAGTTTCAAGAAATGTCATTTTTGAATGCAAGAAGGATTTTTAACATCAAATCAAATAAAACAAGTTCAATCAGATTTCAGTGGTTGACATTGTTACTATTAACATTCCTAGCTATAAAATACAGTTTAACTATAAGACAGCATCTTTACAAAAACTACATACCTTCATTTTGTCCTTTTTTTCTGTGTGTGTTGCAAGAAGGGAGCTGGTTGATTGCACATCATTTGGTAGTTCTGTTTCAGCCAGCTCAGTCCCAAAGGACTGAAGAATCTGAGCTGTTTGCTTAACCTTTTGGGCGAAACCTTCTATAGCCTTTTGGAATAAAAAAAATATTAAAGTTGTTCTGTGCTCATCACACACACATGTACAAACAGACACACACACAAAATATAACCCTCAAAACAAACCCAAACAGATGATTTACAAGACTGAAAAATGGTCAAAGTATAATTTTGCAAGCAACAGATACTGTCACCATTAATTCCTTAATTGTATATTTTTCTTAGGCTTGTATCAGGTGTATCATCTTCATATTTTTATAGTCTGGAGTTATTTTACAACTTGAGCTTTTTCTTTCTTGTAGCAAAACCAATAAACCTCAACACAATAATACTCTGTAGTTCCTTTGCTTCAAGTGTTCAGAAAACCACTCCCAAATCATTACTCATATTATTTCTCTAAGATGACTAAGTACCATTGGGAACATCTTCTCACTCTGAGCAAGTCAACTTGCATCACTTGGAATCTGCTTTATAAATGACAGGGTATAAAACAGAGGGGTTCATTAAACTGAAAAGTTGAAACAAAACCCAAGACTTACAGTGCGGCGGGACAGCCATCTGTTATGGCAGTAATCCAGGGTGCCACCAAGATCTTCTGTTAATTGTGTCTTATCAATGTAGCCCTGCAGTTCTGACACTGAGCCCAGCATTATGATCTGCAGCAGGAGAGAAAAAAGTGAACGTGATCAGTGGTGACAGGTCCCTTGTTAAGGATTCTAAGCCTCATCCTTCAGCCACTGAGAAAGAAAAAAACCACTTTAATATAGAAGTGATGGAACTATTTCCTTTGGATATAGAAATACAAACTTAACAGTTGTTTCAGTTGAAGATGATGTGAATGTAAATAACTGAATACAAGCATGAGCACCAGGCATATTAAAAAAAAAAGCTCATGGTTTTTATAACATCAATTACACTGCCAGGTTTTTTTTAAACTTGATAAACTATACTTGGCTATTTTCTAAGAGCAACATTCATTTCTTCTAAATTTTTCCTTGTTATCCTGGGTCTGCATGAGAGAACAATAATGTCTACATGTATTTGCCATGTAAGGACCAGTTCCCCAAAATAAATGAAAGAGAGGAACAAGTTTCTTAAAGGCCATCTTTCATTCTTGAAATTTACATCTGAGGAGTAAAATAACCTTTGTATCATTAGCGCACATAGTTTCAAAGTTTATTTTAAAATATAAATGCTGTACATTTGCAAACAAATGTACAATCAGAGGGTTTACTGGCAATATAACAACAAGCATCCATCGTATGTTTGCTCAAATGACAGAAACCATAGTGTTTGTCCATGGGAAATGCATCCGCTTCAAAATTCACATACTCTTTCAAGAATAAACCATCAGGAACTAGCTAAAATTGCTATAACTGCCTTTAAAAATGGCTTTTTGTTGGGTATTTTCTGGTCCTCACTGGCTACGTTAAGTACTTTAACAGATTCTGGATAATAAAGTGAAAACAGAGGATTACTTACAGGTACTTTCATTTTAAACTCATCTTTGTTGAATTTGAAAGCAATGTCTGAGAGAGCTCGATGAAAAAATCCTGTTGGGCGCAGAACAAGGACCAGTTGCAGGTTTCCTGGGAAAGATGCCTGCAAAGCAAGTTTAATCTGTTATTTTCTGTGTCTCAGCTCCAGAAAATACTTTTGAACAAGGAGAAGCCCCTGATAAACCACAAACTAACTGTATCAAAGGCCTCCCATAATGGGGTGACCAATCATATAGTTACATGATTAGTACAAAGAGCTTCATTCAAAAGACATTCGCTTGTCTTCGGGAACAGGGACCTATTCTCTAGAAATCAATTTTTTTTCAGGGCTGGCTTGTACTGCTCTTCAGCTAAGATTACAACCTACTCAAGGAGGCTAATGAACAAACAGCAGTGGCTGAGTATTTTTTGTAACAGCAGTACTTCCATGGTTATTTTACCTTCTCTTTAATAGAAGGCGCTAAGAGAAACCTCCATTATTGTCTGAACACCTACCAACACATTTCTTATTTGTGCATATGCTACCTTGCCAGTTGCCTACACAACTTATTACCACAGAGAGTGAATTTCTCAAGAAGTAGCTTAGAAATAAGCTTTAATTTTGCAGACAAAAATAAAATTAAGCATAACAATTCTCAGCTGTGGTTTTCCTCATTCTCTTCCCACTAGCAGTCTGACAGATCTTCCCCACTTCTACAAGTGATAGAATGAAAACAGAAGAGAGGAGAAGCAAAAACATAGCACTAAATTGCTAAAAATCAACCTCTGCTGTGGCAGAGGTTTGCATATTTGGCATTTAGCCATTCTTGAACACATGCAAGTGTTGTCTATTCAGTATTTCTACTGTAGGAAGGCAGCGAAACTCACTAAAGAAATGATCATTATAATGATTAAGTATGTAATTTTCTTCATTATAGTCTTAGAAATTATTTCACATTTCTAGCGAGCTGAATTACTGAAAAGAAAAAAAAGAAAAGAAAAAAAAGCCAACAAAAAAAGCCTCACTGAGTGTTCTGTTTTCATGCCTAGTGGAACTGTTAGTATCTGGAAGGTTGAAGAGTGGTTTAATACTCATTTTGAGGTTTCCAAGGGTTCCAGTTACTTACAATTGGAAATTATAAACTTTTAGAAGGAAAAATAGTCCAAAACTTTTCTGGAAAACTTAACAGACTCCCCAGATATTCAATATACAACCCCTATTTCAATTCGATTGAGGAACCTCAAAGGCTTGAGCTTCTCAATCTGTCTCCATTTCAGTGGTGTCCAAATTTTCTAGAAAGCCTGGTGGTTCAGTCCCAAAGGAGTCTGAGGGCAGGGAACTGAATCCAGGGAACTGAATCCAGGTAATTCTGAGTGCTCTCAGCAGCTCCTCATCCTTGCACTGTCAAGTTCATATAAAAAGTACAGTTTTCATAAAAACTAGTTACTAACTAGTGAAATTAGTAGGCTAATCCGCAGTTACCTGAAGAAGAACTTTTTACAGCAAATTCCCAACTATATTCAGAAGAAAAAGAAAAGATGATTTTTTTTTCACCATTTTACCATTTTTCCTCAATTATCATACAAGGTACAACTACAAATTTATTTAAGAAAATTATTTCACTCATACTAACAGACATTACAAGAACAGACGAAAGAATTTTTTAATTAAATCTCCTCACTAATATCTTTAGAATGATAGCCATATAGTTTATTTATTTCACACATTCAACAGATACGTCAATTTATTTTAGGCCTGTTCAGAGTCTGACTGAGCTGCTACTTTTCACTTTTAACTTTCAAGGATGACCACGAAGATGATCCAAGAGCTGGAGAACCTGCCCAACAAGGAATTTCTGAAGGAGTCAGGTCTCTGCTCTCTGGAGAACAGTCAGGAGGCATCTCATCACAGTATTCCAGCTGCCACTTAAAGGGCAGCTACAAAGAGGACAGAGGCTCTCTCTTCAGTAGAGGTCATATGGAAAGGACAAGGGGCAATGAATACATCTCCATATAAAAATACATCATTTTTTTACAGTGAAAACAATCATTCACTAAAACAAACCCCGTGGGGAGATGGTAGAATCCCCATCACTGTAGGTTTTCAAGATGCAACTGGACAGGCTGCTAGATTATCTCATCAAGGCTCCCTTTCCCCATGAAATGTTGGGCCAGATGGTCTTTCAAGGTCCCTCACAACCCAAGCCGTTTTTCTGTAATTCTATGATATTCAGACTATTACTGAAGCAAACAGTAGTACCAAAATGCAATGTAATGGCAAATTTTTCTGAACTGTGTATTAACTCTTATGAAATCAAGTTTAATTGCATAATGAAATTAAGTAGGGTGTCCAATTCAAAGAAAATAGACAGAATACACATTACAATTATTCTCCATCTCAATGTGTCTCCCCAAAATGACGCTGTTGAAGCCAATACAGCCTTGTATTACTTGAATTCCCATTCAAGGCTGCCAGAATTTTCCCTTCTCTCTGAATAAAAGCTCAAATTCTAGATTACTCTAACTTTGTCTACAATACTGTCTTGTTTCTCCAGTAGTCTATCTCCTATTTAGTTTCCCATTTGTTTTTGTTTTTCTCCAAAAAACCCTTCAGGTCTTAAAAAATTATGCCTCCTCTGCTTGTTTTATGCTAGGAGTCAAACCTGTAAATTGACCTTTGTGAAACAAAATCAAGAAAAGGGAAGATTGCTACAGTAAACAATGTTGGACCTGTGCCAGTAATTACAGTTTATCAAAGGTTGTATCAATACTGTCCAAATACTACTATTTTTCCTAAAGCCCTGGTGACTTGCAGAGACAATACTATGATGTAAGAGATACTTCGTAGATGCCTGTGAACTTAATCGACCAGTCAACTTCACCCTGGACGTGAGAACAAAACAAAAATTCTCTGTTCCAGTCCAGCAGCGTATTTGTTTGAAGCCATTGTATATTAAGCTGACAGAGCACAATGGCTTCTCAATAATGCTGTGCCAAATGTTAAGCACCAAAAAATAGTCATGTATGTTTAGTAGTGCCATCAAATAAAGTGCCTTCAAGGACTGTTTCACTGAAGTCAATGAGCCACAGTCACTTGAAGAAGGGTTGTGTGCTTGAAGACTCTGGCTGTTTGGTTTCTTTCCCCCCACAAAGTATCTTTCTTTACTATATTAACATCCCTAACTTCTCCAGGCAACCTGTTCCAATGCCTCACTAATCTCACAGTAAAGAACTTCATCCTAACTTGTAATCTAAGTCTCTACTGGTTCAGTTTAAAATCACTCCCCCTTGTCCTATGCCTGTGTAAAAAGTCACTCCCCTTCTTTTTTATAAGCCCCCTTTAAGTACCAAAAGGCTACAAAGTCTTCTCTTCTCTAGCCTGAACAATCCCAGTTCTTTCAGCCAGGAGAGGTGCTCCAGGCTTCTGATCATCTTCATGGCCTCCTCTGGATCAAAAATTCACAAAATATTAATGACAGAAAGTCTGTCTGTACTACCGCTACTGACCCTGAGGTTAATCCAGCTTTCAGAAATATCAGAACCATTTGAGCAATCAAAGAACCAACACTCGACTAAGTTTTAGTAGTTCTATCTTACAATACTTGGAACAAACTAATTAACATTTTATGAACAGCTTCAATATACCCACATTAACAAACTCTGTGATAGTGTTTTTCCTTCTGCACTTGCTAGCATGCTGTAAGCCACAGGGCACTTCTTTCCAAAATATTTCTGTATATAAAGGAGCTAATAAATACTGTTTATTCCTAGCTAAAATAAAGTCTCTTACACAGACTTCTTGTCAGGAAAGAACTTTGAATTAAATCAATTCATAAAAGAAGCAGTTTGAAATCTAGTTTTAAAAGCATTGAATTGTTTTGCATTAGATCCATGAGTAATGCTTGCGACATTATGATTTTGTTCACGTGATTTACTTCTCTCTTTTTACATATTAAAAAACCATGTAATAAAAGGAAGAACTGCTGACTATATGAGGATAACTGCAAAAGTGCCTGCACCTGTAATAGGCTCAAAATATCCAAAGCAATAAGAGAAAACCATACTAATTTCAAAATAAATTTACTGGACTATTTCCTAACAATAGCCACAAAATTAATAAGAATACTATTCTAGCTGCATCATCCTACCAAGTTCTTGTTTTAAATCCAAGCAAAATGAGAAACATCAGCAGGGGTCGAAAGAAGAGCAGCATTTTCAAACTTAACCTATACAAATTGTTAAATACCATTACAGTTTTCAGGTCATGATGCAAAGAGCTAGCTAGAAAGTGGGCTAGTGGGAAATACCTACCCATAATACAAAATAGTGTCTTTCATGGAGTGCCACTTACTAAATGTATCTTTTCCCCATCAACAACTCACTAAGAAACTCAGCATCTCTTCACAAACAAGGCCAGAGAACTCAAAGTTGGATTACTGTAATTGACTGTTTCTCACTTTGGATGTCAAACCAGTGATAAGACTCCAGATGACACAAAAATGGGACTGCCTGACTCCTGCAAAGTTTAGGCTGGTATTAAAAAAATCACAGAACCAATTAGGTTGGAAAAGACCTCCAAGATTATCGAGTCCAACCTAAGCATTCTAGTCTCTCCCCTGGCTTTTGGTCTCTTCCTACCAACTAGCAATTTTGGCCCTAATCTTCAAAGCAACTAATGGGCTAAGCCTCTGTTACAGTGATTGCATTTTGATTTATAAACAGCTAAGAAAAGCAGTGCTCTAGACAACGCAGTCCAAAACAGAAGGCATGAAATCCACATGCAATGCAGCCTTAGTTGAAGGTGGCAAATCACAAAGCAAACTTTTCCAGGAGGTTGGACAAAATCCACCTCTTGTCACATTTAGAAATGGCTGCAAAGTTTTGTAACAGGTCAAAAATTCCTTTCTACCAGCCACACAACGTCCACACGCACTGCTTCCTCAGGAGCAGTTGACCACACGTATGTTATTCCTTAGGCACCAAGTTTAAGGAAGTTTATTTTCTCTGAACCTTCACTATGAGGCTGAAGGATTGCTATGGTGAAACTTTTAATGATGTTGAGTGCAGTTTTTTGTTTGTCTAAAAGTCTGATTTCAGATTTCAACCTTTCCCTAGAGATGGAGGAAGGCAATGATGACAGAACAACAAAAGACAATGTAATGACATGGGCTTCATTTTAAGAAAATACACCAGAACTATGAAGAGAGCAACGTGAAATCCTAGAGCACAATGATTAATACACAGCCTTTCTCCTACAACTCCATATTGAATACTGCTTGTTTGGGTATGGTAACACTGGGAGAGAAAAGGAAAAAAAAGATAAAAAGAGAAGAAAAAGAGTAGTTTTTGGCTGCATGGAAAAGGGGATCAATGTGTCTGGCATTTTTCATTCACCTGGCTTCAGCTGGGACAATACAGAACTGCTTTGCCAAGCTACGTAACTGCTCCTCTTTGCACCCTCATCCACGAGCCTACCCACTTGCTCAGCCACAGCAGCTAAAATGTTCAGCAATGTCTTGTGTGTCTCTGTATACCCCTTACACTGTGTTTATCCGAAAACAGGACATTTTAATACAAATTTAGAAGAGTCACTGCAGCTGAGGGGCAAAAAGTTCAAGAACTGTTGTATCCCCAAAACCCAGTGTAACCAGAGTGAACAGTTTGCAGTTGTTTACTCTTATTCTTCTTCTAATTAATTATAACTATTAATGAATTATTATTATTGTTCATGTAAACATTTTTAATACCTTTCAATTTCTGCTGCCTCTCCAGGAACATGACAATTTTGTATCAAAACTTCACACTTAACAACATGAAACTCGACTTTTGGAGTCCGTACCAGAACTCTACCTCTCAGCCTGATTACCCCACTAGGCCAGATTCTTCCCAGGCTAATAAACTCACTTTAGCTAAATCAAGACAAAAATTAAAAAAATAACGTTGTTTGCAGTGTCTCTTAAGCCACAGAGTCTGCAGTCTTGCACTGGCTATGGACAACCTGCTGGGCTGCCTACCCATTGCAACCTCACCAAGTAGGGTATAATAATAGCAAAGCCTGCATGCCTGGGCATGTTCTTGCTACAGTCTCTGTCACATCCCAAGAAAAGTGGGGCCATCTTTCATCCCTCTGCTTCTGGCTTTGCTTTCAGTCCTGCTGTCACCACACGTGCTTCAGCAGCAGCCATCCTGGGTGAGCAGTGCAATCACTGACCTTCCACTATGTCTGCAAAAATAGTTTTACCTTGTCTTCACAGTCTTGACTACAGCAACCTTTAAGTATCATCATGAAATACAGATTCAGCTTGTCATTGCTCATTTTCTGTTGCAGGAAAAAAAAATATCCCTAACAACAAAGAAGAAAAAATGAAGCCTAGAAATTTTTCATAATATAGAAAGATTATCCACAATAATTGCAGCCTGAAACAAAAAAACCTTTCTGTGTTGGTTTTGTTTTAAAACATACTTCCAACACCCACTAGTACAAAACAAACATTGTGTGTGAAGAGTCTTGAAAACAACAAGAAATAATAATAAAATATAAATGCTAGTATGAATATCTGGTTAGCAGCTGCTCAGTGCTTACAACTATACTTGCTACAGTTGTCAGAGTATTAGTGATGGGCAGATGCACCAGCCAGGATATTCCTGTTGGGCAGTGCTCCAGCCACAGCACCCTGTGCTGGCATGTCTGATTTCACAAATGAAGAGGGTCAACTCCCTTGGGATGATTAGAAAACAATCAGGAAAGATGGCAGAAAGGATGGTGTAGAAACTACAACAAATAAAACAACAGCCAAAAGTCTTCTCTCAAATAACATGAGACTTGTATCCTAACACACAACAATAAGCTTTAGCAATAAAGCCCCCCCAAAACAAAACAAAAAATCCCCCCCCCCCCAAACCAAAACAAACAAGAAAAAAAAGCTGAAGAGGGACTTTTTACAAGGGTAGGGAGTGATAGGGCAAAAGGCAATGGCTTCAAACTGAAAGAAGGTAGGTTTAGATTAGATATTAGGAAGAAATTCTTGAAGGGTGGTGAGGCACTGGGACAGGCTACCCAGAGTTGTTGTCAATTCCCCATCCCTGGAAGTAGTTGCCAGGTTGGATGTGGCTGTGAGCAACGTGGTCTGGTGGAAGGTGACCCTGCCCATGCTGGGGGCACTGGAACAAGATGATCTTTGAAGTCTCTTTCAATCCAAAGAATTCTATGATCAAAACTGCTAGAGATATCAGGCTTTCAGACTTAAGGCATCATCTGGATATCTCAAAAGACACTCAGATGCTTCATAACCAGCAAGAGACAACTCAAACTGTTATGAAAACCAAAGAAGTGGAAGTTAAGTCTCCAGTTACCCTTCAGCCATTCACAAAAATCTTTGTCCATCACTCGGACCTCAAGACTTTGGCACAAGATATGTATCTTGCATATTTGGCTTTGTTTTGGTTTCTTTTTTGGTTGTTTTCTTTTGTTGTTGGGTTTTGTTTGTTTTCTGGTTTTTGTTTTGTTTTGTTGTTTTTAAGGAACAAAAGCTGAAATGTATTAGATTTTATTTATGGCAAATCCTATAGTAAGGAAATGATGGATGACAACAACAACCAATTTTTCTCTCTATCTTCTTTTGGAATAGGAAGATAAAATTTTCAAGTGTTCAGGGTTGATATGACTATTGCTGAACCCCAACAGGACTGCTACATATATTCATGGATGCAATTCAAAGCCAACCCTGTTGCTGTTGAAAAAGAGAAGGAAATATATAAAAACATCATGCCTCTAACAGATTAGACTTCAGCTAGGGAGCATGATTTCTTTTTTAAATAAAGCCCATATAATAATGAGAAAAGATGGGAAAAGCAAAATAACTCATCATCAACAGTACTGCAAGCTGCAGTGTTCCTTGCACTTAACACCCTTCTCTGGGCAAATCCCTTCGGCATCAACACCTGCCTGACAATGACATATCTCTTGTAATGGGCAATAGTTACTCAGGTTCTGCATATTGTGATTCTAAGCAAATTAACACACACTGGAGGAATGTTACCATAAATGTTATCCTTTTGGCTATAAGCAGCATGTCTGTAGTTGCTCCCCAACCCTTACAATCCCAATTATGCAAATAGGAAAATCATCATCTGTGAATCACTTTTCTGTCCTTGAAGAGAAACTACAGCACTGAATTTTGAAGGAGATTCAAAATCTCTAGAGATATAGTCCTTTCTCTTTAATCATCCCAAATGATGCTGCTCTCAGTTTTCACTACTGGAATCTACTCAATGCTGCATCTCAAAATTTCAAGATGAGCTGAAAACCCAAATTTTCCTAATACTTCAGTGTATTTTCAGTATTTTAAGATTCCTAACATACTTGTTGTGTAAAAATTTGTATATTTGATATAATTTGCATATATGATATAATATTTGGGAATATTATCTCATTATGTAGTCGTTCACAATATGTCATTTAGTGGGAGTAATGTACTACCTTTAAAGAAATACCTTTTAACTTTTAATACAGGAACAAACATCTTGAGCCATAATGGGGCTACACAAACACTTAACTGTTTTGATTTGATTTTTATCTTACGGAGCCAAACATTTTCAGCCATTAAAAATTAAGGAAAAGAGCTTACAGCTCTGTTTTTCAGCCCTTACTGGAAAGAGCATTGACACTAACAATTCAAGCATGGATAACAAGAAAAGAAAAAACAACCAACGAACCAATAACTAAAAAAAAGCAAACCAACAGTAACATAAGCACATGATAAACACGAATCTGTCCATCTCTAGTTCTGTTAAAAAAAAAGCCTCTAATAAGCTTATTTTTCAGAATTTTAAAGTATTAATTAAAAGGGAGACTGAAAGTTAAGAGAATGTGCTGTTCATTGATCACAGAAGGCACGTGAGATTTTCCTGCTTACAAGTAACCCTTATTTTAAATCAAACAGCACAAGATCAGTTTTTACATATGAATTCCTTTCACAAGTGGTAAACTTAACCAGGACCCTCACCCTCATCTCTTCCTAACAGGGAATCTTACTTGAATAGTGGACCCAAAGCTCCATGTCCATGCAAATATTAGCTCCCATCTGGGAGAGCTGCAAGCTGCACACATTCACATGCACACACACATGCTCTCGAAGTGCATACTTAGGAAGATGTCCTGAGCTGCAGAGTGCATTAAAAGCACATCACAGACATATGGTGCTGTGTCCAGCCACCTGGGATACAAAAGAACTACTGGATACTTTTCGTATCATCTATTAGCTGACATGTTGTTTGAGGAAAAAAAAAAAATTGCTGTTTTTCCACTTGTAAGAAGAAGGTTCAACACAGAAAAATCTTTCTAAGGAGTTAATTTTAAAGAGTACTCACTGCTATTCGCAGTATGGAAGCTTTCACGGAGGTCCATTTGTCCTGTCTGCGATCTATGACAAGAATAAATCCAATTCCAGCATCTCGTAAACTAAGTTTGAAGGAAGAAAGAAGAAAAAGGGAAAGTTTAGTTAAAAATACAAATGTAACTCCTGGTTCTCTCACAAAGAAAAGCAGCAAAAAATTGCTTAAAGAAAAGTAGCTTAACCTTTTTGTGCAGAATCTTCATTAAATAAACATATACTATACACCATTGCAAAGATGCTGCAGTCCCATATGAGTTTCACAGAGTTTTAAGATATATTCAAAGAATTAATTCTTCTTTTTCACAAAAGATAGCTTTTACATTTCTTGCACAGGGATCATTTCAGAGGAAAATAAAACCCTTTGATTCACCACTCTTTTGGTGCTGATATAATCCCTTCCTCACACTGTTTTCAGTATAATTTCAGGATAAAAATAAAGTTGTTTTTCTTTTGCATCTGGGTTTTAACCTTCTGTTTGAATTGTCTTCCTCCTCACTGATATTTAAAATTCATTAAAAACACAGATCCTTCTGATTGTTCCGTGATATTGCTCCATGCATCTGAAATTCTCATATGCCTCCAGGTTGCAAACTTCTTCCTAGGTGCATTTTTACATTCACTGAAACAAGAAAACCTTACGGCATTTAAAAACTCCAAGTCATAGATGAGAACAACGAGATCAGATGTGCTTCTCTGGAATGGAAACATCTGTGGGAGAGATTCTGCTCAAATCCTTGTGTATGGGTGACCTTTCTTTTTTGCCTGTGCTCAGCTGCATGTGCTACCGAGTTCTGATCAAGGGATATGCTCCTGTTTTATAATTCCCCATCCAAGCCAATTGTGCAATGCCAGCAGCAGCCCTTGCCAGCCAATCACAATCAAAATGGAAACAGCAGGCAAACACAAGGCAGGCAGGCTCAGATTTATTGTTTTCTCATATATTTGGTCTTTTTTAATACATGTGCTGTATTTTTAATCCTGATAATAATTTATTACAAGGCCTGCTGTCTGCATTGTGTGACATTTACAAACATTGTGCATCTATTTGTTATAGTAATATGTTAAAAGACATATTACTATAAAAATCAGCACAACAGAATGTCAGGATTCTTTATTCAAGACTGCTGAATCATGGAAACACCATCTTATGTCACTGGCACAATGATAAGAGGATGTTTAAGAGGATGAAGAACACAGGTACCAGATGTGTCATCCTGAGCTATTCCTCAACATCACAAATTTAAAGACAACTCACAGTCTATTTCCTCTCTTTTACAATATGCAGTATCTCTCAAATTTACAAACGACATATTTAAGGGAAACATGAAAAATCATTAAAAATGCAAAGAAATGCTTTCTTTCAGAAGAAGCTAAGCAGTCCTTTTAACACAGCAGAATACTAGAAATAACCCTCTCTGCCCACATTCATGCATGTTACTTAACTCTTGCCTCTGGGTTAGGACAACGCTGATAAACAACATCTGAGCACTTGCCTCGTAAGCACGAACAGCCCTTGCAGACAAACAGGGCTTTATATTAGCAATATGCTTCCCACTACAGTAAATTTCCATGATTTACTAGAGCTTCCCCTCTTATATATTTAAATGGCAAGAGAAGAAGAGAGATACAGATTGATTTTTACCATCCTCCTGTTCCCCATTTAAAGTTCTCACTATTTTAACCTTTAGTGACTGAGCAAAATAAAATTATAAAGCAGCCAAGTTCCACAATAATCAGGTAGCAAAACAAACTCCTTGGGTACACAGCGTGGATGAATGGAGTTGAAATAGGTGCCACAGCTGTTCCCATGAGTTCATATGGATTTTGGAGTGTATTAAGAGCTATTTCTCCTGCTTGGTAGAGGTTCCCAGGAGCCCTGAAATTACTCCATACTTCCTCTGAGGAAGCCTAATCTCAGAGTACCTAAATGCACCATCAGTAGCATATTACAAGAAACTATGGACATTTCTGTGTAACATGAATAAAATTAAAGCCTCTGACAGAGCATCAATCAGATTTCTCTCCAGAAGCACAGGAAAATAAAGCTCAGCTGGCATTCCAGGGAAGATCTAGATGGAAACTCCACACAGGTAGTCACCTGCCTCAACACCTCTTGGTAAGCAGAACTTAATATCATTTTCCTAGAAAAATAAAAAGACAAGGCTTACTTAAGTAGAAGAATTGACAAAGGAAAGCACATCTCTAAGATAGTTCAAAAGATGTCTTTCATCAAACCTTCTTTTTCCACTGGATCAAATATGTTGTGTGGTTGCATGAATCAGAATGCGGCTCCTTTCCAGGCTCAGACATAAAAGACAAGATTCCCCACTGCTGCCTAGAAGAGACCTAGTGGCAAAATCTAGACCACCTGACTTCAAATCATTAACACTCTGTTAATATAGACTGCTGGAAAAAAATTTCTCTGTTCCAAACCGATCAGGGTGGGAAAAATATTTGTTATCTTGACAACAGTGGCTTGTTGCAAAGGCCTGGCTATGGAGTCTGGGATCCAGCTCCAGAAAGTTGTAGGCAGGAAGCAACAAACCAAAATAAGACATTGTGTACAACAAAGTTGAGAACATTACAAAGACAACAAAGTCACTTATTTCAGAAAAGTAAATACTGAAAACAGGTCTGTTTGCCAATGCACCCTTGCTCTACTGACCTCTCCTTGCTGCCACACACACACTTGCCTATGGAGTTATAAGACAGTTTGCAAGACCATCCTGTCTTTCAGGGCATAGGATGAATGGTGCTTTGGTAATGTAATTACCAATGTAATTCAACTTTCCTTTGGCTCCTGATTTAACTGTGAGTGCCAGCTGTCCCTCTTTCCCTAAGCCAAATTTATTACTTTTTATCCCAGTACTGATTTCTCCCTTCCCCTCCATGTACTTGAGAGGAGAGTGTTCTGGTTTCTGCTGTGTCTCAGCAGAAGCATGCCCTGATGGGCACAGCCTATCCTGCTCAAACTTTTCCCCCTGCCTTGCTCCAGCTGCATTGTACTCATCAACTTAGCCCACATCTTCTCGTACCTCTGTATCACTGTAATAAAATTGTCACCACCACCCACATTTGCCTCTTCCATTCATCCCTTCAACCATTCGATTTCCTTTCTGCCTTGTCCCAAGAACAATTCCAAAAGTCTTTTTTTTTATTATTCTTAATACTGTCAGGACAAATGCCCAAATCAGTTCTCATCCCACTCCTTTCTGAATATTGCAGTCCCTTCATCCTCCAGCCGAAGTCTCCCTTACCCTGTCCCACCCAATCTTCCGGTATCTTCCCTTGGGTGGACACTTCCCTCAGCTGTGGTCCAGCTTGTGGAGTCAGGCAGTTTTCCTGCACTGCCTGCTTGTCAACAGGCTGTACTCACATCCCACACAACAGCCTTCCTGCTCTCATCCCTGGTAGCCAGACCCAGCTCCAGACCAGCTCACCCTGCAACCACAGAGAAGCCCCTGCTCAGCCCCAGGATGAAGTGGGACATTTTTGACAACAGGCTTGAGTAGACAGTGAGCATCTGTGGCCTGGGATTTAGACAGATTTTTCTCAAGGTACTTCCTTGACACAAAGACCATCATTCTTGTAAGTGTCAAGTCTGAATCCTTGACCCAAGGAAGTAGACAATTGAGTTCTCAAACATAAAGTCGTTTCAATGTTTGAAAAGCACGGTGGATTTGATCCCTGGCATCTTAGGAACCACTCAGCTATTCTGACTGAACTTTAAACCAAAATCTCAAGTGGCACCTCACAAACAGAAAGAAAATTTGTCAGAGTTGTAAATGACTGGAAAGCAACGCTAACAGTGAGAAACAGCATAAAACTTTAGCAGAAGCACCTGCCTATTAAGGTTTCTTAACATTTCCCTTACAGCCTCTGTTGTCTTTAATGCATTAACTTGTATCCGGTGTACTTTCTGAAACATAATTTATATAAGCTTGTAATTCAAATTTAGTATTTCCTTCCTTTGTTTCCCTCCTAACACATGAAAAAAAAAAAAAAAAAGAACAGCAAAACTGAAACATCACGGGACAAGCACTGTTCTTCTGTTTATTCAGCAGAACAAAGAACAGAACGTTTTTAGAAAGGCAGAAAAATCATTCTTGCTCTGCAGGAAATGTGTCCAGCAAACTCACAAAGGCCAGGTCAGAAAGACAGAAAGTGGGGGAAGGGGAGCAAGGGCCACTGAGGTCAGGAGCAAATGCAGCAGAGGGTAGACTTTCTGCTCAGTCCCATCCCTCTGCCCTGGGGATCCAGTGTAAAACCATTTGGAGGAGGTGACAGTGAGGTTGAAGTACCTGCCCAATACACATGGAGTTTTCCATGTACACTGTAGAGCAGGAACTGAATTTTCCACTTAGTGACTTCTCAGCTTTAGATTATGGGACACCCACTCTCTTTGTCTTGTTTGGAAGACTTATGAGCTCATGCACCTGGGGGAAAGGGTGGGAAAGCTTATAGTACATAGGACTGTGGAAAGAAACTCCCCTCTGGGGTATGTGGAAGAAATTACATAAATATCATCTGAAAGATCCTTGCATTTCTCCAAGGTATGGGTGGTGACAACTGCTACACAATAAGTTCCTATTGCTTCTACACTGCTATATGAAAACTGACTGTATACACTGATCTCTACTACAAATTAAGCAAAGCAGATCTTTGGGTTCATCCCAGAGACTTGAAAATACCAAATCTCTGCATGCTTGAAATTCTGTACAGAATTTTAGGTTTCATAATTCCTGTTTTTTAAAACTGAATTTCGGTCTTAAAGCTTTATTATTAAACAACTGGCTAACAGTACACTCAGGATTGTTCCCTACCTCAGCTACTTCTGCCTATACATACAAATGGACTAGAAGTTCTTGCTCCCAGTGTCTGAACAGCTATTTTCATAGTAGGACTTCAGTAACATTCCATAAAGAATTACTGCATTGAGCAGAGCACCAAGGCAATGTCTGCAGCAATCTGCATTGTAAGTAGAACCCTGGTACCACCCGTTCTTAAAGCTTTCTCATCCACTGCAGCTTGTCACCAACCATCAGTGTGCATCAGTGACATGCACACACTGCTTCAAGAGATGTGGCATCTTGGGTGGCTCACAAATCCTTACCTTTTTTGGCATGCAACCATAAACCTATGTAGGGATTGGAACTGGCTCATCCACTCATCACTGGTCATACTTACCGCACCACAAAAGAGCAAATATACAAAACATGGTGACAGATCACCTTAGGAATGGCATTACCCAACCTGTCCACACAGCAGTTAGGTTTATGCTTGGGCATGCCACAAGGGTTGTCTGGACCAGCTCTTAAAAAAAAAAAATAATAAAACCCCCCTAAATCTCAAAGGTAGAGTCATATGCAGTGCAGAAAGAGACAAGCTGAAGCTCAAACAGGTTCATCATACACAAGGAGACCTAAGTACAGCAGGCTGAGCACAGGGGTACCAAACACTCTCAACATCAAGGATTCGCATCATGCCCCCAGTGATAAAAATGCTTCCAGCAGATACCACTCTTTGAAGTCAGAAATCACTCCATATTCAGCCATCAGCAAACAAGGGTAATCAAGAAAAGTGTTCTCTGTTACTTTGCTTAGGAACAGGCCATTGGAAACCAGACACTTAACTAGCAAGGCTGTTGTTTCCCAAGAGAAACTTTGCATCCTACATTTTCAGAGGCACTTCAACTGACTGAACCTGAGCCACTTCAAAGACCACTTTTCTATCTCTCCTGTTGTTGCTAGGAATGATTTCTTGGGGGGAGGGGGGGGGGTGGTTGGGAAGGGGAGGCAAGAACTTCCTTAATCAACAGTGTTTCACACATGAAAAAAATTGAAACCACTAATGCCCTGGCAATGAATGAAAGCAGAGAAGAGCCACTTCCTTAGTGGTCTTTATAAACTGTAGAAGACAGTCAGATAATATGCTGAAGAATGTGATATTAATGGTATTAATAAATCAGGATAAAAATCTCCAGTACAGCCACTAGAGAAAGAAAAAAATTCAGCTAAGCCCTGTGGTGACATTTCACATTAGCATTTTTTTCCTAGGGCATAAGAAATTAATGGGTTATGAATTTGACAAAGGAGAAGGGAAAAATAAAAAAAAATGGCAAAATTCAACAGTAAAGTTAAGCAGAATTTAGTACCCAGGCACTTCACTGTAATCAGACCTAGAGCAGTTTCATTGTTTGTTATCATAAAAACTACTTTGTTTCAGAACTGGCCAATTTATCCACTTTACTCCAAAACAAATCCACCAGTTGGGTATTTTTAAAAAGAAACAAAAAATATCATAACTGGCACATCCCCCTAATTTAGAAGGTATTCTACTTAATTTTAAAATGTTTTTGTACTTGATTGGCCATCAAGTATTTTGATCTTATGACATCTTCTTTCTCATGATCCAAAGTAAAACTAAAATTAAGGACGTAGCATTTTAAGAAACAGTTTCTAAGGAGAAGAAAGCAGACTCCTATTTTCTTGAGTAAAAGATCAAAATAACATCATATATCACAGTCCCCTCATACATCAGGCTTTTATAGCCCATAATATCCAGCTTCACTATAGACAGTGCCTAATTAAATCAATTTAGAGATAGCAGGAACTGAAAAAGAACTCTAAACCAGACATCTGAGATCTTATATTGAACTTTCTAATTTCAATTGCTTAGTGAGCCTGTGGGTTTTAACACAGTATCTAAGCTGAATACTGCTTTGTAATGCTGCTGCTGTTATAGATCCTATGTGTTTTCTAGAAACCTGCACTTACATTAATGCTTGAAAGCATTTAACTGAAGAATAGCCTGACAAATTAAAAATCTTATAATCCTTTATTACACCAATGCTACAAATGTTATTCTGAATTTGCCAGGTATCATATATGATATAGATGAAAATATATCAATGTATGTCATCAAAGTGATTACACACTTAAGACAAGGTCAAAGTGTTCTGACAGTTGGACAGTAATACCTTTCCACTAACTACACTTGCTTTAAATTAGCAAACTTTAATATTATATTTACTATTTTTATGACAGAGAATTTGAGGTTTGCATTGTTATTGAGGTTTCAGTGGCAAAGAAACCATCTGCCTAAAAGATAAATAGAATGAAAACATATTTACAAAAGATGGCTGTTATACAATTGTATGTTGCTGTCACGGCATTTAATCGGTTAGACAGAAAATAGCAGTTTGGTGCAAAGTTCTGCCACAGATGTAGATGTATGACTGAGGTCAAAAAACATTGAACAAATCTGAGTACAGAATTGCTCCTAACAAGGATAGTATTTACAAAAAACCAGATGAAGCTCTGTGGCTACCTAACAGACCTCCTGAGCCCCTAAAGCAAACTGGCATGACATTTTGGCTCCCACTAAAACAGCGGGTCTGATATCTTGTGGTGGCACTCATTTGTGACACATCTCAGTTCAGATTTCTACAATAATTACTTTCAGTTGAGGTGTGTAACCAGTCTATAAGGTGTCAGTTCTCATTACAGCATTTATGAGAAAAAACAGAAATTATGAACGCGCTCTATTTCTGGCAGATGGCACTGAACATGGGGCAAAAATGGGAATGCAACTATTAACAACTTCTGTAAAATTTCAGGTAGAATTAATATAGTTCTGGCTTTAGTTTTTGTAACCTGTATCTTTTCAGCTGAAAACACTGAAAAACTCAACTAGTGCAGGAAACGCAGCAGGAAGGACATGGCCATCACTTCTGATCTCATTGAATCCAGAGGAGACCCAAGGAACAGGCTCACATAAAGATTCCTGAGGTGCTGAATTTAAAGTTGGTGTTTGGTGGTGTGGAAGTCGCTGCATTGCACCTATCTTTCTGTATCCAAATCTCTGGAGTCAGAGGACAGAGACTGTCTCAGGGCCAAAACTTGCCATCTACTCCTTACTGTGTTTAACTAGTGAACACCTGTACTGTCCTTCGTCATGAAATACGGCTATTGTGTAAGAATTTGTTATATTTGATTATTGGGCCTTCTCACAGACAGCTCAATGAACTTTACTGCAGAAAGAAATGCCTACCCAGTGCAAACTAAGGCTGACCATTATTCATGACGAAATATACGAAAGAGAAGGAATTCCAACAAAACCAATTCAAAATACCAGTCAGAAGTGCTATTATACAAGTGCAGCCTCTAGTGGTCTGTCCAAAATCACTGAATGCCAAGTCAAAATTACTACCTATCAAGCTCCTAGCAGTAACAGCTGCCTTTCACCCAACACAGCTGATGCTGAGACACTCCACAGCAGCAGCACAACCAGTAAGCAAAGAGGTACTATTTCTCATTGATTCTTATGCTTCAAATCTGATTTTGAAAAGAAAAGCTGCTCTCCCCACAAAAAACAAACAAACAAACAAACAAACAAACAAAAAAAAACACAAAAAACCAAAACCCCAAACCCCCAAACAACTAAATCACTATGAATAAAACAACATGCATACTATTCTACAATCTAATTCGTTCTACTGAACTGCAAATACATGCCTTTTAAAATACACATTCAAAAAAACCCACAATATTTAGACCTTCTCTTTACTTCGATTTTGATATTTACTGCCTTCCCATCAGAGAAACAGATGAAGCTGTACAGGAAATTAAAAAATCTGAGCTTTTGTATTGAAGCTGAAGCTGTAAAAGTTTCATCACTAGATGAGGTTCAGATAAGAAGCCTGATGCATTTCCCTGCCTCCATTACACACCCCTTTTTCTTATTCTCCATATTCCAGTTAACTCTCTCTAAATCTTATCCAGTGTACCACTGATGAAAACTTTCTCTCTTTCTTTTCCTATTATGCTTACTTTTGGTCTCAGCTGTTATTAGTTCATGCCCCAGGTATGTCTGAAAACACTCAATATCATATTGCAATTTTCTCAGGACTGGGGGACCATCAGATACCTAAAATTGTATGCTAGGATCTCTCAGCAAGAGGGTAAAGAAGAATTCAGATGAATATTGGGTTGTGAGGTGGCATAAATAAAAATCACAATAGGCAAGTGTTTATAATTTGCTCATGAAGCAGAATAGATGAGCAGAATCATACAGCCTGGCAGAGCAACATCATGAAAATGCGTTTTGCAACTTTTTAAGCATAGGCAAGATAATTACACGATGTTGTGACAGTGACAGGAAATCTTAAAAGCCAGATAAACAGGAGAAAAAAATAATACGGAGAAAGCAACTTCAAGGAGCTTTGTCTAAGGGGCTATTAATAATTCAAAACTTCAGAAGTTTCACCCAAACTTCACAACAACTGTAGCCCAGAAAGCCAAGTGGTTATGTGCAGCCCTATGCCTGATCTGAAAATTCCTCAGCACAGGAGTGTGACAACAACAGCTCATAGCATCTGCCTGCCTATCAAGAACCCACAAGGGAGTTGGGCTATTATCGGACACGTACTGTCCACGAGGCAAATGCCAACTCACTGACAAACAGGAGAGCTGATCTCCAGCCTCGGGCCCAAAGGCAACCAGAGGTCTCTCTCCTGCACAGCAGTATGTCCCCTGAAATAGTGAGATATGAATCCACACGTTTACTTGAGGTACTTCTGTCTCAAGCACTGCTTGTGTTCCTCAGCCAAATAGACATCGCAGGTATTTACACCTATTTATAATGTACACAATCACATTTCTCTTTTACCTCCTCACTCATCTTCAGAAATAGGGGCACCAGTATCTTTCTTAATTGGTCCCTATAGCTCCTCTTTATATTTTGTGTTATTTCACGTCTTCAAATCAGTCTCTCTTCCACCTTCAAAGCAATTCCTCTTTAAATAAACATGACTGATTGGAGTACAGTAATGCTGGCTATATTCCATCATATATGCTGACCTTCTTTCTGCTCCAAAAAGCTTATGTTGTTGTGGGGGAGAGAAGCTGAGGGAATGTAGCCAGTGCTAAAAAAAAGAACTAAAGTGTCCAAGCATCATCATCTGCCTTGGCCTGGACATCTGCTTGTACCACATGCACTGATTTCCTTTCCACGATACCCATCAGCCTTTTTTATGGTAACTTCATAGAATCATAGAACAGTTTGGGTTGGAAGGAACCTTAAAGATCACCTAGTTCTAACTGCCCAAAACTTCACAAGCTTTATCCCATCAAGGAACTAAAATGAGAGTGACCTTAAGGGATTTTTGCAGGTAAAAGAAATATTTATTTTAAAAGTTGTTGCTTAGTTTGCGAAATTAAGTAAAATAAGGGGTTTTAAGGAAGAGTTTTAATTTTCTAAATAGAAAACACAATGCAATTTCTTCAGGTCATGCAGAGCTGCTTTTTAAAGGACTGTCTGAAGAAAGACAACTTTGAGGACTCATTTAGACTTAACTACAGATGGCTGAAGTAGGTCATGTTATCCTGGAGGGACAATTAAGGATAAATAGGTCAATAAAGGCAAAAAGAGTTCCATGTTGGTTTAAGCTTAAGTAAATTGAGCAACAGAAAGCCTGTGTGATTCTCATTTTAGAACTATTAAGTCCAACTCCACAAAAGCATTTTTACACCTATTCAGAGCTATGATATTGGAATTATATGTATTTCCAGGACACTGAAACAACCATTAATGCCACTGCACAAAGTCTTGGCACAACCTTACTGTGAATGCTGCATGTTTTGTTTTAGAATAGTGTCTTCACACTTAAATAGGCTGTTAAATTCTCTGAATTTAATTCTGGACTAATGAAAACTGCTGCGTGAGGGTCCAACATTTTAGTAATTAACTTTCACAGTGTTACAGTGCTTAATTTATTTGCCCTATTACAGACTAAATTTACCACTGGATGGTGTATGTCATACACATACTATTCAAATACTCTAAAACTTGAAGGTATAAATGGGATTTAAAGATATAAAGGCTTTGCCTGTACAGGGATGAGCTTTAAAACAAATGTAAGGCATTCATAAGGCATCAAAACCAGTTTAAATTATTTCAAACCCAGTAAAAAATTCAGACTCTAAGTAACATTTTGGGCTTTAACCTAATCTTGCCAAAGTACGTATCTGACACAAAAGCTTTGGACTACCAATGAAATTTAATATATAATGCTCTTACTTCAAACCAAAGACTTTATATTTCCTGTCTGCTTACAGCAACATATGGCATTTACAACGGTTTGGCAGCTGTGTTCTGAGAAAGGAAGGGTAACAGATTTTGCTGGAAGTTCTGGGATGTTCTCACTGACAAATTTGAGGGGCTGCCAAGGTAACAGCAAGGTACAGGTTCCATATCTTCAGCCTGGATTGTAATCTAACAAAGAGGAGAGCATGGAAATTAAGCACAGCTGACAGAAATAAACTCTGAAGCTGCAGAGCTGTTGCTCAGCATGTCAGTATGAACTGTCAGGGCATCTGTTTTTTGGCACTTCTTACCCATTATGTGGTGATGTTCATCCCTGGCGCTCTATAAAACAAAAGTGATTAACTCTTAGCTAGTGGCAGACTGCCCATTTAGTTTGCAGATAAATGAAGAAACACAGGAAGTTGCCCTCTCACACTGGCTCTTCATAAGGTCTGCTGGACCCTGATGGGTTTACCAGCTCAAAACACAGCATTACCCCAACACTGGTGTCTCAGCTTGCAGAGTGCAGTGGTTGATCTGTGCTGAGGAGACTGGCCACATCCAGGCTGTGTGAGCCCCCTGCACGGAGGTTTGTCAACTCCAGTAACAACCATGACATGCTGTGGCCTGTTCTCCTGGTCCCTCCCTAAATATACCCTACCACGCTTCGCTGTGCCCACATTAGTGAGGTCTTCTCATACCGGAACCCACTGGAAGGCTTAGCACCCACTTCTTCCTTTCAGTGTTCCAGTATTATCCCAAACAATGAGGGGCTGTTATAGTAAACAAGGAAGGGTCTACCAGAAGCTTAGCAAACCCTGACAACTGAGCTTTCAAAGCGTTGGACATCAACACTTTCGGAGTTCATCTTGTTCTGTTCCATTACTTGGACAGGATGGCTCCCTAGTTTCCCCACACCAGACAGTACCACAAACAACAGGATTTGTTCAAACATTTGTAAACCATTGGGAATCTCAAAGAAGGGGACACTCTTCCAGGCAGGAAACTGACAGGGCCAGCTTTCAAAACAGGAAACTGCCAAACACACCACGATAACCTGAGTTATGTTCGACAGCATGCAAAGGGCTGTACAAGGCTTGTACAGAGAAGCTGTACAAGGCTCTGGCTGAATACAAGTAAAAAAGGCCCATGTATTGTACTTAATCAGCAGTATGGGACTCAGGCCACCCAAAACTGTTCTGAATTTTCTAATCTACACTATTTCTTATTTCTCTTGAAAGGAACTTTGTGTTTAAGACTCAGTTTTGCACTTTCCAAGCTCTTGTGACCACAAGAATTTTAGCTTCTTTTCTTTGTTCAAAGATGAACCTATATAAGCAGCAAAGCATTAAAATTATACTCTTTTTTTCTCATAAACAGCATATTGTTTTCTGATTGCAGTAGAATCTGCTAATTAACCAGAATCAAAACCATATGTTGAAAAATCCCACCTGGTTTGTTTTTTTTTTTTAACTACTGCAATTATCTCTTGATTTCTTTTGGACCAAGTTCTTATGCTACAACACACATTTAGTAAATACATATTCCAACAATGTGTACACACTTAAGTTAAATGCATTTCAAGTAACAGCTCTGATGGAGAGAAGTTAAGTATGAATAACACTTGCCTTCGGGGTACATTGCAAATCTTAGAAGTCTATTTATTACGATCAATAGAAACAAGAAAAATACTTTTAAAACAGAGGAACAAAGAAGAGAAGACTGAATGCCCTGAAATGCAATCCTAAGAGTACAGTTGGCAGCTATTTCAGGGGCCTTTTGCAAACCTGAATGCAATATTCTTCCTTCAGCCTTGGTAAACGTGGGATGTGAAAGGTACATTCCACAGGTGCCTCTCCCACTATGCAGTAAGAATTATGGACACTGTGTATGAGGGTTGCCAGGTTCTTAGTTAGCTGAGGGATGGAGACAACCTTGTTCTGTGTGACCTCTTTTTCCTACCAAGCTCAGCAGTCATCCCCAAAGGATTCACAGGGTTAAGTAATAGGAGACATTCTTCTCTGCAGAAGGAGAATCAGAGCAGCTACATGGACATTATAAAATGTCCACAAAACATCCTAAATATGTCTCACTGTCTTCTACTGAAACAGAACTGAATTCAAAGATCTCACCTCTTATAGACACTTCTCTTACAGATATGACTTTTGTCAAGAACTCCATTGATAAGAACTATTAATTTCTGTGGATCAACATGCAAATGATTTGTACCAATTCAGCATTTTAGTTAAAATACTCTGCCTAGGAAGTATTGCCTTGCATGCTGCCACAGATTCTCCTTTTTTTGTACTGGGTAGCAGAGGTATCCTTCTAAGAGAATTCTTACCTTTTTAATAAAATTGTCTTGTACTTCAAGAATAGTAAAAAAATACTACTTGCTAAAAGAAAAACCTGCTTCAGAAGTATTACACATATACCTTTACACCATATATTTCACTATCAAAACAGCAGTTATAAAAGGATTAGCTGTAATCTTCCACTCTCTATTGTACTCATCCTTAATCCACCATTTTTTCCTAACAAAGCAGTGGTCTTTCAGTACACACTACGTCAACAACTTGTACTGAATATTTTAGATTACAAACCATATTTTGAGATTACAAACCATGTGTTAGACATTGTATTTTATCCAGTCATCTACAGAACAGGAATTTACCTTGCAACATTAACAACATCCACCTGAAGAACATGGTTCAGCTGTCTGCTTCATCATATGCAGCTGCACCAGGGTTAACTGAGTATCTTTAAATTGAGATGAGGTATTCCTTTTCCACTGTGTTCTTTCTTAACATGCTCATGTATCAGATATTTACACATCTGAGCACATACTAATAGCTTTATTGTTTACACTATTCTACTCCATGGTCATCTAAGTTGGTAACATGCAACTTTCAGTAGTTCTGTTCTTAAATGCAAGGTGCCCCATGAGAAATTTCAAACTTCATTCTTAAATTTCACTGTGAAAAAGACGAGAGAAAGTTCACACAGAAAAATCTTGTGGAACCCAGTGTTTAGATAATATAGAACAAGAATGCAATAAGAGGTGGCAAGGTCATGTTTACCTATAAAATTAGAAGGAATAATAAAGGTAGGTTAAGAGGTTTCAGTTTTTCCTCTTTCAAAGTCCTAAGCTAGTCTTCTTTCACTTGGAAACAAATCTTGAAAACTTAATGCCACTGATAAGATTTATTATACCAGTAAATATTTTATTGGGTGAACTCTACTGCAGAGCACAGAAAGGTCCTTTCTTATGAGGCTCTTAGTAGCTCCTCACTGTCACCCCCGTGAAATATCATTTCCCTTAACATGCAACTGCAGGCAGTCAGACAAAGAGGTTTGAGTTACTGCTGCCAACCCCTTGCTGAGATCTTGTACGGGGCCAAGTAGCACAAGTAGTTTTCTGAGGAACTCTTGTGGCTCCAGACATGTCTGTGCTCTACAGGGCTTTTCACAGAAAAGTCCATTTCTCCCCAGCCAGCCAGAAAAGCCAAAAACCAGAGTTCAGTATCTGATAAACTAAATGACAATAGCCTGGGAGAGCAGTTTATGCATAAAAGCTGTGGGTTCCATTTCTATCCTTTCTGTAAATCCATACTCCTTACATCTCTTTAATCAACTTACAAACTAAAAAATTTTTAACTAACTGCTTCTACTTTCCTCAACAGCAGTTTCCAAATCATCCAAAACAGTATTTGAACACTAAGGTAACAGGAGAAATCCTACCTTACTACACCTTTAATAGCACTAGAAATATCTCAGTTCAAGAAAAATTGCAATAATGCCCCTCTAAGGATTATACGCAGCCAATAACTTATCATTACCAAAACATACTTTAGAAGGGGATGTATACCAGCATCCAGCTAGTGTAATTTCTGTAGTTTTTTATTCCTATGAGCCTGCACAAGGGCTCACAAACACAATTTAACACAGTAAGCTTCTAACACTGCTAGTGAAGATATCAGGGATATCATAAACCCTCTGAGATTACAGCAATTCTCAGACACAAAAAGGCCCCAGGTTTATCAGTATTTTAACAGTAGAATAATTTTTACAAGGTTTGAAATTGAAGTGTTATCGCATTAAACCTAAAGAACTGTTATATTTACAATAGTCAATACCTTAACATCTAGCCAGCTGGGCTATCTCCCTTGTTTAAATACAACAGTTCTCTCTTTCTAAATAATTATAAATTAAAGAAACAAGAAAATCCTTCAAGAACAGCCAGACTTAAGGAATTACTTCTTCTAACTCAATACCCATAGAATAATTGTTGTCAGGTATGGGCAACCAACAACAAAAACCTCCAGAAAATCTGCTCCCAGATTTTTAATTAGTAAAAATGTGCTGCTGCCAAACGAGTGTGCTGGGATGCTTTCAGTGCTCTCTCCCTCTGCACCAGATGCTGTTTGTTCTGATCAGAATTTCTCACATGAGCCCTACTCTGTGCAGAAGTTCAATGGGCCACCATGAAGGGCACCACCAAGGACTTTCAAAAGGAGAAGCAGATGTGAATTTAGTGTATAATTATTTGCAATAACACTATCCACGATACCACCCAGGGATGCTTAGCAGCATGCAGTTTAACCAATGTAAGATTAAACAAAAAAAATGCAAAATTTGGCTGTTAGCTTCACAACTCCATTCCCTGATAAACTAGAGATTAACAAGTACAACCAGAAGGGCACCACACACCTGTGCTGGGTCTAGCCAGTATTCCCTCAGAGCGAGCAGGTCTTAAAACATAATTAAGAGGAAAGCCCTTTACAAGAGCACTACTATTCCTCTTCACGCACCTACAGAAAACAAAAGCACACACGTGCATCAAGGACATCTGCCATGCCTAGTTCCAAATGTTAATTCAGCATGGTCCATATTGAGCTGCTCTGAATGCTATCAGTTAAAAGAATGCAAAATACAGCCCACTGCCATCTCCTCAGAGCCCTCTGGTTGGTGGGAATGGTGGTGTTGGGACCTGACAGTTTTCCCTCCCTCTGAGCTGAGCAAACCCTGCTCCTGTTGTCTCCCCTTGCACATCAGCTCCAGCCCCAGTCATTGTGGGGACCCCACCAGACTCAATCCTGTTTGTGAACCCCTACTCCACAGTTATTTAGAGCTGAGCCCAGCATTGCAGGTGGGGCCTGGAGAGAGGCAGCCAGCAGGTCCCTTGCTGTCACCTGCTCCTTGTCCTGCTCCTGCTGGTGCAGCCCTGGTTTGATCCTCATTGATTGCTTGTCGTTCGCCTCCTTGAACCCTCACTCTGAGCATGTAGGCTGGAGAGACACTCTCAGAGAAGACTGAACTGAAGAATTCAAGCGTCTCAGCCTCATTTGTGTTGGCTGCTACTAATTTACCCAGTCTAGTCAGCACAGGTCCACATTGTCCTTGCTTATTCCTGTACTGTTAAAGCAATAGAAGATTTTTGGGTGGTCCTTGGTGTCCTTTTTTTCTTGTCCCTGAGCTCCAGGTATACTTTGACTGTTCTGACGCCATCCCTACAAGTTTGGACAATTCCTCCTTTGTAGCCTGTTCCTGCCTTCACCTCCTGTATGCTGCCTTTGTACTGCAGCTCAGTCGCAAGTTTCCCTTCAGACAGTTGGGTCAGTCTCCTGTTATGTCTATTCATATTCCAGGACATACCATTCTTGTGCTTGGAGAATGCTGTCCTTCAAAACTTGGCAGCCTTCCTCAGCAGATTTACTCTTCAGAACTGCCTTCCATTGTATCCCACCTACCAGCTCCCTGAATAAGCCCAAAATCTGTTCTCTTGAAATCTACGGTCTGTACTTTTCTACTTGCCTTTCTCACCTCCATCAGGATTTTGAACCCACCATTTCACTCCCTAACTGATTGTCAGCAAAAATCACAGTGTTTATTGAGCATCCCATTGATAACACTAGCCTTGCCTCTAAGAAAGTCAGGATTAATCACTGGGCCTGCTTAGCCCCCTCAGGCAGAGCTTTGGAAGTCTACAAAGACCTCACATTCAACTGAGCCAGGATAACACCACCAGTGGTGATGACAAACCTCCGCTTGTAGCTATGGAGTATTCCCTCACTGAGTAATACCTTGAGTAGCACCCAGAAATTAGCACTTCCTGACAAAATTATATGTTTTCAATTCAAACACTGAACATTATCCTCTAAGATACAGTCGAGACACAACAGGACAATGTCCATCACAGAATCTATATCCATTCATACCAGGAAGTGATCTTCTGATGAAATATATACCCCACTATATAATTAATTTAACAACTACCTTAGGCAGCTAATGTAGTTGTAGTAGTCACTAATCAACACCTATTGACCCTAAGCCAACATGCTGCATTTTCCTTTTCTTTAATTAAATGCCAAGCCTAACCTTTACACCATCATGTAAGGGACTGAATGTAAAAAGTCACTTAGCAGATAAAAGGTTATTTTCTTCTAGAAAGGTACTCACCTTGGAATGCTTGTCAGGTAGGTCAGGACATTCTGGAACTCTTTTTCAGGGATCTCACTGAAAGCTGGATAGTCTGGAAAGGTGATAACAGGGCAGCCATCTCCCCCTCTTCCACCTATAAAAGAAACAAGCAGCAAGCTTGTTTACATGCACATTTCTTTACCTAGATTACAATTGCCCAGTAAAGAAACTATTTTTTTCCCCCTTTCGTGTAGGACTCGTCATAAAACAGTGTTTTTTCTTAACAGTCCATTTTTCAGAGCTTACAAAGTTTTAAAGGAACTTGTTAAACTACATTGACCACATTAACTTTGTTCTGTACTAATGCCTTGGCTCCTGGGAAAACAGTTTTGACACCAGGTGGCAGTGCATTTTTCTTTTGATAAATTACAGCTGCATGTAAATATAACCAATTTGGAGAAAGAAATGAACTAATTTAGAAAAAAAAAAGTTAATTCAGAATTAAGTAGGTGAATCTCCATCGTGAACTCAACTCAACCTTCTTACTAGTTTGAACTCATTCATGCAACATCCCCTCTAGCCTGACCAATTGGCTGCTTTGCTTCTAGGATGGTCTAAAAGACGCAGAACATTAAAAGAAATGGGTGTAGGTGTTTCAAATGAGATTTCCCATTTTCAGATTATGTACAAAAGGTAAAGCAGAGCTTTTTTTACTGTACCTATGCTACAGTAGGGCTGCTGATGAGCTACATATTGTTATCTGTATCTTTTCTGGCATTTGCACCACTGGATAGAATTCGCAAACAATGCTTCTTAATGAGCTTCAGACACATTTTTTACATGCAAAATGTAATTTTTTTTTTTTAAAAACAATAGTAATGTTTCATGTCTTAAGCAAGTATATTGTCATAAAAACAGACAGGACAAGGGGCTCACTGAGCCCTAAGAAATGCATGAAGTTTACAGTTTGGTTGTGGCAAGAAAGAACACATTGCTGGGAAGTTATCTTTGCTTCACACTTGAAAAAGAAGAAAAAACAATTAAAAATTATTGTTGTAAAGTAACAAAGATATTTTTTCTGGCCTTAAAATCCAATAATTGTGCAGAAATCAGCTGTAAACTGTATTAGCAACATCAATCAAAGACAGCGATTTGTGAAGATTACAGTGTGCTATTACCCACTCCCAGTGCATTTGCATCCAACCTCACCAGGGAGAGAAATGTTTGAGCTCAGATACATTTGATAAAAGAAACCACAACCTCCTTCCAAACAACGTGTAATTAGACGAGCTCAAATAGTATCCTTATGTTAATTTGTGGTGAATCTGACTTCAATCTACCAGTTTACAGGCAATATGGTGCTGCCACTATGAAGCTCTTAAAATTAAAATATATGAGTAAATAATGTGCTCTGGATGTGTTTAATAAGCAACAACAAAATACAACTATTATGCAAATATCACAAATTTGCAAACGTGATGTTTATGACACATCCAAACATGGCAACATTAAGTCAAGGGAGCTAATTTTAGCTATATAAATGTTCACAACACAAATACAAGTTAAGATCAATTTTGATTCTATTATTTTTTGTTCTACCCACACTCGCAGGACCAAAGCATTTTCTTCTCTCATTCAAAACATTTTTCAACCATGATACTGATTATTTCTGTTGCTCACGAGGTGTTCTGCTCTCTCTAGAGTATCTATTTTTAGGTACAATTATACATTATTTGCTGTATCCCCACTGGTTACTTGCTTTGTTCTACTTAATTTCTATAAATAGGATATATGAAACAAAAGAAGAAGAACAATAGACTTGCAGGACATGTCCTAAAAGCAGAAGCCTGGACCATGACCTTCAGGAAGTTCCCATACCACCACTGATTGTCCAGGGAAAATTGAGCCATCCTGCCTTGACACTGCCTATTAATTTTCAGTTTCTAGTGCAGTCATCTCTGGTTATCTTGGGTTTAGATGACTCTCTCCTGCCATGTGCTCTTAGAAGATCGTTGTTCACTGATTATCTTTTTCTCCAGTGTTTTCCTGCTGGGACACTTGAGCACAAATGTACCTTCAAACGCTGCTCAACTGCTTTTCCTTATCACAACCTCGTTGTTCGGAAGAGTTTAGGGCAGAGCGACCCCAAGTGCAACACATAATAAATACTGTAAAATTTCAGCTTTAACAATACTGACCTATAGAAGGTGCTTTCTATATTGCTATTTTACGTGGCCATCAGTGGAAGACAGGTCACTCTAGCAAAGCAGTGACTACTTACAAACAAGCATTTGACACAGCAACCTACAGAAAGGGCATGGGAAATAAAGTAAAGATCCTGCATATTAATTGTGTTTGTACTAAGTAAAAGCAGTAGGTGGGTTCATTTTTTAGTGCCCCTCATTTTTATAATGAACCTGATGCAACAAGGAATTATTGTTTCCTTTAGTTACAATTGCTTTTTCTTTCTTCACCTCTGCAATAGCAGCATTACAAAGCTTATTCCTAAATTAGCTGTGCCAAATGTGATTTTCTTGCCTTCTCCCAGAAGTAAATCAAGCTACAGAACTTAGAGGAAGGAGATAAAAGGGAAAATTTCAGAAGCTAAGCTGGGTTTTTTTATTGTTGGTTTTGGTTTTAGTGAGAGGGAAAGCATTCAAGTGACAAAATCGAGCAATTTCACTTCTCTCATTCTTGAAATGAAGGTTTAAGACTTTCCAGCATCTCAGAATTATATACACCCAGTTACAGAAAAGGACACGTAAACTATTATGAAAATAATTCAATTTGTACAGAGTAATTTTTAAAATGAGTGACTGGAATTTTAATTGCTATTCAAAAAAGCAGTAATTTAACTGTAATATTTTAATAGATTCAGGTCAGCTGGTAGAGTGACAGTGTCTAATTACCTCATTCATAACCATTGGAAAAATCACCTCTTTCTCACTGCCCTGTAGCTCACAGTCCTGAAATTCCAGCCACAGCTGTTGAACAGCCTTAACTTATTTGCTGGGCAAGTTCTGTCCACAAGGGCACACACAAGACCCTTCTCCCATTTCTAGGCTTAAACAGGGATGCACTGACCTATACAATTGGAATTTAACAGTTTTATGGGTTATTAGGACAACCAAGTATCTGAGAGCATTGAGAGCATTTTCTTAGTCTAACCTCAGTCTTTTTTTAAAATCTAAATTTCTGAAAACCCTCTTATTTTTGTTAAAATAAACACTGTTGTGACTATGCAAATGTCAGGTTGGATGGAGCTTTGAGCAATCTGATCTGGCAAAAATCCTTACCCATAGTGGGGCAGGGTGGGCAGACTAGATGATCTTTAAAGGTTTCTTCCAACCCAATCCATTCTGTGATGCCATGAAAATGTTGGAAAATATTCTGCATTATTCTTTACGAACTATTAAACAAATGCCACTTCAGTGCCAGCTTTTGTTTACAGTGAAGAACAGAAGAGAACACATCAGTCCTTAAGCAAGTGCAATCAGTCCACACACATTTTACCCGAAATGACTCCTTAGAATTACTTGAGACTTGTCTCATAATGTGCAGCTGTAAGAAACATTCTGCAACGGAGGCCATTATTACTTTTCAGTCTAAAAGTGGAAACATCACAGAAGCAAAGAGTACTGAAATTTATGCCTGCAATTAAGTAAAATAAAGACACCACACCACTTTAAATCAAGCAGATCTGCTTCCACCCTAGTTTTGTGAGCCTTCATTAAAGGACAACTTTGTTCTTAACTCACCTATACTTTGGCAGCCTATTCAACTGAAACTTCTTCAACAGATTTAGTATCAAATAAAACATAAACTACCTCTCTAAAATGGAAATTTTTCCATGGCTAAACCTCTACAATTCTAGTAAACCTTCAGCGGGGTGGAGCTCTTCTAAACAGATCGACATGCCTTGGTCTAAGGCCAGTTTTCACAACAGAGATAGTCCTGCACATTTTAAAAACATGTTGAATTGTAGTAGCTCCACAGGTTAAGCAGCAAAATGACTTAACTGTGCTCAAAGTATAGCACTTCATGTTCCTAAATTTTGAATGCAATTATCACAAACAGTAACACCAACTGTTAAAATTATGTCGGCTCAGCATCGTGGTCTCATGTATGAAAGGATTGGAAACATTATCCTTTGAATATCCTTTGAATATTCGCTACTGTGAGACACGACAGGTAAAGTTCACCTTAAGTCTAGATAATTTAGCCTTTATTCTTTATATTCTGCTACATCTCACTTTTCCCAACACAGTCGCAATCTCTTTTTTTTTCACTAAGCAGGTTGGGTGATAGAAAAGCACCGAGGAAATTGCAACAGTATTTTACAGAAACTCTACTCAAGACACACATTAGTGACCTGGTATCTAAAATTAATCTCAAGTGAGAAATAATTAGTATTCTTCTCAATTTAAAATGGCATTGACAGAGAAAATTACAAACCCTCTGAATTGTACAGCTGCTAAAAATCACACACCCCATGCACATAGACATGGAGAAAAGGATAATTCCCCACAACTCTGTGAAAGATATACTAGTTGTTTGGGATTTCATGTATGGCCAGTGAAATTTGGCAGCAGCAAAGAGATTGCTCAGACTTCCAGGAAAGATGAGTAAGGGATTATTTTGTAATATTTCCCTAATTACCTTTTGTTATGCAGAATACTCTCAAAGGCACTCTGACCAACCCCACAAAAAAGAAGTGAGGAAGTTGGATACAATTAGATGTTGAAGCAAGGAGGTAAGGTCTTCTGGCTTGAATCTTTAATGCAAATGAAATAGTATTTGGACTGTAAGAAAAAAATACAATCTTTATGTTGATCAATGTGCACACACAAGATTAAAGAGCATTTCCTTGTTAAATGTCTCAGATCTACAACTTTAGTTCAAAAGACCTAGCTTAAAAGGAACCTTGTTTGCAGTCATGTCAAAAGTGAGGTCCTCATGTGAATGAGAGAAATGCTTACTTCAGATTTTTCTTTACTGTTGTGGTGGCTCAGCTATTATGCTTTTGTTTCTGATAAAGAACTTCTCCTTTCTACTCACATAATATACTTAACTGGAGTACTCAGAGTATCTGAAATTACATGTGGACTTCAAAGAGGCAGTGGATAAAAGCTTCATAGTATAACCTTTGCAAAGAAAAAGAAAATTAAGAAGAATTTATTAAAATGTCCTTTTCTTGAAACGTGAGAGAAGTTTTACCCATGTAACTTTGCAAGCTGTATTTTGCCCAGGCTGATCAGCAGCAAGTATAGTGGCTTAGAAATCAGATTGCAATAACTAAATTTCTACCCAAACATGTTTGAACTGGAGATCTCTTTGCCAAGGATTCACTGTTTCCGCCCCCTCCTCCTCCCCCGCCCTTTCTTTACTACTTTTTTGGTTTGATTTATTAAAAAAAAACACTACAGAACCTGGGTTTAGCACAGTGAATATAAAACAACAGTTAAGCTTACATGTGTGCAAGGGAAAAACTGCTAAGCCATACCTCTTCCACTGTCCATACACAACATAGATACTATCTATATTATACCAGCAACAAAAATCAAGCTGATATTTTTAACTAACTGTTGCAATGTATACAGTACAGGATCCACTCAGAAATTCTCAGGCATAATTTTACAGACTCAGCTACTGAGTAGCTGAAGTAGCTACCCATAGCTACTTCAATGGGAACAGTTTGACCACTGAGGTATTGTCAGGTCATTTCCACAGAGAAGAGAACAAGAGCACAGTGAAGTAAATAAAGTTACAGAGAATGAGAATGAGAAGCTTATTATGTAGAATGATAAAGATATAAGCATATATATGCTTATATTTATAAGCCAAAGATATAAGCATTTTGAAAGCTAGTACCAGTGCTAACTTTTTCAATAGCAGGAAAAACAACCAGGAATCAATAGACAAAAATGCAAATACCATAAACTCATATTTGAATTTCCTTTAATGAAAATACTTTGAAGTTGTTCAGTGCGTAAGAGGCATTCAAAAGAAAGTGAGTTGAAAACAACTGGTTCAGCACTTATGGTGGCCAAGATTCTCATTTGCACTTTACATAGCTTGAATGATTTAAGATGCATATCAGCATACACACCTGTCTGCATGCTCTTCTTCATCTACATTTATTTTAATACACCTGCACACTGCAATGGCAGATAGACAAAAGGTTGGGTGGGTATGAAAGTCACACAGCAACTTCCCAATCATGGAAAGAGAAAAAAACATACTTATGAAAGAAAATATAAAATGTGAATGAAAGACTGTAATGAATACATAAGGAATACATTTTCCAGAGACTTTTAAGTGGACCTTAGAACGCCCTTCATGGGATAAAAACCAAAACCAAACAAATAACCAAAAAAGCAGAGACCCTTTTCAATGCAGAAGAAGAAGTGGTTGCACGAGTAGTAACTAAAGGGATAAAATGGTGAGACAGCAGAAACAACGAACCATGTAGACAGGATATTTAAAATAGCCTAGCAACAACAAAAAAGAGTAACAATTCTAGCAAAGATAAGGACCTTGTTCCATAGAAAGAAAAAACTTCAAGGCAAAAAGTAAACAGCTGTGCCTGAGGTAAAATATTAACTTTGCGGGTTATAAACTTGCTGTGTGAATGACTGATTAAAAACCTCATCCACAGCCAGCAACTCCATTAGATTTAAGCTGAACACCTGACTGCATACTCACTGCTGAGCAAGAGCTAGTCTGTAGGAGTTAGCTAGCACCTTGATTTCATTGCACTTAGCTCTATTTACTAACAAACTGAAGCATTAATGTAAGTTTTTACATTAATTTGTTGCATTTCAAGTCTAATTTGGATGTCCCTGCAGCACTTCCATTATAATCTAACAGAATGAGGGATGTGAGTAAGAAGTGACCCCAATTTCAACCAAACTACAGAAACTAGCTCAGGAAGGGCTACAGCCTTTAACCACAGATGTAGACTAGGTTTCATTCACTATTCAAGCAAGTGTCCCATGAGACGTAAATACATCTTATTAGAGAAATTAAAGCAATTCTCAAGTACATGTTACCTTGTTGTTAAAAAGCCAAAAAATAAAATCAGAAATGCATCTAAGATGGTCACCAATACCTGCAAAGATGTTATCTACCAAAGGCATTCATAATCTATGGATTTTCATTTTAATGACTTTTATGCCATGTCCTAAGATTCTATTTTCAGGGCAGCTTAGTAATAAGCAAAAATGTCCCATTCATGCACACTGTGAATGTCTTAAGTGGTCTTAGAGCAAAGCCACTCTTAAGAACATCTGCAACAACAAAAATGTGCATAAATCAAGTATCAAAATATTGCCCCTGTTCCTTCACTCACAGAATCTGCAACACCACTGGATGGTACAGAACAGAGAACTAACCATCAGCATCCTATAAGAGAATATTAGGATAAAAGAAGTGAAGTCCAAAGTGAAATGGTCAAATTGCCCAAGAATAATAAAATACAAGAGAGAATGTAGTCACAGCAATGCAGCTGTTCTACTATTTCAGGCAAACAAAACAGACTTCTAATAGACTGAGTATGACTTAAATAGAAGAAAATAGAATGAGGAACAGCTGCTCTTACTAAGCTCCACTGCATGATGGATTTAATGAGTGCTGAAGACACTTGTGGACTTGTGAACTCAACAACTCATGTACTGTACTCACCAGTTACCCCCCCACACTTCAGAGGGGCAAAATATAAACCCTATTTAGAGTTTCCTAGATAGGCTGATTCTTGCATAACACTGTTACAAGACATTTTCTGCCCTTGGATAAGGAAGAGCTTGGAAGTCAAAACGATAAACTGTCAGAGAAGAATTGTAGCTTAAACACTGTCATCTCAAATGGAGCATGAAAGGCCAGTTCCATAAAGAAAATATCCTTATTTCCAAGTGCTAAAACCACCCCATAGAAAACAGATACTACCCCAGACCCACACTTAGTTTAACTTGTGTGGCAGGAATAAATCATAATTAATAGTTAATTAGGAGTACAACAAGATTCAAAGAGCTCTTGCCAAGCAAAGCAGTACATTGCTTCATACCCCTGTGTCTCTTGATCTGATACAGGGAGGAGATTCAAAGGGGGAGAGAGCAGATACGGAGTTCAGCTTCAGCCCAGAGAGGGAAATCTCCTTTATGCTGAAGGACACAGAGCAGCTCTGCAAAGCCACTGATGCTCTCTCCTTCTATGTATTGGAGGGAGAGCAGGGCTGGAACTCCAGCAAGTTAGCTGCTGCATGCCTGCAAGAGCTTTACGGGCAGGAAGACAAGGAGAACAAACAGAAGCGTATCAGACATCTTCCACACAGCCTGATCAGTGAGCGGAGACACTATTTCCTGTTGCCCATTTTCAGTCAGCCATGGTCCCAGCATGGAAATAGGCCAGGCTCAGCAACCAACACTTGCATGGCACAAACATAGGCCTCCATCACTTACCCAGCACAGGTTATCCAGGGACAAAGACTCTTTGTCCTGGGGGAACATGGCTGTGCTGCTTTTAGAGACAGCTTTACACCTCAAAGCAGGTTCCTTTGCAGAAGGCAGTTGGTGATACCAAGCCAAAAATTTTGTCCAGAACCTGATGCTGCACTTTGACCCCAGCACTGAGGCTACAGGGGAACACAGCACCGTGGTGTTCACTCCATCACTTTGGTCAACACTAAGGTGTCAGCTTGGGCTCCAGTATCAAACATGATAGCAGAGCCAGTAGCAACTGGGGCTGTGAGCTGAGGACTGCAAGACCATAGCAACCACCAGCACATCCATGATGCAATCTCCAGTTAACTGGACAACTAAATATAATTTTAAAATTTATATTATACTTCTAAAAAAATCTTTTAATAAATTCTTAAGTCCTGATAGTCTTCATTTCGAGTTACTCATTAAATATTAATTTCTCACATAAGAGATCTCTGAGACTGTGGAAGGACAACAGACAGAACCACGTATCTAAGTAATGTCTAGAGGAGGGAACACCGTAGTCTTACCTGACAGATAAGCAAATTGTTTCTTTAATTGGTCTTGAATATCTGCAGCATAGAGGGGAATGATATCCTGATGCATGATTTCATCTGTGGAGAGACAAACAGATTTGCATTGCAAAGTCATTTTATGTAAAATTTCACATTAACAAAAAAAAAAATCATCCCTAGAACACAAAACACTCAGAAAAGTGTCCAAGTTTTGAAAAATATGTGGAAGTCTTTGGAATCTTTCAAGTGTTTGCTAAGGGCAAACTTCTCTTTGAACAGCATACTGATAAAAGAGCAATGTAGATTTACTGACAGTCTGAGGCAATATGAGACTGTCTGTGAACAAAACACTGTAGAGCTCTTATTCCTCCAGGAATGACATTAAACAATGGGGGGTTTACACATAAAATTCAATTTTTATTAAAATCTTCTCAACTTGTGCAAAACCAAGAAACTTATGATCCCTCTAGCCTGTTGTTCTAGTGTTCAAATATCCGAAGACAACAGTGTTAAATAAGACAGGTAGGACATGCTTAAAAGTACATCCTCACACTGAAAATACACACACATTCTACCTAAACACTGAAAAGCAATGCTTAAGCTTTTATCTCAGCCCTTCCACTTCAGCTTAATAACAACCATATTGCTTTCCTGACCATTTTCTGCCACAGTATTTGAGCAGAAGCATTTCCCACAGCATATTTCCAGAGATCAGACAGAAACCTGAGTTTTGTTGATCCCAATAAAGACTGCATGACAGAGTTGACTCATTCATTAAACCATAGTCTCATTTTTTTACAAGGAAACAAAAAGTTTTACTCTTTTGCAGTACCTAAAATTGTATTTTTAGCCTCATTGAAAAGTAATGAAGAGATAACATAGGCTTTTCCTTACTTGGTTTTGAACATTTCTTTTAATCTGACATTGTACTGGCATTGAAGTTTTGGTTTTTCATGTATATTGAAATGCCATTGAGATAGACTCCAACCAGACACTCAGAGCTGTGAATATGCACAGGAAAAGTAAGCAAAACCTAAAACTGATGTAAGGTTAAGTATCATCTGCATTTAAGTGCAAGCCGAAGTAGAGCTCTGGCCCTCGAGGGACTCGTTATCATTGAGATCTTCCAAATGGTAGATCGTGAACAGACAGACACTTGCTTCCATAAGCAATTCTCATATATGTAAAATTCTGAGAACTGCAATTATTTGAGAACAGCAAAAAAGCCACTTTCAGTTACTTCTTCAAGATAAGCAACAACTCATACTGTGGAACAGAACTTCTCTGTTTTCTGTTGTCCAGTCAGGCAAAGGAAGACCCATGACTACTTTCAAGGTCACACACTGATCAGAGCTATTTTTCTGCATCCGGTGAACTGCTGCCTGCTCAGAAGACCTCTGCATACCATGCTGTCAAATCCATAAGTAGATATGTTTAACTGTCAAATCATATTTCACCCAGACCTTCAGTTATGTCATCATCTTAATGTTTTCAAGAGAACACTGAACACAGATCTTTCAAAAGTCCAATCTCAGATAGCCAAGTAATTCCCAGAAGAGAAACACCCCACACAAAATAAAAAAGAATTCAGATTTTATTTTTGATGTCTCTGCTTTATAACATAAGGAGCCCTCCTGCAGCATTGTTTAAGAAACTGATTCTGCAAACCAATGCCTGCAGGTGGACCCATTTACCTGAATACAAACAACTACAGGATCAACACCTATATTTTGGTGGGAGTTTGGAAAAGGGAAAATAATGTAATTATTCTGCAATATGCCATCCTGCCTAAAGTCACAGGCAGAAATTATTTTTATCGTTGCATAGTATTGCACCCTAAACATGTAATAAAGTAGTAATGTTTTTCGTAAGTACTTACATGACATACAACATTCAAGCAAGCAAAACATTCATAAGAGAAACTTCTTTGTGTTTCCCAGATACATAATGATCATTATTTCCTCATGCATCCACGTGATCAATTACACTCCGATCCTGACTTGTGCCATGTGGAATATGGAGTCTAGATTTGATTGCCCCAGCATTCCCTCTGATAGGAGGAGAAGCAGCTTTTGCAACCCACATTGGTTAGCCCCATAACCTTGTGTTCAAATACTGCTTCACTGCAAACGCAGTATTTTCCTTCCCCTGGTTTTAAACTCATTTTGACCCATATTTAGGAGCCTGTTTGTTTGCAATTGGAGTAGCAGCACAATGTGGCTGTTCAGACAGCAAACATCCAGAATCCCTTCCTGCTATGCTCTCCTCCACCAAAGCACATTTCATCTTGTTCTTGCTGATTCAATTTCACAACATACTTCTACAAGCCAAGTATGCATTAAAATCTGAGGTGATTTTTAATAATTTAAAACAACTGAGATAAAAAGTAGATAAAAAAGGCAAGAAAATACAAGTCTGGAATTGCTGAACTCGTCATATCCAGCAGCTCAACTGGATACACCTGAACCCAATATCACTGACCATAGATTTAGCAAAAAATCCCTCTCCTATACCTTGTTTTCCTTCAAAGGAGATGCAGTTGTAAGAACTCATTGCTCTGCATTATTTCCTTCACATTTAGCATTGCTCTAGAAAAGAGAGCTCATCACGGTTTGTTTGGGGTTTAATCTGATTTCACTTAAATGTTGCCCCTCATTACTTGAATATGCTATTTCTTTAACAGGATAAGGCAACAAAAGGCACACATGCTAAACAAACTGTGAGGGCACAGGCTTCTTACCCTAATGGCCTTTGGGGAAAATAATTTCTTGGAAGTATTCTTTAAATAGAGAACTTGCCACCTGCTACATACTTTAGGGACAATTTCCATTTTTGTAAAGCTAATTAAGTGCACATTAAAATACAGAATTACTGAAAATCTGTTCACTGTTTTCTAACAAATTTTTCTAGGATCAAACTCCACTTCCACTTGGATGGATTAAGATTCACACAGCCCATTATTTTCCCTGTTCTACCTTTACTACTTTACATAGTATTTTCAAAATAGAGACCTAAAGGTCTGTCTTACTGTATCCAAAATCCATAGTTGAAAAAAGTTGCTCATATCAAAACATGCAAGAATATCCAGTCTTTCTTGTGGAGCTCATTTAAAGAGTTTGCCAGACTAGCTTGCTTAAAAGAAAGCCCCCAGATTTTTAGTGGTAAGGAAAAGTAAAATAAGGTTCTCTAAAGTTATTACTGCTTTTTTATTATTAGTTTTTTAAAAACAAACATTTAATAGCTCGTAATGCACAAAGATTTTTTCTAAGCTGACAAGTGGAGGTTCTTTAAAAAAATCCACATTATTTAGTATTTAAATTATAAATGTAAGAGAGGACAGGAGTGTCATCTTACTAACATAAAGGAATCAGTGAAATGTATGGTTCTTATTACAAAAAAGCCTTTCTAAAAATGTGAACCACAATTTTACAGATATATAATTTTTTAATTCAATTTTAAATCTTGTTTTGATAATCCTGTCTCAATGATGGAAGATGATGGCTTAGAAGGGCCTGACCCCATCCCATCAGAGGCACCTGACTGCATTTCAAATGAAGCAGGATGACAGATTTAAGCACGAGGGCACAAAGATAACTTGTGCTTGAATTACCGGGTGCCAGTAAGCCCCGAAGAAACCTGGATATGAGAAAAAGATCAATGCCACTGAATTCAAGAATTTCCCTTATTGGTAAAAGGCTCCTCTTCCCTTTCAGATCAAACTGAAACTCATCATCATTTGGAGTTTGTCTGACATGCCAAAGCAAACCCATTTTCATAGAAGACAATGCTGGAGGGAAGCCTAAACTGACAATACCTACACAAATCAGAAGGAAGACTCCGGACATGACTTGTGAACCTCTTGTAATGGTTTAATCCAATTCCCAGTGAGCCAGCTGGAATTACACCACCCTTTAAGTAGTTCTGCAGGAAATTCTATGGCCATTACTTTATACCAACTTGAAAGCCAAACTATTTGTACACATCCGGACACAGTTATGCCTTTCAGCACAGATCCCAGTAGCACACCAGAAAGCAAACCCCAAATAATTTTTGCCCCCCTCCTCTTTCTTGCTGAGTCTGCAGGATTTTCATGAAAACATGTCTATGGCTTCTCTGAAATTCATGCCTTAAATTGAAGAAATGTATTTTTCTCAGTTTTGTTTTGCTTCTCCTCTGGAACAGCTAACCCACTCAAAGAGTTTTATGAAGGGGATCTTAATTTGAAAAATCTCTTCATTAAACCACCCTCCCATCTGGTAATTATAAATGCAAGATAATGACTTTCAGAGCAGCCCCTCCATCTCTCTTAGCCCCAAGGCAAACCTTTCATTTCCTCATTCTTCCCTCTTCATCTTTGCCCCCCGACCACCATCACTAACAGTCAGCTCCTTTGTGCAGCCCCCAAAGGAGGAAGGACCAGAGAAGCAGAGCTGGTGCAGATAGCCCTCTTCCACACTAAGCCACATAAAACTAATGACCTAGTCAAGATTCCAAGCAAGCTTTCCAGCTTTTAAACTGAATTTTAAAAATTGTTGCTGATTAGTGACCACGCCTGCAAGCTCTGTGCTAGGTGTGCTCTGGCAGCACAGGCGAAGACTGAGCTCTTCAGGTCCTTGTGCTATTTGTAGCCATGCTGGCCTGATGACAGGAATTTATGTAAGTGTTCGTAAACTAAGATTTAAAACCTCACCAGCTGAAAATACCTTCAGGAAGAGTTCATTTCAATTTCATTTGATTGTCATTAAAATGATTGTTCAGGAAAAGTGAGTGATTAAACTTTTGGAGTTTTCATGCAAAACACAGTTCTCTACTGAGCTGTAGTTGGAAAGAAAATTATCACCCAGGCAAAACAGTGCTCTTGCAACTTGTGTATTTCTGGTGAGCTAAAATATACCAAGCAAGCAGGAAATACAGGCTCTTTTTCTCCACTAGCATCCCAGTTATTAGCACAAATAGATATAAAAAAACCTAGTGCTCCAAACAGCTTCATACGTCATTGAGTGTCCAATAAACATTTTAAATTACATAGTTATGTAAGAATTATACTTGTAAAAGCTTTACAGTCTACATTCAAGTTACATCTCCTGTTTTCTCTCCTAGTCAGAGAAGACAATTTCCTCTCACGAGCTCTGGTACATAAAACAGATCCTCAAGTTGACATACTTTTTCTTTTACAATAATTATGCTTTATACATGTTCCACTTCTGCAGCATTGCATTTGCATCAGTACATTTTCTAGGACTCTATGGCCTATTGCCACAATATGCACAGAACAGCACCATTATGTACCCAGTGCTCCAATAAGGCCAGGCTGGACTCCCAAGCATCTTCAATGATAAGTAAGGATCCAGCCAAGTCAAGACATGGAAGTGGTACTGCCAAAGAAAATCTAAAACCTTAAGAGAGTTCCCTCTATTATAAGCCCATGCAGCATGGACACAGGAACCTATTGTTAGGGTTGTTTTTCAATGTCTTGTGCCTCAGAAGCCCTGACAGATCTTCAGAGAAGTCCATGATATTGCTGCAGCGCCTCCAACAATTCCTAAATTTTGGTAATACTTAAATTGTTTCATTGAAATGAAACTTGTTAACTCTGCTTGGTTAAGCATACCTGAAGAAGACCACAACTACTTAGAAGACACACAAATTAGTCCCAAAAGGCTGCAATTCCAGAATTTAAATAGGGCGCAGGAACTTGTGGATTAAAAAACAAAAACAAAAACCCCAACACGTTTGTATTATACAGATGCCCACTGAGCCCCCTGCTTTACTCAGGTAATTTCTGCTTTCTGTAATTACAATTAAAAAATATCCACCTGTTTCTTCCTTGAGATCACGGAGTTAGAGACTTGGCACAGGACAATCAACAAAACTATGAGGACGATGGTTTGGTTTCAGGTGGGGGGAGTTTAATCACTGATCCTTCCTTAAAAAAAAGCATTTTGAGGTGTACAGCAAATGCAGTGTTGTTGGCCTGGCACAAGATGGCAGGAGGTGTAACAGTTCCCATTTTCCTGACTCAAATAATGAAATACCTGCTCGAAAGCATACTCTGAGAGCCAACCGAGACTTCACTTTCTTTCAAACTCTTATCTAAAATTTTTGGAGGCCACTTATCATGCATGTCAAAGAATGTACCTGTTTTCCTTTCTCCTGTTTCTTCTTACACCTCTCCTATTGTATAAGGCAAACAAGTTCTTTGTCTTATTTTGCCTAAATAATAGCACCTCAAAGCACAAACGTCAGAGGTAATACAATCCCCTCTCTTTCATGTGTAATAGATGTATTCACAGGATACTACAAGTGCTAAATACTACAGCTTCTTCCTCCACTGCTTCATCAGTCACACTTATTTGACACATGGACTCTGTAGTACCACAGCTTGTCAGGGATCAGCTTTCAGTTTGAATATGGGTTACAAGAGTGATTAAACAGTAGCTAATCTGTAACTAGGAGAAAATAACATAATAATTAGAAAGTCAATCTAGGGATCAATAACAAGACCTAGTATTTCTTAGTTCTTGAAGAAAATTTAAAATAAGATAAAAGGAGTGGTGGCAGTGTTGCAATTTTGCAAGATATCTGAAAATGTTACCAGGTATATAGCATTCAATCTGTTTTGCCATGCTTTTGCTCTGTACATGCTTACATACACCTAGCCTATTTTGGTGAGAAAGATGTTCTTTGTGCTATTGTGGTAATAATTACTCCCTTCCCAAATTGAGAAGTAAGGGGAACTTACGATCATGCCACACAGCCATATTATATCATAAATTTTTAATAGCCACCAAAAGGCCTTAGAGACAAAGGGCAGCAACACTGTCAGATGTACTTACTACCCGAACATATAAATTAACCTGGTCTGTATAGCATGCTTTTCTGTTTGCAACACTAATAATGCTCTCATCTTTTTTCCAGGATGTCCTGAAGAAATCCAAGCAAGGCTGGTGAACCTTTCTCTGTTATTTCAGGATAGTTGCAGACTGCTAAGGACCATGCTTAAATATTGCCAAAACTGCAGCATTGTTAAATCCTTAATACTGCAAATCATGCTGAGTGTACAGTATAAAAATATTTCTAAAGTATAGATGTACTTAGTCACCTACAAGCAGCAGATTTTGCAAAAAACAAAGATTTTTTTTTTTTAATGGAGACATATTAAAGACTGAACAGCAGAGAATGTTTCCCTAGCCAGCATTCAAGCACTAAAAAGACAAGTGACCCAGATGTGTCTCACTTAGTACTTTAGCAAGCAAGCCTCTATGAAATAACAAAAAACGTAGATTTTTCCAGCTGCATTTAATAAGATTTAATGTCCTGAGAAAATTATTATGGGAATTTTGGTTTCTAAGTACTAAAGCCTTGCAAAGAAGAGGAAGCCGTACAAATAGAGAAGATGGAAAGATCAACTGAATAGAAGAGCCACATGTAAATTAAGGAATTCATCTTCAGTGAGCCTTAAAAACTAATGATGCACTCACTCAGCTTAAACACATATAAATTAAAGTGAATATATTTTCAGGCAACCAAGCCAAGGATTTGTCTCCATTTAAATTACCTGCTTTCAACTCCTCCTCTGCAGAAAAGTAATGTATCTCAAAGCAGATCCCAAAGCTTTAACTGAAAAGTCAACACACACACAGGACCAACTGCATGAATACCCGGCAATTCTGCTAAACAGAATGCTATTTCTGTGTGCTGTTTGGGAAGCAAGATAAGATATTAAACAATGAGCAGTTTGTTTTTTTTTTTTTTAACAAACACTTTAATAAGCGAAGTGGCAAAATCTAATTGCTTATTGTACACATCTAATCTGGAGATAAATTACAGCAATGCTAACACTTGTCAGGTTGTCAAAGAAGGGGCCGGGTTGGAAAAGACCTTCAAAGATTATCTAGTTCCAGCACCCCTACTCTAGGCAGGGACACTTCCACTGCATCAGGTTGCTCAAAGCCCTATCCATAGTGGCCTTGATCTGGGGATGGGTCATTCACAACTTCTTTGGGCAATCTGTTCCAGTGCTTCACCATCCTCAGTGTAAAAAAATATTTCTTCTTTATTTCCAGTCTAAACCTGCCCTCTTTCAGTTTAGAACTGGTGCGTCTTGTCTGTTGCTGCAGGGTCTTAAAGAAAGGTCTTTCCTGAATTTTATCATTTCAATGACATAGAGGAGGGCCATAACCAGTTCTAACTATATTTTATGGTACTTTGACACAAGAATAATTTCTCATGTAGCTGTACACTATAAACTAATGTTTTGAAAAGGGATGAAAAGCACTTCATGTGTGTGAGAGAGTGAACACTTAGCCCTTCCTTCTAAGTGGCTTATTTAGAACTGTGTACTAGTTTTCAGCTAAGACTTTTACATGAAGCTGTTAGTAAACTGTCCAGTATTTGGGACTGTGACTACACGTGACTTAGAAAGAAGAGATTGCTGAGTTCATAACCAAACTGGCTGCCCCACCTTACCACCACACCGATGACAGAGTTGTTAATGAAGCAGCTCATGAAGCCCTGTGGCCTACATCCTAATGCCACTAGAAATAGGAAACCCATCATGTCTCTCTAAAGCACTGCTAATATTAACTGTTTCACACAGCACAGAGGCAGGACACGGACATGGTTCGCTACTTTGCATGGGCAGCTAAAGAACCCTTTAGTGCAATACAGTGAGCTTTGCTGCTCACATCCAGTGTTTTGCAGGCAGTGTGGAAGAGGTTTGACAGAAGACTCCCCTCCTTTGCTTTATAGACCCCCATTTTCACCTCTTTTAGGTCTCAAATGAAGCCTCCATTCATTATCCAATCAGAGAATTTGACACGTCTGTAATGACTAATCAAGTTTTACTAAATAAAGCTCTGGGCCTTCAAGCAAGAAGCTATTTTTGATGGAAACTGCCTTGAGTGAAATGCAAAATCCTTGCTCAAAACTTAAAACCAACAAAACTCTGCCATGTTCAAACTGAGAAGTTAATATATACATCACTTACTCTGAATTAAATGAACTACATAATTTCTCTCACCTAACTAAGCATAAAGCAGGAAACAAGATTAAGTACAGTGAAAATGAACTTAGTTTGCGACAATTCTACAGGCTCTGTGGAATGGAGGTTTATAAACGACAGGTCTTCAAACAGCACTATGAGTGACTGCTCTTCCATTTTAAAAGGCTTTGGGTCTTCTGCACAACACAGAAATGCAGTAGGGCTGCATTTTGAAGATGAAAGCAAAGTAAATTAAAGAAGTTCTGTATATTTGATGCTTAGAGAAGTGCCTGAGACACAGCATCTACAAAACCATATAAGGAAAAAACCCATAAGGCTCCTTCATTTCAAATCTCTGTTTCATCGTGTACAGTGAAGAGGCAGACTTTGACCTTGAATGTCCCCAGTGGTGGGTTGTCATCTAGAGTCTCATTTACCCTCACTGGATAGCTTGCTCCTTAGACACTGGAGGCAGGTTTAAATAAACAAATGAACAAAAAAAGTTGCATCATTGGGTTTAACATGGGGATTTACTTTAAAAAACCTGTGCTGAGGTCACAGTGAGCATCAGGTTTCAGTGACATCACTGAGGTGCTCTACACAAGGGCTGTAGTGTTTATTTTAGTTTTTAAAGGACACTAAGACTTATTAGAAAGGAGTGAATGCCTTTGCTGAAACTTTGCACAGCAAAGGGATGAGAGACGACAGCCAGACACCATGGCATGGGAAATTCCAGCTGACCATGAGAAGAGCCAAGCACTAGAACAGGCTGCCCAGTAAGGCTGAGTGATCTCCACCCTTAGAGATACACAATGCTCAGATGTTTTTGAGAAATCTGCTTAGCTTTAAACTTGCTTGGAGCAAGAAGAGGAGCTAGACGGCATCCAGAGGTCCCTTCCAACCTAAATTTACTTGCAATTCTTAAGGAATTCCCAGGTGAGAAGTCCCAAACCCTACCTCACAATCCTAGAAAGAAAATAGACATTTCCAACAGTCATATCATGGCCTTACAACAAATGATCACATACAAACTAATATGTGTAATAAGTCAATATGTTGACTTTAAAAATTAATACAGTATAGTGTAAAATTTAGTTATATTGACACAGTTGCTGAATCTCAGGCTAATAAAGTCTGTCTATAACCATATGGTACAAGGTATACCAATTTTCTGAAAACCAAAATTAAAATAAAGATGGCTAAGGCAATAGTTTTTCAAAATGAAAGAGGAAATATCCCAGAGTCATGATGAATTAGTTTTGGTTTCTAAAAACAGCTCCAGCCAATAATTTATATCCTAAGGACTGCTCATAACCTACTGGGTGGGTCCCACGTTAACAACTAACAGCTTCACAAGACACAAAACTATCACCTAGTAGCAGATCCCTTTCCTGCTGCAGTACTATAGCTCTGAAGAGATCACATCATACCTGTCTCGTGGGCAAACAAGCACAGTACTGACTTGCCTTGCTTTTTTCCTTTCAGGTAAAGTTCTTAAGACCAAAATGTAACAAATGCCAGAGGATTCATCCTCTGCAACCTTCATTCCCTGAAATGCAACTCCCACATGCCACACTTGACTCCAGCAGCTGAAAGGAGCCATTTTCATTGCAAATAAGGCTGTGATAGCCAGATTTCAAGAACACTCCCTTCAAGCACACACAGAGAATTTCTGCTGGGACTCCAAATCATCCTCTTTCCACATTTCCCTTATCTACAAAAAAATCCAGGAGAACCTCCACAAGGGTTCCTCCTTGAGATCCTGTCACTTGGAGACTGCCTGCTAATTCCTGGGGATCCATGGCCAGACAGGCAGCGCTGGCTCCCACACCCCATTACTGCAACACTCAAACTATGTTAGAAACTTTTTAGTCTTGCAATGCACCTACAAGACAAGAGGAGCTTACAGATACATTTGGATGCCGAAAAGCAGAACCAAAACTGCTCACAACTACCTGTACAGTCTTTAAGCAGAACAGAGACTTGAGTCCTGAGCCTATATTCAAAACCCATCCTCTCTTTTCAGTTTGTACATCCTTTTTGCCATCTCCTTATCCTCACTTCCATACACAAACTGATGAAGGACCTCTCCAAGGAGACATTATTTTCCTTGGAATTTTTCAGAAGGTTGACCAGCTATCCAAGACCCATCCTTCACTTTCATCTTCTCTCCTCTGCTGACTATAGGCACAAAAAATATCCCAAGCAGCGCTCAGGAAGAAGAAAGAATAGTGCCAGGGAAAGGGATAACCCTTCTGCCCACTTTAAGCACAAAATCTTTTAATAGTTCTCTAGAAAGGCATAATTTCTGGCACACTGAACATGCCCACAAGTAGTGGCAGTCAACAGATGAAAATCAAGTCTTGGCAGTTGCTAACAAAAGCAGCCCTGCTCACTAATTTCTCAGTAATCAAATACAAATTAAAACACCCTATTTTAAAAATGCAATTTACACAAGTAGTCCTAGCATGGTTACACATGCATCACCATGATTTGACAAAAAACACTCCCTGGTTCTGAAGTTTAAAACAGACATTCACTCTAGCATAGAATAATCAGTGGTTTCCTATATCCACCCCTCCCCTCTCAGGACAGACAAGGATGCACATAAAGAACAAAAGTTACTCAGACTGATTAAACCCTCCGCCCTTTCCATATGGCTATCCTCACCTTTCATTCATTCCTCCTAAGCAGCATGCCTTTTAGTATTACCCCCAGTAGTACTGAGAAGCAGAGCACTCAGACTTGCACATTGATAATTAGTAATACTAATTAAAGATTAGTAAGAAGATCCATACTTCATTTAGAAGACCCACACTTTACCTACCTGTTTCATTTAAATCTATCATTTTAAAAGCAAAAACATTGGAAGATTAGACACCAGCCCATGGGCTCAGTGCTCTTTCTCTGTCCTCCTCTGCAACAGTCATGCATACCAAAAGCAGAAAACTGAACTGGGAATGTGGATTCAGGCACCAGAATAAGGAAGCAATTTTTGCTTGTCCCTGTTCCACAAAACACGCTTTCAGTTTGCAATGGACTGTAGCTGCACTATTAATGGCAAATAATATCTCCACTATTTCATTACATCTTAACAGAAACAACATTTCTATAGAAAACTCCGACTGAAGGAATTCAAGAAATAATGCATTTTAGATTAACCCTCCTATACTAACAGCTAGGGGATGCCAAATTGTATCCTGTGAAAGAAACTGCTTTTTCCCTACGTCCAATAGGGATCAGGAGAAATTACGTATCTGATATTCAAACAAAATGCAGAGAATTGGAAATTAAAACACACTGTAAACCAGGAACAGCAGGACAGCTCTGCAACAGCAAATTCTCCTTCTAAGCTTCAGTGGCAGTTCTGATCATCGTAATCATGGTGTGAGTGAACCCCAAACAAAGTCCCTTCTGTGTAAAATACACAAATAGATTTAGTGGATACATCTGCTATACAGAGAAATACATCTGCAAATAAAAGGATACACTGCAAATTTACACAGGGACAGAAAACACATACATGTAACAATAAATTATATTTATACATGAATGTACACAAGCAGAATACAATTTTTTGCCTTTGTAGTAAAACACATCCCATTTTCCTCAGTAGGATAATGCTATCTGGCAAAGTTCTTGCTTGACCTGCAATCAAGTAACTAACAAAATTTGAAATACTAGACACACCTGTGCTTTTCTTCAGAAGAAGCCACAATTCAGCAATATCTTTGTAGAGCAAGGAGATCAGGCTTAAGGTCATGTTGGCTCTAATCGATTTAGCGCAAAACAGTTCCGCGGACAGTGACCTATTTATCTGTGAGCTCGTCTTCAGTGCAAAATGAGAGCACAAAACTCCATCTTTCACTCAAAGCCAAGCCACCGGGGGCACAATGCCTTTCTTCAAATTACATGCAGAGCAAGTGTGCCTGTCAGCAGGCTCAGAGGTCCTCCGAAGGGCTCGCTGGCTGCTGGTTACCACTTCTTGTCTTCCTGCATAAAGTGCTGGCATGCAATAGATGCAAGCTGTTTACTTTAAATACGAACACATGCCCTGTTCAAACATTATCAGAGTAAGAATGCATTAAAAAATTAATCCTAAGTGCGCCTTGCCAAAAACCCTCCCTTTAAAAGCCCTAGTTTTAACAAAAATGGTCCAGTAAATCTATCATTATCATATTTTTCTACCACTCACCCCTGCTCCACAGAGGAAAATTAACTGCCCAAAGGGCAGATGTCCAATGAATCTTTGACTAGAAAGCTCCCCAGAAATACATTCAGCTTTTCCTGTTTGTGAGGGAATTCTCATCCACATGTCTTTGGCGGAACCAAAGGGGGCTGTTTTCCTTGGTGGAAAACCCATCAAGCACCTGTTCCCTATAAGAAAAGCCAACCTAAAGCAGCAGGAACTAACTGCCAAAAAGACATGCATTCTACTAATGTGACCTTGCAAGTTGAAATATTTTGAAATCATATTCATAAGACAATGGGAAATAATGCAACAAATTACAAAACCAGACATTAATGTTAGGTTGTCGTGCTTTACTTGATCCTTTAAAGTAATTGTTCAGTGACAGACTACCTGTTAATTAATATACTTGAGATTAGTTATCAGCCATCCAGACTCACTAATACAAGGAGTGAACGCATGAGCATGAGTGATGGCAACAACCAAATGAAAACAAATGGATTCTTTTTCTTCACTTCACGGTGTTATCAGAGCCCTTACCCAACAGCAGAGGTCAAGGAAAGAGGACAGTGAGGATAAAAAGCTTGACTTGATGGTTACATCTGTTCACAAAATCCCATTTGCAGATGGGAAAATGCTCTATTTCTGCTTCAGCACTCCCAGTCATCAACCAATCCCATAAAGACAAACCCAAATAAGCCCAGGTTACCCACAGACCACACCAGAGGTTATTTTCCGAAATGCCCCACATCTGTGTTCTTATCACTCATCTGCCATGGGGCAGGAACTGTTAATTCCACACCAGTCAGATGTATTATAACAAATCTACCATCTACATTAGCAGTTCTATTCAGTGCATGGCATTAAAATGTGACCAGAACAATATAATCAGGGTAATTTATTTTCAATTCTGCTCTTTCTTTTTGGGGGCCATTACATTCTATACTGTATCAAAACAAAAGGATTTCCTAAGCAATATCAGTTGTTTTTAAGTAAGGTAGATTTAAAAGAAGTAACACTCTTTAGTAATGTTTTACTTAACTGTTCTTTATTTTATGTGTCTTTAGCATATTGGATTTTGCAGAGAGTTCAAAATTGGTGAATGAGTCTTCACACTGCTTCCACAAGTCGTGTAAATACTCACACGTGAAAGCTGAGACGGAGCAAGTGACCTCTCTTAGATCAGGTAACAGCATCTGTTGCAATGTCAGAAACAGGATCTATGTCTCAGCTCTAAGCTCGTACTCCCGCCTTTCCAAGACTGTCACCTAACCAGCTGGGTGGAGGTGCAGGCTCCTAGATCAGTATCATGACCTGTAGTCCTCAAAGATCATGATTCATACCATTTTATTTCTAGCTCTTGTGCTACAACATGGCTCCAGGAAGAACAGTCTTACTGCAGCTAGAAATACATATACCATATTCAAGTATACACACAGATATCAAGTTCTTGCTTAAGAGCACCAAGCTGGTATCAAACAAGCCCTCTATAATATTCTTGGATACGTCTGCTGGGAGTGCCAGAGTTTGCTGTGACGTGCAGCACAGCATGTGGAAAATATAACTCTTGCTATCTGATTGATAATAAATTATGATAAAGCAGGCAGGGATCCCTTTCCAAACATGTAAAGAGAGGGAGAGGAAGTTTTATAGCCTTCCTTCAGAGATTAAAACCAAGCAAAAGAGGAGCTACACCCTTCTCAAGATAGGTATCACCCCAACCTAAACACATTTAGTAAGACACAGGAAGCTGGTATTTTGGCAAGCTGGCTACTTCCTTAAAAAACCAAATTGAACCAGAAAAAGCAATCAAAAACCCTCATGAATGCAGGAGAGGAAAAAGAATGACCCGCAACATGTTGGCTGTGCTTTTTCTCATTGTCAAGGCAGAGAGGAAGTATAAACCCTTGTATTAATCAACACTGCCTCTTCCACAGCCCATTCATGTTGTATGTAATGTGGACAACCACCCTACAACAAGCGTCTGCCTTTAGATTTCAGAGCATAGGAAACAGTTAAACAAGTCACTCAGGTGAAAACCAAGTACTAGCTTAAAAATAATTTAATTACTTGGTCTAGTGCAACAGATACATGGAACAGTTATTCTCCAGGCTTCCACCCAGCTTCCTCCTTCCTCATCTTCAGATCTCCAAAACCCACAGTTACATATGTTTTAGAATTGTAGAGTGGCCTGTGTTGGAAGGGACCTTAAAGACCATCTAGTTCCAATCACACTGCCATCGACAGGGACACCTTTCAACTAGGTGGCTCAGAGCTCCATCCAACCTGGCCCTGAACACTTCCAGGGATGCATTTTTTCCTGGACCAATCAAGACTATGACTAAAAGCACCAAAGTAAAGGAACGTATGTTTCTACTATCCTTCAATATTAAGCAAGTAGGCACACCTTGACCTCGCAATTTTAGGCACCAGAATGACCTTAGATTTAATAACACATATGAAGAAATGGTACGTACAGAGAGCTCAGGCTGTGCCATAGAGTAGACTTGGAACCTGCTCCCACTGTGCTGGAAGGACAGAAGCCCACACAAAGTGGGCTGTGGAAAGTGGTCTTGGATATCTGACTAAAAGGCCTTTCAGGCAAAGGTGATTTTTTCCCATTCTGCATAGAAAGCTGGACTGGCGACACTATGGGCTTCTGTGAAACACTCTCCTGGGAAAAGAGGGTTTCAGCCAGTATCTGAATGCCTTTTTATTTTGGCACACTATTTGGAGCGTGTGCGTGGGGAAACATTTGCTTCATGGTAATAATACTTGATTTCCTTGCTGTGGACTTCAGAGAACAGCAGCAAGAAAGAACAAAGGTGTTGAAGCACAAAACCCTTCCCTGGCCTTCATGATCCAGCCTGAAATACAATCAGAAAGGAAAACTGTGCTATGTGGGCATGCACAGTAGCAAGAAGACTTTAGAGCAAATTTAAGCTCTATTAAAATATGAAGGAGCAACAGCCCTCCTGAAAAAAATCTGTGTGGGCACAAGTGTGTATCTTTATAAATGCAAAGAAATTAATTTCAACTCCACTCACGCTCTGCACTCAGGTTAAGCTCTCCCTCCCACCTCGGCATGGGCTGTGAATGACAGGCTCCAGCCGGCAGAGCAGAGGAAAACACTGTGGGAGAAGCTGTTAAAAGATGCATGCAAAGTCAATTGAGGGTAAAAGACTGTGTCATCTTAGTTTTATGAAACTCAGAGAAGGAAGCTATGACTGTGGCTTAAATATACAAGATACTGCACCTTCTTTAGAAAGGATGTGGAAGTGTGTAGCATCAGGGTGGCAACGCTCATAGTAAAGGCTATTAAAGTTCAACAGTAAGATATAATTACTAAACATATTTTTCCTTTGGGGGTGTGGTACTTAGCAAAAAAGCACACCAATAAAATGATGTGGCACTTTGTAGGATTCAGCATGACGAAAGCTATCCTTATAGTATCATCTTTAGCACATAATCTAAATGCATAAATGTATAGTCTCTCAAACCCCCCCAGCAACATACATATAACTTACATCTGTAACTGCTGAATTTATAATTGCATGGAGTTTTGAAGACATTGAGCAATTTCATGCATAATTTGTTGGCATCTAGTTTAGCATACTAAACTATCTAAAAGTCCTATTCGTTTTCTTCTAATCCTTGATGTTTGGTGGTTTTGTTTTTGTTTTTGCTTTTTCAAAGAATGAATACAAAAAAGGTTTCATTCTTTTTGAAGTCATCAAGTATTCAAAATTTCCAATTCTGTCTGGTTTACATCAAAAGATTTCAAGGATTAAAATTAATGTATACACACATAATACATAAACACACACACACATATGTGTTTGTATAAATCCATTATACTAATCAGCTTGTTACATATTCACACAGCAACAAAATTAACCCACTTTGAAACTCTTTGGCAGTTTTCAACTTAAATGCTAAGTCATCAAAAAAGTGTCCTCTATGATATCCAAAGTTAAATTTAAGCAAGCACAAGCAATCAAAAATCGTGTCCAGCAAAATAAAACAGCAATAAAAACTGCCATCCATGAAGAAAGACACTCTTTTCACTGAAAACAAGCAAGCTGGTAACACCAATTGTTGCTGGAGCACTTAAAAGGAAAGGATGCTGTTCAATTAAAAGGCTGAACCCTGTGGTATCTTTGAAAAAGATAATGCCAGGAAGAAACATAAGGAAAACTGCTGAGAAATTCCATATTGAAAGTACACTTTGCACCGCAAGACAAAAATAAGCTTCAAAGTTTTGAAGATTACACATCCCTTACACCAGGTATCCAATAAGTAAAACAAAAAGCAAAAGAACATGTCAGTAATTTTTAGGGAAGTGTAATACCCTACCAAGGATGGTATTTCTGTAACCTCATGACTACACCTAGGGGCTTTCCCCAAAAACATTACAGAAGGCTGGCCACTGAATGAAGTTATCACACATCTGTTTCAGTTTCTAATTTAAAAACTATATCTTTCTAGTGGTCTGAGAACTGAATTTTAATCAGTTTATATTTTTTTGTTTACATGTCCTTTCTAAGAAACTCAAATTCCCCCATAAGTATTTAATCACAGACCTGTCCTAGGCTGTGCTGCAGGATTTCCATGATTTCTTGTTTCACAGCGACACAAAAACTGGACTTGTCTTTGGGTTGAATTTAATCACACTGGGGTTAGTAGTAAAACACTTTATCCTGCAATATTTAGTAACAATTCTGCCTGTTCACAGCTGCAATGCCACCAAAGAAATAGAAGTGACCTTTTGAACTTTACAAGCCACAGCAGTGTCTGCAGAGTGATGTTGCTACTCAGGCAGTACCAGGGTGAGGAAAAGAGGACTCCTAGCTTGGGACTGTAGGTATCTGCAGTAGTGTTCAAAATTCAGAGGTGGGAGATTACAGTATGATAATAATTCAAAACTGTAATTAAAGATGGAAACCAAATCACTGCTGAAGTTAGACAGAAGATAGGACTAAAATTCAGAAAAATCAAGAGGATGAGATCTATTTTTATATCAGCAGTGGGATTAAAGGAGCAAGTGAAGGAGGAAAAGAAATAAAAAAGCATGTGGAGTTTAGTGGCAGCAGAAAGGAGAACCCAACAGTGAATAATAAGAACAGAAACACATGAAAAAAGCAGCACAGGAATTCAACTCTGGAAAGAAAAAGCAGGCTTACTATGTATCCCGAAACATATACATTAAAAGGAACATTATTTCAGAAAGTAAGGAAAACCAAAAAGAACCATTACAACAAATTAAGTGTTGTGCCACACTCACAACTATATTCCTAGTCAAAATATACAATAAAACTCTGTCAGCAATAGGAAACCCTTTTTATGACTCTTAAAGTACACAATCATTTTTTTCCAGATGAACAAAGTAATCGGGAAACAGAAAAACTTTCCGGTCAAAAGTTGTGGGAGAACCGGTTCCAACAAAAATATCAGATGCTCCTGTAACACTGATGAACACAGATAAAGCCTGCAAAGCTTTATTACAAAGGAAGGAAAGGAAAATAAAATTTGCAGAAATCCTCATTCCCAAAAATCCCTAAAGAGCAAAGAGGACAGAGAAAAGAAATGAGAAGAGAAAGCTGGTTTTGATCTGGGGCAAAATTAAGAGATAAACACTCATTCCATCACATCTCTAAAATAATCACTTGAGGTAGGTTTGGACAAGTTAGTTAAAATATTTCAGTACTGGAGGATTATTCGTAGCTCCAAATAAGTTTAAAAAATCTGGTTATGAGATCATGTCAGTTACCTGCCATTTTAGATTGGTGAATATAGGCAAAATCCTTCAGAATTGCTCATCAGTCTTAAGTCCTTACACTGCATAAATCTGGCCCACATTACTGTAAGATTACACTTGAAAATGGTAAAACCCACATAGCTGGTAGGATAAAAATGCCACTGTCTTCTTATTTATCAAAGCAGTTTTGATTTTGACTTATGATTTGGAATTTTTGTGGCCAAGGTGTGCATGCTGCAGCAAGCTGTGCAACCCACCCAGTCCCCACACATGGGAAAAGTGTGGAAAAATGCAAGCAAACACACTGAGCAATCCCCAAAGGTGATCATTTTCCCCACTAAAAGGTTTCCAAAATAGTATCTCATTTTCTCAGTTTGCCAAGTCTTTCACCCTCCTGGGCTTCAACATGCTCCACAATTTCCTCAAGAAAAGAAGAGACAACACCAGCAAAGAGCAACCAAAGCTTTTTTCCCACTGATCAAAAAGAAGAGGCGCAGAAAACAGACTAGCTTATTCTGGAGAGCCAACCAGGAGAACTGCTTCAGGTTCTCAACAGAAATTCACTTCCTTTTAAGATAAAAAGTCTCACTGCAATGAGAGAACAAAAGACCTTTCCCCTTGTGCTTAGCAGCACGATATTCTTGCTTTAACTAAGACAGGAGAAGAGACAAAACTCACATGGGTTGCTCTCTGTGGAAAGGCATTGACATACAACCACACCTGACCTTTTTACTTTGTAGATGCAGGTTGTTTAAGAAAATACTATTGTATCATTAAAAAGGCATTGATCCCTTTAACAAACCACTTCTTTAAAATAAATTAAAAAAAAAAATCTAACTGTACAGAGCAGTTTAACATCCATAAACAACTGCAGCATAGCAGCCGTAACTGTGTCCTGTTTCCAGTCTCTGGGAAGCAAACAGGAAGCTTATACCCTTACCTGATTGAAAAAGCAGCCAGTCCCTGAGATTTTAATCAACCTAAAGCAACATTTTCCTCCTTTTCCAGTTTCCTGGGATGCTTCCTGGCCCACTCAGGAAAGCAGTATGGAGATCAAGCTTTTCAACAGCAGCATGACCATCATTTTCCACATTAAAGACTGCTACTTGCCCTATTACTGTATTTACTTTTGGCCTAGGTGTGACAGTTCATGCAGGGTTGTGAATTGAAACAACAAAGCTCCGCCTCTGTCAAGGGTGGTTTATCAGCATTAGCCTCTAATTCCAGGAGGCCAGATTTTTCAGCACGCCTCAAAAACCTTCACATTATTTTGAAATGAGCAATAACGAAAACAGATGCACCAGCCATGTAAGAGATGTAATATTTCAAACCTTTAGGAAAGCAATATAAAGACTTGGCAACCCATCACATCAACCTCCTAACCTCCACTGATTAGAATTTTGTAATTGACAAAAAGCAAACCTTGAGGAGTCCCCCTGCTTTTGCAGTTCTGGGAAAACATCTCAACCCTAGAAAGCTTTTGAAGCAGTTTTGTATTTCTTCTCCTTTCCATAAAGAGAAAGATGTAAAGAAGGATGAAATGAAGGCCAAAGTGCAAATTCCACTTGTTCAGACACAAGGAGCAGCTGAACTAATGCCCATGAATCTCACAGGAGTAAGAGGCAATGCAGATACAACCCCCAGCCATTCTTTCTGCTCTTCTTGTTGCCTCTGCAAAAAATGCATTTAGTTTTCACCAGCTCCATCCTTACCAAGCACGTACTTGATTATTACATACTTTTAACTCAGATACCTTACCCTTGCATTTTCACTAAGTGAAAAAGCACAAGCGAAGTGGATCCAAGGTGAGGGCAGTCTTTGTAGATCTTTGTGCTATGCTGGCAACAAATAAGGCCTCTTCAGATCTCATCCTGCAGCCCATCTTTCAAGTACTTAACAGTGTTCTTTCAACAGGACAGATTTTATGTCCTTTGCCAAAAGCCTCCATCTACCTGTACTCAAACACAGAACATCCCCTAACTGCTGTTGTTTCGATCCCCACACTACAGCAGTTGAGCCAATGCTGAACACACATAGACATCTTTCCAGGACACTAAATCCACAAGAAACAACAAATATAGACACCCAGTCCATTCAAAGGATCTGCAAACAACCAAGACACTCCTCAGACAAAGAGAACAACAGCAAAGTAACATTAAAAGTATCCCCATTTCTCAATGAGAATTGATTTGATCAACTATACTTTAGAGAGAAATTTCAGGGCAAGAAATTGGAATTTTGTTTAAGAAATATCTTGTACACACTTCTTCAGAGTACTTGGGGGAAGTAAGGTGTAAGGGACCCCAAAATATTCCACTTTTTCCCTATCATGAGATTCTGAAAAAATTTTTCATCTCAAGGTGTTTTCTTCATTAGACTTTCTTTTACTGCAGTATGAACAAATTTGATGCAGCTCACATGTACAACACATATTCAAGTCCCTGTCATTAGTTGCACATAATTCCTTAGAGCAGAAAAAAATAAATGCACATCTTTTTAACCACTCTAGTTTATTAAGTAGTGAAGGAAAAAGCAGCTCAGCTACACATAAGTGACAGCATGTAAGCACGTTAGTCTCCACAAACCAACAACAAAAAGCCACAACTTCATTGAGCTTATTTCATGTGGTTTTTTTCTTCAGGCAAGAAGGAAGAAGGTCTCATTGTACCTGAGTGGAAGGAAAAGACTCGCAGCTCTATGATCAGCTTGCCCCAAAAGAGCAGCATCCACCCATCTGGTACCTCCTGGCAGCTGACTGGTATTTAGCTTCAGCCAGCCCAGCTGGGGTGAATTCACAGGCAATCAAAGATTCACAGGTGCAGCCACCAGCAGTTGGCTGATGAAGAACTTGTGCAAATACTGCTTTATAAGAAGGTCTTCAGATCAAGTGCTGGGCTATAAACCAGTAACTGAAGTTTCTCCTGAAGCTTAAACACGGAGAAATAGACTCAGACCTCATGCAAGCCTGTTCCTGTTGTTCCTGTCTGTGGCAGCAGCTCCACTGAAGCTACTGCCTCCCATGCAAAAACAGAGATTAGGAGCTAATCAGTATATTGCTGGTGTGCCTCCCAATTCAGCAAACTGTAACACAAAACTACTTTGTTCTTATATTATTGTTTCATACTATATTGCCTCCTCTCACTTGCTTAACTGTTGGCATTCTGCTCTCAAATATGTCTTCTGTCTCGGAAGCACTGATGCTGTGTGCAGGTAACAACAGCAACCTCTGTTTTTTCCTTTCTGAAGTAAACGTGGTCACACAGAGGAAATTGTTTTAAAAAAAAATTTAAACTATTCAAGAGTGAACAAGCCCATTGTCTGGAAAGGAGACTTCAGGGCAGCACTGTGCTGCAGAGCATCCATAAAAATCCTGTGGACCCCAAGGGTTTGAGGTTGATGTGTGCTGGACAGGGAGAGAGGAGAGGACAGAGCATTCTCATTGTTTAAATGTAAACAATAATAATAATAGGATTTTGTAACCAAGAGAAGGAAGCAGTCTAATGTGGAAAACAGTTGTTACTACTCTCTTTATGACTCCTTGTTCCCAAAGAATATGCCGGGTTACTTTGTAACACTGAAGGGGGTAAACTGAGGTGACCTGAAATGGGCAAAGGGCCGAAAACCCATCTGATATGACGGGCCTGGGAATACCTTTTCTCTTTTTTTTTTTTTTTTTTAATACTGGAAGCATGCCAGAATGGAAAACACTGGGTGGAGGATCCATAGCTCTTGTGACTGTAAGATCTTTAACCTCAAACTCCCAGACAAATTCCAGTTGTTTAGGCACTAAACTGAATTCACTTCCAAACAGTGGCTTAGACACCTTCAGGGAGAAAGCTGCTACCAGAGTCCAAGGACATGATCCTCAAAACAACCTCTCAACACCTCAAAACCTGAAGGTTCATTACAAATTTTCCCAACACAACAAGTTCTCTGCATACAGTCTGATCTGTATTTAGAAGATTGAATATAGAATGAAATTTCCAAGAGCTGGGCCAAAATGCCAAGTCCTTCCTTTGGCAAAGAAACAGGCTTTGTTGGGAGCCACTATGACAGTTCTTATGTTTTTAATCTTTAATAGTAAAGGTCGGTGCCATCAAACCCCCTCTAATGCTCTCAGTGAAAGTGGCAGCAGGGGCTGTTTTTGTGCAGAACTGCAGGTTATTCATGCTTGGAGTGTGCTGAACAGACTCGAACGCCGCATGGGACCTCGCTTAAGGATGCTACTGCAGTTCAGGGGGGCATCTCTGGCATTCATAGAGGGATATTTTTGGGCACTGCGAAAACTGTACTCACCAAGTGGTGATACCTAGGGACCCAAAAGACCAAGCCAGGATTCTGAGGGTTGCACTTTTTGGCTGATGTACCCAACTTGAATCTACATAGTTCTGTATCTTTGAGCCTTGGTGGTTCATACAACACTTAAGTAGCACTGTACAGCCAGTCAGCTGAGCCAGTGCAGCTCCTCTCTCAAACTGCAAACAATGTTACTCTTCTAGTTTGACAACATAAAAGTTCCAGTTACATTCAGGAAAAAAGCAATCTCTCACCAAGGTATCTTAAATACACATGTTGTCTTCCTGCTTGAGTCAAAAGGTGACTAAATCTCTGTTTTATTTCTCCAGTATCTTTTCTGCCATAGGACATTCTGTTCATCAATGTATATATAACCTATGTATATCCTTCATCCAGTCAAAGGAGGTATCTTTTCATGACATATTAATTTAGCACTCTATCATTATTCAGCACATGCATCTGGAAGCTGTCATATCTTATCTAATTCAAGTAAAAAATCAATTCTGTAAGCAAAGCATAGCATAAAATGTTTTTATTTTACCAACATAAAAAAAATTTGCTTCTCAACTATGAAATAACTTCCAATTAAACAGGAAAACACTTAAAACCCCACAGAATCTCGACTTTTTTTTTTTTTTTCCCAAGGAATTGATCCCTAAAATAACTCTAAAGGGACATCTGCAAAAATTATTACTACAACTTACCTTGCAGACAAAGAACATAATTTTCAATAGCTGGAAGTCAGAAAAAAATCAGAAAAGAAACCAAGGTCAAATGTTATCAACCAAAAGAGGAAAAGTTTATACTGAAGAAGATTGTAGACACCACCTGTACTTGCACCTGAAGTCCTTAAACAGTTTTTGATAGCCAGTGTGGTAGATGCCACAGAGACAGACAGCAAAACATTACCTGTGCCCCACATGCACAGTCAAGTTAAAATGTCTGAAGACATGACTGGAGCCCTAGAGATTTAGATGGTAGAAACTAGAGAGTGTGGAAGGAGAGCTATGTGGCTTGGGGCTCTCTAGAAGGGCATGTTTTGAGTTTCTGTTTCAAAAATCCAACTATTACAAGCACTATTAGAAAGGGAAAGTATCACTAATGTAAGAGGATAGACGGAGTATCTTGAATTCTTTTTTTCACTGACCTACTGATCCTTATCCACTTTCTGATATACACCTTTGGAATCCACCAAAGAGGATAAGAATCAGACAGATCTTTGGCTAAAACACAGAAAATGCTTATTTTTAAATCATGAAGGCTTAGGAATTAAAGAGTAATTCTGCCCTGCAGACTCACTAAGTGAAACAAGTTGCTTGTGTTTCATGAAAGCTTATTTTTCACCTAGAAGGAATGACATATATATTGCATCTTTCCTTCAAATAAAAGCCTGAAAAACAAGTAGCTCCTTCCCCAAAAGTCAAAGGGCACAGATAAAAGTTCTTCAACTAGTCCTCTGCCATAGAATAGTATAAACTACATGTCACATACCTGAGAGACTTCTAAAGTGATTTCTCAGATAAATAAATTAAAAGAGGGAATAATTCAGAGAATTACTCACCACTAATACAACTAAGCAACTGTGTTAGGACTGTCCATCTGAAACTCCTAATGATTTTCTGAATATAGCACTGTCCAGATTAAGATTACTTTAGGTAATTCACAAATCACAAGATTTATTATAATCCAGGACAGTAAGACAAATTGTCACCAGAATTTTACTAGACACAATTTTTAAAAGTGTACTCTTGACTCACATCTGAAATTACAGAATCACTCTCTCCCAACTACCCCACCAACTGCTACGTGTTTGTTAAGTGGACAAAACTCTTTACTAGAAGACAAATGGAAGCTATCCTCACTGAGCTCTTCAAGGTCTTCTTCTAGCTCAATTCCTGGATTCACTTTTTGTGTGACCTCTATTTACAAAAGTTCCAGAACTGACTAGAAACTTTGAAATTACAAATAAATGGGTAAGGAGACTGCGACTCGCTGCATACTGACAGCAGTGCAGGTGGAAAAATCTCATATTTTTTCACCTAGGGAGAAGAAGCAGCCCCTACATAACATTCCCAAGTCCTTCAGTTAGTTCTTTGGCCTCACTCCAAAAGGGAAAAATAAACTTATTCAACAGCCTGGTCCCTCACCCTGAATTGTGTGCAAGTTGACAAACTCACAGTCAGTGACACCAAAGACTGCTGACAGATACTGACGAAGAGTAAGTAAATGTGAAAACTATGACTGTCAGAAGCCCTTAGCCATTATTTTCAGAAAAAACACCAACCAACAAGACTGAGGAAGGTTTTATGCCATACTTGAGTCAAAGTGCAAGAAACAGAAACTATGTGTGAGATTGGATTAACTGCTAAAACAGAATTTCTTTTGGGGTATTTTTTAAATCACTGAGCAAGAAATTAAAGTTGCACTGATCTTTGCTTCCTGCCTTGGAAGAAGACAGTGGCTCTGAAATAAGATAAAATAAATAAGTAAATACAAGAGCTAGCTTCAGTCAGGAAGTGCTGGAAATCTTACAATAAACTTTCATCCTTTTTACTTAGAATGCCTCACCACGAGGCCATGCGTGTTCAACCTTTTCAGGTTAGCTTAACCTTTGAGGTTAATTTGGAGATCATGTGGGATTTCATTAAACACAGTAAGCATACACAGTAAGAGGAAGTAGTGCAAACCGTCTTATTACATGACTTCAGTACAGCTAAAGAGATTGCAACAGCATATGAGATTAGTAACTTCTTGAAAGAACAATGAAGAAGATAAAGGGAGTAAATAAAGTTACATCCTGGCTCCAGGACTGGCTCTACCCAAAGAGTAAATATCTACTTGTTGACAATTCTCCATGAGGAAAAGCAAAAGTGTCAGAACAGTAAGTAATTTTCCCCGAAATTATAGAAGCAAAGTATCTCAGATTATTGATCGGGGAAACTCTATGTTCTTTTTTTCACTGTTGTATTATTTTTTCATACATTCTTTAGTGGCCATGAAAGCAGAAAAAATATAAATTCCTACTAGCTCACTGCCTATTATGACAATGTTGTATAAGCTAGTGTCTCTAATTAAACAGGCTTTTCAAATAGCACTAATGGTCAGGAAGACATTTTTTTTCCCCAATTCAAGAGTCACATGCACAGTCAAATTCTATTTTCTGAGGATTTATTTTACATGTATTGAAGTGACAGAACTATTTTTCACATTTTTTCCCTCTGTTCACATGTGCAGCCCTTAATGTCACACGACATCCCTTAGAAAAGGTCTGTTCCTTGTAAGAAAACTCACAGGCAGCTTAAATCTTAGCAAACAGGGAAAAAGAATCACAGGCAGAGGCTGGGGAGGTCCAAGAGGCAAGGGAACAGGCTCATGGAGTTCAGTCTGTGTGGATCTACTGGAAAAGGAACCTAGAGGCAAGGTCTTGTATTGCCTCTACTTCTGTGCATGTCTCTCACTCATTAGAAAGACTCTTGTTTTCTTGGAAGAATCATCATGCAGAAAAATAAAAGTGGTTGCCTGTATATCAGTACCCCAGAATCTACATGCTTCTTTGTTATTATGCACACAGCTGGAAAAGTAACATTCTTTTTCCCAAACTGAGGCACCAAAAATTTTAAAATAGTAACTTATAGAACAGTGTAATTTCAGATCTTGTAATTTTATTCAATTCACTTTTTAACACTAGAAATATGAAATATTAAGCAATTTCAGGAATCTTGAGTGGGACCACTCTCATAAATCTTCTGATAATATTATCCTTTTTACATATTTCTGCTTTCCATCACAGCATGCATCTTAATGTGGTTGTAAAATACACTCCTCAAATCATGGATTTCCTTCACTTTTACTTTTTAAAACAAAGAATAAAGCTTTTAAAATTAAAAAAGGCAGAAAAATGCAGTTAAAAGAGGGTGAGGTTCCTCAGGTTTATAGGACAAGTCAATACAGACACCTAAGGGAGACAAAAAAAAAACATTTGCCAGTGTCACTGAGTTGGTATCTCTGAATAGTAGCCACCTCTTTATCAGAAAACATAAACTGAACACATCCCTATTAAGCTATATGATGATGCTCTGAAAATTATTTCAGGGAAACAACAGTTCACTTTTGATGGACATACTGCTTGGGAACTTTTCTGTCTTCAGAAGGATGTTAGCTGTGACCTGTTTTGCTGATGTGCTTACTTTTCACAGAGTAACTTGTCTGAGCCCAATAAATAATTCAAGTACATCAAAGATATTAAATGGTAACAACTTTGGGGAGTGCCATCTGAGAGGAAAGAAAGGTTTATGAAAACCTTACATGAAAATTTAGATCCTAAAATATTTAGTATTTTACTTCCTTTGAAAAGAGTGTTCTAAAATAAAATCCAAACACTACCATCCACCACTCAGACTCTCCCAATGATGTACATTCTGTGAACAGCATGTATTTTCAAGAATCAATGAGCTAGCAAAATTTATATTAAGACTCTTGAAATGCATGCTCTTTTGGCATATATAAAACATGTTCAAAACACTTCCAAGAGCGCAGTCCCAGGCCACACACCTTACTCACACCTGCCTTAACAGACTACACAGGTCTGTTTACATTTACAAGATCTAGGAGCTATTATAAAGTTAAGCCAACTTACCCTGTGCTACAAAGTCCAGCCATGAACACCATTCTGAGAAAAAATAATAGCTCTTCATTTCTGCTACAGAAATTCCTCTCTGATTCATCATCAGGGAAGAAAAAGGTCCACTCTTCCCTTTCCCTGCTCACAACAAACTACTCTGAGAGGGTAAGAGATTTTGTATTAACTGAACTTTGTTCCATAAATGCAACAGGTGGCACAAGATGACTTTACAAATACATTTTCCTCCACTAATGCCATTGTTCTTGTAATTATCTCTTCAATTACAGTGTTCTCCCCTTATGTCCCCACCCTGAATATTTACAGACTGCTGATATACCCACTGTCTCATACAGTATATCTAAGCATAAGCATAAGCCCCAAGCATATTTTCACTCATGTTAGGATTTAACAAGGCAAAGCAAACTGTTTTTCATGCAGATATTTACTGTACTATCTGGAACTAGTCATACTATCACTCACAGATACAGTTTTATCACCTATGCTATGGATTTACACCCAACTCTCTTCTCCATCTTTCTGATGGAAAAAGTGCGTGGGCATTTTTAAATAGGACAGCTAATGAAACTCTCAAGCATGGAAGCCCAAAGTCTCAAATGAATCCATATTCAACACATTTATCCAGCTAGCAAACAAAGATGTGAATGCAGCAAACAGAAAACACAGCCTTACATGCTTTGGTCTCTCTGGTGTGGGGAATAAAGATGTTGTGGCAGACTTCAACACTGACCAGAAATGTCAGTGTTTCCACAGACTCCAGGCGGGCTTTGACTACATCGAAGACTTCAGGTACATTGAAGCCTTCAGGTACTTAAAAATGTCTCCTGCATTTGTGTGTTCAGTCTGACATTTCCTGCATCCACACCTTTTGCCAGCTTGCCTGTAAGCTAACTCCCTCTCCCCACACAAGAATGCCCAGTATCTAACAGAAACATTCATACAACTCCAGGAGAGGGTGCACCACATCTCCATCCCCTCGGCTGACACAGAAGACACAGGAGTGCTCTTCCTCTAGACTCTTCTTTATTCTTCGTGGTGAATAATTCAGGTTATGGATTAGCCAAGCTTTGACTGACTCTTTCGCTACAAAAATCTATTAGTGTTAGACACCAACATTACAGTGCTGCCTCACTGTACCCTTCTTTGGATTGGAAGGACCCTGTGACATGTACAGTCTCCTCATCCATCCCTTCATTACATGCCTAGAGATACACACGAAAGCAAACTTCCCCAGCCATCTTCATCAGAAAACCAACCTGAATCCAGCGTGAAAAGATGCAGGCTACAGGATGCCTCCAAAGATACTCCCCATCCATACTACGCGCAGCACAGACTGAAGACAGATGTCTCTGGCATCTCCACTTGTCAGACTTGTTTTACAACTCCCAGTACAAGCTGACCTACTGTTCCCATTTGCTTACAGAAAGCAAGAAGAAGGAGAACCTTAAAGGATGGCCTGTGAGCACTGTGCCAGGAAGCCCATCACAAAGGGCCACAGCAAGTCGGCACCCTGGGAATTCTCCTCTGCTGATGGGACACTTGTCTCCCAGAGAAGACCACTCAGAGCCACAGTTTTCCAGGGCTGAAATCCCCCACAAACCCACAGCTGCTGCCCCACCTGCTTGCAGTCAGAGATGCAGACGCACACAGAAGATACACCGTTCAGCAACAGATTCAGAAAACACGATGCTGTCTCACACAAGCATGGCTGTACCAGCCTGGGCCCTGCCTGCCCAAACAGGACGGGCCACGTGGCACTTGGTCCCATATGTCTGCATTCCAAAGAGCAAATGTCACCAGGGCCAGGGCTCAGCCAGGATGAGTGGATAGAGGCAACACAGCCTGCCCTGAGTAGAAGACACCTGCAGAGAACAGTGCAGTAAGGATTAGGCCAAGGAGGACAGATTCAACTGTGCATGAGCTGTAGTAAATAAAGTCTGCTTTGTTAAAATGAAAATAAAACAGAGATGGATTTGATGAAGTATAATGACTCTGGAATCCAGCCCAGCTTTCCTTATTATGGTAAATAAGATAATGCAAAATCAATATATGAACTAGGATATTTATTGTACAGTTAAAGAATTCTATATTCTCTATTAAAGACTTTTACATGACAGGAAAGGATGAAGTGGCAGTGAAGCAAACATGCTCTCAGCAATTTCCAGAGATGCTAATGAAGACAGAACAAAGCTTTGTGAGACCTGGGACAACAGGACAGAGTGGCTCAGCTTTGTTGCAAGGAGAAGAGAGGTGCATATATCATGGGATTCACAGAACCACAAGCACATTTAGTTGGGAAATACATCTTGCCAAAATTGTAATTTCACCCAGTGTAGCTACAGGACAGAAATGTTCCCAGGCTGGAATACCTCTTCCCTTCCGCAATCTAAAACCTTGATCTACCTTCTGTGTAACATTTGGTCTGAAAGTGCCACTGAAATCTGAGGTTTGCTACCAGCAAGGTAGGAAAAGGCCATAAAACAGCTTTGACTAAACCAAATTATTTTTACTGGATAAATAAGGTTAACATTAAAAGCATAAACTTGCTTTCCTACTGTCACGATAAAAAGAGTAACAGGAAGGAAACGAAACAGAAATTTTGCATATTTGAAGACTTCAAACAGAAAAGGCTGCAACAGGATCAAAAGGATTTTTGTAATAATAATGAAGATGGGTGGGAGACAGAACAGACAGCTTCCTACAGAAACACACTATTTTTTGACTATACACACACCTCTACAGAGTGAAAGTAAGAGACAATTGCATGGCATTAGAAGATTTAGATTAGGGATCTTAGCCTAAAGGAAATTAGGCAAAAATTAGGAAAACTATGTTAGAATTCAATTGATTAAATTTGTGGGGTTTTCCTACGTAGTCAAGCTTTACCTCTACTTGGAATTAGTTCTAGTCCATTAATAAATGGCCAGCATATGCCTGAAGCTCATAAAAACATAAATATTATAAAATACTTGGTGAAATTGATGGCTTTTAGGACTACACTTAGGACTTCACTGCAGTGTGAGTTCTACCAAGTGATGGTTGAATACTACATGAAAGTAAGACTCAAATTTGAGGAGACCTTGTTTTGCTTTGCTTTGCAAAACAGCATCCCGTGTGGGTAATATATTACTAAATTTTTATTGATTTTTCTTTACTGTCACTAACAAAAGTTAACAAAAAACTTTTTCTATTTAGATTGGAACAGAACTAAATGTTAAATTTTAATAATTTACTAGTTAACACCCCTAAAAGTACCAAATCTTGGCCTCAGGTATGTCCAGAACTGGTAAGTCAGGAAATGTGAAATCTTTATGTTTCAGAAGTTATAAAAAAAAGTCTATAAAACAACATTTATCATCATGTTAATTCCAAACCCAACAGATGACAAAAGACTCAGTGAGCACAGTACAAATGAAGGTGCGAGAAAAAAGAATAACCAGAGAAGCATTTTTCTCTTCCTATTTTGTTTTTCCTAAGAATAAATGTCAACATTAAAGAAAGGAATATTGAAAGGCCTTAAAAATTAACTAAGGTAGCTTAGCTTATATTGATTTCAATTTTCAAATTAGTTTAAAAAGAAACAAAAAGAGTCCTCTTTTTTTTTTTTTTGACCACAATAGGTCACTATGCATAAAAAACCCAAGAAAGTTTTAATTAATTTTTGAAAAATCTAATTCAACTTATCTTAGCCAGTCAAGGTTAACTTATTTCAGAGAAAAAAAAAAAAAAACAAACAACTACAAAATGTAGCTTTACTAAACACAAAGATTTTATCATTATCAGTCACACTAACACATTATTACACCACATACTGTTTGAACAGACTTGAAGATGGAGAAAGTGGTGGCAAGTCCTAAATTTAGTACATTACACTTAAAGATCAGAGGCTTCTTGATTTTTTGAGTATAGCTAAAAATATTTTGGGGGGCAAAATTAGTTACAATTTTTAGGAGAAGAACACTCAGTGACATTCTCCTGGGATATAAAAGGAGGGCTGGTGTAAAGCATTACAATCTTAGATACTGTCATACACCTGGAACTTCAAGGACAAATAAGATAAAGTTTTTCTCCAGTAAGTTCTGTCGACAGAGAGTAATCACTATAATGAGTAATACCCCATATTGATAGATATTTTTTTAACTGTAACAGTTGCTGGATCCCTACACGGGTTTGCTTTCAGAAAAGAATACTTGTTTCTGCAAGAATCATCGGTTGAGAAAACCGGCAACACATATCCTAGGCTATTTCCTGCTCCTTTCAACTCACATGCTGCTCAAATTTAAGTGCAACATTCTGTGTACACACATATCACACTATAGGATCACATAAACATTCACCTCACCGGAGCATATTTGATGTGGGTTATTTCTTGAGTGCCGTCTGCCATGGAGGATTTGCAAGAATCTTGGTAGGATCCTAAAATGACTTTCATGTCCTTCTCTTAAGAGACGGCGTTGAGACATGGGTGTATCTTCACCAAGCTATTCAGTAAAGGAAATAAAAAATCTGCTCTTCAGAATTACACTCTTCTAACACACTGAAAGATACTTTGTTTTTTTAAATGTCAATGGAACATGAAACTTGTTCGTCAGATTCAAACGCTACCAACAATAATTAAAAAAGGCCACAGATCTAAAGACCTGGAAACAGGTGCAGTGCAATTATTTGTATTGTATGTGCTTTTCCTCAGGAACCAATACCTGGCTTTACCAGAAAGGAAAAAGAAAAATCACTTGCACTTAATGAACAAAAAATGCCAAGATAGTTTCTGCACAAAGGTGTGAGACCCTCTGAGTCCCTAGCATGCTGCACCCAGCAGACAGGACATCTTGCCACAGCTTTCACTCTACTCAGCGTGATTAATATGAATAAAAAAGGCACAGCTTCTCAGGTAAGCAAGTGAAAATCAAAAAAAGTATGAAACCACCTCTTCTTAGAGTTATCCAAAATAACTATAGTCAAACTCACAGCCCTGTGCTGTTTTGGATTAAGAAAAAAACCCCAAAATCATCCAGTTTGTTAGTGCACTCCAGCAGCACATGGACATCCAATTCCAATGCCTCTGCTCTCCCCAAGTAGCTGGTACTACAGCCTCTGTCTTCACATCCTTCTCCTTAATGTGAGGGATGTTCAGCTGTTGCAAAGAAATGTGAGGTTTCTCCTGAAGAAGGGCAAGTTGGAGGTCTTTCTTTAAACTTTACAGTCTTGCTTGTAAGTTCACAAGTTGGCACTCTGAAGGCAGAAATCCCTGCGTTTCCTACTTCTGTGTCTCAAGCACCCGGTATTCTTCAGGGGCAAATCCTATGCTCATGCCAGCAAACTAAAAGAAAATACCTTTGTGAATGCAATGTTGTCAATTAGAAACTCCTTTTCAGTTCACTTGCCCGAAGTTAGACTCCCACCATCTATAAAACTCTTCTTCCTGCCCCGTATTTGCAAAAAAGTGAGGACCGAACCCCTCAAAGGCAGAGCCCGTTTCCAGAATGTGTGAGTAGAGAGGTCTCTCAAGAATCTTCCTGGGAGTTAAAAAAACAGCTAATAGGAAGGAAGGGTGGGGAAATGAATCCCAGGCTTTCTTAAAACATATCAGGAAGCCCTACACTGTCTGTTCCCCCTGTCTGTTTCAATGCAGGAGAGAGGAAATTGATAATGCTGCTTTACTTGGCAGTCAAGATTTTCCTCCCAATTATGTTTAACTATGTCCTTTGTGGCCACAGATCTGCCACAATCCAAATATATACCACTACTCACATCACCCAGAAGAAATGTTTTAAAATGTGATGCACATCACATTCATGACTTACTCTGAAAGCCAATTCAGAGAGACAACATTTCGTGAAGTCACATTGAAATAAGTATTTAATAACATTAGAAAATTCCAGTGTGCATATATTGTGTTAACAGAGGAGAATCATTACAGTTCTAGCTGGAAGATGTTCAACTTCCAACATGAAATTATGGGCAAATGTGACAATCTTGAAATGTGACAACTAAAAAAAGTATTAAAATAATAATTAAGGACTGATGAGTTTCATACAAATATCACTTGTTTTCCAAATTCATTATACTAAGCAAATGGACTTCTGCATATTGCAGCTGTGCTACCTGTCCTGGGTCAAAGGCCAGCCAAGCTATTCAAGTGCAAAAGGATTAAAAGGAAGGAAGGATGGGAACAGCCCAGTGGTGGAAAACCACCATGATACACACTGCCACGATACTATATAGTCAGGGTTCAAACAGAACAGGAGCTGAGGTAAGGCACAGCATCCATATTAGTCAAAACTCCACATTTTCTTGTGCTGCTTGTCACTGGGGGGCACAAAGCAGTGGTTCTGGTTAGATCCAGGGTAACAACAGCATCCACAGAGACAATCTGTTTCTTGCTGACTTTTGCAGTGGAGGCACTAAATGTAATCAGGGGACACCTGTGGCAGATTGTCAGCCACCAGGGCTTTTCTCCTACCTGACAGGATAACTACTTTTTTGAGGCTTTGGGGGCACACCAGCCTCGTGACCAAAGGACCTGTTCTGACAATCAAGTGGGACACTGATGAAACTATATATCTTTATTCAGCAGTCAAGCCTCGCTAGAAAATGAGGTAGATAGAATGAGAGAAAATGGCTCCAAGTTGCACCAAGGAGGTTTAGGTTGGACATTAGGAAAACTTTATTCACAAAAATGGTTGACAGGCTGCCCAGGAAAGTGGTGAGTCACCATCCCTGGAGGTATTTAAAAGACATATAGATGTGGCACTTAGGGACATGGCCTAGTGACGAACCTGGCAGTGTTCAGTTAACAGCTGGAGCTGAAGATCTTAAAGGTCTTTTCCAATCTAAATGATTCTATGAAAAGTGACTCTTTTTCTCCCTGGTGTTTTAGGCATGTGGTGACAATAATGGCATATGGTGAAAACCTCACCAAGAATTCGTGCAGAGGATTATTACAATGAAGCAAAAGGATGTTCTCCTTGCTTTCTTCCCATATCAAATACATGCAGAAGATGGATGACTCGAGCTGTGAAGTTGGTAAGTACACACAATCCTACTGAAATCTAGCCATTAGCTACATTCCTGTCCACAAACAAGCTTTTAATCTTCTTTGGAGCACTCAAATTTGTGCCTACAAGCAAAGAAATTAATCACAACAATGGCTATGGTAGTGCGCAATCAGAAGGAAACAGATGGTGTAATGCACTGTTTTCCAAACAGCAGCAGCTTCTATCTCCAGGAAAATAATCTGAATATTTTCCCTTGCCGTTGGCATTACTATAACAAAAGCTCCTATTAGAAGGATATCTTCTCTGCTCTGTACAGCATCAGCAAATTACGTCGCAGTTTAAAGACAGTAATATTCTTTTAGTTGGCAGATCCAACTAGACTGCACCTATCTCTTTCACATCACATAAATGGTAACATTCAGTGGGTAACACCCCCCCAATTATCTTTAAATGACTGCAGAGAGCCTGATGGAATCAACAAAATCATGGCAATAAAACAGGGCTAATTTTTCTCATGCTTCATTTCCAGGTCTGTTTCTGGCCACAGGCAGAGTGTTTCACAGTGACAACAGAAGCAGCCACACTGACTTACATCCGATTACATCTGATTCCTCCTTTCATTCCCAGGGGCTCTCACAATATTTTATTACAATAGCTTCACGTTTTCTTGGGAATCATTAAATTAAGATGCCATCACTTTCTTCACCGCTGAGTGTTCTCATTGCTCCTTTTGATCTTTTTGTTTGTACCGTGGCCTTATCTTTACGGGACATCTCAAATGCCCTACTGTGATTTTTCCTCCAAATCCAAACAATTATTTACAGGCCCTTCCTTACATCCTCACATTCAATGTGACACTGAAAGGTTCATTATAGGACTGTGTATCCCTCTTAACTGTGCAGGGGGCTCTGTTAGAAGAATAAACACTGCTCTAGTGTTTCTTCTGTATTTATTCTATTCCTCAACACAAGTTATTCTTCATATCTGCTGATATGCCACTGCCACTGGTGTTGCTATTTCTCCTATTGTAGACCTTGTTTTTCAGGCAAAAGAGTATATCTCACAGACATGGAAACATGGCACCTCTTATGCACTTCAAGATCTCACCATGCACACAGCGGTCAGGAGTCCACCTGTGCCATCTGTGTTTTCCACTCATCTGCTCTTTTTCCCTGGAATCCCAGCAGGAAGGAGCTTCTGCAGAGAAATTTCAGTATCGGAAGTGCCATCACATCCCCACTAAAATCCCAGAGGGCTGCAGGAGAGATCTCACATGAAGAATATAAAAGACTTTGAAAATTATATGGGGGATTGCATCTAACATACACATATGCTGAGCTCAGAAATGACTGTTTCTTGGAACAGTTTCTAAAAACAAATATAAGGGCACATGCAAGCTAAATCTTGCCATGTGTATCTTTCAGCATCAGCACACTCACAGTAACAGTGGAAATTAAATGAGGGGGAGGGAAAGTGAAATGTTGTTTAGATTTTTCTCTTTAAAGCATGCTTCATCAATTATCTCTGCACACATATTTGTTTTGTTGAGAACACTCATACAAACAGAAAGCTAAATTGGGCTAAATGATACATTTTTGAACAAAACGATTGTTTTGCACACATTAAAATATAACATACAAGTTACTTTTAATCTGAAACGTAAGCTGTTTTACAGAGTTGAATGCCCACACACTGTAACAAGGCAGCACTGATTGTTACGCTTAGTCCTGAGCTTTCTTATAACCCTACATAAATGTTTAATTATGGCAAGTTGCTTGCATTGATTTTTAAAATTAAAAACAAGTTTTCAAAAATTAATCCATGCCAGAGGCTAGTCACCAAGATAAAACAATAGTCAACGAGAGGCTGACTTTAATGTAGCTGAGATATTAAAGACATAGAAATTGATATTTTTATATCCACATATCCCAGAGAGCTCTTGTAGAGGGAAAATGCTGAGAGTAAACCTGTCTGAAAATGGAAGAAATAAATCATTACTCCATGAATATTCTAGTAATCTTCAAATACAAGAAAAGACTGAATCCTTCTTTTTCAATGTGGATGAGATTTATACAAAGATTTGGGACAATCTTTTGCCTTTATTATTTTTATGCTTGTAAGAATTGGATAGGTGTGGTTATATTTCAGGTTGCTCTAGCAGAACATTCTCTCTAGCAGAGTTTAGAAAGGGGTCTCATAATGTAATCTAGAGAATCTGTGACCTGGAATTATATTTAATAAAATACCATTACATATTAGTTGAAACTGGAGTGGGAAGACATCTGAGAAACAGATATGAATGGATATATAACTTGGCAAACCTAAAAGCAATTACAAACACACTCAGTATCTCATATAAAAAAGACAATGACAAATATTTTAATATTTTGATATTGATTTATTAAAGGCTAGGAGTTAAAAGATTTATTTTGTTTCACAAGAAATCTACACAGAAACCCTGAATTAAGTTACAAGAGCGAGTCACAAGAGCGAATTAGGTTAGTTGTCCATGCTTAATCCTAACTGGATGTATCTGCTCAGAGGCAAACCACGATTCTAATAAGCATCAGATGAATATAAGTAGATCAGGACTGAGATAAATGGACAGCTTGCGTTCTATTTATACTTGCACATTATGCTGCTGAACCACTGCTGCAAGTCTTTCTCTAAAGCAATCTCTGAAAAAAAATTAACTGAAATGGATCCTAAAATCAATACTATCACACTATAAATGTATAGTAACAAACAAAAAAATTGCAATATATAAAATTAGGCTTTCAATATTGTGGAAGTGTTATCATTTAATTCTCAAGATAAGAACAAGCTTTTAAAGCCTAACATCTGTCCCTCTAATATAAGTAATCTTATATTGCATGTCTGAATTTCCTGAGGGTTAGCAACAAATGTGACTCATCTCCAAAAGTACAAGTTCCTCCACCATTAGCAACAGAAAATGCTCAGAAAATCACAGTGGATCAGAAAAGTAACTAGAGGAGAATGTCTCTTTATGAGCAGCCAAGTGAAGTGAGGTTTAACACTTAACAAGACAGCACTTCTACTTTGTCCTTTAAAGTAAATCCTTTCACTTTTGAAGACAACTAGCAATCAATTTCAAAACTTCAGAGATGTTCTAGGAAAGTATAAGGAAACTGCACATGTGCTGGAGAAGACCAGGAGGTGTGAACACAGGGAAAGCCTGATTAGTATCTGGTGCCAATCCAAAGCAGCAGGTAAAGGCCATTGTGATATTGGAGCTAATTAAGCAACTTAAATGGCTTGAAATGGTTTTTCAAATACAGTTTTATTAACACTGCCCTGTAAAGATTACTAATTTTTTAGGCATATTGGCCATTCCCTGCACATACACCCTGGGTCCTTCCCACCATGTACCAGATAATAATCAAACTAAGGGACTCAGGATAAACAGTTGCCTTTATAAATTAAGTTATGCTAATGAAAGCTCTGTTCAAAAATCACTTGTATGTGACATATATGTGTACAACACATATACATACCTATATAAGCACGTGTGAACATATAGAAATGAATAATACATCTAGTCAACACTATTGACTGACCTTCCAGCAAGCAGCTCTGTGCAGAATCAGCTGGGGAAGAGAAAGCCAAAACTTGATGTTGGAAGAACTTTTGCTGGCATTTAGGAATATTTTGATTATGCTCAAAAGAGATTTCTAGTTCAAAAGTTGTATCTTTTAACAACTACAGCAGGTACATGGTGCTTCCTCATCAAGTTGATTTCTGGTAGCAGGAGAGAAGGAAAAGGGTGTTACATGCATTTTCACTCTGGCCAGATACTGTCGCTCTCCCCAGCTGAGTCTGCCATATTTGAGATTAGTGAACAGCTCACTAAGGAAACCTTCATTTCCTTGGTTTCTCAACAGGAAACAGAGCAAGCTGCTACACCACTTAGAACACCTTTCTCAACTGCTAAGGGGGCTGATTTTGCTGCAGTCCAGGACACTGCAAACCCTGCGATTAGATGGGTGATTTTCTGAAGGTCTTTTTCTGAAGATGAAACCTTTGAAAATTATGAAATGCAGAATATGGTACAGACTGCTGCTGGATCTATGCATCTAGACAGCTCCCAGGAGGGGTGAGCCCTGGCTATAGCTTCTAGTGTTCTCAATCATCTAATGTGTACAGTGAGAAATGACTGCTGCACACCTACATAAACAGAGGACATTGTCTTGCTGTGCTGCCACAGGCCAGGAGCACCCTTTGAGCCTTCAGCCTCTGCTACCCTAACTTCCTTCCTCTGAAAAACCTTCTCTGTTGCCATGTGCTTTGGACCCAAAGGATCCAGTGCTCAGCTCTCATGTCTTCTCTATCAGACTTCCATTCTTTTCCACATTTCACAATCCTCCCTCTTTAGTCTCTTCATGAATGGGCTATTAATAAAACGAGAGTTTTCAGTTGAGTAGCTGCTTTGAAATTCTTCTGCATGCACTGTTACACCAATTACAAATTTATATGGCAGTAATCCACTCAGCACAAAAGAAGCAGTGCTGTTAATACTTCACAAAGCTTGCATGCAGCTACAAGTAATACCTTTCAAAAATGCTGCAAAAATCCCTAGGCTGTAAGAACCTCATGCAATTTTTTTAACAGGCTACTGTTAGGATACAGCACAGCAGGTTTTGTAAAGCAACCTTCTGAAATAGTTAGAGAGTGATAAATCACATAAGTGTTTGAGAAGGAATGAGATTTTTACAGTATTGCTGAACATTCATGAACTGCTGATTTCAACAGTGCTCATGGAGGTCTCCAGCAAAATGGGATATTTCCCATGTACAGATAAGCACACTTAATTGAACTGGGATGAAGGGATTTACTGGTGGGATGTTCACCAGTCTCCTAGATAGTCAAAGCTTTAGTTTGTTCAGAATTACTTTGCCTCATTCTGCTTATCAGTTAGTCAGTTCTAATAAACATTTTAATTATTACGCAGTCATAATTTAGGATATGCAAGCAAGTATATCTAAGCATACAGTGAGAGAGAGAGCAAGGGTCTTTATGCCATCTGGAACTGCAGAAGACTAGGACAAGTCCATGTTTCAGTTGATTAATGAAAAGCTCTTTGAGAACTAAGAATCAACACTTTCCTTCAAAAAACTTAAACACTGTATAATATGCAGTTACTGTCACTGTAATCCTTAAAAGAACTGAAAAACTCATTCCATCTGTGCCATCTTATCAGCAAGCACCAGCACTGAACACAGCCACAATCACACAGACACTTTGTTTGACCTGACTCCATCCTCCCGTCAAAGGGAGGATTCCTGCTCCCAGTGACTTCTTTTTGCTTTCTTTGTGTGGGCATTTGTGTAGCCAAATACTGGATATGTTCCAGGTGGAACAAGCAGGACAGGGACAGGGACACATGGCTCCTAGTTGACAAAGTCAATAATGATGGTATGCAAAGTGGCATGTGGAAAGCTGCTGAAATTGTAAGTACCTATTGATTTCCAGGTTGAGCATACTGCCCAACAGTTATTTCCTAAAATACTACTGCAAGCTGCGCTTGTCTCTTTTGGATTCCTCAGCTGAGATCTTCACATGATTTAATACAATAGCACTAGTCATGACTATTTATGGCTATACACTTAGAACTCCAGTAAAGGCACAATGGGAAAATGTAGCATTGGAGTTACAGTCTCCAAATAAATTATTACATCAAAATGTGTTGGAAGACACTGTGAATTAAATATATGACATAGAAATAGGCAGTGATGAAATTATGGCTCCTCTTGACATAGTCATACTGCATGAAAATGCAGGGAAAATAACATTGTTAGTATGGAAGCTACTGAGAAAGAAAGCGTCAAGGCAGTACCAAAAAATCCTAAGTTATTCCTAAGCAAAAATATTTTCCTGCACATTCTGTCATGTGAATAAACCTGCAAAGGGTACATAATGTGGGTTTCCATAGCTGTAGAGCTGTACAACCAAAGGTCAATTCCACCCAACAGCCTCTTCCTCCTTCCCTAATTTTGGTCTCATTTGTTACATTTGGGTTCACAGATTATTTTTTTTCCAGTCTAAGTGAGGCTCCTCACTTGTCAGTTAAAGTTAGCACTCTGACAGCAGTTTTGATTTGTTCCTTCTTTATACAGAAGAAATGTTACACAGGCATGCTCTGCTGTCCATTAAAGATGTGTTTCTGAAATATCTGAACATTAAAAACATTACCCTATTGCTTCACTCTTCATCCTCAAACTGGGATTTGACTTGACAAATCCCAGTTTGTCTGAAGAAGATGATGATGACACTGAAAATGTAGCTTTTCAGGAAGAGGGGCCCAAGTGCTCACACTCAAAGACTGATAGTGGGTACTTGTTCTGAGGGATGAAGCAGTTGGAATCCTTGAGGAGGATAATTGCTCCAGAAAGCTGGCATCTCTTCCAGGAGACAATTACTCCATCCACCATGCCATATATAAACTGTCCTTGTGCTTTTAAACTGTGTGTATTTTTGTCTCTGTACACATCCCCTCCTCCCTGCAGAAAAAGTGATTTGCTCTTCAAACAACCTTTAGTGTTTCACCCAGGTGACTGACAACAGTTAGCAGAGTAGGATGTTCAACAATCAGCAGTGGAACACCAAATCCAAGGACAGGATCACCTTGGGAACTGGTCCTCTCATTGTGCAATCAAACACTAATCAGAGACTTGGTCACAGAAGCAATCTTTGCTAAAATTTGTGATGTGTAGGCCACCAGCACCAGGCACATCTATTAGTTATATACAGGTCTGCAAGGGATATTTTTCACTTTGTATCCTCAAATACAGGCAGGGCATTTGGAAAGCATCATGCATACTGACATTGGCCATCAGAAGAATATATGGGATTCCCAAATATACCTCAGGACTGAGAAGCAGGTAGAAAAGAAAACAGAAAAGGCACAGATGCTGCAGTTCAAGTTAAAGGTATGCAATACTCAAGTATTTCAGAACTTCCCAGCTGCTTTCAAGTCCAAAAAAATACAGATCAAAACAAAGTTATACCAGGGAAAAGGCTGTTACTGAGTGTAGCAACTTTGCAGCACATTAAACCACAAGTAATACTATGCTCTGCTTTGCAGCTACATGCCAAGCATGGACTTTGCTGCTGTTCTGGATGTTAATAATATCTTATCACATTTCTTTATGTACAAACATTTAATTCTCTTCAAACATTTAAAACAATCTGTGATAACTACTACAACGTAGAGTATATGAATATGCCTAAAACCAAAAAAGACATAGTAAGCAACTAAAAAAAAAAACTGGCTACTATGAAAATTGACAAAACCAAATTGTTTTAAGTATCAAGTCCCAGAAGTCACTGTTTTCATCTATTAAAGATCCACTTTGAGTAAGCTGCAAAATTTTTTTGCTCTGCCACAATGGTACTGGAGCACCTGCACATTTTACTGCAAAGGTTTTAACCAGTGGGGAAACTTTTAACATTGCAGACCACCACAAAATTCCATCAAACAGCTGGGCAACAGGTCCGATGTGCCCTGTCTATGTACCCAAGGACACAGGAGACTCACGAAACATCTCCACACTGGAACATCTCCACCCCTGGAGGCATCCAAGTCTCAGCCAAGCATGTCTGTAATAAGCAGATTGCCTTTCAGCAGGTGGTTGGACTAGATGATACCCACAGAAGCTCTTTCCAATCTAAATTATTCTATGATCCTCTTGTCCATTTAGCTTCCTCACTGTTATTCTGTCGTGTTCGCTGCTTTGATTCCCACAGAGAAAAAGGGAACCATTTTCAGTGCTTAGTTTATGTCAGTTGTTTCAATTTCCTGGTGAATTAATAATGTAGAAGAATTTTATCTTTCTCATTTTAGAGTTATGTGAAGAGGCCAAGTGGTAAGGTAAAACATTAAATTATTTACAAGTTCTACACACGTGCAGGCAGACAAATGGTGTAACATTGTATATTTAACAGTTGTTAGAAAGTACAGAAACTATAAGCATGACAGCCAAAGTCCTTTGTCAAAGGACGCAAAAGTAGTCTTCAAGTCTGCGGTCATTTTTTTAGACATTAAAAAGAGCTAAAGCAAATGTATTTAAAGTACATCTGAAGTCTGTACAAACTTCACTGTTACCAGAGTAAGCAGTTTCTGCCTGCAAATGAAGAAATGAGGCTCCATTTTCCTACTGGCAAAATTCTTTCCAAAAGGCAATTAAAGCCTGTTTTAGGGGGATGGAATTGAATAAATCATAAGAGTGCAGACCTTTCAGGTGCTGACAGGTGATTAGCTTAACACAGACTAGCAGAATAAATTATAAATTCATTTGTAATAGATGAACAGCACTATAAAACAACTAACAGATCCTAAATCTTCAAGACTTCAACTACCAAACAGTTTGCTTGAATAAAGGATCATATCTTCTTATTTTGGTGTTCAAAAAATAAAGATCTAATAAATAAAGAAATCAATAAATTAAATAAAGAAATAATATTAGTGGCTGAATTTTTAGACAACTCTAAATAACCTCTACACATGATGAAGACAAGGACAGCAAACAGAATTCCTTATAATTCAGCCTTTCTAAATGTATTTACTGCCTTATACACACAGTTGAAGAACTTCTTTCAAATAAAATTTAACCAGAAATAGGATTGAAAAAAATGGAAATAGGTTTGAAGTACCATCCTCTGAATATTTACTACAAAGGAATCACGAAACAGATCAAAATACCACTACACTTTTTTTCCCAGTAACTTCACATTTTTCTCTAAAACTGATTTAAAATATATTTCATTCTTAATGTGCACATATTTTAGACAAAGACCTTCTGTTAAAATTCATCTGGCTCTCTGGCCTCCCTTCCCCCAAATGCACACAGACAGACATAGTCATTAAAGGATTGGCAGAACAAGATCTCCTTTCTTTTCTGAAGGGGGCCCTACTAACCAAGGACCCCCGAAAGTAGCCTTTATTGTTAGGTGCTGGGTGATGCAATCTTTTACAGCAGAGAAGATTTAGGATCTACTTCCTCCATGTCCTGTCAAGTAGACACCTCTCTTATCCACATTGCACGAGCATCCTTCTACCCTCTGGTTTTGACTAAGTCTTAGGGCTTGTCATTGACTTTAAGTTCAGCAGGAACCCCTCTGAACACCTAAAACAAGCTCCACCATACCCAGAAGGCAGCTTTGTATCCACAATGTGTTCAGCACATAAACTCTGGTGTAATAAAAAATGGAACGGGTTAAAGCACCTCTTCCAGCCTCCCCAGAAACACTGAGTCTGGCCTGGAGCTCACTCCTTTTCCTTGTGGCACACTCCTACCTCCTCTCACTGGTAGAAAGGCCACCAGGTCTGGGGTGCCAGAACGATCCCCAGCAGGGAAAATGTGCTGCTGGCACAAGGTGGATCCAAGCCCACAGCCTGGGAGAGGCTGGTCAGTGACGCTGCAGCAAAAAGGGAAAGGAGGCTGGACCTTGGTGACAGAAGATGCTGGGCAAAGGAAGTTCTCTTTTAGTGAGATACTATGAGGAGGCTTGTGGAAAGAAAGGCACTTGGTACAGGCAAGGCTGGGAAGGGGCAACAGGGACTGAAAAAGTGAGGGCAGAGGAGATATAGGCACTGGGAGGAAAAGTGTGGTGTGAGGCTGGGTGCAGTAGACGGACCTAAGACAGAAGACCCAAGTAGGGACCTGCTTAGGACTGCAGTAATGGGAGCAGAAGGCCAAGATAAGAGTCAAGCCTCTCAGGACTCATAGGAAGAGAGGAAGAGAGCAGCTCTATCTACCATCAGAGGAAAACTGCTTCTGGCTTTGCCCAAATGTCCATGTGCTTCCTGTTCAGCGCTGGCTGCTTGAGCCTTCCCTTGGAATAGCTATTTTGCTGTAGTGTCTTAAAGAAAAGGAGCAAGACTTGGGATCATCCTGCTCATACTGTACCAATACAGATATGTTCCCTACAATGCAGGCAGGGATAGAGGGGAAGAGAGAGAGGTGCACATATGCAAACAAAACATCATGATAAGAAATAATATAATTACAGTTTATTTTGACAAGTAATAATGGTTTAAGGGCACAAATTGTAATGAAGTGTGGTAAAACACATCTTGGTGAGTCACCTATGCTTTCTTATAGATGATGAGCAGACAGAGCAAAAAACACAAGGCCTTGAAGGAGCAAACATTTGGCAGTCATACAAATCTAGATGTAATTTGTTTCCTTTTCAAAGTAAATCTCATGCCTCAATTGCACAATTTAAGGCACTTTTCCAACTGAAAGTAGGAATTTGAGAGCTTGAGCATATTCTCATCAAACTGCAACAAGAATTGATAGCATATACACAGTTTAAAAATATGTATCTCTCACATTAAGTTTGCAAGTACTTTAAATAAAAGTTAATATCTAGTAAATTACAAAATGTTGTCAGATAATATTTAAGATAAATAACTGAGCACTAAATGATAACTTTATTAGTATAGACTTCTAAATGGAAAAAAGAGACATCTAATAAGTATGTTTCATAACAAGACTAGCAAAACAGCACAAAGCTGTTTTTTTCTGGGACAGAACAGGATAAATGACAAAAATATTTGTAGCTCTCAACAGATAGGCTTGGACAAAAATCAAAAAATGTATCTCATTAAAAAAGAATCATTTCTAGTTCTTTTTATCATTTCAGTTTATTTCTTACTGATACCTAAAGCTATTACTTAACGTACACTTTGTCTCTACTTCAGTTTGAGCAATGATGCTTTTCAAATTTTTTTCAATTCAATTGAAACCAGAAAGGAAGATAAACCCTCACTAAAGTCACAAAAAAAAAAATATCAAAGTAACATTTTCTAGACTGATTCTATACGTTCAGCTTTGAGCCTTGTGCCTTCCCAATCACCGTGCCATCATGTTTATTTCTTTGGACCTAGGACAAGGTCAAGATGCAAAGGGAAACACAGGTTCTAAGCCGCTCACTGGTTGCACCTGCATCCTATTTACTCACCTTCTGAGCTAAAACTGTGGTACTTGAAGAAATTCCAGTATTGGTTTATACATACTGGAACGTGAATATTCCTGTAGTTTCTAACTATACAGTTTTCATCTTTGAAGTCCACTGAAACATATTGCTCAAGACATCATGTATTTGTTTAACTGGCATGAAAATTTTTGCAAAAAAATTTGAATAAGTGGTGCCATATAAAATGTAATTATTTCTACCTTTCACCACAATGAAATAAAATTTTCTATGAAAACAAACCGTGTGCAAATATCACATCTTGAAGTGCAGCAGTCCTCAGATACAGGCAGGGGAGAGAATGAACAGCAATACCATGTTTCTAATTCATGCAACATGGAAGACTAAGAGCCTGATACTACACCTACTGAATTGAACTTCAAGATAACTGGTGAGCTCTAAATTAATTAAATTAAATACTCACAGAAGCACGCATCAAAAAGTCAAAAAACTTGGTCTAGAAACTGGACTTAATGTAGATCTCTGCAGAAATCAAGTACCCAGACTACCGTAACAAACAGATCAAGAAGCTTCTCTCTGCTTTGCCAGCCAAGAAACCAAGAGCTGTAACATTCTACCACAAAATACCCATTTCAGATGTGAGGTTAACCAGGACAGTAAACTTCTAAAGAGTATTTGACTCAGTAATCCAGGAAACACAAATTATGGGAGATGGTTACAGGGGTTCACCATTTTTCCTCTGAATTCACTGCAGAGCACTATTGAAGGGACAGTCATATCCCATCTTATTTCTCCAATGCCACAGCCAGGTGTTCCCCTTTGCTGCCATGGGATCAGCTCAAATGATCACAGGATGAGGCAGTGCAGGCTACAGATAGGACAGTAAGCACATGCCTTCTTCTCCCCTCCACAAAACAAACAAAGGCAGATTTCTGTTGAATCAACAAAGTGCACCAGTTCAATGGTTCAAATAATTGCAAGTTACCCCTCTCTCACCTGATGCAAGAGAAACCATGGGAAGGCAAAGGCAAGGAAGAGAAAAAAAGTAGACGTGCTTGCAAAATGGTTTTCAAACTGTTTTCAAAAAGCTTGAAAATTTTAAAACTTTATTAAAAACGGTTGCAGTTGAGTTTTGGTTTTGTTGGTTTTGTTTCACTAGCCTCATTTATCAGGTAACATAAAATGGTTTGTTACTAGCAGTAAAAATACTGCTTGACATTAGAAGCTTTTGTTTGGGGAAACTGCAGTCTTTTTGACTGACCATCTAACAGCTATCAGAGCCTAACAAACTAACCTGGTGATGACTCTACACCATATAAACACACAATTCTGCACTGAGCATTGTGATATGTGGCATTTTTAAATCAATTTATCAAAAACAAAACAAAACAAAAAAAGGTTACAAAGACAGAAGCTAAAAAATTTGGAGCAAAAATGATATTTTATATCTTGCTGTTTGTAACGTAACTTTAGTTGCTTGCTGACAGAAGCAACTGAACACTACCAGGTAACAGCCCCAGCTATCCAGGTTTACTCAGTCATCACTGAATAGATGCCATACAGGCTACCTGCAGATGAAATGGGGTGATTGCTGTTTCCCCAGCCTCCCACCCTAGCCATGCCCAGACTTTACCAGGGGAGGAGACGCTGAGGTGCCAAACTCTCCCTCTCCCTGCTCCCTCCCATCCCACCTCGGCTGTAGGAGAGGAAACACAGGTGACTCAGCTGGGCAGGAGCCACAACAGGACACCTTTTCAAGCAGAGGAACAGGCCTGCCAAGAGATACTGTGTGGCAGAGCCCCCTTATTCTCCCAAATAAGAGCAAATGCAGTTAGAAAAACTGCTTGAAGCCCACTGACAGTACTGTGCAGTGATGCGCCTGACCTTATTTCTGCTCGGAATGTTCCTCCCTCCCTCATCAATTCCACCATGCTTGTCTAATGTTTCCTTTTTTTGCTGTGTGAAATACAGATAACAAGTTACTGGAGGCAGGGAGCTGTCGAGAGCAGTATAGCTCATCTGGAAAAGGTTTGGCAGGCTGTGCAAAAAATGGAGCAGAGCAGATGACCAGCCTTTAAAACAAACAGTTTCATTTGTTCATAGCTTAATAACTTACTAATTCATTGCCTAGTGTGTCACTAGCAACACACTTTAAAAACAAGGCTTTGACACTCAAAAAATTCCTTTCTAAAGGCATAGAGTTCAAACTAAGTTTTCCCCCCTTTAAGTATTTTGTGAATGCATCGGTAGTTTTCAAAATCTAAGATCTCCAGTATTAATGATGTTACAAAATTAAACCTGATACTTTTAATAACTTCTTCCTGAGTACTTCCCAACTCCAGTAAATTGCTCTGAGCTCAATGGGATGAAGGTCCCTGATGGCCATGACAACCCATGCAGTCCCGGATAGGCTGTAGGGCAGGATCTGCGGAGAGGCAGGCTCTGTAAAGCCCTGACAAGGCACCCAGTGTGATCCTGCTTTCTGCATAGGACAGCAGCACATGCATGGCAAGGCTTGTGAGGCACCACAGAGCTTAATGAACAAAAGTAGCCCCCATATGACTAACCCGCAGCTGATCTGCTGCCAGGAGAGTGGATGTATATGTTGCCTTGCTACCTTTTCTTCCATGCATATCTTTAAACCTGATACTATATACTGCATTTGCTCTTATTTAATGTCATAGGTCTAACTAACTATATGGGCCATCACACATCTCACGTCATGGAAACTTGCAGGCTGGTTGTCAAACCAGCAAGACTGCTGGTCCAGGGTTATGATGATAGTGAGTGAGTGGGAAGGCTCCTCTGTCTCACAGCACTGCCTGCTCCTGCTTTTCTTCTCAGGCAGGATGCACACCAAAGAGCCACCAGCTATGCTGCAGCTCAGGCAATGTCCACGTGTAGAAAGTCAGGAGCTACTTGATGAGAAAGGATGGGAGAGGAACTCCTGAGGGAATGTGGGGAAACAGGAGGGGCTTCTCTGTGATCCAAGTGCCAAATGGTAACACCCATATCCCTTCCTGCCTTGGCCGTCACACATTGGGATGGTCTCAAATACCTGTATTTCCCTTCAAAATACACTTGGATCTCTCTAACCTCTCACTCTCCATTGGGGATAAAATTTAAATCCAGCCTTTTCTGAAGGCTGGATGGAAACTGTTAGCACTTTAACTTGGATAATTGCTAAGCCAACAATGCAAAATTAACAACATAGGATTTAATGCATGTCTTTACTCTCCTCATATAAAATTATGGCAGCTCTCTGTGCCACCCAGACCTTTTTAATTCCCTGTCAGTTTTTCAAAAATGTAAACAATTACTTTGAAAAACACCTCCACCTGCCACACAGAAATAATTCGTCTTCTATCTTCATACAACAAGAGAGAAGCTGTTTCTATTAATATCCGTCTCCTGCTCCAGGCTGTGTACTCTCAAAGCAATTCAGGTATACCATTTTCAAAGGAACTGACTGTGAAACAGTGATGGCACTGAAATCAGAAGCAGATTGCCATGTCCTTGAAAGACAAGTAAAACATGAGCTGGGGGTAAGAAACAATGAAGAGATTCAGCAGAAGGAAATTAAGAAAGTATACAATTAGAAAGCTAAAAATGCTATGTGTTGTTTTATATTTTTTCTTCCATTTAGTTTACTTCACAACTGATTTGTCTTATATGGAAATGCCTATTTTCTTTCTGTCACTCGTTGGTAGCATTTTGAAAACCATAAACAATTTCAGTGGCTTCCTCTCGCTCTCTCCAATATGCTCAGATGCTCTTTGCCTCTTTCTCCCTTCAAATCTCTAGTATCAGAACACCAATGTACATCCCACAGATCACTTGCAGCCTCAGCAGCCTTTTCACAGAATCCAAAAATGGAATTTTTGATTGTGGCTGTTCTTGACAAAATCAGGGTAAAAAAAAGTTGTGCCAGGGTAAAAAAAAAAAATAAAATAAAAAAGGCAGACAGGAGCTATTGCATAATTAGAGCCTTGCATCTACTCAAGTATCAATTAAGTACTCATGATGAATTTTCATCATTCTTGTGATTCTGTGTATGCCATATCCATCATAACTATAGAACATAACCCTGTTGTGTTTCAGACACTGTATTATGGGGGGCCCAGCTTCATGTCCTACTAAATGACCATCTATGAGCAAAACATCCAGAGAATCTTTTTATACCACCTCATTTTTGCCAGGTTTCTATTCTCATCCATGCTGCATGAACAAACACAGCTGTTTTGTTTCTGTACCCTATTTTCTCCTTCTTTTCTTCCATTGTCAACAATTCTCAAAGTAAGCTGGAAAAATTCCTCCTTCAAACACAAACAAAGCTTTTGTTAAAACAGAGGCAGGTGACATGATGTAACCTAAACTGACTGGCTAAGTAACATAGGGCAACTTGGAGAGACAACCAGCAGCCCAGGACAAAATACTGACCAAAGGAATGCACTTTGTCCAGCCCAGAAGCCAGACACAGGACTGTTTAAAGAAAGGCTGCAATTTATCATTTTATATTTTTAACAACAAAGGTTTCAGCCTGAAGAGTCATTTTTAAAATCAGCTATGTGCATTCTCACTATTTTCTATTTATATCGATTATCTTGGTGTTTCATATGCAAAGCCACCCTCCCTTTAAATTCATCAGGCAATAGGCAGGAATTGAAATAAAAGGAAGATGCATTTCTGGCTCAACAAGAACTGAGACTATAAAAGAACTAGGACAGTCACTTCTCGGTGCAAATTTTCTGCCTTCCACATGAAATGCTGAAGACAGAAAGACTTTTAGTAAATTGTCACGTAGCAAATGCCTCAAGCACATCAAGGGGGACAGCGCTTACACCCCTGAAGTAATAGCACAGGTGAAAAACAAGAGCTTACCTATAACACAGCAGCGCAGTTCTCAACTTGCCAAATACCTGTTTGCCCAGACTATCAGTTTTCAGAAAGCAGACTGCTGCCAAGCAGCATTACGCACTTAAGATTTCAAAACCTGGTAGTGCCAACACTGCACTGTGCTCTAACAGCTTGCCACAATTTGAGCACCACATCCTACTAGAAAGCTGCCTTCTCCTTGTCCTCACAGGGATTTAAACTGCCTAAGGCACCATCACACCTGCTCCTGCTAAGCTCAAACACCATCAGCCTTCACATGAAGACAGAAACAACTGGGGATAGCTCTCATAAGGCTTCTCCATTTCGGCTTACTCCCATGTTGGAATTCACAGCCAGTTATACCTTTTATGTGACAAACTTTAACGTATCGTCATTTAGCATAGGTTTTGTTGTGCCTGACTTCCTACTGCTTCAGGGAACCATGTGGGAAGCCCAACAGCCAGCTCCATGCCTCTGGTACACCTCAACTCAAATAATACTTCCCGTCAGTCATCAAGAAATTTAAAACTCAAAAGCCACAAAAAAGACCAGCAGAGACAGATCGAGGATGTAACTAATCTCCAAGATTGCTGTAAGTGAGGGGATCCATTGTCTGTAACTGCCCAGACTGTGCAGGAAGTCAACCTCCAAGATGATGATCCTGCCCCTACCACACCCAGGACCGTGTGCTTAGGCTGACTGTTCCACAAGGCTTGAGGTGGCTGCACCCACAGTGGTGTCAAAGGCAATGTTAAAGGCAGGACTAACAATCTGCCTCAACCTCAGAGTTGCATTCCTGTGTGTGGTGAGCCAAGTGGCTCATGCTTGAACTATGCAGCTATGGGGATAACTCAAGAGAGGTCAGAATGGCTAAGACAGTATTGCAGGCTTAACTCAAGAGACCTACAAGTGATTAATCAATATAAAAGCATCCAAGATCATGCTCTCTGTCTAAAATAAAAGCTGCTATTTACTAGGACAAGACAAAAGAAACAGTGGAACTAAATTGATGTAAAACAGAAAGCTCAAACTTCCAGCTGAAATGCACTATTTCAGATACCTAAAACTTTAAGAAGTTGTTGCGCTGACACAGAAACAACAAAATCTAAAATAGCTCATTTGATGTCCTTCATTAAATGAAAAAGTGAGCGACCTAAACGCCTCCTCCACCCTGGCTTTGCTCAACATATCAGCTTAGAGCAAACACCTTGAAGACAACATGGCCTGTGTTACACAGAGACACCTCTGTCCCTGCCCTGTGCCATTCTTTTTCTGCAGAAGTTCCCTGTTATTTGATATGCATGAGGTAATCTCACAGCTTGGCTCTCTGCAGTTGGAAGTGTGGCAGGCAGCTGTGCCAGGCACTCTTGCCAGGAAGTATTCTGAGACACGATAATAAAAATGCATCAAAGTAACAGGGCTTTTTCTTTTATATCACTAAGTACATAAGTCCAGGCAGGGCTTTCTGGGCTCTGCAAGCTTAAAGTATATATACCCAAAGTCCACGAAGTGAATGGGAGACTGACAAATATGCACCCTGCAATCCTCTGAGAAGCCACTGTAAATGTGCCATCATCTACCTTTTTAATGCCTATTTTGTCCCCAGTCTGTTGAAAGATCCACACAGATTGCAATTTTCCTACTGTAGTTCTGGGGGAGATGATATAAGAGAGGTCACTAATAGTTCCCAAAAGAACTGCACATGAATATATATATTTTTTTTTGTATGTATGTAAAAAAAGAAACCCATTTGAAATAAAATGTTTTGTGATGCCATCGTTAAGTGACACTAGCTTGGTTAAAAATAAAATTTAATCAACCTTAATGTTGACCAAAATATTTTTCCTTAGATTCCCAAAAAGGCATCTAGCTCCCTTTAACGAGCAAGCCTGTTGCCAACTCTGAATCTCACTCCCACCAATTTCACTATATTCCACTGTTTCAGTAGTAAAATATTTTTATTTAGGCCAGAATATACTAAGAAATGGATGCCATACAGGTGCCTACAGAAGTCATGCTCCTGAGCAATCCACTCCTAACTGCTTAACTGTGGCTGTTCAACTGCAGCTCCCACTCTCATTTTTCAAGTTTTAAACCTCATGTCAGGAAGAGCATGTCTACTTTATACTCTCTGGGCTGGGAAATCAGAAGCATCTTTCATGGTTAAGCTCAACATGGGTGCAGGAAAGCTGAAAGGAAGGGACAGCAAGTTAATATCAAGCAGAGGCATCCCCCACTACCATTAAATGCCAGCTGGGTGCAGCAGATGTTCTAACAACCTGCAGATTTCAGTGCTGTCACATGGATCTCCTCAACTCTACTAGCTATGTAGAAAGTTGCCAAGTACTAAATTAACGCTGTTTACACTCGGGCCTGCCTGCCAAATTAACATGCACGCACAGAGTACTCTGTCATGTGCAGAAAAGACTTTTTTGGGTTCCCAAACTGGAAAATTATGTGAACCAGGGGCAGATGCTACAAGGGTAAGAAAGAGCAAGCAAGTTTGCTAGTGTAAGAATGGAAAGGACACACAGAACAGGTCCTTCCAGCTGCACACGACTTTATAATGTCCCTTCAGTGTCCCTGAGGGTGTTCTCATTTCACCTTGCAATAAGCCAACTCATTCCAGTGATGCTGGGTACATGGAGATGAGTATATGAGTGCATTCCTCCTACATCTGTGCCTAATTTGTCAAGACAGGTGAGCCAGCCTTCAAAACCTCAAAAGCCTGTCTGTCAAGAACACAAAGCCAGGGAAATGAAATGTAAAGTTTTGGCCCAAATTGTGAGTTAGACAGAAAATCTGGAGTTATTGAAAACTGACTGAAGCTGAAATGGCTACACAATGTCACCTGTACTTAAAATACTAGCACTGCATACATATTTGCTGAGGAACTACATACATGGTTTCCTTCTTTGATTTGCAGATGTTTCTTCTTTTTACAGAGTGTTAAAATTTTGTTTGAGGAGAGGAAACAGATGCTAGCTGTAAAAGTGGCACCTTTCCAAGGTGGAAAGAAATCAGTGGGGCTTCCACAGACTTAAGGCTGAGAATGTCAGATCTGCATTGCCTGTTTGCACGAATTAGACAACACCATCACTGCAAGGCTTCCAAGTGCTGATGCAAATGTAGTGACTGACATTATGAGCGGGTGTCTTAACACTGTTTCTGTATCAGCCAGAGCAAATGGAGTCCTAAGCAGAAATCCCACAGCAGACAGGAGTACGGACAACGCATGAGGTCCCAGGCCAGAATTATTTATAATCTCATGCTTCAACCTCTGAGCTACTGTTCCATATGGAGGGGAAGTTCTGCCCATAAGCACAAATTTGTGGAAGAGGGTTGAATTTAACAAAGCAACAGAACTGAAAAAAGAAGAAAAGTAAAAACTATGGCCAAATGAACAGAAAATGATGCCATTATCCATCAAACAATAAGCATGGAAAAAAACAGGATCAATTTTAAGTATCAATAATAATTTCACAGATTTTCTGAAATAAACCCACAATTCTAATGGAAAACGAAAAAAACCCAAAACTTGAGAATTTTTTTAAATCACTTCTCCCTTGTTTTATGGATTTATATGAAAACAGCAAAAGCAATTTATCTGGCCATCCAAGTCCAGGAGGCCATTTGGTAGAAGGGAAGTGACCGTGAGGACTGAGAAGCATATCTGGGAAAAAATAAAAGATGCCATAGGAATACCCTTTATAGTTGTTGGAAAAGGGCAAGGTACCAGGTTATGTTGAACTATGGAGCAGGATTTGAGGCGGGAATATGAAGATGATGATAATGGTAAACTAGAGAGCACCTTTGTGATCTTGATAGCTAAATATGTCCAGAAGCAGTAAATCATGTAACTGCAAGGTGTTGTAGGATAAGGTAAAGGTGAGGAAGATGAGAGATAATCAATCAAAGTTTTACCAGAGAAAGCTGTCCAATTTGTGAAATGTGGCATAGGAAGGCACTCTAGAGATCCTGTGAGAGGATCACACATTCACGAGAGAGTAAGGAGTGAGAGATCAGTAACTTACCATGGGGGCTGAGAGTGTAAGTAAATGAGAATTCAGTCAGAGCAGAGGGAGCAGAAGGACTGCTAAGGAAAGTGCTGGTGTGGCTGTAAGAGTAGCCCAGAAAGGCTGTGTGAGTGCCAGACTAACACAGGGGACTTGCTAGTGGGAGAGCAGCCAGAAGCGGAAAGGCTGTTGTGGTAGAACAGCAAAATATTACAGACACACCCAGACTTGCCATACCTAACCTCAGGCATTGCCAGGTTAGGAGCTGAGCTACTCCTGGCTTCCTGGCCCCCTGCTCAAATGTCCCTCAGAAGGTAGGACTTCCTTCTCAAAGTACGCCTTTCTCTCTGTGCAGCACACATGGATTTTAGGAGAATTCCTCTCCAGACTTAGAAGCTTAAAACTACCTGGGATGAATCTCAGTGTGCCTGTGGTATCATTCAGGGAAAAAAAAAAAAAGGCAAGCTAAGGAAGAGGAATTGTCTTTTCTTTTTTTACCTAGAATCCCATAAAGCAGAAAATCCCTCGATGCCTGATGGTGGGGAGCTGCACCATGGGGCAGCCAGGGGAACCTTAGCATTTCAATCACTCTTGAACAGGGAGCTAATGAAAAATGGGCTTGGAAAAAGTCTGCACATGATCTTGGGCTGTAAAGGAAATCTCTGCTTATAAAAGGTTTCCGAGTCTACAGAAAGACAGCTGTGAAGCCAGACAGCAGATAATTTGACCCAAGGACAGCATACAGCCCAAGAAGGGGAGACTGCAACAGAGAAATTGTCTAAGCAACCCAAAAGTAACAAGGGGGGTGGAAAAAAAAGGAAAAAAGGAAACCTGAAACAGTCACCTATTGATGTAGGAAAGCATTGCCTTTGGCCTGGGAATACCTGCACAGGGATTATAGAGAGGAAGAAAAAGAAAGAGAAGGAGGACGAGAGGGTCCAGCTAAACCACAAAAACATGAAATCGGTTGTAAAGTAACAGCTGCTTTTTTGGGGGAAAAATTTATTTGGATAGATACCAGCACACGACCAGAGCCTGCTGGCAAGTGTGAAAACAGCGTTTGGAGCTGCTGCTGGCTTACATGAAGGTCACAGTGTACCTGCAGCTGCACAGCTGAGAGACAGGCAGTGTCACAGGCAAACCAGCCAGCCTGCTCCCACTCTGGAGGCTCCTTCTTCAATTCAGGAAAAAAAGGCTCACACATTCCCAACCAATTCTACCACACATTCTTAAAATGTATCTTGCCTCAGAAAAACTAGAGCAACAATTTTAAGGGAGCAGAAAAAGTAATGTACAAGTTATTCAAATAAATGGCAAAAGACAGTATGCCCTAGCAAACATCAGACTGGCTTTCTTCCTAAACATTCAGAAAATCAAAACAGGCAATGAAACAAATATCCAGATATTTAATAAAGACATGTTTTGAAAATTGAAAGACAATCAATGGGAAAAACAAGAAAGAAGAAAATTGTATGGTGACCTTTACTTGGAATTTAATGCTTATTCTTGTCAGACTAAATCTTGCTTTTCTCCCCCACACCCCAAAAAAAAATTTTATTAAGAAAGGAAAATACCTACTTTCCCTGTCCAGGAAAACAGATGCAGCTGATCTGTTCATTCCACATTTGTCATTTAATCTATCTGCTCATCAGACTACAGCATCAGCCATCTTGCTAATTAACTCCTTCCAACACACAGAAATTGAAGAAGATGAAAAAGTCACCCTTAGGAGATGGAGGAGTAGGAAAATGGGAAGATAAATTCCAAGTTTTGATACTGCAATGAATATTCTGTACTATTAAAACACTGTTTTGCCTCAGATGACAAAAAGATGCAGGACTTCTGCAATCTGTCAACCAACTAATAAAGGGCAAATGAAACAATTTCAAAGGATGCAAAAGCCACATCTCTTGTCTTTCCAGGTAACTTTTTATTCTGAAATACATTTACATCTCTACATGAGCAATAGCCAGGAAAACACTCTCAGGTCTAATTACAGATCACCTTATTGTACACTGCTCCTAAGTTCTAATTATGAACACACAAGCATTTGTATTTTCAGCAAACTAAGAAAATCTCTCAGAAATTGTAATAATGTTGTTTCTACAGTGCTAAAATAATTTTAGCAGATCTGCTGCAATATTTAATCCATACAGATGTAAAACTACATCTACCAGGATTAATTCATGCAACTCTCCATTCTCATGAAAGTGCAATTCAGATCCACCCAAAATACTGGCTTACAATGTCTTACAGTAAGCGGAGCTTTTCACCATTTCATATTAGACCCATTCTGCTAGAAAAATCTGTGATTTCCCCAACTTAGGCACAGCCAAGTCAGATAAAAAAAAAAAGAAGTCAAGACCCACTTAGAGTATTTGTCTGGGCTAACAGCTACCCAAAACTACTCAGGACAACCTTCTAAAACATGCCTCAGAAATAGTCAAGACTAAAAATGTCAATTAGTGTTAATATCAATAAAAGTTTAACCTGGTGACAAAAGCTCTTAACGTTTTCTTTCCTATTAATTGCAAACATGCATAAAGAACGCTAGTCAGATTACCAGGATTTTCTGTAAATCCTACAAAATCACTAACAGCATCCACACAACACATTACTTAAGACCAGCAGCTCCTCCTACCAGCGCATTGGGAAACCGCATTTAATCTTTGCATCAATTCTTCTAGGGCCATTTCTTCAATTTTCAGCCAGCATCTCATTCTCAGATAAAACAAAAAGAATCCACAGCAAACATGCCCCCCTGCTCCAAGGATGAAGGGAGGCGGGGAGGGGGGAAAAACCCCAAACCCGACCACTACAGCAGTGGATTCTTAGCCGTGCATTTCAATTGCTCTGCTCGGATCCCCTCGGCACAAAGGGAGGCAGAGCCCACGTTCCCTGCTGGCAGCGGCTGGCTGAGGCAGGCGCTGCTTGAAGCCAGAGACGTGAATGTCAATGACAGCAGCACCGCTTAAAACTTCTCTCCCCTGCGCTGCGTCAGGGTTTGCCAGCAGTGTGGAGTGGGTCCCCAGACGCCGGAATTAATGCACAGCGCTGATGAGCCGGCGCATCCCCAGCCTCTCCCAGGCTGCAGTGAGCGCTGGGAAGGGCTGCGCTGCAGCGAGCGGAGCTCGCAGAAAACCCCATCCTCACTCACGCTTACGTGAACGCGAAGGCTCCTCTCTACCTTCTCGCCAGCCTGCTTGCCAGTCTGTGTAGCTTGGAATGAAAATGCCTTCCTACTGATAAGACCAAGGCGATTCCGCTCTCACCTGCCTGCGTGATGCCTCCACGTTTAGTTTGAAATCGTCCTTTCTGAAGGCTGAGGACTTCAAATTTCCTTTAAACTCTGTCAAATTTGCTTCAAACACAACTGTCTTCTCTGCTTAAATGTTGTGCCACAGCAGTCCTGTAATTCTGTGAAATCTGTATTTCCACAGAAACTGCACTACCACCTTAAGAGTTTTACAGACAAGGATCCACGGATCCTCAAGGTGTATGGAGTATACAGAACAGAACTGCTGTAGAAGGCAGCCAGGAAAAGCAAGCCTCCTAACCAGTAAACTTACTATAGAGGCTACACTAGCACTGGAAAACTTCTAGGAATACAGAAAGTCCTACAGGATTGAAAGCAGTACAATGTTTCTCTATTTGACTGCTCCTTGTAATTGATTTTCAGTGCTTCTACACAGATTGTTTTAAAAGTTTCAAACTAGTAGGCTTTTAGCACTTTTCAAAGGTTATCTTGATGCCTGCTACATCTCATTATTGGCATGTTTTTGCAATGGTCATCTGAATTCTCCCACTCTTCTAATAATCCCACTCATCTAATTATCATTCTAATCTATCAGTTTTAGCTATGTCTTCTTATATTTTAGCCTTTAAAATAAAAAAGTAGTTATCCATGGCTAAAAGAAAAAGGGATGTTTTGTCTGTATGCTTAAAAGGACTACGCTGTGTTTTTAAACATTTTTTTCTACAGGTAACATACAGTAGGCAAAAAACAACAGCCTTTCACAGGAAAATAAGTAGAAAACTATGATGACAGTTCATAACTCTCAACAATAACATTAGAAGAGGGCATGAACTAAAAATAAAGTTTTTAGAAGGACCCATAAATCCTCTGCCAGTAAAATTAAATGAGGCAATTAATTTACTACATTCATTTACATTATTTCTACTCAGAGTATGACAGGTCTACAACAGCTCCACGTATTATATATGACTAGAGCCATATATGTTTCCACTCCTGTATTAATGACAAAATGAAGTCTTCAGTCGAGCTTTTCTATAACAAATTATTACTAGTGAAAAACAGGATCTGCAGGAACTTTGTATGCAAAAAGTATTTTATCTGGTGGCCATTTAAGCCTGCGTTTTTGAAAAGGAACAAGTGATGTACAACAAGACCACAATTACCAGGCCAGGCACTATCCACTCGAGTGGTGAATCGGAGGAGCAAAGGAACAAGAAAAGGTGTGCAAGTCTGCAGGTGCATATAGATAACTGAGGCTTGTTTTGAAACAAAGGCTGTGCGACAGAGCATCGCATCCAAAGACAGCCCAGGGAGAACTCCAGATGTCAGACAGTCAATAAGATTTGATGACTGCAGCAAGGTAAAGGCCTAAGATGTTTTAGCATATGCAGAACAGCAAAGTTCACTTGTAGGATTACACTGTTTTCTTGTGCAGCAAGACGTGCAGGAGATTTATTAATTCATAAGCACCTCCTGCAAGAGAAGATGCCCATTAAATTCCAGCTTTCCTTGAGTGTCCTGCCTCAATTCAACAGTAATTTCGTATTTTTCTTGGAGAACCAGCAGACTGCTTAAGCCTCCCATATATCATAAGGTCCATCTTTCCATGGAGTTTCTCAGGGAAATAACAAATGAAAAGGAAGATATAAATGTAGTGATGAATTTTATCACATCAGCCAGTCAAGCTTCAGGATCACATGCACATAATAATTTACACGTACGCAAAATGAGTGGAGAACCCTAATATGCTGGTTAAACCTAAGTTACACCAACACTGCCACTTTATATATACTTTCTACACCTTCAAATGAATTCAAAACATGTAAGGCATGAGCAAAGCATCAAAGTGAAAGGTTTAGTTAGCTGGAAATAAAGTTAGTTTACCTAAAAGTGAGTTATCTGTAATCATGTACTTGTGCAATCATGTTCGTTCATGGAAATCAGGCACTCTTGTCTTCCTAAGACATTTTGGCATAGCATCTCTACTGAATGAAACAGAGAGAGAATATTTTCAAGATACTTAACCAGATGTGGAATTACAATCTCTGCTAGTTTTAAATAGGATCACCCATGTTTTCATGAACAACCTTGAGTCAGAGTAAAGAAACAGACCTTAAACTAATTAAAATCAAGTCTTAACAGGCAGAACCAACTGAGCTTTCTTGCAACACAAATCAAATGAGTATCTAACCATGAGCTACCTAAGGAATCAAAACATCATCAGTAATATACATCATCAGTATATCTCAGGAACAAACTACTGCAATTTTCACTCTCTTCAAGTTTGTAATTGATCCCCCCCACCTCTGCAGGTCATCATGACAATCATAATAGGGAGTTAAACACGCCATTTCAGTCCTACACATCTTATGCCAAATTAAAATTTGATAGTAAAAGGACTGATGACTGGTTCTAGCACTGAGAGCCTGTAAATACAATAAGAGATGTTGTAATTTTTCAGGCACAGCAAGATTTTTTTTTTTTTTTTTATGAAAAACTCAAGCTGCCTTTGGAATTCAGATTTTTACCTTCTGCTGGTGTATCACCTTTAGCAAACTATCTTCACCAGTCCCAGGAAAGACCCTTCTGCAACAGAGGAATTCATAAAAAAATTCGAGGAACACACACCCTTTCAGTTCTGCCTTACATGCAGTAAGGCAGTTAAATGCAGTGGAAACATTTTTATCAAATGGTCTGTATTCCTATTTCTTTCAGTGAAACTGCAAAGATAATAAGCAAAGAGCAAATGTATTGCAGAATTTAATCAATCAACTTCCACAGCTACATGGATGTAATATATGACCTGATTTGTATTGACTTTTTTCCTAAACTTCTTTTTGATTTGAAAGCCACAACAACATTATATTTTTCCTTCAGTACTCTACTTTGCTCTGGTATTGGCTGTGGTCTTCAGCAAATCCTGTTCAAGCACAGCAACATCACATAGCTCTAATTTTCAAACAGCTTCACCCAAATAGCATTACCTAGTTTTTCAAGAAATTGTACCTATTTTAAAAATATTCCACAGCTATCCACTCACATGGGGGCCAAACCAGTAACCCTAAGTCATTCACAAATAATCATAAGTTTTGCTTGAGCAAAAGATACTTTCTACAATATACCTAAACATTTCTCTGCTAATTTTACTTTGATCTTACATCAGTCATTATTGAGTTCCAAAATTTAATTATGTGCTGTGTGAAAAACTGTTTTTGTTTAAACTACCTTCCTGAAAGTTTTCTGTGTGCCCCAGTTTGCCTTTTGTGAAGCAACGGAAAAAAACCCCAGGAAATAAACACTCTCTATTCACTTCCCCAAGCCATTCATGACTATACAGACTTCCACTGTAGGTGATATTATGTCTCCTCCAATTGCCTGTTTTCCACACAGAAAATTTCCTACACTAATTAGTTCCTATTTGTACAAAAGCAATCCTGTACCTCTGACTGCCTTCACCGCTCCTCCACGTACCCTAATTCTGCTCTAACAAAGAGAAGAAAACTGGACACGGTACTCAAGAAGTAGACACAGCAAAGATTACAAAATGACAGCAGGATTTTGTTGTTCTTGGTTTCCCTCTCAGCGGTTTGTACTGCTCTGTTTGCCTTTCGGACCAACACTGAGTGCCAATGGAGCTGCTGCTGCTGCTGTTTTCAGGGAACAACCCACAGTCAGTCAGAGTCTCTCAGTGAGGGGAACAGCTAGCTTATTGAATAGCCTTGTCTTTTCCCATATGTATCACTTAACGTATCAATTAATTTCACCTTCTCTACTGATCTGTTACTTAGCATCACCAATTTACCCTTTGACTATTTGCATTCAGCACTTAATTTTATTGGTTTCAATAGATATTTTCACATATTTGCAAATTTTATCTTTACATGCTTTCTTTCCAGTTCCAGCTCATTTGGGATAATGTTGAATAGCTGGAGCCCCTGCAGAAATCCCTGCTTTACTTCACTAGTATCTCCCCCTCCACCCACAGAAAACTGACCACCTAAAGCAACTCCCCATTTCTTGTTTTTTAATCAATTATTAATCCACAGGAGAGCTTGCAATTTAACCCACAGGAGGTTAGTTTCTCTAAGATAATCTGCAGTAGAGAAAAACTATCTATAGAATACAAAGTAGGACTACAAGAAATGAAAACAGGTTTCCCTGCTGCTTTGCATGGGCCCTACCACATCGCTTGTGGCAAAGCAAACAGGCAGAGCATATGGATGTTTATGACTATGTAGCTGAATCCTCTGCCAAACTTCCCATACTGCTTTGTAGTGATACCACATGGTCAACATCAGGCAGCCAAGTCAGTATGCTCCTTTCTGGATGGCCCCAACATCATGTGCCACTCTATAAACTGTGTAAGCAATGAATCTACAGGCATCCACGTCACCACTGCTCTCTAAAGACCCTGCAAATGTAGCTAGAAAGACTTACCTAAGCTGGGCTGCTGCAGAGAGGGAAGAGACCCATTGAATGTGGTTTTCATAAATCTAGGTCCTCACAGGTCCTACAAAAAACTTCCACATACACCCACTGCACAAGAGCAATACTGACCCACAGCCTTAAATAAAAGGGGAAAGAAAAGGGAAACAGGACAGCTGATATGAAAGATCCAAACAGAAAATGCATTTTTAACATTTCAAACTCCTCTTGGCAGCAGTTCTTCCTTCATGAAGCAAAGGGATTTTTCCCTTTTATTTCTCTGAATGACTGAGTTCTCTTGGTAATCAGCCCAGTTAGGCTTTATTATGTAAAGCATCTGGGATTTGAAACTGGGATTCATAAGCAGAGATGGCAGTATTCTGGTTTTGGCAACACCTCACTCTTTCACAAGGAGAAAATTGTTCCTAGATTCACAATCTCAAGGAATACAGAGAACCTAGCAAATACATGGAGGAAGAGGAAAAAAAAAAATCAAAGTCTTTTCTTCTTAAAAACCTGACACTCACAACACTTTGTACAAAGGCAGAGTACAGACAAGGTTCATTCACATAGGAACACAGACTAAAGATGCTTTCAGATATGCAGGAGCATTTAACAGCGGAATCCCATCAAAATAATGCCTTATTAATATATAAATTTACCAAATCTCCATCAAGTCCTCAGTGTCCCCTCAACCTCAATAATACTCTCCTTTGAGAAAGTAAGTGCCGTACAGCAATAAAAAAAAGTCCTAGCAGTTGCTCTCCACGCTCCCTCATCTGGGATGTGTGTTAGCTCCACCCAGGGACCAGGCCAAGGTGGTAGCCAGACCAAGTACTCAGTAGTAGGGAAAAAGCTTCACCCTCCCCCTCCTTTCCATTACTGCTCAGGTCCATGGCTGAGTAGTAGTGGAAAGTGGATGAAATGCAACATACTCATCTCTATTTGATGGCCTCTTTCCAATGTAGCCCAGTCTTGCTACAGTCCAGCTCCCAGTACTTTCAGTCTTCCCTAAACAACTTGCTCTCCACCTCTTACTTGCAATCTAGCCTCTCCTTAAAAACAAACCCACAAAACCAAAACAAAGCTTACCTTTGCCACTAACTCTTCCATATTTCATTTTTTTCATATCCTGTTTCTGTTTCACCTTAGAGCAGCATTCTGTGAAGTTTTGTACTTAAGCTCTTCAGCCTGAATTTATTTTAAATGACTGATCAGATGACAGGTTTCAATACTTCCTAGCATAACAGACAGGGTCTTCTTTTTCCCCAGCCTCCCTTGCTTGAATAAAATGTCATTTGAATCTCTTCTATGGGTCTTCTGTGTTTCTAAAGAGCACCAAGTTTCTTAGTAACTGCTTCATTCAGTTTTCTTCTTCATTGCCCTTTTTTGCCACGTGGGATTAAGTAATCACTGCAGAGCCAACAGCCTTGAAAGAGTTTATTTAGTTTAACACCTCCAACTGCCCCACTCAGCTGAGGGCTGCTCCAGTCCTTTATCCTTCTCCAGTCTGAGGGGATAAACTATCCAGATGTGCCCACAGCTGCATTCCTCTAAAAGCAGGCATTGCAACAAATGAGTGTTGCCTTTTGCCAGTGAAGTGCCAAGTAAGACTCTCCTTTCTAAGTTTACTGAAATACCTTTATTGATAAAAGAAGCACTTTCTGTAGGAAGTTAGGAAGACCAAGGACAGGAAGCATAAAGGTGAGCAGGGAATGAACTTGGTGCAAAAAGAAGTAATATGGAAAGAAATGAAGCATCACTTCATTGGGGCACTTCCGCATGTATGTATAGTTAAAGGAAAGGCTACACACGGGAAACTACTCCAAACCCTAAAGAAAAGCAACCACAGTACTTTAAACATATTTAAAAGAATTGGATATCAGGGAGCCCTGGTTTTAGAAGATCAGGTAATTAAAGGCACTGTGATAATTAAATAGATGGCAGAGTATGGGTGCAGAGATATTCCACATATTCTTTCACAGAGCTAGTATTATGTATGCAAATGCAGAAATTAAATTGATCCAGAAAACACACATCTTTTGTCTTCTATTGTCAGGGTGACTTTCTTTTCAAAGGAAATGCAGGATGAAAGACATTAATTTCTTCCCTCTAAAAGAGTCTATCCAATATTTCTTTAAAGCTCAAACCTTTGAGGTCTCCTATAAAATCTCCTATTAAATCAAATCACGTGTATGTGTTCAGATTTGGAGTATTAGAAGTCTAAATTTTATTATATGCCCTACTTTGTAAAAATTCCTATTTCAAAAGAACTAGCTGTACACATAAAAGTTCAGCAAGTCTATCATTCAAGAGTCAGGACTGATTTAAAACACTCAAACAAAAATTTCTCTGTAACAAAAAGGGATATTTAACAGCCACTTATAATTATTAATTTTACATACAATCAGCAATATAAAAAGTATTCAGAATAAAAAAGTAGGATATTTCCAGGACTGTTCAATTTGATTACACAGAATAAAACTGAAGCACTTACCCCTGAGGAACAGGCTGACAAGTTTTATCACAGATAAAGGACACAGTGGAAGGATGTCAACTTTAATTCGGAGCTTTTTTAAAGTCACAGAACCATTTAGGTTAGAAAAGATCTTTTAGATCATGGAGTCCAGCTATTAACCCAGCACTGCCAAGCTCACTGCTAAACCATGTCCCTAAGTGCCACATCTACATAGCTTTGAAATGCCTCCAGGGATGGAACGGAATGTATCTTAAAATTTGACTGCCCTTTTCCACTTGTACATCTTTCAAAAAGTAGCACTCAGGGGAGCTTTGGGGTGACAGAAAGCTTCTCCCTTTTCAGAAAAGAAAACAGTTCAATACTCAGGGAATGCACTGAGGATGGAAGATTCAGTTTGTGCCTGGTCCAGCTGAGCTCTCCATCTCCGGCAGATGTGCTGCCCCAAGGCCGTGTACTGTTCTGCCCTGGGTGTTGGCCTCCCTTCCAGACTGCACCTCAAGCACTGATAAAGGACTTGGCTTTCTCTTGATGCCAAACATGAAAACTTAAGTCTCAAAAGCCATCTAGAAATAGGAAAATAGTTTCCAACAACGACATGGGTGTATCACCTGCAGTGGAAGAGGCCAAACCCCAGACAAGATCTCAGCCTTGCTGCAGAACACTTACAGTCATCACAGGCCCTTCAATCATCCCTTTGTGTCTTTCACAATGGAACTTGAAAACGTCTCTCTGTATGTTTTCTTAACAGACTTATTGCCCCATCTATTTTACTGCACACAATCCTCAGTTAATAAAGTAGCATTATTTTCCTTTTTGTATTGATGGATGCTTAATACAGGAGCTATCATCAAAAGTGTCAGGAGATTCCAGATAGGGAGAAAAAAAAAATGCTTCTGACAAAAAAAGTTTTGCAAGCAATTACAACTTTTTAATTTCTTTACAAGCAAAAATCTTTATGTCCAATTCACAATTTGTTTTTAATCAGGATATGAAATAATGAACATTTTCAGTTCCTTTTTTTCCCCCCTTGTTTAATATTCTTCACAGAATATGGCACTTGTCAAACTAGCCAAATTAAATTGATCTCTCCTGGGAGATGGTCTGCACAAAACCTCAGTAGGTGACGGAAAATGCTTCATTATGGTAAAGCTGTTAGAAAGGAAAATGTCACCTAAATTTCTTTACATGGTAAGCCACATCCAAACCATTTCATGCTTTCTTGAAACAGAAAGATTGAATTTTTGCTTTAACAGCTTTATGGAAGTATTGCTGTAAGTTTTCTTAAAGGAAGACAGACCTGAACAGTTACTGCTTTTGGAAAGAAAAATGTAAGCAAGCATGTATACAGGTCCATTGCTTTTTCTTATTTTCCTGCTTTCACTCTTACAGTTATTTCCAATCCATAAGAAGATTCTCTTTTCAGGGACAAACAATACAATGCTGGTGTTTTTTTCCACTTACTTACAATGCAGTAAAATGAAGTGCTTTTTGACCAACCATCTGTTACACACAAGAGGTTGCATGGGCTTCAATTTCAAATAATTTTTTAAGCTTCATAATGTCTAGATAGTTTAAAAAACATCACGACCCTGATCAAGAATTGGCTCCATAAATCCACAAAGATTAATACAGAGGGACAGGCTCACAGAGAGACTCGTCCTAGAGTCCAGTACAACATTTTCTATTCCAACTCATGAGACATGTTTGTTTCTAACCCTGTCCAATGCTGTCAGCTCAGCTGCACAGTTATTGGTAACTCATCTCCAGGATGCACCAAGGAGTGCATCAAAATATCTTCAACACTGCTTATTTTCAACAGCTACTTTTTAATCATGCTGTTCTCGCACTGTATTTTTTGCTCAATGAGTCATGTCATGTTTTATAAGATCTAAAAAACAAAGTTTGAAGTGAGATTTCCACAAAATTTCAGGTTTGTACTCTTGCTGTTTCTCAGGTGCTTCAAGTTTCTTCTGCAAAGTTTTGCTCCGAATTCTTCTCTTTACAAGATCAGTTTCAACAGGCTGAAAACTACTCACTCCTTCAGCTGCCAGCTCCCTCCCAGAGTCTCAAAACGTCAGTGCTGACCTGTCCCACACTTCTGCCACTTACCCATCTGTGTTTACTCATCAGCTGCAACTATGACATCAAGATTGAACTGTAGCACAGAGCTTCATCAGAAGCTCAGTAGCTGAATGCCTACTGAAACACAGCTTGGTACAACTTGGATGTGCTGATACAAAGGGCACATCTAAATGTCAGTTTTGGTTCAGCTCAGCAGATGTTGTTTATGATAAATCTGAAAAAAAAATTATAATTTAATAAAAAATTCAGAAATACACAAAAATTTCCAAGACAGTAAAGGAAAAATACATTAATATGTCAGGCAAAACCCACAGCATCTCACAGTATTTCATTGTACCTGCTCATATATTTGTCTTTGCATACAATACTGGCATGATTGTCAGGATATAGATGCCTGGAAAGGACTCCAAGGAAAGAAAGGAAGAATTATGGTATCACATGCCCCTTTCCAAGACAGCAGATGAATAATGGACCTGTCTCCAATCATATTCCTGAGTACTTCATGGCAATGGCTGGATCTCTGAAGAAGAGCTCTTTGATCCTCTCCACCATTCCCACTTGGGTACCCAAGATGAAGAGCATTTTCAGGGTTGAATACTGTCACTGCATCAGCAGAGCACAGACAAGCAATAGCGAAAACAGGGAGTTAATGTTATGAAATCTAATTTAAAAGCATGATTCCAAAGGACAGCATATAGAGGAGGTCTGAGGGTGCACTGGAAGGCCTGACTTGAAGTTTTAGCTATACCACACCAACACACATGAAAGGAAAAGTCTCTGTCCCCTGCAGACAGATCTGCATTAGCACTCCCCTAAGAGCCATTCACTTCCTTCAAGATCTTGACCAACCCTTTAGAGAAAATCAAGACAGGCAATAAGGAAGTAGTCACTTTTGCATCAGTGGTTATTAGTATGGTTGCATCTGCCACTGCTAGGATCCTCTGGTTATCAAAACCAGAAGAGATTCTTTAAGTATACAAAAATTTTCAGTAACACAAAGTTGCATGTAAAAACTGTTATCCTACTTCATCTTTCTAAATATCAGATTTTTCTTCACTGTCACACACGTGTGAATGGGTTGCCTTGTAGACTAATTAGCAGTGGTGCAGTGGGCTGCAAGTGAAGAGTTCTCAAAAAGTACAAGTAGTTATTAAATAATTTAACTTTAATTTTATTGCTTTCATGGAATGAGGCAGCATGGTGTTCAAGAAACTAAATTGTTTACAATAGGAAAAAAATGTGTTTTGATGTTTCACTCCAATTTTGTCCCTTTCCTTCCTTTCCTCCTGATATTTGCAGGACAATATTTAAAAGTAAAGACTAGTTTCTTATGGAAAAGACAGTATCTGCCTGCTCTGCCTGCCTCCTTGATCCCCAGATAGGGTGTTTGTACACACAGAGCATGTGGACCATTCTAATGCAGTATTAGTAACTTAAGAGCACCCTAAGCAAATAATAATAAAAGAAAGTCCATGAAAACTTCACTTCAGCTCTTTTCTAGAGAAAGAACTCTTCAAAAAAATATAACTCAGCAAAGAGAGGCAACATTATTTGTGGGGGGAACACAGTAAGGTCTCAGATTCAGAAAAACAAATACAATGGTGTAGTGAGTAAACTCATATAATTTCATGTGAGCAGCTGCCTCCTTTTAGGAAGGAAAAGGGAGTTTATGAAACATCTTAAAACCTATTTTAGGAAGCAATCCCACTATAGCATCACTACCAGATGTCTATAATATTTGACAAGCTACAAACAATGTTTTGTGTACATGTTGGGTTTTTCTATGCAGCCTAGTCTTCTCAGTACTGTATGCTATTTTTCCAATATACATGAGAAACCTTTTTATGAACAGAAAGTCACAAAGCTGACTTCTACCTCATATACTTGCGACTCAGGTACATGTATGAAGCTATGCTAAACATACCTGATGATAATACTTACTCTACAATTTCTCTTTCTTAAAGTTCAATAATACAAGTAAGTTTTAAATTAATTCTCTCTGATCTAATTACACAACCACACTGTTGCATAGATTTATTTTTGGCTGGAACAGTTGAACCTAATCATAAGCATCACTAAAATCTTCTAACTCATTTACGAGAACACATATATGTATCCCATATTGAATTACTTACACAAATTACAAATAAAACCAATGTCCTGCCAAAATTCTATTACAGGGCAAATGTACTAGCAACTCCTTTCAGCAGCTCTCTGATCTCCACTCCAAAACCCAGCTAACACTGCAACAATATACAAACAATAGCACTGAGCTTTAAAACCCAAGACTTGAAAAATAAGTGTTCAGAAAACTAGATGCTGAAAGCAAATATTTATACACACATAGAGAGTTCATGATTAGGCTTGTAAATACACCAACCTTTGTTGTTGTTCTGTCCAAAATCCAAAGTATGTTGCACATCTCCTTTAATCAGACATTTTATGTGAGAACAGCATAAATGACACAGCATTTGAGAAACAAATGTATCAAAAAGTCCAAGTGTGCCTGTTAAACTCCTCTCAAGCGCAGTAAAATTGAGAGGCTCAGGGCAGTGCATTTAGCTTTTGCAGTGAACTTGTTACCAAGGAAACCAGCAGCTGCAGGTGTTTTCCCATATACCAGGGAATGAAAATTCAGCAGAGAATTTTCAGACATTACTTGTCTACTCAGTGCTTTATTCACATGGGGTTTTTTGTATCACTTACAAACTACTTCTCAAACTCTGTTAGAAGACCAGACTTCATTAAAAATAATTTTTAAAATCTTCCCCTACACATGACCTTACTGAACAGTTAACAGCACTATTAAATGTTTTCCTCTTTATCCTCCTCCAGCCTCCTCTCCAAAAGTGACCTGCTTCCCCTGCTGTGTCTCC
>JAWWEE010000001.1:93296553-93350712 GCA_035221455.1 Xenops minutus
AAAAGTGACCTGCTTCCCCTGCTTTGTCTCCTTCAATAAGTGTACAAAAACCCACCTTGTACCATGGGTTTTCATCCTAAAAAGTGCTGTGACAACTTGGCAAGGCTCCAGCTTCAAAGAAACAATGCAAACGTGGGAGAGGCTGCAGGAGTGCCTATTCGGACCATATGACATAGCTCTGCCAAACTGTGTCATGCTACAGAAATATGACCATGACTGATACATTTCATGCTTCTTAGGATGAGAGTATAAAATACAAGTATTCAATAAAACCATAATGGAGATGCAAGGCAGAAAATTCACTTTCAATGCAGTTCTTCCACAGGACCTTAAACCTGTAACTCTGTTACACACACAATGCTTACTTCTCATTTATGCTACAGGTTCTCAACACAATATATATGAATAAAAATATGGGCACTGCATTTTTAAAAAAAAAATTAGCCCCTTTTCTCATAATAAGATACCAGAATATTTACCATATCTTCTGAGCTTCGAAAGCTTTTTTCAACTTGTCCTCTTTCAATGTTATTGATTCAACAGCAGCATCTACTGGGCATGGAAGGGCAAGATTCAATTTCTTAGAAGGGATTAAAGGGCCAGGCACAGTAGCATGCAATACTTACAGCATCTATTTCTAGATACTTTGGCAGTGGTCACTGTGAAACCAGAAAGGAATAAAATTTTTAAATATGGTTTTGCTCTCTATTCACTTCTCTAAAAGGAAAATGAACACAACAAAAAGATGGACAAAAGAATAGTAGTGACTTTCAGTTGCCCTTGGGAGATAACACACCACATATACACATAACATAGTACATTTAGGGATATTAGATACACTAGCCTAACAGAACCTTTCTAAGAATTCTGCCAGTAAAAGTATTCAATTATTCTTAATAAACTCTTGATGTAATGAAGAGTTTGATTATGAACTTTTTTGCACTTAGTATCTATTTTTCCTCTTTGTTAAACAATTACACAGATTTTCAAAATAAATAAATAGAAAAAAAACCACGAGACCAATAGCAACCAAACAGCAGTGACTAAAAATCAACCAGATCAGACCAAGCAGAAGTTCTTCAAAACTTCACAAAGAACAAGATGAACACATGTGAACCTACTAAAATGCTCAGAACAAGGATTCCAAAGGACTTCGGCGTATTAACACTCAGCATTTGCCTTCCATAATAGAACCTACTGGGGTCTAAATTCCCTAAGTGGAACACAGTAACTGAGATCTTGTGAGAGGGAAACAGGACAATCCACATTTCTGACAGACTCTTCTAAGCAAGCCAAAGAAAATGACAGAGAGGCAATCTTCTCTGTGTCCTTCTGCAGAAACTGGTATTTAATCTGCCTGCTGAAAGGCACACACCATGATCAGGGGTCACCGTTCACAACCAGATGAGAACAAGATCTCTATTCCAAGTACTCACTGTGCATCACAAATCAAGTGACTATTAGATGCATAAATGCTACTGGAAATGGAGAAAAAATACTTTCATTTTACAGGTTAGGGTCTTGGTCATCAGCAAACCAAGTTCCCCCTTGCTACCACCCACTCTGGTCTTCACCTTCAACACGGTGTGTTCCCCTAGGAAGGGCCCAGCAGCTGATCAGCTGAGTATCCACCCAGCTTCCAGGCTGAGGAGGAAACTGAAGAGCACTCTTTTTGTGAGCAAGTACTCCAATCACTTTGCTACAACATATGTTGGGAAGCCCAGTGCCTTTTTTACGCAGCCTCCATTAAGCTGATTATCCTGCCATTTGAGAAGCTGAGCAAAGTGTATGCTGGGCACACATAGCAGCTCAAGAGCACCACACAACCCAAACTAAAGACAGCCTTCTGAAGAAAGGCAGCAGTTCTGGGCAAAGGCAAGGGGACTCATCATGAGGTAGCTCAATCTTCATCAGAAATACTAAAGGAATTATATCCTCTTTGACTTAAAACATCTAAATGCCACTGAAGTGGCCCAAACATTGGCACTGTGCTCTCCTGCATGCCCCGGTGAGCCTCTTCCTTTGCAGTGCAGTGAACTAAAACAAGTCCAGCAGCTCTGCTGGAGTCCCATCAGTTGGTAAAACAAGTAAACAACCCAATTGCTCCCTTTGGAACCAATCCTGGCTACAAACACAGGTATATATATCAAAACATAGCCTTCCTATGTAAATGTCTTTTGCAACAGTGAAAAGGGCAGGCACAGGCCAGTTCTGTGGAATGAAGTACACCAGGGTACACAATACAACACATACCACTGCTCTGCACTGAATCTATACAGAGGCACATGACAGCACACAGAACAGCAAATTCCAATACACAACATGGTTCTATAACATACACTGTATGTTTTAAAATGAGGTGTTTCTCAAAACAAGCAACAGAACAGAGGGAGAAAAGAATACAACAGTTCAACATGTATAATGTGGCATCCTTTCCATAATTTACCCCCTACTCCTCTAACTAGAAGCCCTGCCTATGTGGAAAGAAAGAAACTTCTAGTATTTCTCCTGGAAAAAATTTCTGTTCAATACACAGAAGAGGACTTCAGGCAGCATTAAGAGAGCTGACTCTGCTTCTAGGTCTACCAGCCTTGTTTCAATTGGATTTTTTGGCAATTCCTGACAGCATTACAGAGGTCCCCAACACCTTCTCTGCCCATATATGGCCTCATGCATGTATCCACACACCTTAACTGGAAACAGAAACTGCTGGCAAGACTGCCTGGTTTTCAAGGACCCACTCTGTAGCTCAAAGCAATCTTGGCAGAAACAACATTGATGTGGTTTCCCTAAAACCTTCACCTTTTCGGCATGTTTCCTTAGCAGCAGTTAATTCCAGGTGGCTTATTTTCCGTTCAATCCATCATTTTTAATGTAGCTGGTTTTACTCAAGATGATGCTTGGATGGAAGTGACAGGTGTCACAGAAATACCTCAAAGCCTTCCCTTCCTTCCTCCACACACTTAGTAATCAGCAAAAGTACCTTTCCCTAGGTAAGTGTTTGCAAAACAGGTCACACAGATTTGACAGCAGAAAGTTTTAACTGAAAGACTCCAGATGCAATATCAAATTTACTTCCCTCTTCTCTATATAAAGAGTTGTTTAGCAATACTCAATGAAAAATATATTAGTCTATTCAATAATTAGTTTAGATGACATTTTAGGACTATAAGCAATAATCTAATTATATGCAATAAATAATTTTAAAGAATCAAAATTTTTCTAATGTACCCTGTGATCAACAAATAGGCTTAAGCAGATCTGATAAGCTGAGAAAAAAAAAAACACAACAAACCAAGTTATCACTCAGCAACGTAAATTGCATGTCCAAATTAAATTAACTCTCTTCAGCCTCTAGCAATTAAAACAAACACAATAACTAAAGCTGAAGGAAAAGATTCTCCTTTGACAGCTGGCCATTTAACCAATTCTACTCAACTCTAAATCAGCACAATTTTCAGCATTCAAGAAACCCAGCTGTATCGGTATGCATCCATTCTTCAGCTTGTATCTGAAAATAAGAAAGGAATTCCTAGAGAGCTGTGTTTTCAGAGGTAGAAAGATTGCTCAGCACCTTCCTTGTGGACACAAATACTTGCAGCTATAGCAAAAAGCAGAACCAGAGTTGAAAAAAAAGTCAATATTTTATTTCATTATTTTCCACTATTTATGTTACCAAAATACCCTCCTCCCATGCAGTGACTGACTTTCCAAACACTGACAGAGAGTGCATTTGATTAACCCCAGCAAATCTGTACATTTGCATGAAACAGCCCTGAGTAATTCCTCAGCGCCAGAGGCAACCACTGAACCCAACATCTAATCTGGGTATTGGCTAGAACTGAGGCAAAGCAATTCATTTCCATGACAAACAGCTCAGCACAAACCGTCCAGCTGGAAGCCAGTCAGTCCCTCGAACCTATCACGTTTTATCCTACAGAAATGTAGATGATGCTGAAATGACATTAAGGCAGCATGTGAAACCTTGCCACTCAGATGGTTTCTACTGCACCTATGTAAGACCTGTCATTTACTTTCACAACTTTTCCATCTTCGAGGCCTAAGGAGTGAGCGCCAAATCCAGCCAGCACCCTGCCCTTACAAAAGAATAAGCCAATAAAGAGTTTGGTTTTTTCCTGTTTAGGTATGTATTATAATCAAGATTTACAAAGATATCCACTGCCTAAGATGCAGGAAAATGGCATTTACAGAATGCCCAAACAGGTTAGACATGTAACCCCTCCTGAATATCAATTACACTGCTACTTAGGCACTTTTCCAATTTCTTTGGAGCCACCTGAGGCACCAAAAGCACAAAGGCACTCATAGCAGAGACTAAACAGAATTGACAAAGATTTCCTGGTTTAGTTTCAGCAAGTATCTAATCCTTCATCCTGCACTGAGAATTCCTGAAAAACAAGTGTGATTTACATCAAAAGAGAAGATTTGTTACATTTAGATGCATCAGAAAAGCTATGAATTTTCATAATAAACTGTTATTGCTTTCTCTTCTGATTAAATGGTTATATATTTCAAATAGATTGTAAACAAAAGTACATCTATAACTATACATAATATTAAAATATATAAATCCAAGAAAGTTGTATTAACTTTCACTTGCTGTATTTTGCTAGAGAATAATTTCCTATTTCCCTGTCACATAAAAATGCCACTATTTGAGGAAACTTCAAATTTCAGTTTACATTCATCACATCTTACCATGAAAGTGTTCTGAACACTATGCAGAACAAAGCAGGTATAGTTTCTCTGTAACTTAATCTTAAAAAGTCCTTGCTTCTTTGTACAGATGATTACTGCTTGCCTCTCCCTTGGCAAGGAGCTCTCCAAGCACAGAACAGGCAGCTAAATGAAGGCAGAGCTCCAGCTATAACTCTCAGGTTCATGCAATCTCCAGATAAAAAGGAACCCCAGTCAAACTCTTTCTGAAAAGCAAATCACTCTCTAGGAAATGGGAGAACAGAAAGGGAAAAATAAATGCTGTGGCTGGGCTGCCCATTATAACAGAAAACAGGGAAAAGTAGAAAGAAGCATAACGATGAAGCAAAGGTATTTCAAATACACCAAATACCCATTAAAAGTTGTGATGTTAAGGCATTGCAGCACATGTGACTTGGAACATCCCTCTAACATCTTTCTCAAATGAGGTCAGAGAACTTTGAAGAAAAAATTTAAAATGCTTTCATGCCTTTAATAAAGGCTAACAGCAATCTCAGGCAGGAGGGTTTCCTGAAATACTCTTTTCAGCAAGCAGCAGCTGAACTGAAAATTCATCAAGTGTGGCACTGAATCACAGACACATATACACACAAACTCTGAATTTTACTGCTGACATTACCAAAACACTTCTCCATAGCTCATTTTAAGCTGGCAATGCCGTTATACACTAATAGAGCTTTTCTGCTCTGACTTCTTGAGCTGAATGTTACTAGCTGAACAAGAAGTTATTTTTATATATTCCATATTTGCTGTAATTCTCAGGAAATAAGGAATTAGAGTAAGATGTCTAATATTAATTTCATTTAAGAGGCTGGTTAACCTGCATAGCTTAGAAGTCTTAAGACGAAAATCCTGACAAGGCTCCTACTGATTTTAATCAGACTGGATTTCACTGCTCTATTACTCAAAGCAGCGACACAATACAAGAGGTTTACCATGCAAAGGTTCTCTTTTTCATGTTGTTAGATAGATTATTCCAATTAGCTTTAAACCTGTCTCATTATGAGGAGTTAAGCTTGTAAGAATTTGCCAAACTCCTTCAGTAGAAACTCAGTTTTAATAAAAAGCAGATCCTTTAACTAACACACAAAAACACTGGCTTACAAATATGTGCTGGGACTGGTACCAGTCCTACAGTAGCCAATATCTTGTAAAGACATTTATTTATAAAATTGAGTTCTACCGTAAGCAAATAGCCTTGAACACTGGAAAATGCTAATTGTGCACACATATCTGCGGTATCTTAATTGGATATGCACTCACATCAACCAAACTACCAGTACCAACAGAAAGCTCCACATGAATATACTTAAAAGTTCCACAGCAACACACATCTAGTCTTCTAGGTACAACCCTTTGTCACCAAGCAGGTGAAGAGAAGCATACAGCAAAACAAATACTTTTCTCTGCCAACAGCTATGGTGATCCCAGAACCGTGTTTATAAATCAGAAGATAAATCCCGAGTTCACCCCCTCCTTGAGCGTTGTGACAGATGCCACCTGGGACAACAATAGCTCCCAGCTACGTGCTGGACCGTGTATCGCTAAGTGGCTTGTGTATTATAGCTTAGGGACTCCTGCCCTAGTTGGATTGTATTTAAAGGTAAGAAAGGTCATGGGCTATTTAGCACCTGCACAGACAGGCTGAGAACTATATAATGCCATCTTCATTCCACAGAAGATGTACCAATGTAAAGCAGATGACAGCACACTGGTGTCACTAAAGTGAAAAAAGCAGTCTTGTTGTAGCTGCATATGGATATTCTAATAAAAAGGAAATCTCCAACTGCCTCACAAATTTTGGTTCTAACTTGACATTTTAAATGGGAGGGTTTTGAGTATGCCAACAATCTCATCAAAAATACTTGGGGTGGTATTCATAGCCTCATTTTTCACACATAGCTGCTAGCTGAACTGAAAATTCATCAAGTGTGGCACTGAATTGCAGACATGTATATGCACACATATATACACACACACTCTGAATTTTACTGCTGACATTACCAAAATACCTCTCCATAGCTCATTTTTATATCTAGTATGCAAGTTAACTATATTTCTAGTATATACTTGTATATCTAAGTTATCTATATCTAGTTTAAAAGTTATCCTGGGAAAAAAAGCTTTTCATCAAGTTGTTACTTGAAGTATGCCATAATGTACACAGCTTTGCCAATTAAAATTAAAATTCTAGTGAGATATTCAAGATGATAAAGCTTCTTGGAGAATATCAAACAGCTCCAATAATCAAGGAAATTTTCAAATATGTCACATTTTTGGGGAGAAGTCCTTCATTTATGGAATGGCACTCATTTAGCTACAAAAAAAACAGCTTCTAAGAAATAATTTTAGGTTTCTTATTTTTAAATTAAGACTTTTAAAAGATTGTCTTTATAGAACTTGAGGAATAGAAAGGATTGGATCCAAATAGCATTAGCTGCTGTTTTTCTGAAAGGTCACTTAATTTGAAACAGTCTAATTATAATAACAATCAATACCTACAATGTTTCTGTTGTACATTACTATTGAACACCTGTATTTATGCAATTCTGACTAGTGGAAGCAAGGGGCTAATAAGTATAACTGAAATTATTCTATGGGTTCAGGGCATAACTGGAGTTACCAGGACATACAAGTGCTTAAGAGACAATATGTTGTTGTTTTTCCCCCTTCTGATGCAGGTGACAAATCATCAGTGGTCTTGATAATGTAACCTGACCATGCTGTTCCAGTGGGGTTAGAGCACATATACAATTCAAAGCTGTCAGCTTCAGGAATGCCACTGAGCAGTATCTATAAAGGTGTTATGTATGAAAAACAATGCAATTTAACATTTTGAGATGATACCACACATACTTCATTCCAAGAGCACGTGAATGTAACAGATGAGCATTTCAAGTGCCTGTGAGTACAAGAGCTGATAGTGTGTTTTGCGGTACAAGTGTTAGAATTGGCACATCACAGTCATTTAGCTGTCTTCTCAGGTACCTTGTAATTTCTCATAGAAAAAAGCTAAAAATCAGGTAAAATGGTAAAAAGACACAGTTTATAACTTAAAGTTGTTTGAAAAACTGATTTGCTGCTCATGAAGTATGTTATCTTAGGCCAAGTTTGGACCAAGGAGACGTCAGTCAGTTATCACCTGTATTCTTGCATTCCTCAAAACCTGGGCAGAGCCATGATAGTCCCTTGGTTTTGTAAAAGCTTTGACTATAGCATTCTCGTGACTACTACATCAGCAATCACAGTTCCCAAGATGTAACACTAAAAATCTTGATACCACTAAAGGTTTCCTCTGCTTCCCTACTGCATCATGGCAGAAGGCTAAGAAACCCTGTATGAACAGATTATGTTCCAAACAGACCTGAACTGACGAGAGATAATAAAAAAACCAAAACCAAAAAAAGGGCAACCATTTGAAAGGGAGATCTCTAGAACAGAAAAGCTCCATTTAAAAACCAAAACAAAAATTGTTGTTACGTAAATAGGCGTCCAAGCGTAGCACTCCTGAAATCCAATGCCAGACAGGTAGAATGTAACAGGCACTAAGAAATTATAGAAACACTGGATTTTTATTTCTCTTTAATTACTTTTAAAGACTCATGATTGTCTTTCATGTCTCCATCCTTTCCCCAGGATCTTTCCATTTTCCAGCCTCTGCTGAAGAGGAAGGATGTATAACACACACAGTTTGAAAGGAGGCAAGAGAACACACAAGTTGATCTTACATTATCATGCTTCCATCTCAGTTGTGCTCTGCCTCAAGCTGAATTTTGCATGCTGCTTCATCTATAGCTTTCAAGTTAGACTTTTAAAGCTTTCAAGATGCAATATATTCCATCTGTGTGCAAACTTGGAGACACAGTGAGACCTGATCTTAATTATAACTTCTGGGAAGACACTGCAATAAAACTATTGCTGTTAATATAGTATCAATAGCACAGCAGATGAGTTCCTGGAGAGAGGGAGGGAATTAAAACTTCAGCAACAGCAGCATATGGTTTAATGAAGAGCAGCAAGATGCTCTCCATCATACAGTATTATTAGTCTTCTCGAGAGACTAATAACTCTCACATTTGCTTTCAGAAGCCAAAAATAGAGAAGATAGAAGACTCCAACATTTTTGGAGTTTGTCTTCCACAGCAGCATTTCTCTGACTGCCTTTTTCCCACCAGAAGACCATAAGGCTTAGCTCCACAGAACAAGGCACTATTGCTCTCTTTACCAACAAGAAATATTTGCTTCTTTTCCTGAAATAAATATTTGGGCAAGTGTTAAAGCTAGAGCACAATAACTGCTCATTCCATCACATACCCAACAAACAAATTACCTATTTAAAATGTTCACTATGTTATACCACTGCAGTTCTTGTCAGAGCAGATTTGTTTTAGAAGTCCCTTGATAAAGTCAGAAAATATTAACATGCAGATTGCATCAATTAAAAGCAATAATTTGTTAAAAATCAAAACCCAGTAAAATGGCCACAAACACAATGACTCATTCAATCCTCAATACCAGCAAAACTGGTATTAATTATGACACACGAAGAGCTTTCATACTTAATTTAAAGTTTATTAACTCTAGCAAAAAATCATCTGTAACTAAGTTTCTCATGTGTTCTCTGCCTAATTCTCCAAAAGCTCCTTTCCCAGCCTACACACTGTAGCCTTTTTTATGTCAAAAGAAAACAAACAGACTTTTTTTTTTGAAAACTAAATCCCCCTTTTTCCAGGCATCAGGTGCTTCTTAGTTTCAGTTAATGACTTGCAATTCAGCTGTCAAGCCAGGCATAGATGTAATCTACAATCTGCTACATCTCAGGCCAGGAAACTTAGTCCAGAACTTCTTTCACTAAACTTCATATCCCTTTCACATACACTACAGTGATAGAAGGACAGCAGCCACAGCTAAAAGGTGAAATTAGCATAGCGATGTACGTGCAGGCCATGATAGGCAGTGTCATGCCTATGGAGTGTATGTATAGACTCAGTTCCTGTTCTGCCTTCACTGCCTTCATTCCAACCTATGCAGCTTACTAAGCTTCCCTTGCACATCAACCAGTCAACCACTGACTCACTGATACTTCAAGAGAGAATACATATGCACCTTTGACTGAATCCAAGCCAGCTCTTCCCTGTATTTCTGGAGAGGAAGAGTAGCAATTTCCCATTTTAAATCCTCCAGATGACACAAGATAGAACTATCTTTCTTCTGACTTCATACTCCAAACCTGCCTTCCCAACTTGGTTGTTTCTTCTTCTACCACAGCAGCACAGTCCTCTTAATCTAACTTAAAGCACTGAGATGGAATCAAGCACACCTAGCTCACCTCCAGTAGTGGTTTGTTTCAATTTGGATTTCATTAAGAACACAATAGAGACTGTGCAAGCTTTTTAAGTAGCCTATTTAACAATTACCCCAATTAGGTCTACATCTTCTCTGCAGAAGTTTGTATTTTCTTACTGTTACTCTGTTAGATATGGACAATAAAATTAAACCAAGCAGATGTCCACCTTCTTCCATAACTTAGAAAAATCTCCACTAGAAAGTCCAAATATGTGTTATCTCCCTTCAGTTTTCTCCTGCAGTCTAGATACACCCTCCTTATTTCCACAGACCTCATATCTGACCAACCCTGACATCATCCTCTGGAATTATTGCAGGAGTTTTTTGCACTTTTCCTTGTTGCCCTCAAAAGAAATCTCATATTCTGGTGAGACATCACTAGTACACACGTAAAATGATTAGTCTAATGGCTACTTCCTGTTAAGTCAGAGCAGAATATGAATCATTCTGTTGTAGCACCAACATGATCAGCTTACTTCAGCTGAGAGAATGAGCTTTTTTTCTCTTAGGACAGAGGAGTCATATCCTGCCTTATAATTGTATATTAAACACAAAATAGCATTTTAGTGAATTTCACCTTTGCAGTTTTGGATCATCTTTCTAGCTTAGACAGGTTTGCATTAATATGTGTAGGTATTTTGTAATGACTTATGAGGCTTTATACAAACAAATTTACAAAATGAAGATGTGCTAATAAATACCAAATACCATCAGATGCAACTGCTAATCAAATTTTAAAATTACAGTCCATCTTCACTAGTACCAAGGCAAAAGTCACACAGTTCATATACGAATACAACAATCTTGTGCATAGGTAAATATAAGATCAGATGGTACAGTAAAACAAATGTATTCTTAATCCCAGTAACTATAAAGTAGTGTTCACTGCAGTTTTCTGCTTATGGACCACAGCAACAAAGGCAATGTGATACAGTGCAGAGGTATTTTGTACTTTCTTAGAATTTTCTCAAGACTGATTTAAAACTGTAGAAAGGTAGGTCAGGTTTCTCTGGGATATCTATTTTTTGCTAAACAATTAATTTATGGAATTATTTTAATTTCTTATAACAAGCATCAGCCCTCCTGAGCACAGGTCTTCACTCTTCACTGGCTGCTACTAAAGGCTTGTTTTTGTGATGACATCAGCCTCCTCAAAGTGAATTATACTCAGCTATTCCTTTAGTTCGGCTCTCTGCCCTACTCTCATTGCCAGTGACACTATTGCTGAAATTCTTGAAGCCATCAGTCCTCTTCCAAATACAGTTTGGCAGCCAGATGAACAATTTCAAAATATACTATATTTTTCTCACCTATTGTGCTTTCTGGCACCTCCTGCTTATCTTGCACAAGCTGCATGATATCTGAGACCACAACCTGATGGTTTGTATCTTCTTCTTTCTCTTCATTAGTCTGGCTGGCTGTTGCAAAACAATTGCAGCTTCCAGTTCCTTTGCACAGGATCAGGGTTCGGTACCAGTAGTCAGACATGAAAATTCTGTAAGCTGATTTCTGAAATTTAAAAACAAACAGAAAATAGTTTTCTGCAAAATATAAGGAAAAAACCTAGGTACTTGAAAGAAAAGGCTCAAATAATGTTAGGGCAGTTACATACAGATTATCACATCTTTGGTTTTATTTGAAGAAAAAATATGCAGTTTACAAAATAGCCATCCATGGTATAGTACTCAAAGTAAAAACGTCAAGAGTTCCTAGTTTCTTAACAGGCTTATATCATAGGTCAGGAAGCTAATTATAATTAAAAAACCCAAGCAAACAATATACAAATATCAAATCACATATGATCTTAATAACAACTTCATAAAGGCAAAAAATATCATTATCACTCTGTACTTTCAGCAGAACAAGTCAATATTTATCTTAAAAGCACCTTCCAAAATTCAATTTTAACTAGGTGAAGACACTGACTGTCAAAAAGTGAAATAATACAAGAATAAAGTAATAAAACCAAACCAACCAACCAACCAAAAAACCCACAATACTATGAGTCCCATTATATGGGGAGCTGAAATTACAGTTCAAAGTTTTTGTAAAGAGATCACCCGAAAGAAAACTTGACACTTGAAACATGGCAGGAAGAGAAGATTTGATTTCTGACACAGCAACCAGGTCCTTTGGGGCTGCCCTCTTCCTGAGGGGAAGGAAGGGGCAACAATTTCGTTAGCCTAGAAAGAGCTAATTAGTAGGATTATTATATGTGCTTACAAGTAAGAGCGAGCATGTTCTTAAACACCTGCAGGCTTCTCAGTTTATGTGAGAGAACTACAGGGGGTTTTGTTTGGGTTTTTTGTTCATTTGTTTGTTTTTACATAAACAAAAATCACTTTCTTGAAATTACAGCTGCATTATTAACTGTATATATTAACTGTAAAAGATTTCTTCTACATGAGGAAACAGCTTGGTCTTTCCAAATACTTAGGAGCTGCTAAAAGCTATTTGGGAACTTTGCAAAATAGAATCATTAAATAGTTTGGGCTGGAAGGCACCTTTTAGAAGTCACCTAGTCCAATGCTTCTGCAGTAAGTAGGGACACCTTCAACTCAGTCAGGTTTCTCAGAGCCCTGTCCAACCTACTCATGACTGTTTCCAGGGATGGGGCATCCACCACCTCTCTGGGCAACCTGTTTGTGTCTTACCACCCCATCGTAAAAACACCTTTCTTATACCTCATCTAAAAATCAACCTTCCTTCAGCTTAGAAATATTACTTCTCCCTATCAATCCATGCTCTTCTAGAAAGTCCCTCTCCAGATTTCCTGTAGGTTCCCTTCAGGTACTGGGAGGTGTTGTAAGGTCTCCTTGGAGCCTTCTCTTCTCCAGGCTGAACAACCCCAAGTGTCTCAGCCTGTCTTCACAGGAAAAGCGCTCTAGCCCTCTGACCATCTTCATGGCCCTCCTACGGACTCACTCCAACATGTCTACATCCCCCTCATGTTGGGGGCCCCAGGGCTGAATGCAGCACTCCAGATGGAATCTCACCAGAGTGGAGCAGGGGGCAGAAACCCCTCTCTTGACCTGCTGGCCACACTGCTTTTGATGCAACCCAAGATACACTTGGCTTTCTGGACTGCAAGTGTACATTGCTGGCTCACATCCAACTTTTCATCCACCCTCAACCCCAGGTCCTTTTCAGCCAGGCTGGTCTTGATCAGTTCATCCCCAACCTGTATTGATACTGAGGGTTGTCCTGACCTGGGTGCAGCACCTTGCACTTGGTCTTGTTAAACCACATGATATTCCCATGGGACTATTTCTCGAGCTTGTCCAGGTCCCACTGGGTGGCATCACATCTTTCAGGTGTGTTGACCAAACCACTGAGCTTGGTCTCGTCTGCCAATCTGCTGAAGGTGCACTCGATCCCTTTGTCTATGTCATTAATGAAGATATTATGTAACACTGGTCAATATAGATCCCTGAGAGACACCACATTTAGGACTCTGAGCCACTGACCACTACCCTCCCAATTCCTCATCTATTGAACAGTCCACCCACCAATTCCATCTCTCTCCAATCTAGAGAAAAGCATGTTTTGGGGAACCATGTCAAAAGCTTTAGAGAAGTTCAGATAAATGACATCAGTATCCTTTCCCTTGTCTACTGATATATTCACTCCATCACAGAATGTCACTAGGTTGGTCAGGCTGGTCACTGCCCTTGGTGAAGCCATGCTGGCTGTCCCAAATCATCTCCCTGTCCACCATGTGCCTTAGCATAGCTTCTAGGAGGATCTGTTCCATGGTCTTTCCAGGCACAGAGGTGAGGCTGAGAGGTTGGCAGTTCCCAGGGTTTCTACCCTTTTTCAAGATAGGCACAATGCTTCCTCTTTTCCTGTCACCTGGGACTTATTGTCATGACTTCAAATATCATGGAAGGTGGCTTGGGAACAACATCAACTGATTCCCTGAGGACTCTGGGATGCATCTCTTCAGGTCCCATATATTCAGGTTCCTCAGTTGGTCTCAAACCTGATCTTCTCCTACTGTGGGAGGGACTTTGCTCCCCTGGTCCCCATCTTGCAGTCCATCTACTCAAGATGTGTGGGAAGAGAAGTTGCCAGAAGGACTGAGTACCTTGGCCTTCCTGTTATCCATCGTTACTAGTTTGCCAGCCTTGCTTTTCAATGGGGGTACCCTTTCTGGGACTTTTCTTTTTTGGCTTAACTACCAGTAGAAACCCTTTTTGTTATTCTTTGCATCCCTTGCCAAGTTCAGTTCCAGCCTTACCTTGGTCTTCCTCAGCCCATCCCTACACAAACAGGCTGCATCCCTATACTCTTCCTGGGACACCTATCCTTGCTTCCACTGTACTAGTAAAGTATCATTTCTTTGGGAAATTACATCACAGCTAGAGCTGGGTTGGCTCCCACTCTTCTCCAGAAGGTATATGGGCAATAAAAATAATGGCACAAACCTCCAACTACAGGGGACCTGACAAGCTTTTCCAAGTCTATGTGAAAAACACCAGGCCCAAGCAGGGGAGACGTGCATCTCCCTGGGCAAGTTTCATGCTTTTTGGATAAGAAAGAGATGCACAATCTCTGTTTGTCCTGAAAACATCTAAATCCAAGTGTTTCTAGTGTATCTCTGTTTCTAGCTGCTGATTAACTTGACTAAAAGCATCGCTCCAAAGCATGGCTATTAACAAAGACAGAAGTCAAGATTCTATATTACATTTAAAGGTGTCAGTTTTATAGACTTGAACAAAGTAAATTCCATTTTAAAAGCCTTCATAATATAAAAGTATTATCTGTTTCAAAAAAAAGACACCCACATTATTTAATCCTAGATCTCCAGGAATCATCCACAGAGTGAAGTACTTTCTCTGCCATTTACTATATGACTTCAATAGAAGAGAAGACTTCCAGATAAAACACTCTTCAAGTATTACAGCAAGGTGCATCTTCTTTAGCCAACACACTGCCAGTTTCCTCAGTTCTCCCTTTGCCTATTTCCAGACTTCCAGTTTTTGCAGCATTGTCAGAGGATGGGTAATGCAGTCGAAAGCAAATCTCTCAACTCCTATAACTGCTGGACCCGATGGGTTCAGTGCACACATCCTCCTTGGCACACAGAGAGCCGCAAACACTGACAGCTGTTCTAATGCACATAGTGCTTGTAAATAATGTATGTAGCAAATAGTTCATAGTTCCAAGCTGTATCTGCCTCTGGAACTGTCTGGCATGCCATGTGCAATGATGGGCACACGCAGGCACCTAAGCAGCACCGGGGTTCTAGTGAAGAAAGCATTTCATAGCACTTCAACTTCATCTTTTTTCGTTCTGTGGGAGCAGGGGGAATTCCTTTGATTACCCTTACACCTGAGACATTAAACAGATTTTACTTCTTAAAGCCACTTAGCAAAGTTTAAATTTATCCAGTCCGGAACTTCTTTTTACCCCAAGAATTGAGGCAGAAACCAGCAAGTCTCCTCTGAAAGAGACAAGAATCCCAGAAACTTCCACCAGTTTCCTCCCTTGCTCCTGTGTAAGGTGAACTGAAAAGCAGCTGGATCTATGCTTCAGAAGTCAGCAGATTACTCTAGGAATAAATGTTTAATTTATTGCCTTTCCTTAAGGAATGGAAACTCCTGAAGATTAGCAGAAATAATTATACCCAAATATGAAGTTAAAGACACACATTAATTTATGATCTTAATCCTTAACTCGTTTTCTGGTCATCATCTTGATTTTAAGACAGTAATGTGAACTTAGTTTTTAAGCCAACACAGCAGAGACTTGGGGAAAAACAAATTGGGGAAAACAAATGAGAGGGCCGAGACATAATCCCTATGAATGTTTTTCACATCTTAATCAAAAGAGGCAGCTTGCACAGACATTCACAAAATTACTTGACCAAGATTGCCTATAAAAAGGAAAACATAAAAAAGGAGGGGGAGCCCCAGACAACCCAAACTTACTATTTTCTTTAAAGAGCTAATGTAAAAAGTTTCAAATACTCAAAGCATCCCTGATGGGTGTATCTCCACCTGGATCACTGCAAGGATACTGCAGACACAAGTAGCTTTCCTTATTATTCCAAAACATCTGAAGATAAACTAGTACTCTCAACCAGCATAAAAACTAGGCTGATGGACCAAGAAAAAAGTCCAAGAATGAAAACTCCCTTTGAAAGTTACAGTTCTAAACACTTGCTCCTGAACCTCAGTTTTGCATGCTAAAACCAATAATACTTGACAACACAGGTTTTCCTGTTTGTTTTAAACCAGTTTGCAGACATCAAAGTTGGATCCATTTGTCAGGACCTGAAGGCACTGGCAGACTTCACTGCAGCCAGGGCCTCTACCCATGGGCCCAAGAGCTGCACTTAAGCTCATCCCAAGGCCTTGAGTCTGTTCTTCAGCTACACCACTGGCACTGCTGTCTACAACCCTGTCACTTGGACAGACCTACATCACATCCCTGCCTTGAGTCCTGGCTCCGGATCCATTTGCTCCTGACTGGACTCTGTCAAGGGACCAGGTTCATTGCTCATCAGGTCAGGGACAGATGGTAGAACCTGTTACCAGTGCCCAGTTCTGGTGCAAAGCACACAGGAATGTGTGGGACTTGGCAGGAACCACTGTACAAAACCAGGCACAGACACATTTCAGGTTAGGAAGGAGGGAGTCTCCAAGAACACAGCAGGTACAACAGGTCACTGTGAATTCAAGTCCTCATGTAAAGCTCTGTTGCCCTCCCCTGGTGCCAGTCATTTCGAGAGGCTACATTGGGTAGGGGTCACCATGCTCGCATTTACTACAACTAGTAGCCAGCTATTCTGATATCAACTAGGTATGTTGTGTGCTTTGTCTGCAAGGTCTGGCAGCACTTGAAGTGGATGACACCTTAGCTTTGAAACTATTATTACTTACAGGACCAATAAGTCACTCCTATGCAATATAAAAAAATATGCAATAATATTCTTAATATCCTTAATTCTTAACTCTGCAGTACTCCTTAATTAAGGTGCAAACACTTTCTGAACCATTGCTTATGAAATTCAGATAAAAGAGCAGCTTTTGAAAGCAAGAGTCCTTCTATTTCAATCCCTTTGCACACACACTTCACTGAATTTACTTCAGTTCCCCACCCAAAATCCCCCTTTAATTCAAGAATAACATTGCAAAGGCAGTAGTTAATCATTATCTTCAAATATAACCAGATTACGTAAAGCACACTGTTATCTCAGAAACTTAAATCCATATTCTGCAGCCACTTCAACACTGCAGTTAAAGCCAACTCCTGGGGTCCCCATCACCCTGAAGTCATTCGCTGCTACTGAATCTCTGTTGCTGCCCCATGATGCAATTTTTTCAGCTATTTCCCTGCTTATTTAGGCAGGGCATAATTTCTAGTCAGGTATAACACAAACATTTAAATATATCTTGCTTCTAAGAACATTTGACCAATATTTTCAGATTGTCCTTGAGTTACTTCACTCAGCATTAATCACTGCAGCATTTTACCATGTTTTCATCATGGCTGTATTTAAGTCACAGGGAAATAAAACATATTTGTGTGGGGAAAACTGGTCCTCATTTTGCACCTACTAAGATTTCATGCCCTTATTTTTCATATAGATGATGACACTTTATTCCAGTGCTCTTAAACTGCTTAATATCCAGCCTGAACAGGCGGGCTTAAACTTAGTAATTCACCAAGTTCAGTACACCCACATCAATAAAGATAGCGGAGTCCAGCTGCTGAAGTAAGAGCTCATCCGTGGATCCTGCAGGTCTCTGCAGAAGAATTGGACTGAACATCTGAGAATTGGACTTTACAGTACTAATTTACACCTTTTTTTTTAGAATGGATTAAAATACACTGGTATTTAATCCTGTTAATACTGCTCTGTTGAGAGTTTAAGTGCATGTGTCTGCCCTGCAGCATTCTTTCCAACTTTTATGCTTTACAATACTGGCCAGTCATTCTTTCCATTGCCCAATACAAGGGGAAAGTGCAAAATACATATGACATACATTATAGCCTATGTTCCTCCCATCCAAAATCATACATGAAACTGAGAGGTCTGAGTTAAGAACCTACTTGATCCACGTGACTACAGCATTCACTGGTGTAAAAGAGATGTACATCCTCTGGGGCTCATCAGCCCCTCACAATGGCTCCAGAGAGAGTCCAAGGCAACTGGGGATGGACCTCAGTTTGTACCATGAAAAGTTCCATTTTTGTATACATTACTGACACAGTGACACAAAACATGACTCGCATAATAAAAACAAGAAAGCATTTTAGGATTTTAGTGGAGCCCATTAAACTATTTAAGTTCTGCCTATGGAGATATTTTATTTCTACTCTTGCCCCTCCCCCAGTCCTTTCACACTTTGTTCAGAAAAATGAAGAGGAAAAATCATCAGCAACAAAGCCCCATTCTCCTCTCTCTCTGGGGCACATAGAATACCCTTATATGTTTTAAGGCAAAAATCAATTTAAAGACTAAATATCTTCTCATTTGGAGCTTTACTGTGATCAACATTTAAACTTGAGGACTGAGAAATCCTTCAAGATAAATGGTCTCATTTTTTATTTAAAAGCCTTTCACAAAGTATTAGAAATCGTCAACTGACTTATGCAGAAAATACTAATTTCAAAGAAATTGCAGGACTATTTAGCAAGAGCTAAACTGAGGCTTCTTCGAAGAAAAAAAAAAAAAAATCAAATGTGTTCCGTAAGAGAAGTACTTTCTTATTTATTCAACTTTTCATCTCAGAGGTAGCTACTTCTTTTTTGAGGAACACTTACAAGTTTAAATGAAGTCCCTCAGCTGTCTTCCTTCCTCCTTTTGGGGCAGGCAGACAGGAAAAGTTTATCTTTTGTTACTTAACTCAGAATTGGGCCTTTTATTTTAAGACATCTAACAAAAGGAATAAAAAGGTAAACATGCATCACAGAGGGCAGCTGAGTTCCTAAGACTTAAGCAACCTTCCCGACTGCCTGCCTACAGCCACTCTGCACACAGGTGCATGAATAACTTCAAAGCACTCACCAAATTCTCCCTCCCTTTTCAGAGCTACGGGAGCAGTGCACACCAAGATGCCCACAGACTGTCATAGCAAAGCCTGAAGGCAAGGGAACAGCTTCCTGCAGGAATGAAATGAGGTATGGATAAAACCAGAAGTTACTCTTCCTTCCTCATCAGCTACAGCCGTCTTCACCTGAGCTGCATCTCAAGTCCTTCAGAAACCTGAACCTTATGGATACATTATTTCCCTGTTGGATCCACCACAGAAAAAAACAGAGGTCTTCAACTTCATTATGTTGTTGGATTTGAACAGAGGCTTGATGTCCATTCTATACAAATCTGTCTAATGCTGAGTGCAAGATCTTTCATATTTTCAGTGAATATAACCAAAGAAAGTCATAGTCTGAGGAGCACAGATGTAATGTGAGAAAAGGCACCATATTATAGACTTCTAGTTGCCTAGAGATCACTATTAGCAAAAGCATAATTTTCTTAGACTTTAGAACTCCCACCAAACCACCTACATTCCTGAAAACGGAGCTTTTGGAATTAGGTATCCAAACTTCTCCTCCTGCCCCCTCACACTGCCCCCACACACTGAAGTTTTCTTTCCCACTCATTTCTCCGTCCATCCATGAGCAATCAAATAATTGTACTGGTCTGAGCATGGTGTCCTCTAAAGCAGCATGGAGACCAGCTTACACCTCTCTAGAACCGCTCACAGTCTGTATTTGTTTCCACTCAGATTTCACACATTTCAGGGATTTTTCCCAAGACCCCAGAGAATGACAAGCTAGGTTTCATTTTTAGTTTAAGCCTAAAACACAGTAGAAGGTGATAGTGCTACACAGCACTCTGAGGAGAAAATGAGGTGGTTTTGTATTTGACCCCTTATTTCAAGAAGCTGATAAATCTTCCCTTGTTCAAGTTGTTCTCATAATAAACCCCAACTCCCATCTCACCAATGTGTTATTATTGCATGCACAAAGCCGTGACGAACACAAGATGCTGCCCATCAGCATGAAGACACTAAACAAATACCATTTGTTTAATTCAGAGGTGCCCTTGGCCAAGCATGCAAATCCCAACTCCTACACTAATTCAGTTGAAAGAAGAACAATATATGCTACTTTCTAAAGGTTGGGGAGTACATGGCATATTCTGTTTATTTTATTTATCATGGGAACAAGTACCATAATATTATCAGTTCTCTGGAAATCAGAACTTGGAATGTCTAAGACCTTTCTCTGCAGAAAGCTCCAAGGACAGTGCCTTTGTTCAGTGACCGTAAAACAGGAGTACGTGCTTTGCTCAGCTTAGAGGACACAGGTCTCCGAGAGATCACTTGGGTCACTTCATCCCACCAACTTCCTGACAAACATATAATAGGTGTCCAGTTTCAAAGGGCTCACAGAACATCTACTCCACATGTCCCTTCTCTTCCTGCTCCCTCCCAACCCCATCTTGTGGCAGATCAAAAGCATTTTGCAATAACCCATAAAACCCCCTCAAGACCAGTAGCTTCAGCATTCAGCCTTTTACCATCACACATAAGTGGGGAAAAAAAGGCATGGCTGAGGTTTCATAAGGTTCAAGGAACCTTCCCTAACTACCTGTCTACAGAGATGGAGAGCACTGCCAGTGTCCTGTGCCTGCAGAATTTGTTGAACAGCAGTGCAAGGTAAAAGACATGTTTCCGGAAAGAACGCACAAATTCTCTTCCCATCTGTCTGGGATTTAATTTCCTGTTAAGTAACCACAATGAATACTTCCTAATGAAGTTGTTATAGATTTACCCAAAAGAGTAATTTTGTTAGGAACAGCAACTGACGACAACTTTTATCTTGAAAGGAGCACTGCATTCAAAATTTCAAGTTTTAAGACAATTACACCTGGTAGCTATTTTGAAGCTCCTGCAAAGTCTCAACACTGCACACAGATGTCTGCTTTCAAGACTGACTTTGCAGACCTATCTGTCATTCAAACAAAGGCCTTTCCATACAACTTCTATAATTACTTTTGTATAGTGCAGTCCCAAATCAGTGAAGCATGTCACTTATGGAAGCCACCTAAACCACAAAAATTACAGGGTTCAACAGAAAAAAATCACATGGATGCGACCCTACATCGGCGACATCCCTACAAAAGAGATCAGAATGGGTAAGAGGGTTGTGTGGCAGCAGCCAGGCCCAAACCAGAAGAAATGACATGCAACCTCAAGTACAAAAACAATGCTTGGTTCTCAACCTACCACTGTGCCTTTATCAGGCAAGTGCTTTAGCACCTTCTTAAATTAGGGTCCACATCAATTTTTTCCCTCCCCCCTCCTACTACAATGACGTTAGAATAGTATTCTTTATTTTTCAACATGCTAACCCAGCTTGCACAGGGTAAGTACATTTAATAAATATAGACCCTGCAGAACCTTGACAGTTCCACTCCCCAAGCCAGAAGAGCTGTATGTTTACTAGTAAACTCCAAAGGCACTTGAGGACTGTCATGAAAAGGCAACCTACAGGAGATCTTTTAGAAAATAAATCTGGCTTCTTTTTATTTGCTTTTTGAGCTGTTACTATTCACATCCCCAGTCATTCTGAAATCACTAAACCAAACTGGCTTTAAAAATCAAATAAAGGGTTTGCAAGAACAAATAGGCAGTAGGCATTGCCAAGCCTATCGAAGTTTTAAATTCCTGTTCAAGGTTTTCAGCTAAAAATATCTTTAAACAAACCTTTCTTTCTGTTTTTACATTACAAACACGTATCTTTTCTTTTGTAGAAACAAAAAGAAACAGAAGTTGAAAAAACCCACAACCAACCAACCAAAAAAGACCAAAACACAAAAACCAAACCCCTCACCCCAAAACCCCAAGCCATCAACAAATCTACAGACAACACAGCTGGCAAATTTATTTTAACAGTACAGTCCCAGCAGGACCCGTGAAATGCAAAAGGTAAATAAACACTACAAGCGGCAGAAACATCCTATTTTACAGTCCGTGTGATTAACCATTGCAGGTAACACCAGCCAACAACATCCCGCATGTGAAACCTCTTCCTACCAGGGGACCGCTTTGTTTCTCAGATTCGGGGATGCTGCTGGGCTTGCTCCCACAGCGCGCACCCCACGGGGCAGGGCGGGCTCTGCGGGGCAGCCCCGGCCACCCGCACACCCCCGGGGGCAGAGGGCAGCCCGTGGCGACCGCCCCGTTTGTCATTTATTCGCTCCTTTTCAGGCAGGTTGTCGCGCTTGCCTTTGTCTGCCTTCCTCCCCCAGCCCGGATCTACCGCCACCGAAACTGAGAGGGGGGCAAAACAGGGAGGAAGGAAGAGAAACCCCGCCCGCCAAGCCCCCGCCGGGGAGTCCCCGGTGCGCGGCGCTGCGGCCGCCCCGGCACCCGCCCCTGCCCGGGGGCGCGTCCCGGCCGGGATGCCCGGGGGGCTGGGGGATGCCCGGGGGGCTGCGGCGATGCCCGGGGGGCTGCGGCGATGCCCGGGGCGATGCCCGGGGGGATTCCCGGGGCGATGCCCGGGGGGATTCCCGGGGCGCCCACCTCCACTCACCTCGGCGCCCTGCCCGCAGGAGGACCAGGTGGCCGCTGCCGCTCAGCACCTCGCCCGGGCGAGTGGGGCAGCGCCTCCCCCTGGGCCCGGCGGGATGGGAAGGAGCGGGATGGGATGGGATGCAGCGCGGGGGAGGTGTTGCGGGGCCCCGCCCGCGGGCGAAGGGGCGGTGGAGAGGGGCTGCCTTTTGTCGGGACTGCCTTTTGTCGGGGCTCCGATCCCCTCCGTAGCACCGGCATCCCCCGCCCCGTGTGCGCTCCCGGGGGAGGCGGGCAGAGGCCCTTTGTGTGTCGGGGCGAGGGAGCGGAGCGCTCGTCCCCGCGGGCACCTGGAAGAGCCGGGCAGGCACCGCCGCCTCCTCACCGCGGCTCACAAAGGGCAGGTGCTCACCAGGTAGGGATTGGTCGAGTTAGGGGCTTGACGTGCCTTTTTCAGGGAAAAGTGGATATTTCCATGAAAGGAGTTGCTACCTGTAGGAGTATCACATCATCTTTTGGGGCACTGTGGCAATAAGGGACAGGGTTTAGTGGGAGTGCTGGGTTGGTCTCGCTGATCTTGGAGGTCTTTTCCAACCTAAACAATTCCATGAGTCTGTAATAGTGGAAAGGCACACCCTGTGCCACACGAAGTTTTGCAGCCTCAATGCTGACATTTCCTGGTGTTTCAGTGCTTGGCTCACAGCGTTTTGTTTTGCTTTTATTGAAATGTGTATATGAAGGTTACGGTGTTTTTTGTGTTTACATCTTGATCAGACAATTGCACAGCTGTAAGTGGATTAGTTTTCCCATTACACAAAACAAAAAAAGGCAGCAAACCAACCAACAACACGTGTTTGCTTTCTTAGGTATCCCCAAACAGTAAAAACTTTGCCTGTAAGCAAAGCAGTGCACAGCATGTGCTTTTGTATAAACAAAATGTTTATAACCAAATGTTTTTAACAAAGTGTTTATACATGCATGCTGCATGTATAAACATGTGGAAAACAGGTACTGCACGGGAAGCATCCAAGGTGTGTGCCTAACTAACCACAATTTCCCAATCCCTTCTCTCAGGTGGACAGCAGTGTTTCACACTACTTTCTACACCCCTGCTTGCAACAGTGGTGATTTACATTTATAGTAACTGAACTGCAGGTTTCAGAAATGAAATTTTTTAGGAAGAGCATTCCAGGACTGAGGACAAAGAGGGGTTACCACGTATTTCTTGCACTTTCTCTTTCTTGAGTGAGAGGCTTCTGATTTTTAGAGATATGTCAGATGGCAGAGATATGCTGTGTACACTTGTCTTCTTAATAACCTGAAATGCTTTCTTGAAGTCCAGTGACCCAGAGTAGTGTCAGGAAATGGCTTACAGAAACAAGTTTCAGTATCTAGCAGCTTCTTAGAGCAGCTTTACCCCAAATGTGGGTCAAACTGAACCTGAGGTAGGTAAGTAATCAAGTTGCCTTAGCAGCAGCCATGCTCTGTTCTCCATGAGATGTGTGCTCCTGTATGTCATGGGAAAGTGAGCCTGCAACACTTCACTGCAAAACAGGGACCCTGCAGAAAGGAAGTGCAGATTCACATAGATCACTGTTTTTTCATTTCTTTTGTTTTCAGTATCTCACAAGAACATTTCAGTGTTCGTTGAAAAGATCTGGTTGGTTGTCCAGGGAAAAGGGCCAATTAATGATGACATGAAAGAAGAGAGGATGCCTTAATTTCCTTAATTTGGAAATACCATCAAAAATAACTTTGAAAGAAGTCTGTGAAGCACAACAGAGGCTGCAAGCAAACATACAATTTAGATTTCTGTTCTTCTTTGTGTTGCAGACATTGTTAATCTCTATCCCTACAGCTATACCTATGGCAGTAAACCAAATGGAGCTAGAGTTCAAGATTAAACCACAGCACGGGTCATCTTTTGTACTGTCTCTGGGGTGGTGGTGTCCCCAGCATGGCTCTGTCTACAAGCCAGCAGTCCCTGAGGCAGCTCCCAGCACAGCTCATGGGTTGGTGTGGGCCAGGGGCCATTCCCAGCAGACTGCCTGCATGCAGCTGACCTATTTCAGGAGATAAGAGAGTTTAGCTGTGCAGATGCAAGGCCATGTTGTGCCAGCTGGTTCCCAAGCCAAAGGACAGTTCCTGACCTGGTTTATTGGCTAGTAGAAACATGAGGTTTTTGACTTTTGTGATCCCTGCTGTGTTCTGTGTCAAACCAGAACCTCAGGCACTGGCTGGAGTTAAGCAGTGAGAAGTCAGACCAAAGATCTGAGTATTTTATTGATCAGGCAGGATTACCGCAGGAATCTTTGCTCAAAAGAAGATACAGTTGCATTGGCTAGTAGTATCAAAATTTATGGAAGAAATGTATCTTATTATGAATAGACTTTGTTTCCTCAGAAATGTTATTTCTTCTACATTAAATAAAATATATTCATTAATACAACATTGGCTTTTTAAAGAATGCTATATTCCATGTAAAATACTTTTTTCTGTCTAATACCAGGAAGCTGGGGTGAATTTCAGCAGGGAAGCAGTTAAGTTTCAAGCAAATGTCAAGAACAGATGGCACTTAGGAGTTCTAAAGATATTAATACAGAAAGTAAGGAAGTAAGTCACTAGAGTAAATATGTGCTTTCACATTACAGTAGCTGAAGGTAAAAGTGGATTGGAATGAGATTGAATTATCTTAAGATATCTGTCTTAAATATTAGTAGGGTGGGATTCCTAGGAACTCCAAACCAATGAAGGTGTTACGGCTCTGGCAAAAATTGACATTGCCCTGTCACTGTGAAAGTAATAATAAATAAATATGGGGGTAGTTTTGATGACTTTTTTTTTTTTTTTTTAACTTTTCAGCTCAAACAAAAGCTGGGATGAGAAAGCCCAGAGGGATCTAACAAATGCTGAGGTGCTGAACATGCTGAATTATTGCACAGATGTTGAAGACTATGAAGAGAGAAACTCTGCAAGGTGTTTGAGACTTGCTGGCTCAGCAGTGTTTTGGGAGTCAAGTTGGGAAGGCAGGCAACAATATTTTAAGTGAAAGAAACTCCTCTAGCTCAGGAGTTAACTTCTGATCCTGTGCCTTGTGTCCTTTGCAAAACTTGTCCAGAAAGACACTTTGACATTAAATTTCACAAAGAGGTGTACAAAGGTACATAAGTAGGGAACCATTATTGTGTGCCCTGCGTGCTCTGGTGTAATTCTATGTGCACGTAATTCAAGTGCGAGCAGAATTAACTGTGAAACTGTGGCAAGAACTTACCTTAGTATGAGGTGTACCTGTTTCTGCCAGTTATGAAGTCTGGAGGGGCTACAAAATAAAAACAAGTTGGCTTCCAGAGAGAAATTACATGAATTGTGAAAATCAAAAGTCTGAGACCTTTGTTTATTGAGCAAGTGGTCTAAGCCATATCTTGTACAGAATCAGAAACTGTCTGTAAAATCATAGTAATGTACTAAGAAAAAAATGCAAACAAAATTAAGACTCAAAGCTGTTATTTGCAGAAGTTCTCCAGGGTAAGTTAGGGAGATTTTTGAAACATGATGAAAATAGTGATGACTGTCCAGAGGAAAGAGGAAATTCTTTTTTATTTTATTGTTTTTTTACATAGACTGACTTGTCTCTTTTTTATAATGATAGCAATAATTATTGAATGATGTAAAACAATTTTTATTAAAATTAAAGCAGTCTAAAAAAAAACCCAAAACCCCAGAGCAACAGAGATTTGTGTAATAAAGCACTGGGCTGAAAGATTTATTAGTGGCAAATATAATGGAAATGTGATAAATTGGGAAAAGGAAGAGTCCAGACTTTCAAGAATCCCATTGGTAGGCTGTGCAATTCCATGTTTTTAAAAGAAGTGAGCAAATATGTTACCATAAAATCTATCCTGTCTTCTTATTACACTGTGAGCATTAACAAACATGACTCATAGACTCAGGGGACACTATGCAATCACACTCTGCTTTCTTATGGTGTAAAGTATCTCCAGAAATTTCCTCTAGTATGAAATATTTACCTTAATACAAATCCTAAGAACTCACTAAAAATAACATCAGACTCTCCATAAATAATAGAAAGACTCTTGATTTCAGGGTTATTCTCAGGCTGAAAAATCAAGGCTAAGTGTACTAGAAATACCACCAGAGGCCATAGTAGTCCTTTTAGTCTAGTTAGATTTTATTCAAAGGGTGCTGCAGAATATTCAGCTTGTTAGGGCTGGATGATCCTTTTGTGTCCACCAGGGGTCTTGATAAAACACAGGGCAGTTGCCATAACAAATGGGAAAAGAACTGGCTTGAGCAGAAAACAAATGGATGAGACACTCAAGTATGTGCAGTGAATAGGAAGAAAGCTAATTAGCTACAGGGAAAAATAAATGTCCACACCAACTACTCTTTGATGCCCTTCCTGAACTCATTTTGATTGAAAAACAGGCTTGGGATCTGAAAAATAGATGGTCAAGTGGGAGACTTCTTTAAATACTGTGACCACTTGTGTGAAGACCCACAGCCTTCTGAAGTCATTCATGGTAAACCTTCTACAATTTATTGTGATGGTTCCCTGAACTAGTCGCTGGAACAAAAGTGGAACACTTTAGTGTTGTAAGAGAAATGAATAAAGCAGGATGAAAGTTATCTCCTGGGAATCAGCTGATAAAGGGGAATCCTTTGCTGGGACCTTCCTATGGGAAGGGACCAAGAAACCTGTAGCAACAGCAGCAGGGACTAAGGGAAACTGTAGCTAATGTGGCGAAAGACTCTTCCTTTACATGGCTTTAAAAAGGCAGGTTAAAAACCTCTAAACTCTTGTGAAATGCATAAAGGATTTTGCCATGCTCTTCCATTTTAACCGAACCAACTCTGAGGAAAGCACTAGCAACACAAAGCAGGCAGATTTCATGCAGCTGATGTGTGCCCTTGCTGTCCCGTGTAGCAGAGCTTCCAGAAAGGGCCTGCAACAGCAATGCAATCTCAAATACCTGTCACAAGACAGTGGTTTCCTGCAGGTATGGGGAAATCTACCAGGCAAGTGTCTCCCCATATTTTGATTTAGCAAATATGTGAGATTTCTAGCAAATTCATGCTGGGAGTGGCCATGGAAAATCTGTCCTGTTGTTTACCTGGGTGATTGGCACAGAATCTGATTGGCATTTCTAGTGCCTGTAAAGCATATCTGACATGTGAAGCATATGATCCTCTTTCCTCTCCTCCTTTCTTTCCTTTCAGGGTAACAAGAGTCAGGGCAGGCCTCTCATTAGCAGGCTGTTAAAGGTGTTGGGAGGACTAGGAGCTCTTCCTGTGCCCCCAAGTATGGAATACATCTAAATGGAAGGAGGAAGATTCCCTGGCTAGAGGCCTGGGATTCTGAAGATGCTTAGGTCCTACAAAACTCCATAGCTTCAGGCTGCAAGGTCTGGACCTTGTCAGCTAAATAAGATTAGTCCTAATCTGTGTATTGGGGACATGGCCACAAGCAACAAAAAGTCATGTGGGAGGACGAAGCTCAAAGTCCATCCTGCTGATGGCTTGTACAAGAGCCCCAAGTTCTACATTTGCTATTCACATTTCAAATTTTGTGTGTCTCTGCGTCTTTGTTGTCATAGTGACAGAAGGCACTGAGAATATTTTGTGAGATTTTTCTTTGTCATGGATGCAAAACATCCTTTTACATGCATGTTTTCTTCCCTTCTAGTTGTTTTTTTTTCTTAGCTTCCCCAAGAGGATTTTTTTTTTAAAAAAATTGAATTAATTAATGTTCACTGTGCTTATGTTCAGTACCATTAGACAGTAAATACAAACAAAATACAATACATACTAAATAACTTGGGCTGAATGTAATTATTAAAAATATGTTTAAGTATTATTTGTTTTTATTCTCAGTGGCCATCCAACAGAAAATTTCCTGCTGGCTGTAATGGGAGCTTAGACACCTGCACTGAAAACAAACAGCTCTAAGTGCCTGAACCTGAACCTCACACTTGGCTTCTTGGATCATATTTTGACACTGCGTTGTTCCAATACACAGCTCTCACTAAATTCTGCTTATGCAGAGAAGAGGCAGACAGGGCGAGGACAGTGGAAAATTTTGTGGGGCTAGAAACATGGTATGCTGTGATCTGCTGTATGTGAGGAGGGGATTTCAAAGTCCTAGGTGCTGCTGTCTTCTGTGGGAAGTACAAACTGGGTCAGAGTTTTAGGGTGTGCACCATGAAACAGCTGAAACATAATAATGAAATTTCGTAGAAAAGAAATTGTTTGGGACTGAACAAAATCCATGGACTTTCTTTAAAAATATGACTAGAGCATGCTAGTTTTGAGTACATCTGGTGGGGTGGTAGAGAATAAATGGATTTGCAACTCATGAACCCTACTAGAAGAGTGGTGTAATATGACAGAAAGATGAAATATCTGTGAATAGTAATGTAAAAGGTGAGGTGCAGGTGAATGTCCAAAATAGACAGTCATCAGACTGACAAGTCAATCCAGGTGAGAGGATGCCTAAACTCTACTGTGGGTCAGTGAAACTTGTTTTTATGCCACTCTAACTAACTTTCTTAACTCCCAAGCTGACATACTTTAATATAACATCTGTAGTGTCACATATAGATGAGAAGACAGAGCAGTGATAAGTGTATCATGGAATCCACAGTGCCTGGCAGCAGTAGTCTGGGTTTTTTGCACAAGATCCACTTTCTTCCCTAAATCAGTAGAGTTCCAAACATACTCTCTTTTCTCAGTATCTGGATATAAAATTAATTATATCAGGATTGGTAAGTGTGTGTATCTGTGAAATCTGTAAGAGGAATGTAAATCTTCGTAGACTGAAACAGTTAAAAAGTTAGTAGTGTGGTTGGATATTAAGCTTTTGGAAAACACAAGGAGATTCTAGAAACTAATTATTTGCTGTTCTAAAATAGGAACAGCTCTTAAACAATGAGTAAGGGTGGAGACTTCTCGAATGAGAATATTAGTTGCCAGTGAAATTAAGATAATATCTCAACTTTCTGTATTTCAATGTTCATACACATTTGGAAATAGTGTTGACAGATGGTTCTCATGAACTACATCTAGAAATTTAAGATGCCAAAGTTGAGTGCATGAATATTATTCAGATAGGATATGATGGAAAGATTCATGGGCACAGGATACTATCATATTTCCCAAAGTTAATTGAAGGATATAATCATGATTGATGCAGAACCAGATCGGTATGAGGGAAAAGTATCTTTCAGATATGGGTCAGAATTTCTCTGATGGCAGTGATGTAAGAATTTAAATAGCCATTTCCTTTCTAGGTTTTCTTCCAATCTTTGGTTACATATGAAAATGGAAATTTTTTCCTTACAAATACTATCACTCATAAATTCTCCCTGGAGACCCTCAAACATGAGTGGTCATATTAGTGTCACTCAAGACAGAATTGTAGGATACAGGTAGTTGCAATAAGTTGAGTTAAAATTCCTTTTTTTTTTTTCTTTTTCTAATACCTTCAAATGATAAATTTTTATAAGGAAAAAAGGATTTGAAAGTCCCTTGAGACCGTATATCCTTTTAGAACAACTAGCATGAATGTACTCACAAAGGAGACCGTTAATTTTCAAAACATAAACAATTTTAGTAAAGAAAAGGATAGATGAGCATACTTGGAGCGTTAATTTGCTTAGAAAGATGCCTGGGAGAAGCAACAGAGCTGTATACAGGAGGAAGACAAAGACAAAGGTTATCTCCCCTGTGAGATGGGGTGGAGGGCATGGTTTGTGGCGTTTATGTGCATGTGTTTGAGTACTTTTTGTACAGAAGCAACCAAGGCTGTTGTGGCTGTGACCATGTTGCCTCCAATCTTCTGGTTTGTCTGCTGAATGCTCCTCTGAGAGAACATGAAAATGGGAGACTGCTGTTGTTAACATGTATGGGACTGTGTTGTCTCAGTTGTAAAGGGAATGGGTTTTTCCTTTCAAAATTGAGATTGGTGTGCTAAAATAAGAGTTCTGGGGGAAAGGGAGGTCCTACAGCATGTCAGGTACTATGTAAGAGGCAAGAAAGGGGAAAGGTAAACATATGTATCCCATTTCCTACCTACAGGGAGAACAAGAGTTGAGCAGGCATTAAAGTTTGAAGCCTTAGTCAGACTACAGACGTACAATTGAAGAAAGCTGGTTTCCGAATCATCTGCTGTGGGCTGCATCCAAGAGGACACAGAGAAGTCTGACTCATGTTCCAGTACAGTCTACAATAGAAGGAATCTTCAGCTTTTTTCCATCTGGACCAGTTCCTTGCAACACAATGATACACAAACACAGCTTTTGTGCTAAACTAATACATAATTTGGACTTTCTAAATAGAATCACTTAAAAGCCAAGTAAATCTCATGTTACTGAACTCTATCAGTGCAGTAATGTTAAGCTTTGTGGTCTTGTGCCTGAAACCCCTTAGGAGATGTTTCTGAGCTATAATTTTTCAGAATAAAATTATACACAGTACCTCTTCATAGCTGGGAATAAGCAATTAAGTCTCAACCTAATTAATACTGACAACTTTCTCTAGCTATGCAGTTATATTCAATCCTAGAAGCGAGCTGTTCAGTACATGCTAGAAGAATGCTCTTCTATGCTGCCTACTTGGTGGGAAGTATTTTCTGACATTAAAGTCAGCATACCACTTGATGGTCTTAATTCTTGGTCCAGGATTTGTCTTCCTTCTTTTCTAAAACTCAGTGTTTTATTAGATTGCAAGACCCAGCTTTCAAATTTGGTTACCATTTCAGTGTGAAGAATCTCTACAAAAGATGTTTGAAATCTCTAGGGAAGTTGTGACTTGCTTTTTGAAAAAATATCCACATTGCTTTCCTCGTTAGGAAGAAGTAGCACATCAGTTTTTCCCAAATTAAATAAAGAGACTGGATGTTAACAGTTCTCCCTAACACAATACAAATAGCCTCTGAACCTAGCAGGACACTGCATTTTATGTATTTTTAAAAGTGTAATGCACCATGAGATTTCTTAACCAAAATGAATAATAGAAAACATCAACAAGCCTTTCAATGGTTTAAAATTGAGTACTACTCTTATTTGTCTCCTTTAAATGGAAAATAAACACTTAAATTATTACAAGTCACTGTTATTAATTTGCTGAAGACTCACCAGTTAAAAAACAACAGATCACACAGTGTAATTTTTCTGTTAAAAAACAGATCTAAACCTAGATGGGGACATTAAGCTTTTAATAAACCGATCTGTATAATGAAATGAGTTAGTTGCTATGTTTGTTTTTATCCCTGTTTACTACTTCACAGTGTAAATGAAGCCTCAGAATGGGTGTGGGTTTTGCTTTAGCATTTTAATGAAATTATTAGACCTGCAAGTATTTGCAATGGAAACATAACAACAAAGCTTTAATGGAATGGTCAAGTGGTGTTTTTAGATTCCTGTGGAGTATCACCTGAGGAAACTGGAATATTCAGAAAACAAAACCAAGGAACTTCAGTCTGTCTCCGACCTATCTCACTTCATATCAAGAAAACCTTCAGGAAAGATTTTATATAGCAGGGTTGCATATACAGCAGAAAAAAATGTAGCCTCACTGTAGAATATAAGAAACAGTTTTCAATTAATTCTATAATGTAACTTACTAGAAAGAGCATAACTTAAGAGGTAATGGAAAACAGAAGCTATTGGATTTAGAGTACTGTTCAGAACTTAAATTGTTTTCTATTCTTTTTTCCTTAATGTATTTTTTATACGTAAAGTAAAAAGTTATGTACTTATGAGATAATTTGTCCTTCTTGCTACAACATTCCTCCTGAAACTGAGACATGATCACATTTTTTTTCAAAGAGTTTCAATTTAATATTTCTAATTGCAATTTATGCTGTTTTTCTTCTTTGCATGAATAAAGGGAAAAGCATCTTCCATGTTTACATTTCCTGCTATCTTTTCCAGAAGCTTATTTAGTAAAATAAAAATGTCTGTAATGGTCTTGAAACTACAGCAAGTCCCATAGTATTGTATCACCAAAAGAAAGAAAATGATGGTTCTGTGCACTCAGCCACTTCCATAGGAATCCGTGAACATTGCTATCAACTCAGATAGCAAAACATACTGTTTTTTACTTCAATTCAGTCTCTTTAGATTGAAAACATTGCAAAAGAAAAGAGAAATAGCTCTGGGTACCTTGCACAGCAGAACTGCAAGGAAATAGAGATCTTCTCATATGTAGCTTATGAGTTTACTTTGGAAAGAACCTTAGCAGTTATCCAATCTGCGCAGGAGGAACAAAGCTCTCCTGGACGGGTACCAATTTCTATTAGCTTGGCAACAAATCTCCCACACAGCTCATGTTCCAGCCCTCTCTGAATTTCTTTTTGTTAGTTTGCTTTTTTTAGCTGACTACATATATTTTCTGAAAATCACAGAATCACAGAATTGTTAGATTTGGAAAGGACCTCTAGAAATCATCTAGTCCAACTTTGCTGCAAGGCCAAGTTACCTAGAGCAGGGAACACAGAAACATGTCCAGGCGGGTTTGGAATGTCTCCAGAGAGGGAGACCCCACCACCTCCCTGGTAGCCTGTTCCAGTGCTCTGCCACCCTCAGTGCAAAGCAGTTCTTCCTCATGTTGAGGTGAAACTTCTTGTGTTTCAGTTTATGGCCATTGCTCCTCATCCTCTCACTGGACACCACTGAAAAGAGTCTGGCACCATCCTCTTGGCACCCGCCTTTGAGATATTTACATGCATTAATGAGGTCTCTTCTCAGTCTTCTCCAGATTAAAAAGGCCCAGCTCCCAAAGACTCTCCTCATAAAAAAGATGCTCCAGACCCTTTATCATCTTTGTGGCCTCCACTGGACACTTTCCAGTATGAGGAGAAATGAGGGTGACCTCAAGCATATTCAATAACAGAATCAAACACTCATTTCATTTTCTGTTATCTACTTACATTTTATTACAGACTAATATGAAACCATCTTATATTCATACTAGAATTATTGTAATTATTTGTGAGCAAACTTAAACCAGTTTTGAATGTTTATATTTATTGCAAGCAGATTCATGTCTCCTGCTTATATATTCTACATAAGGATCCAAAATGTGACTGAATATAAACAAGTTATATTTGGTTGTCTACAGAAATGAAAGTTAAAAATAGCACTGAAAAGAAACTTTACAGTAATGTATTCACAAACTGACTTTTCAAATCAAATAAATGAAGTAGTCTAGGATAATCTAAACATTGGATTTGAAGGCTGATTTATTTTCAAATCAATGCACCTAATTGTACAAGTAAAAATAAGTGCCAGTATTTGGTGCTGATGACTACAGACATCGTTAATGTTTAATGCACAGATAACTAGCCCCCAGCCCCTGTACAGCAACATTCGCAGATTCTACTTTACATTAGATCATGAAAGGACATCTAAAATGCAAAGTGTAGATACCACAGAATTTATGCCCAAGACAACACAAATTGAAATTCTGGGAATCTTCATAAGATAAAAAATTAAAGCTATATAAACTGATTTTTGATTATTCTGCAAAGTAGAATCATGTACATTTTCACTTTTGTAATACTTCCACAAATTTCCATTAAAGCTTTTTTAGCAGAGACAGTAGCATGAACACAATTATCCCACTGGCTTCCAAAAGAAAAGTAGTGCAGTTCTTCAGCTAAGCTATTTTTAACTTTTATTTTTGCAAGCCAGTTGGGTAAAGACAAACAGGCTAATGCAAGCAAGAAAGTAAACTGTAAGCTTTTACATTAAGTGGCTGAACAAACAATTATTGTACATGGTAAAACAAAAAAGATCTTTTGCCACAAGCCACTGCAGGAATATATGAACTTCAGTGGCTGAAAAGCTTGAAATACTTTCTAAGTCTTCACATACATTTGGTTAGCGCTTACCAGTTTCAAGACATTTATAGAAGCAGTTATGGAGACATTATGCTGTCAAAGCTGCAACAATTTAAACAAGGCAAGTTAGAAAGTTACATAGACTTTTAGACTTCTCCTCTTGATTTTTTTTTTTGATACATAAAAATTTGTCTCCTTTCAGCGTCCCATCTATAATAAAACCCTATTTTGTTCTAACTTCTACTTTTTCATCTGATCCATTTACAGTGAAACTCCAAGTTAACATCTGCTGCAGTGGACTAAGTTTGCATGGCAATAGTAACAGGGACTGAAGCAAAAACACATCAAGTGAAGCCATTGGTGTTTTATGTTTTTCCATTAAACAGTCCATTTTAACAAGCAAACAGCACCAACTTGTAAAGGTAAAAGTATTGCTAAATCAAAGCAGAAACTTCCATTTAAATTCAAGCATTTTTTCCTCCTCCGAAAAATAACATTCTTCACTAAAAGTTCTCAAGCACATATATAGATGTTTCAGCCTGAACAATGTTGTCAATAATTTCTAAGTGCAGGGATACATGAAGTTTGCAATGAACTGCTTTGTTAGTAGGCAGAACAGGAGTGCAGCATTTTCAAAAACATCAAGCAAAAATTTCCTTATTTAAGGCTAAAAGATAGAACTCACAAAGTAAAAAAGCAGGAGGCTTTAGAGAGTAAAAAAGCTCACAATAATAGTATAGCACTGCAAGTACAGCGCTCTAATCCTGGCTACCACAAATACCAACAAAAAGTCAACAATTTGGGTGAAACTGACAGAGCAACAGACCTGTATTTCTAATTTGACATTCATTAGAATTTTAACATTCAGCCACAACTCCTCTCTAGGCTAAATTTAAGTGGCCAGAACTCATAGGTATAAAAAAAGCCTTCAAAACATATACTTAAAAAAAATAGAAATGGTGTGTTAACAAATGTATGCGTAAAACAGATTTATAAATAGCTACAGTATGAAAAATATTTCAGTGCAAAGGCAATTTTAAGATTTCTAAAAAATACATTACAAATAATTTGTTAACTACACACAAGAAATTTGTCACTGCTACTGGTATAAAATTTATACCCATATGAACTTTTTAAAAATATATACACCAGTGTTTTATGTAGGGGACGGTTCTAACTGACCAACATTCAAGTCTGCAATGGCAAGTATATGTACACACACCCACACATGTGTATGCATTTCAAAATGCTACTGCTATAAGGACATTCTTTGAAACTTAAAAGTGCTATATGTTAAATGATAAAAAACATTTGTCTGTGGTGCTCACCATTAGACTTCATAAAATTCTGTTATCTTTGGTATACTGAAGATTTCACAAATCACTTTACAATCTCTGCTTGACCCAGGGCATTTTAGTAACAGTTCACTGTTTGTTTAATGTGAAAATCACTTAGAATAGTGTGAGGAAAATTTCCTAGTAAGTTGTTTTTTCTTTTATTAAAAAGTAAATTAGAAGGTAAACGTATTTTGTCTCTGCTTTTTATTGTTTAAACACAAAAAGGGAAGTAATTTTTCTCTGCCACTCTAGTCCACCCTCTGCCACAACTAACAATGTCTTGGCCAGGTCTTCCAATAAAGGCTGCAGGTCTGATTTCAAATATTTTGTTTTACAACTGATACAAATTTTTAGCTAATGTCCTCACAGAGGTATTGAATGAGGATGGTTATTAACCAGTTCTAACCATCAGGCTTAAATTGACTGAGATCAGAATACTCCTTCAGGTATTTTTACACCCCAAAATAAAACACTGGACTAAAGAAACAAGACAAGGACATTGCTAATAGTTGAATTAGTACAAGGTAACATAAGTAGAGCAGAGAAAACAGAAGTGCAAGTTGGCTGTCATTCTTAAAGTAATTCAAACAGGATCCTTCCAGTAAAACTAGTTTTTACATCCTAACTGTTAGTCGACAGCCGTGTGCCACCTTGTGGTTTGCTTGCAAAACAAACAGCTGCTGTGTGCTTTGCAATACTTCTACCAAGCCCATTAGCCAGTATTGAACCATAGAAATACAAATTAAGAGGATGAATCCAGATAGTAAAAGATGCTGATTTAGAAAATCAGCTTTTCTTCTTTAAAAAAAAAAAAAACCAAACCGTGTTAAATAAAAAAAAAAAAAAGGTTTAATATATAATACTTTCTGCTATGTATACTTTACAATCGCAGGGATAGGAAGGGGGAACACCAGGTAATTTGCACCTTTGAGAAATTCAAAGATCTTTTAGGCAAAATGCTTACATTCAGTTTTTAAGTAGATACCAACAGTGATATTTACCAATTTAACAGCCAACTTGACTTCACGTAGCGTGTGCATACTCTACACAAGGATTGTTTTGCCTATCTTTCTACAGGGGAAAACTAACTGAAAATCAAACATAGCCCTGATTTGGCCACTTACAAGGAAGTGAGCATTAGAGAGTGTTTCTTGAAAGCAGATTTGCACAGAGGAAACACCAGTTTGTTCTACAGAAAGAGCAAAGAAAGAAAAAGGACAGAGGAAAATCAGAAACAGCATTTGTTAAATATGCTTTAGGAAACTTTCATTTGAGATAACTGAGGTCATTGCTTCTGGCTGAAAATTAAAACTGTTGATCTCAAAATGTAGGTCACTGACTGAAACTATGCACTTCAAGTAAAAAAGTAAATTACTAAAGATGACATAAGCAGTAAATGCACAGAAGTCTTGACACAGGATGAAGAGAATTTTCAGTGCTACCAGTCTCACAGTACCAGACTGTGCAGATTGTTCATTGCTCCAGTAGTTCAAAACATAAAAAGAGGCCTTACTGGCCTGGAAGGGTTCATACTTCTAGCTCTTGATCCTGTTTGTCTGAACACTACCTCAGACAGCAAAAGCCACGTATAGTTTAATATATTTCTGTGACATGTTTGTTCTTGAAAAAAGAAATAAACAAAAATACAGTTTTTAAAGGCTTGACTTGGTGTTCTGTCATATAGACGTTTCCAAACGTGACCCACTGTAGTGGTAGCCTGCACTGGAACGGCAATGCTTATTTGAATAGCCAAAGACAGATGGAAGTACTGAATAATCAATGCCTCTCCAGTGCGTAAACATCATTTTTTTAGAATGAGAATTAGACCTTCTTGCTGGGGAATTGCTGCAGTCACTGCTCCTGTATCTTGGGCTTTTCAGACAGGCAAGAGGTGTGAATTCAGAGATGTGCTCCTGACAGTGCCTCGAGGCATTCTGTTAAAGGAAAAAAATAGAAACAAATGCATAGTAAATAGATGATCTTGGAAACAAAAGCATATAATTGTGTTCTTTCATGGGGCCATTGTGCCCTTGGTATAATAATGCCTTTCACTAGTTCACTAGTCTGCCTATCTGTTTCTTGTGAAAGGATAACCTCTTGTGTTGTTTTGCAATCATCCACTTCCACTATGATCAGTTTTATATTAAGAGCTACAGAACCAGGCATGATTTTACACTTAACCTTTAATGATAATGGGCTCTTTAGAGAAGAGATGAAGATACAGAGGACTGCTTTCATATCAAAGTGTTTTAAATAAAGTTTATATTTCATTTTGCAATCTCTACTGGTACGTCTTTTTATCTCTGAACTTCTTTAGTCAGGACTTTTTATGGGGAATTTTAAGACAGAACAGATTCAAGTACTTTGCCCTGTACTTCCAAAGAGAGGGAATTCTTTACAGTCAGTTTGTGCTAACAGATTAAAGTTCCAGGGGTTTAATGCATTTGCTTTGTACTTCTAAGCGGTATTGTTTTGGACTTGATTAGGTTGCATGTAGCATCTATACAGGCAACTTATACTACACATCAAAATACCATCTTGACCCAATTGTCTATTAAAGTTTATCTGTATCATATAATCACTTCACACTCTGGCAGAATCAGCACTTCCACTCAGGAAATGCTCAGGACTACAGTAATACCATGGCTGCGTTCCACAAGAGCCTGGAACACATGCACAAAGAGCATATCACTTTCCCCCAATGAGTTTATAAAATTATTCTCACTAAAGGCACGTAAAATTTTCAGGTATAGAGGTATAGTGGTTATGTGATGGTACCTAAGATAAAAGTGCATTTTAATCATGATTCAAATCAATATTATCAATCACTCTCTCCATGAATGCTATATAAGCCAGTTAATCCTCTATTCTTAATTATCCCCTTCCTTCTTCCCTGTTAACTGGAACACAATGGCAAAAGGAACAAAATCACAAAAGTAATATTAATGATGTAGTTTCTAGAACTTTGACTGAGATATAACATTACACTTCAATGCCAATCACAAGCTTGAAACACTACTCTTGCATAACCAAGAGAAATCAGAAAGCTCTCTTACAACAGATACGCTTGAAAAAGTCACAAAACTATAATGAACTGCTCACCAACAGTGAGTCTGAGTTCTTTTAAACACATATATAGACCAAATATCAGCATTAATACAGAAAAATCAGATTAGCAGACTTTGTTTTGGAAATGTCAGAGGGAGTAGTCATGCACTTCTTGGTTACTATCTATCCTGTTCTTTCAGCTATCCTATTAAGTTACCATACCTAGTTCTAAAAATAAAATGCTGGGTTTTTTTCTACACATGGCTCTGAGGCAAGCACCTCTACCATGCCTAAAGCTACTCAAGAAAGCTGGGGGTGTCTACTGCTACTTGTATAAGTCATTAAAAGCAAATCAAAAAGCATCATTCAGCTACCTTGAAGTCCTGCAGCCCACAGAGCACATCACATTAGTCCTCTGCACATACTGATGTTTTGTACCTTCACTTAATTCCTCACATGCTGCTTCTGGGGTCAGGAGAGAATGAAGGGACTGGAACATCATGGCATCAGATGGGAATGTATTTGAGTAAAAAGCGTACTTTCTTACTTGCTCATGTAATCAGTGGCATGGCAAAGAGATGATGTAAAGCAGTAAACTTCATTCTGATGGCCTAATATTTGGGGAATGTAGGAGCTCCTCACTCATGCTGCTGTCTCAGGTATTTAGCAAAACTACCATGCTTCTCTCTTGATTCAAGGCAGTGGTGCAGCAACACCCTAGTCTATAGGGAACATAGTATTATGGTGGACATTGTCAGATGTACAGCCCCAGTCTTCTGACCCAAGGTCCTATTCACAAGTAAGTTACCGTGATAATCTTCACCTGTTACTGTATGCATTTGGTCTATATATGTATTCAAGAGCATGAGGGATGATGGATAAACTGGGTGAGAATTACCTCTGACTTTATGTATTCTACACTACTCTTTTAGCCCGAGAAAGACAATGGCTCATATGTGTGATGTGACTACATGCTGCAATAATGACTGCAGTTCTTATAGAAGAAATGTTGCACAACACCTATACATAAACCAACGTATTTACAGGACATGAATATGGGTATATTGATTTATTGTTTTGCCTTACGTGATTAAGTTTCCAAGACAAAAACATCTTACCTGTGGCATGGAATATCTCTTGCAAAAACTAGGCTCTCCAAGTAAAACATACTGATTTTGTATCAATATTGATCAAGTACACCAAAAACTCTGGAGGAAACAGTTGATTTGTAAATAGCACAGTTCACCAATAGAAATTAATCCAAATTGGCAACACATACAGTACTGTTACCTAGCTTTGATCTAATTCTGGCTCAGAAGCTGAAATATTTCCTTCAAGAAGTGGCCCATCGCTGTTCGTCAGTGCATTTAGGGCTGTTTTATATCTCACACTCCTCTGCAAGGATGAGGAAAAACAGTGAGACTTGCTGAACACAAGAGGGAAATGTGAATGAATTGTTATAGCAAAGTCCTGTAAAAGTGATGGATTTTCTGATAGTTTAAAAAGGAAAGGTTATCCACTGTAAAACAAGGTTTGTACTTCTAGATCCTGAGCTTAATCCTTTGAGCCACTCTGAAGATGTTTTTAATTCCATTTCAAACTCTGTTAAAAATACTTAATTACTCTCTAAAGCACTAAACTAAGTCCTATGGGCTGTGTGACCTGCTCTTCTGACAACAGCGTATACTGAACAGTGAGGTCCCTGTGACATGATGAGGCCAAAATCAATTCCAAATTAAGGAGTGGACATGTTGCTTCACTACTCCCCAGAATAACTGGCTTGCTGAAGGAAGTGCCATACACCAAGGTGATGGGGCCAGTGCTAATGAAGACTGACTTACAGCTTAGCCATTACACTGTGGGAAGAGAGGGCCAGAGAGTTGCCAAGGAAAATTCCTGCCCAGGATTCAAATATTGCAGCAGCAAGATCCATTGCTTTGTTTTCCATAGAGGAAGAGCCCAACACCTGACAAAGGCAGCAGTTTTCTTGTGACTGGTTTTCTAAGTGCCCTGTGCAGCTGTTCAACAGTAGCTAAACCCATTGAGGAGCAGAAGAATGATGAGTCTCCAGAGAGGCTTCCCCAGGCAAAAGTACCACTTTGACTTTCCCCAAGCGCAGCAAAAGGTAGAAATCTCATAATGTGGCTGATGGGCCAAGCTTGTGACTGAGTGAAAGCAAAGTAAAAAAATCATCAAAGAATCACCAGTCAAAAACAAAGAGAAAAAGAAAAGTAGTTCTTACAAAAGGATGAGAGCACAGAAGTTATTTACAGCTCAGGAATGAAATACCTGATATTTCAGCTAGAAAATACTTGCAATTGCTGAAACACTGTCAATAGAAGTGGCAATTATAAACATGGAAATAGGATAGTTTAAAGTGAATTAATGTTTTCCCTAACAGAGAGGCTGAGCTTCTGCTATCAATGAAAAGAGAAAAAGAAAATATAATCAATATAGACTGGATGTATTAAAAAAATACCCTACTGCTTTTCAAAACTAAAGGCTTAAAGAAACCACACAGATGCACAATTACCAGTTAAAGCACAAAATTCAGCTTGTTTCATTGAGCCAGAGTAGCTGAGACTAAATGTATGAGAAGTAGGCAGAATTTGACCGAAATTACCAAAAGGCAACAGATTCCTCCAAAGCTTTTGCAGAATTAACATTTTAGCCCAAGAAAGACGACAGTTCATATGTGTGTATATACACATGTATCAATATACATGCACATATATATACATATACTTTTAAGTACATATATGTATGTGTATACACATACATATACATATGTATGTGTATACACATACATATATGTCTGTAGGTGTGTATAATATGTGTCACTGAAAAGCTCTCTCAAAAAAGAACAGAATCATATCTGGAATGTTTTAAAACATCTGAACGTCAACGATGGTAAACAATCACTCATCACACAGTGGAATGACTCTCAAATAAATGAGAAATTAAGAAGTGTAAGGATTGCTTCAAAGGCTTTATGCATTCTTATTGCCTGAGGACAACTAATTTAGTAGCTTGGGAGATGGTTGCTAGTCTTATATTAATATTTTCAACTGTTCTAAAAGGCCTTTATTTTACAAAGAAAGTAATATAATTTATAGGAATGGAGAAAAATTAAAAATAATCATTTATAAGCTCGGTTCAAACCAATCCTAAGGCCAATTTTAGCCAGAATTTTCAACAGTGAAAAGAACTATGTATATTTTTTCTGTGACTTACATAATTACAGTAAGTTTTATTGACTATATATTTTTGAAGGGGGGGGGGAAGAGGAAACATGTTTTTTATCTTAACCATTTAAGAAATAAAGATATAATATCTGCAATGGAAACCAAAATTCTCCTAGAATTAAGTAAAAAACCAGTTTTCTTGCAGACCGTAGGAAACCCAAATTTATTTGCATTTCTTCTACTTTTACATTGTATTAAATAATGTCATATACTTGTGGGTCTTGAGCTATTTTCTTTCTAGAAAGAGCACAGAATTTCATAAAGGGAACATAAGAAAAACTCAGTTTCAAAACGTATGTTGTGAAAAAACTTATAATAAAAAGTTGCATTTTCTTCTATCACAGTGGAGAAGATATATTAATATGTTTCAAAGAGTGCTTAAATGGTTTCCAGTATCACATTTTCTGTATGATGGTAGTAATATCAGCCTAATCAGAATTATCACTTCTTTGTGTGGCAACTATTCTATTTATTCAGGTACGACGAAAACACAACATGCATTCACCTATACACAGACCAATTATTAAGATAGGAATATAAAAATCCTGGATTCCTAAGGCAGAAACATTCTGTAAAGTGCAGTAACAACAGTGACAAAAAGATAGTGACAGTGATGAACTGTGACAACTCATAAAATCTTTGAGATAAACAGAAGAAAAAAACTGTACCAAAAAGTAGTCTTCAAAATACAGTTGACATGAATCACAATGGACATGAGTAAGATAAATAACTGATGATAAACTTTTTACTGTCCTTTGAATGAAATGGCCAAGCATGCAGAAAGGCAGAAAAAAGTCACCTTTTATTCCATTAGAAACTTAGACTGCTTGAAGTCTGAGAAAGCATAAAGATGGTGGACTGCTCAACAGAAAGGCACTGATGTTTAGTCTGATTTCCCCAGAAGATGTAGGAAGCAACCGTGCACATCATTTATGTTTAAAGCAAGGTAGCAGTTATTTAGACAAAGCAGATTGGAATACAGGAAGAAACAGAGGGAAGAAGAAACACAAGGGATATAACTGGTTAAAAGTCACAGATTTTCTACTAAATATTAAAAATGAATATTGCAAGTGTTGAGCCCAAAGTATGCTTTACAATTGATTATAAGAAATGCTGCAATATCTTTGTTAGGGGCTTTTATTCACTAGCCTGTTTCTTTGCCATAACTCATGCTCATTCTCTCTCTTTAGACTTTTAAATTAAGCATGCAGAGGCTATGCTTCTTCCACAAGTAGCACACATGGCAAAGATGAGGTGACAAAGATCTCAAAATGAAAAACCACTGAATACTGATCTGCCTGAGAAAGCTTTTCTGTTATTCTTTATTCATTCCTGCCCTCCTGAAGTGAGGCATTATTACACCTGTACATTCTAGGAATACAAAACAATGGCAAGGGAGTTTACCTTTACCAAAGGGAAATATTATTTTTCTTGGCAGTAAAGCTATTTTATTCCTTTCCTCTTAATGAAAAGTACCTTCTCAAATAAACATCAAAATGCTACTTAATCCCTACAGTTGCTAGTAACTCATTATTTTAACCTACCAATGGCAGTCGATGGGCTGAAAAGTCAAGGGCAGTAACGTTAAGGTTCAACACCTCTACTGTCCTTCACATTCTAACATATATAATATATAAAAGTTTACTGGGGTTAAAATAAAGGCAACATTTTCTATTGAGGTTCATTTGATGTCCCCGGCATAGCACCATGCTTCTCATAGAACCTGACATCCCCTCCAGCCTCAGCAGAGCAGGCCTGTATTTACACAGTGGTTCCTCTTTTTTGGCTGATCAGATTAAAGGAGACAATAGACTTTAAAATCCTTTTCCCATTGGCACAGCAAGGCACATTTATATAGAAATAATAGATCAGAACAGGCAAAACGTAAGTTGAAATATAAAAGAGAAAAAAATTATTAATAGGATATAAGTACGTTTTAATGCATTGTAAAAGGTATCAATATGTTATCAGATGTAAGTGCCTTCTATCTACCCTCAGAGATCCCAATCCCCTTGCCCTTTTTATCTCCTCTAATCAGAAATCATGTTGAGCCATGTATCTGTCTCCCACCATTCTCATCAGCTGAATTCCCCGTGGTTGTTCGTATAGAGGCACGAGGGTTGCCCCAGGATTCAAGTTGATACCACCATGTAAATAACAGGCAGTGTTTTTCACCATACTGCTCAGACACTACAGATGGGGAAGCTCTGTTCTAACCTTGTTTCTGACCTTGAAAGAGGACTAATTGCTAGAGACTTTTGATACAAAAAAACTAACTTTACAATGAAAAATATTTTTTACCTGGATTCTTTCTGTTGTCGTAGGCCACAACTCTCTGCATAAGACCTTCTTCAAAACATCTGGAAGAAGGCTGACAATTATGAGCAGAATTATACCCAGCCACGCAGGACCACTAGACAGCATTTGCATAAACACATAATACATCCTCTGATAATTGAGAAAAGGCCTGGTAGAAAAAAAAAAGATGAAATAAATATTACACTTCAATACACAAAAGAAAGACTGACAATGTTAAATATAATAATTATGACAGTGCTGAAATACTTCAGATTCAACTTCCCAGTTTGTGGGAGTTCTTCCATCCCACATCCCAGTTTTCTCAAAAGGAGAGCTAAACATGCACTCACTGGAGATAACTACCTTCCTCTTGTCTTTCAGGTTGCAGAAAATACAATGTTCTCTTCCCTGCCATATGTCTCTCCCTTGCAAAGATTAAGTTACATTCTTAACCTGTTTATACTCTTCCATGTACCCTTATCTCATCCCAGGTATTTTCCACCTTCTTCTCAGTGTTCCAACCACCACTTCCCCCTTTCCTAAGGCACACTTATCTATATGTATTCTCAGAGTAAGGCTTGTAAAACACACCTACTGTCACACCTCTCAGGCTCTCCTAAGAATCTCTGATGGTTTTATATTATGATCCCTAATCTAAGTGCTCAGAGACCTACAGTAAATCTACTTTGCTAAGTAAGGAGGAAAACGATGAGTTCAAACACAGGACTCCTGGCCATTCACATCACTTCAATGTGAGTTTCACTCCCTGACTCTAGTTTTGACTGCTACAGCTAGTTCCTCCCAAGACAAGCAGGTAGGTGGCTAGCTACCAGCTGTATAGAGAAGATCTATGCTGTGACATTTTGTCTCAAATAGGCAGCCTCAGCTCCTTGAACCAACCCTTGGACTGCTTTTGACTGAGAGTACTGATATAAAACCCAGTGGTAGTTTAAGGTATGATATTCTTTTTTTAAGAAGATTTTAGCAGACATTTAGTGAAAGAAGAGCTGACCACTCTCCAATTAGCATTAATACTGTATTTAAAATGGAGTTCTGCAATGGATAAAGGTTAAATTTAAATGTATTTGGGACAAAAAGGTGAAACCATGTTTCTGAAACAACTTTTGCAATGCAATTTTTATTAGAGTTCATACCAAATAATTCCTCCCCAGAGCAGAGAAAAGATAATGTAGAATACCAGTGACCCCCAGATCACAAAGTGATTTATCCATGTCCAATAGTGTGTATCTAGTGCAAGCTGGGGGAAAAAAAAAGAGTATATGGTGTTATTATGATCTAGAAGCAACAGAATACTCATCAGGAGATAAAACAGAATTACACCCTTTGAAAATAGGGAAGAATTCTATATAGAATTAGCTAAAACATTTCTGAATTTTGAGCACAGTTAAGAAAGCACAGATAGCAAAATCTGTATTTAAACTAATACACCAATGTATGGTCATAGAAACGGATATAAATAAGCAGCAATTAGAAAATAAGCTCTAATAAAGTTTCAATAGATAAAACACAGCACACCTTACCTTTAATGTAACCGTGAATACAAGCACAGTAAACACCACTGTTCCAAAGGTCCAATTTCCAAACATCTATAAAAAAATGGTCCAAAGCAGTTATAGGCAATATTGTCCACTACTTTGTGAATTGTCCAGAATAAACATCTTAAAGCTATGTATTGCTTTGTACCATGAGCTGACACCTAAGCAAAAATACTGAATTCCTACATGATTTATCCAACACAGTGTTTTTGTTTCTTGCTCTTGTGTACACACACCTCAAATTTCATACAGACAAAAAAGACCACAACCAATGCCCTCAATCTGAAGTTCACAGGTACATTTCTTCATAAAAATCAAGTGTAGCACAGTGAACGAATCACTGATATTTACAAATGAACTGCAGTAATTTCATGAATCTTCTTGGACATCATCTTTTCTATGATCTCCCTTCTCTGATGTCCTTGGCATCCAGTAATTTCTTGGAGGTCGAACAGAATGTTATACAGATGAATAACAACATAAAAAAAAGAATGTGATAACCAACCATCTCAGTATATAAATGTTGACATACATTTAAAGATAAAACACTTTCAAATTGTGTTTGATTTTCTCCCCACCTGCATAACAAAATAACACTTCAGCTTTTTAGGACGGCAGAAATGATCATTAATGGTGATGGAGGGAAGAACAGATCACAGAGTATTGCTTGGACTGCAGTAGCTAGTGAACAACCAGGCTCAGAACCCAGAGACATGTTGGGAAAGTAAGCAACAGTTAGGATACTGAATTTTAGAAGAGACTTCGTTTGATTCAGAGTATTGCACCCATGAAAGACAAGACTGCCTGAGAAATCTGAATTATTTCAAAAGAGAACTGCTGAGATCTCATGAACTTTCTTCAGCAGGAAGACATGGAATCCCACCAGAAGACACAGTTGTCCAAATAGAATATTTCTCAATGAACAAACAGGCAAAATGTGAGCATACAAGAGATGAAAATATGGGCAGGCAGCAAATAGGTAGCATAAAGGCATTACTTGGGTACAGAAGAAAAAAAATCACAAACAAAGCTCAGCTCTTACTAGGATTAGTGAGGAGTGTTGAGGATGACAAAAAGGATATTTATAGATATCCTTGTTTCAAAGGGAAAATGGAAGTCCACTGATGGAGTGGTAAGACAACCTAGTGGAAGGTGTCACAGAAAATGCTGAATTATTCAATATGCTGGATATAAGTCTTCACAAGCAAAACCTGCTTCTTGCATTTGACAGAAAAATTTGGGAAGGAAAGGAGCAGCCAACAGTGTGGGAGCAACAGTTTAAGGATCTGTTAGGAAGGGAAAGCAGTGAATGCAACATATCTTCAACTGAGCAAGGCATTTGACACTTGGACAATAAGGAAGCAGGGGCTGGGTAAGTGGGCTATGACTAGAGTTGAAAACTGGCTGAACCACTGACTCAAGAGTCCTCGATGTTTGGTTGGCTGCTGGTAATCAGTGAACCACACTAGGAACAGATGCTGGTGCAGATATTGCTGAATATCCCTTTCAGTGGCCTGCATGGTGACATGGAACATCATGAGCAAACTACCAGGTGATACAAAAATAGAGAACAGCTGACATAATGAATGACAGAGTTTCAATCCAGAGGTACCTCTGCTAATTTGAGAAGCAGGCTAACAGATATCTTATGAAATTAAATAAGGAAAAGTACACAGATTTACACCTACAGAGGAGAAGTGCTGTATATTGGAACTGACTGACTGAGCAATGGTCCTGCTGAAAAGGAAGCTGCAGGGGAGTTGCATGGACTCCAGGCTGAATACAACTCTGAACTGTGCTCTCTTTATACGTAAGGGAAGCTGCAAACAGAGCTGCAGTGGGAGGAACACGGCCACTGAAGACAGACATCACTCCCATCGACTCAGCTATGGAGAGGTTGAACCTGGAACACCATACTCAGTTTTGAGGCCCTCAGTTCAGGAGTGATGTGAAAAAAAACTGGAAAGGATCAAATGGCAGACAACCAAGGTAGTTAGCAGCCTGTGGCTCTTCTGCAAAGAGAGGTTAAAGGGCTTATTTAGTCCAGTGGAAGGAAGGTTAAGGAACAACCTAGCAGCTGCCCACAAATATCGGAAGAAGAACTATAAAGATGAAGAACTAGAACAGACCTCTCTTCAGCAAGAAATATTCTGCTTGGGTATTGTGAAAAATTTCTTCCACCATGAAGGCAAAAAAACACTGGAATAGGTTGCCCAGGAAGACTGTGGAATTTCTCTCCTCAGGGACATCTGAAACTTGAAAAAGACTAGGCAAAGCATTCAGCAACTTGATTTTAATGAGCCCTGCACAGAGCAGGGATTTGAACTGCATCACATTCCAACTAAATTTTTCTGTATGAACTTGCCCAGTATTACATCACAGGGGATTTACATGGACAAGCGATCACACAAACGTGCTGCTGTGTGGAAAATTCTGAATGGAGACCACAGCCAGCCACAAGACAGAAATCTGTAGGAAACAAGGCTGAGAATATGATCAACTGGGAATGGAAAATAAGTTTAAAAACAAATGACTGGCTGAAAACTCATTATTTTCAGTAACCATTTCACTCTTTTGAAAATACTCGATGTGTGACCACATGTATAGAACACAAGATGAAATTCAGAAAACCTTCAGCACTTTTGTCTTTTACTTTGATATGTAATTTAATAATTTTGTAGGCTCATGCCATCACTATAATATTTTCTGTGCCCTAAAATAGCCTGTGCAGTTAAAACTGGAGAGGAATCTGGAGCTTCCAATTACACCATTTACTGACTTTCTTCTTGCAATTAAATTTCACAGTACTCTCATGTCATATCTGGCATCTCTCTGAGAGTTTAGTGTCAGTCTAAGTTCCAGCATACTGAACAGTGGTGTCCGCATTTCCAGTACAGGCTGCTAGATGAAATAAAGTTGAAACAACCTTCCTCTCTCTGTTCATTAGTCTAGATAGAAAGCATCAGGCTGTAACCAAATCCTTTACCTAACTCATTGGCTCAGAAAGTGAAGTCATAGCACAAGGACACAAGACTCCATAAAGCTGCTGATTTGGCACAGAGAAAGGTAAATGGAGTGATATGGGAAAGTGCGAGTTACAAAAACTCACAATGTCTTTTCAGCATTGAATATCTCAAAATACTACTCATGCCTTCAGGCAATGAATCATTCTTTTTCAAGTCTGTCTGATAACATCTAGTTAGAGTTTTTTCTATGTTCTGCTCCCAGCTTATCCAAGACTTCCCCTCATCCTTCTGTGACTGCATGTTCTAACTGAGCATTCTGCTCACCTACCTTCCTTCCTGTTTTGTATTTGCCATTCTGTTATCCCTTTAAACGTAAGCCTCTCTCAACCCAGCTTAACAATTCTATTTAATGTACTCCATATCAAATGTTACAATAAAAAAAAAATCACACAGCAAATACATTTTATTACATGGCTAAACTAAGATGACATTTGACAATCTGCAATGACTTCTAGAGTGCCTTCCTTTCCTCTTATTTTCTTCCACAACACCAGCAATGATGTCATATCCAGAGTGGAACACCATACACGCAAAGAAATACCAAAAATGAATAACAATTAATAGGAGATAAATCTTCAGCACCCATTTAAACAATCTGGAACATTTATTTAATATAACACTTATGGCATTAGTGTTACCATCAGCTCTTTTATCTTTTTTCCTGCTTTCTACCTTTTCCCTGTTCCATAATATATTGCTGCAGTGGTAAACCTTTCAAATCTTCAAATCCTTCATTGACTTTTCCAGATGTAAGCATAATTTAAATACTGGGAAATAATCAACCCCTACTAGCATTAATGTATGTATGAATGCACGTAAGTACCAGTATTCCTGAACACTTAACATTTTCAAGCCTTTAAAGCTAAAATTGCAGCTCAAGATCTCGAAGTTTTATTATAAACACGGACATGCATGAATGCTGAATAACGAGAAATTTTCTAACACACTCAGACACTCAGGACTCAGAATGCCTCCTCAAACAACATATTTTATCATCAAGTATTAACATGGTTATCTAGTTGTAGCTATAAACATTCAAAAATTGAAAATTTGGCAGTAGTCTGGCTTTAGAGCCCTACAATTTGATTGAATGTGCACAACAGAATATGACTATAATTTCAAAAAGGAACCCAGTTCAGAATATTTGCAATACAAATGGTTTACAAAATTTGTACAGGTATGATAACTCTAGTTTTCAGGACCAAAACTGTAAGCTAATGTAGAATTTTGAACATCTAACAGACAGCATACTGGACCAAGAAAAGATATACTGCAGTGTACAGTTCTGTCTAATGGAAGTTCATTCTGTCCTTGGAAAAGCTCCTTTTTCTCTCACACAGTAGAAGTTCATTTCCCTGACAGATGTCACAAAGATGGTTTTTAATGATATCTGAAAATTGCATTTCTAGCAAACATTTATGTTGCATGTAGGCAAGAAAATTGCATATAGTTTATTTTGTCTTTCACACTGAGGGTCTTTTATAAAGCCATTCAAGCACATTATAGCATCAACTGTAAGAAAATTTCCATAGCAGAGATAATCAGCAACAAAATGTAGATTACAGAAAAGCACACAACAAAACAACAAAATGCAAGGAAGCAAAAAGCCTTTTTAAAGTTCATGACTCTCTATCACATCTCATATACCTCAATATACTTTATATAAAGTTCCTTTTACTTTAAGTACTTATAGAGTAGCTATAAAGAACATTTCTAACTACAAGTTTAAGTGATATTTTACTGCTCTTTAACAGTTTAATTAAAGAACAGTGAAAGATGAAACGGATATCATGACAAATCCACAATAGTCTTACCATGTGAGTGCTGGTTGTCATTAGCTGAGGATAGGAAGAGAAGCAAGTAGCAAAAAGAAAAAAAGCACACAAATAAAATAGACCAAAATATCAATGGATAAAATAAATAAAATGCAAAAGTTCTTAAAATTTGCATTCATGTGACTGCAAAGCAAGTAGAGATAGATTATTTTAAGCTGCCATATGTCAAAAATAATTAAACTATTAAAAAGCCTGTAATATTTAAAATCTTTTAGGATCATTCATAACTACCAACAGTCTTTTGGTATGTTAAACAGATATTCATCAGACTCATGTTAAGCATGAAATGAAAAAGTCACTATGTAAATTTGGATGGAATACTTGGAATTTATGATATATATTACTCCTAAGTTGTATCTAGTCCTATGTCTCTGCTTACTGATACACAGTATGTCCCATTGCATAGTTCAGGCTTTGCTAAACAGGTAACCCATCTATCTCACTGTAACTCATAAAAGAGTTAACTTGCATGAAATATTGAAGAAAACAATTAAAACTATGTTCATTTCATAATTGACATAAAAAATTACCATCAATTGATTGAACAAATCCAACACTAACCTGTCCATTGCTGGTCACAACTGTGTTGTCAAACAATAAATAGGCACCAAAGAAAAATACCGCAGCATCAAACACTCCTAGGAATGTCCAATAAATAAATGCACGCCAGCGCAGCAAAGCATTCTTGGCAACATCTCTGTGTAAAATAAGATACATGTATTCAGTATCAGCAGGTTTGAAATCCCAGACAAATTATGCCATTCATATTGTTTTTTGAGAAAAAACAATTGAGACATTGCATGCAAAACCACTACATTTACACACGACAACAACATACCACTTCACATCAAAATCCTTCCTGAAAATGTCCTTTTATTTGTTTTCTTTTTTACTAAACTGTTTTAACTGCTGCCTGTAATTCTTATTTTAACAACATGATACACTCCCCTGTGCTGCACTCATTTACTTTTCAATCTTTTTACAGCAGGTATCTCTTTTCCAGTATTTGCTGTGCATGTGATGATCCACTATAGATATTAAATGAAAACACTAGAGGTCTCTGGAGACTCTACTTTATTTCCCATAGGGTACTTTATATATAGACTATTGCAACAAAACAAAACATTAATTTTATGTGAAACATGCAGTTGACTTGAAGCTTCAGGTCAAATAGGACTTCTTGAACATTTTCCCCTTAAAAATACAGGAATTGGTCAACGACATAACTTCACCAGCAGGTATTTTCTTACAACAAAAAAATGAAGATGTTATAACTTTAGTTCTTGTTCACAGAATGAGTATGTATCAGCTTGGCAAACAGCATAAAACACATCAAAGTAAATCAGAACACAGTTAAATGAAGGCCCTGAATTATAGAAACATTTGCCACCAACCAATACTTTCACCATATGAACTTTAAAGACTGTCTGATGACCATATGAAGTAATTTCTCCCTGCAGATTAACAATATAGATTGCAAACCCTGATATGGCCAACAATAGTCTATCTGGCCCACAACTACTGTACTATTGCCCCTAACAGCTGATAGGATCTGTTAGATGTCAAACCCCTAAAATTTCTGACAAATCTCTCTGCCAGTTTTCAAAAACAAAACTCGTCTGAATTACTATTTCTAAACAAAAGATATTTAAAATATAAAAGAGAAAATAAAAATACAGGCTGGAGTTTCAACCATAACCTCTTGTATACCTCTTACATTTCATCAGTAAAAACATGTCACTGCACTGATTAACCTTTTGGCATCTAGTATTACTTCTTTCAAAATGTTTTTCCTTAGATTACCTACTGTTACCTCTCCCTGAAATGTACTGTGTTTGCACAAACAGGATCAAAACTGGGCAATGTTCCTAATTTAGATGCAATTAAAACACAAGAACTGTATTTCAAGGGGCTAAAAACCTAAACAAGCCACAATACCAATGCCCTGAAGTAAGACAAGTATATGCATATGACAATGTTGGACACCACACAGAATACATCCTCTGATACAATACTTTACCACTCAGCCCTCTTTTCTTTCAGAAGAAAACATGTACATAGAAAAAACCAATATGTTCTCTTTTTGTAAAATACTTCTGTTCCCCATGGTTTGAGGAAATAAAAAGTACTAAAATAAATCATAATTACACTTGTAGAACAGTAATTTCTATTTTGCACTCAGTCACTTATGTAGCAAATGAGTGGTGTGGTATGTAAATATACACGTAAAACTACACTATTGTACTTTGTAGCCTGTGCATGTGGCCTTCAGCCCTCCTGTTGCAGTGTATCTGATGTTCTACCATAGCTTTGTGGCACAGAAATCCTGAGGACTTCTATTGGAACAGAGGTAGATCCCACAACTGAAGAGTCAAACTTTGGAGCAAGTGTATTAATTTTACCTGTACAGGGAAGGCTCTCTCTTGAGTGTGTCTGCGCTGACATGTTGTTCCATTAGACCATAGAAGAGGATAGGAAGGGAAGTGAAGCTGATATTGTACAGTGTTAGATAGGCAGTATCGTATAAAGTCTGAAGATGGAAAAAAAGTAAATTAGCTATTTTAACTTAAAATGAAATCTTAAATTAAAATTTAATCCTCTGCATGACACTTGATTTAAAATGAATGAGTCACTTCTTCAGGAATATAAAACCATATCCCTTCAGAATGGAGGCAAGCATCCCTGAACAGCTGCTAACTGATAAAAGATACAATTCCTCACTTGTATCTTGTTCACCTTGGAGGATAAAAGATACACTTTTAGTCTGATCCACACATCGGCCCCTCCTATTGTTTCAACTCTAAGACCAATTGTGAACTACCCAAACTGAACAGCTGATTCTTATAGAGGGAGAAATTCCTCTCTCCCACATCCACACACCCCCTTCCCATTTATCTCCTCTATATAACACAGAGACACGCAGAGAGGAAGGGGGAATACTCCAGAGGTTTTTCAGCTGTGGGTGACTGCAATGAGCTGTACAAAGAAACACCCCCATGTGTCTTTGATTCTTCTCACTGAACTCTTTTTCATGTATGTCACTGTAACTTGTCCTCAAACCTACTACATCACCCCATAAAAAGTTATTTCCCAAAAACTATTTGGTGATCATTTATGCTGCAAAAATTGCTGTCAGACTCCCTTTTTAATTTCAAAAATTATTGAAATTAAAACCAAAACAGACAAAACAGTTCTTCCTGCAGCTTTTTGCCCCTTTTTGTTTTAGGTTTTTTTTGTGTTGTTTTTTTTTTTTTTTGGGGGGGGGAGTTTTCAGTGTCCTCACCTCTGAAATAAACCTTTTTAAATCCTTTCCACTACTTTGGCATTTTTGGGGG
>JAWWEE010000001.1:93359063-93477713 GCA_035221455.1 Xenops minutus
AATACACTTTCTTCAAAAAACGTCCAAATGAATAAGTTTAAAAAATGTTTTCTTTCAACTTTCTATAACATCTGCACCCATGCTAGTACCTGGTCTCTTATTTTATAAAGAAAGGCACACAGACTGTGATTGATGCTTAACTCTGACAAACTTGAAACAAATTCAAGCGAAAAAAAAAATTAAGAAGAAACAGAATGTGATGGTCCTACCTGTTGAAGATTTAACAATTACACTCATTCGCCGTCTCACAGAATCAAAACTCAAAACCTCCAATAATTCAAACCTGAAACAGAATGATTTTTTAAATAACTCTGCTTTTCTTGATCCCTGGGCTAGTTATTATGACTTCAAGCTTTAAAAGATGACTTCTAACATGGAAAATTATGTTGAGTACCACGGAAAATGAAACTAGTATAGAATGAAACAGCAGGTTACAAATAATAAATAGGAGAGGCCCTTAGATCCTCAATACTTGAAATAGAATTTGTCTGTGTGATGGTCACAAGCATCATTAGGTATATAGTCAATGTAATTTATTTAAGACCAGAAACTTCCCAAAAAGAGCACTATACTGCTTATAAACGAAGTTCCTACCTAGAATACCTAGACATAACCTTAGAACTTGAAATGAGCAATTGTTTGCACAGAAGTCTTTATTTAGTATTTTTCTAATTTCACTATTTCTATCTCCCAAAAGTGCCTTCCTAATTTCATGAATCTTGCTCAAATGTTGAATAACAAGTTATTCAAGTGAAAAAACCCATTTCTGTTTACTGGTTTTATACTTGCCATTAGTTCTATGATTTGATTTTATCCCATGTTCTTTTCTTTCTAGGAGGAGAAATGAACACAAGCTCCTGTTGCACTGTTTTGGTTTCATTCATCAGTTTGTACAATTTTATCATTTACCCTCTTACCTATTTCCTTTCATATAAGAGAGCCCCCTTTTTCCATTACCAACATAAGCAAACCAATTATTAGTCACAAACTTTTCAGGATTTATGTCTGTCTAGATGTGTTTATTTAATGAGATCATTTAGATCTAAGTCCTTAAAACACCCTAGAATTCAAACCTATGCAAGGCTACACCAGACCTATGTCTACGAACTGTGATGCATTTTGGAGAGAATTCCTAGTAATTACAGTGCTTTCATGTAAGTCACAATATGATACTGACTCTGGTTCTTATGAGCTGAACCAAAAGGTGTGAAATAACCTTTGGGAAAAATTCTCCATATTATACTAAAAGGGAGAGAAGTGACAACAGGGTTTCTTTATCTGTGTCCAAGAATCCCTGCATAGTTAGAGTATTCACGCAGGAAGACCCAGATATACAACAGACCTAACTAGCAGACATGTATAGAAGAGTAAGGTAACACTTTCAAAAGTATGTACATCCCATGCAACAGCTGTACTACTTAAATGTTATTGAAAATGCCACCCATATTATAGTCTACAAAATTTATTTTTATGTCAAAGCAAAGTAACAAAAAAAGTACCTGTTTTAAATCTTCTTTGAACTAGCTATAAAGATTTACTTTACAGATATTACCCTCCTATAAATTCTACAGATTATTTGTGAACAACAAATCGGGTACACACCATTTTCTATTGAGAAAATATTATTTACTATATAAAAAGGGAAAAATACCCGTAATTCCTAAATCTATTAGGAGCTAAGAGATTAGCTTATAAACTCCACACCACACCTTTGTTGTCATATCTGTAATTTGTACTGCATATAATGTCAAACTACTAGACAAACTGAAAATATAGAACTCCAGTGTTTATTAAAATTACCAATATATGATTTTTATTTTTCTACTAAAAGCTAAGTTTTTTGAGTTTTCTGACAAAAAAATTAGTGTATAAGGAAATAATGATTTCTTAAAGACATCAACAAAGACTACTCATCAGTCACCTTAGTAATATTTTTAGCCACTTACTTTTCTATGTTATTTTCCCTATTTAAGATCTCCATAAAATTGTCCTTCAGCCTTAGATAGGTGTAACCAAGTCTGTTAAATGAAACACACATCAAGAGAATGAATACAACAAATATATAATTATCTGGTTTAAGCATGTGAAAGATTTAATACTGAGATTACAGTCTGAAAACCCCCTCACAACAAACCAAACCCAAAATCCCAAAGTGTTTTTAACTGATTTTAGAATATGAATAATTATTACTGCATGCTAAGAAAATAATCAATTGCAGATTAGTCGGGTGTTTGTTATTATGATTTTTGTGCTCAAAACAATTTTGAACTTTACTGATTAGACCTGCAGATTCAAATACATGCATACCTCTGTATTCCTTCAACTAAAGCAACTTCATCAGGTGACGATGAGATATATATACAAGATCTTCTTGAGAGCTGGCTTTTTCTCAATCCATCTACACTGTCATCATCTTTTACTTGAACAGTGTGGCAAAGACAAAGAGCTCGAAAAAATAGTTCCTCTCTCTCCTAAAAAATAAAAGGAATGGTTGTCATTATGTGTTACCATTTTTAAGTATTGCTTTGAAAACTTTTCTTTTGGAAGGTGAACTGATGACTGCTGTTCCCTATCAGACAAAAGCAGTGTCACAGGCCACCTTACCTTTAGGAGGAGCCAAGTCTTTCCCAGTAGTAACCACACAACTGGTTCATAGATGCTGTTACCACTAGTGTTGCCCTGCAAGTCAATCTGTGGCTGCCCAAAAGAAGACAGTGTGCAACTTCCGCTTCCTCAGAGAACCATGATGTGGCTGAAGGTGTTTCTTTTTAAGTTTTGCTTAATCTTTAACAACTTGTATTAATTAAATACTAGTCAAGGTACAATTTATGAGTCCTGAGTCCACACAGGAGGACACAGCACCTGGAGCACAAGTCTTAACAGAGAGTAGAGATTTCAATCTCTTAGGCAGCTTGAACAGCTCTCAGAGCTAACATAACTTACCAGAGTGCATACATTTTAGCAGCTGGAGCCAAATGCTTTCTATAACATTTCAGATGGTTTGGTAATGACAGCTTCCGGCACAAGAAAAGTATTTCTATTTCATGGGTACCTGACTTTGTTATACCCTTATTGTCGTATCTGAAACCTATTCTTGTGTGCTGTTAAATACAAGCAGTCACTGTAATTCCATGATAAAAACACAGCATATCTTGGGACCACATTCTGAGGGCCACAGGTGAGAGATAAAAGTCCAGCACATTGAATTACACCAGCACATTTTAAGAGGCCTTGTTTTGCCATAGTGAAGGGTATGGCCAAAGTATTATATGATACTGTACTGATGTATTACAAAAAGCATTTTCCTTTTGCCCATTTACACACTGCTCACCTGTTGACACATGAAGACTCCTTCACTTTCAACTAACTTTGCCTTACACAGCAGAAGAGCCACAGTGCATGCATGCTGTGTGCAGCACACTTCAGATGTGGCTACATTAGATCACATTTTAAAGTAATTTATTTTGATCATAAACTATTCTGTGGGCACATCTTTACTCAGTGACAACCTAAGCAAGTGTTTGCACTGAGCGCTCTCCCCTTTGAGGAGCTTCCTGCCTTGCTTCCCCTACTGTAGCTGATGCTAAACAGAAACCAGTTATTACATTTCTTTAGTTAGTTACCAGAGAAAATTCTGTATTTTTGGGTTTTATTTCAGTCTTACACCTGCAGCAAGTTGAGAAACTTCCTATTAAATCCTTATCACTCTAAATTAGAAAAAGAAAAGTGTCTATAAAGTTATCTACTTTGATTACTAAAATTAAAGGATGTTGTATTTCTAATGTTCCCTTCATCAGTACAGTTCAATTTTTATGTTTCATTGTAAAAAAAGAATGCAGAAAGAGTTATCATACCTTTCCACTTCCTCCTGGAGATGAATCAATCATATCAATGCCTGTACAATCATGGAGAATTTGGCCATTGCAGATAACATGTGGTACATAAACGTGCCCTTCAATACAACATTCTATGAATTCCATGTTGTTCTCAGTTAATGTTCCTGTTTTATCTGTGAAGACATACTCAATCTGCAAATGAGCACAAATTAAAAACAGCGGGAATATGAACAGAGATTTTCCATCATCTCTTAACAAAACTGAGTATATTACCGGGTTACACCTTCCTTTAAAGATCCCTATGCATGCACGTTATTGCAGAAAAGGAAGACAACCATTTCTTTTGGCAGTTATCTTCACAGAAATGTGGGCCCTGAAAATTTTATCACACAAGAGTATCAGCAATGCTATCTTTTGCCTCATAACTCATATCAATAATGTGTTTAACCTACTTTCACTTTTCTCTCAAGCTCCTTTTTAGTTTGTAATGTCTTTCTTGATGCAAGACATTTATGGAAACAAAATGCGCACAAATTTCATTTCCCAGGGATTATTATTTAACACACATGGCCTGGTTTTGCATCACTTACTGTTAGACCAGTCTTTAGGATAGTATCAGAATTCCCCATTACAGTTATGTTAGTTTAAATGAGGATTCGAGACACATAGAGTTATACATGAGCACTGTTACCATCCTGGAAATACTCATTTTGTGTAAATATTGAATTTTCCATTAATCTCATCTTTTACAGTGAGCCCCAGTACTTAAGGCTAACAACATCAAGAATAAAACCAAAATCTGAACTATAAGCTAGAAGAGCTAGTTTGGCACAAGCTCAGTTTTGAATATAGTTATTGCATACATACTGCATATAATATTTGATAAATGAAGAGCATTATGTAACGTTAGGAACTGAACACTGGAAGTAAGGCAATTATTTAGTATTTGTTAGATTGTTCAACAAACTTCAGCATTTATCCAGTGCACTGAAGAATTAAAAAATAAATTTTTTATTTCAGTCTTAAAAAAAGTAATTGAAAATGCAAATCTTCCACCAAGATTGACTTTTCTAATATTCATTAATCTGAAAAGGCAAATTTCCAAACTCTCCCATCTGTGGAGAAAATACACGTAAATCAACTTTTTTCAAAGGGCAAAGAATTTATATTGATTTTTTTTTCCCCATCTCAACCCCTACATTCTGTTTCATAATACATTGATACAAGTTACAAAATGCTCTCCAGGAAAGGTCTTCTAGTCATTCAGTGCGTTGCTTTGCAATAGTGTTTCCTGATGTTCAGACGGACCCTCCTTTCTCTGGTTGTGCCCACTATCTCTGGTCCTGTCATTGGGCACTACTGAGAAAATCCTGGTTCCATTCTCTTTGTACATTCCCTTCAGGTATCTCTATATATTGATAACATCCTCCCTGAACCTTTCTTCCTCTAGGCTGGACAGTCCCAGGTCTTTCAACCTGTCTTTGCAAGAGACATGCCAAGTCCAGTCCCTTCACTATCTTTGTGACCCTTCAATAGACACCCTCCAGTACACCCATGTCTCTTGTACTGGGGAGCCCAGAACAGCACAGCACTGCAACTGAGGCTCCACCAGGACTGATTAGAGGAGCAGGATCACTCCCTCAGCCTGTTGGTAACACTAACACCCTGTCAAATGCAGCCCAGGATATCACTGGCCTTCTTTGCCATACAGACACACTGCTGGCTCATGTTCAACTTGATGTCCACCAGAACCTCTGGTTCTTTTCTGTCAAGTTGCTTCCCAGCTGGGTGGTCCCCAGGGTACACCGGGCCCCGTGACCCAATCATTAATGATCAGCACAGGAGCCAGCACTGACCCCTGGTGCACACCATTAGGTAATGACCTCCCACCAGTGCCTCTTTGCGGATCTTATGGGAGACAGGGCCAACCCTCTGCCATAAAAATGAAGTACCTGGTACCACTTTTTATCCAGAGGTGTGTGTCCCTAAAAGCTTTATTACTAGTTTGACTAGAAAAAGAAGAAAATATACCACCTTATTTATTTATTTGAGACCCTATGAAAACATTTTTAATTAACAAAGATTCTAAATATTTTCTCCAAAAAATATCTGTATTTGTCATAAGGCCCTGATTTTCTCAACACAGACACATGAAACAGATTTTATTTTTTTTTTAAATGAGAGTGACAATCGGTCATTTTACTACATGAAGCTTGTGGCTGAAGATTTTATGTTAGTCTACTCAGACAGGAAGGGCTTTTTTTCCACCTAACTTTTACTCTAAGGAAGTTAGATGCTTATATAATCTCCCTCCATAATCACAGGAGGGAAACTATTACCTTCCTAAAGTGTTTATCATTTACTAACACAGTAATACCAATTGATTTCCACTAACTGTGTGAGAAATCATAATTTTTGATTCTGAAAAACCGGATCTCAGATTTTATTTCAAAAATTAGTCAGCACCAAAGAAAATGCACACAAAAAGCCCCCCACAAACAAACAAAAATTCCATTTTTAAGTAACAACTTTAAAATAACTACTCTAGAGACACTTGAAAAAACAATTATCATTCAATGAAATTTACCTGTCCCAACTCTTCATTGAGGTCAGAAGTATTCACCAGTGGTCCTAGACCTGTGTCCTCATCAAACATTTCCTCATCCCAAGTAAGGAAATAAGAACCAAGAAATTTCTGCATTTCCACAGTGACATACATGGATACCGGAATAATGTAGTTGAAAAGAACCATGAATGCAAGGAAGTCTGTAAAAGCTCGAAGAAACTGCCAAAGAAACAAGATGGAAATATTGATTTTTCATGCATGAAAGACTGAAAGATTAGTATATGTATTTACAAATTATTTTTTTCAAATAACTTTAAAACAGTAAACAGCACCTTCCACGGCTCACAGTTCAGCACAGGATTTATGATTTTTCATGGTTTATAACATCACAACTAATTTGGCATGAAATAAAACTTTTGGCTTTCAAATTTGCATTTTTCTTTAGACATACAGGTGTGGAATACAGTAAAATAAGACTGTGGCAAAGTTCTAGAGCAATTAATGAGAGTGGTGAAGATCTATTTGAGAGCAAGGGAAATAATAACATGTACGTTCACAAATTACTAGAAAAATACCACAGAACTACAGCAACTCCTCCAAGGATTAACAAACTACATGACTTCCAGGCAAAATTTTATTACTAAATAAAGGGATTCCTTTCCCTCTCTCAACACAAATAGAACATGTGCACACAACCTGGCTTCATTTTTTCAGTGGTGGAGGCTTGTTGGAGCTGTAGTCAACCTGCTGAGCGGATTGAAGTAGTGTTATTGATGGTAATAAGAAATATAGAACACGCCTGGCTAGCATTTGCTCATCATGATTTAGGGTAGAGAAGCAAATTTTCCCCTGCTTTGACTGGGAGGATTAGTGAAATAATACTGTGCTTTCTGTAGTTCAGGGTTCAGTTCATTACTTCAGATCCTCAGGGTATCCATTATGGACAATGGCCTTGTTGTCCTAAGAACATCAGGCACTGGTGACTCCTGATGCTGGCCTCTAGTTCTCATCAGAGAGATATATGAAACCAAGCTTTTGAGGGGTACTTTTACTGAGATTCCTACAGCAGATTCTTTTGAACATGTCTGTTACAGGATTGTCAATAGTTGTGGGACTCCTTCCAGTTACTCTGCACGAGGTCAGTTCTTTAGTAATGTCCGTAAATGACAGGCAACTCCAAAACACTTTCATAAAGTGTTTTTATCCTAAACCAGACATTTTCTCATCAGTTAAATTCACACATACAACTTAAGGGCAAAAGTTTAATATACAAGCTTTCTACAAATACACTATCATCACTGTTATCAAAAAAGCAACAATTTGTGACTGGTAAGTAAGCAGGCTGTATATACTTTTCAGTAAGATCCTTATAAACTAAGAGTTTAGGGAAACGTTTTTATTATTTTAATTTACTTCCATACCAAATTTCTTTTCCTCTCTGGTTCTGTTTTCTGGTTATACCATGGTTCATCACGAAATGGTTCACTCTGCCAGACATACTTCAGAACAGTATTTATTAGTGCTTTACTGATGAGAATACAGAGGTATACAATAAGAAATACATTCATTGATCTAAAAAACAAAACAAAAGGCAAAATAAGAATTCCATTAGCATATAAACTACAGAGTTTATTACAAAATATTGTACTTATGCTTCAGTGCAACAATACTAAGACATTAAGTGACTTTTCTACAGTGTTCTTCCAGTGAAGAAAAACACTGAGGACCTTTTTCTATTTAAAATATTAACTACTAGGATTGGTTTTGTTTCCAAAATATGTGAGACACATTACCCAAACTTAGTGTATTAGTGAAAACCATAGCATAGATAGAATCATCACAGAATAACTGGGCTTGTCTCTGAAGACCTTTCCATGCCATTTCTCTGAATCAATATAAACTCACTCACATAATTACTTTTATAGAAATATAAAACCATCAAGAATATTTTGCCATGTAACTGTAATGTTTTAACCCTAGACTGATCTAAAAAAAGAACAAGAACATTTTGCTTTTAAAATTGTATTTTCATTAATGATGGGCCTGAACTAAAAGCCATCGGTTACACATCAATAACAATAGAAAGAGACACATGATCATTGCTTAGTCACTGCATAAGGGAAGGGCTGTCAGCTGGTCAGTACATTTTGCCTGAATCGATGACATCTTGTTTTTCACAAGGTTGGACACCTTACTCAGAGCGGATGATTTCAAATAGCAGAGTAGGACTAGAAAATAATCTAATTTAAAAACAGTAAGCAACCAATGTCAGCTCATTCCTTAAGGATAGCAGTGTCTTATTTTCCCATCACATATGCCTGTATGGAATTTGTCAATGTTTGCTAAACCATGGAAAACTTGCCAGAGACAAGCACTGTGTTACTGCAGCTCATCAAAAGTAAAGTGCATTAAAAACGTTTTTACTGAATTCAAGACTTAGTTGTAGTGAAAAGTATTCAATGTTAGCATAATAAAACACACAGCCTTGGAAAACTGTCAGTAGGTGTACTCTAACCACTGAAAAAAAGTCTTCTGGAACAGCAAAACATTGTATCTTATAAAGCTAGGCATTAAATTAAAGTGGCTTTATTTTTAAACATCTAACATCAATAATAATTCAGTATTGAGAAATTTTATTTTTATATGACCTTCTATGACTTGTATCATAACTAAAAGTTATTTGAAAAGAAGCAAAATTGTAAGTACTTCTAACTTTTTTTAAATTTAAATCAATGAAACATACACTTTTAGAGAAAAAAAAATCCCATTTCCACCATACAAGCACGCAGTTTTCGACCCCCCAAATAAAAATTAGAAATTTACTTTTCTACAGCAGATCGCTTCTGTGATTTTGCCTGGTAATTTAATGCCATCTTAGTTTCCATGCCAGTGTAGATAGCAACACCTGAAATTAGACAACTGGTTTACTACAGACTGCATAGTACAATAACATTATAAGAACACAATTTACTAAATTATTATAGTCTGTCATTTATTCAGTTTTCTTTAATCTGAAGAAAAAATATCTGGATGATACCCCAAAATTAGAAACAGCTTTAATATCTTGGTTTTTAGAGGGAAATTTTAAGTAGCATTTACATCCCATTCCAGTTACAGTTTCCAACTGCTAAAGTGTTCCTATGTAGCCTCAGTAACCCTTATTAAGAAGTTGTAAATCAAGTGACTCAAAAGAAATCATATGCCCAGTAGGAACTGTAGGGTTGTAACCTTGTTTGATGTTTGCTTATTAATTCGGGGTCCATTCAAATAGTCAATACAAATATTTACCAAAGATTCTTTCTGTGTTCTTTAAAGTGGCTCCTCTAAGGAGCAGATTTTCAGATCCCAATGGCCTGCAAAACATAAGTATTACAAAATAAACAGAGGAAAACATCAGACCTTAGTCAAAGTCATGTAAAGCAGAAAATTAGTTTTGTTCAAATGCTTTCATTTTGTTTTCACAAACTTACTAGGAATATATAAAATGTTAAAGTGAAAATTAAAAATAATCAGATGCCTAAAATTAAGCTCATAATTTCCCAATAGGAATCTTAAACCAATGCACCTGAAACCCACATAAATACTCATCATCCTAATGGCACAGTTCTTATTTTTAAAAAAAATAAGATTCAAGTTTGATTCAAGTCTTTTTTTAGGCTTATTGGAATTACTTATTAAGGATAATACACTCTTCCATTTCAAGTACATATGGTATATAAGGTATCTTTTGATACTTGTTAACATTTCAAAGCATGTCAATGAATATAGGCAAAATAACATATTAAGGAGTAAGGACATTAACGTAAGGACACTCATGCAGTTTAAGTCATATTTTGAAGCCTGATATGTAATAAATAAATCACTGATGCACCACAAGAAGTAAGTTCAGTGTTTTGAATATTATTCAAAGTGTTGGAGTATGAAACTTCCCAAAATCAAGAAACTCTAAACAATCAGGAACTCCAGGGCCCTAACTCTGATGTAAAACCTGAAACTAGTTCCAGGAAACTAGTGGGGTCATGTTGTAAGAATTACACAGATCAATTGGCAGCTTTCACAGCAAATTGTGATAGAAAACAAGTTATCTACAGACACAATGAGGTTAGGAAGGCACTTAGCCAGAATTGAGTTCCTCCCCACATACTGGGATCTAGGATACCACCCAAGCAAGCAGCTTTCCATCCTAGTGCTTTGCCTCTATTTGGCAAGGACCTGAACGAAATCAGGTACAGCAAGTTGGATTTTGCTCTTCTTGAACACACAGCACTAGGAACATTTTAGACAAACATAACAACACCCTTTGTAAAATTAAACTAGATTATCTGACATGCTCAAACTCCCCAATATCTAAGAAGAAAAATGAGAGAAACAAACAAGTGATGCTATTTATATTGTTTAGTGCACTACCAAAATCTCATGCTAATGGGGCAGCATTGTACAAGTGTTGCCAAGATCCTATCAACATTTATTTACAAACTGTTTACTATTTTTTACAACTATTTTCAAATTAAATACATTTCAAATAAAATTGTAGTTGAATATAACCATAAAAATATAAAAGCAGAAAAATATGATTAAAAGATAAAACATTTATGATTTACAAAATAACAGTCTGGAATCTTCTAAGAGAAAAATATTCTATCATTAAGGCAAGGCAGCACCATATTGATGAACCAAAGATAATTCTTATTATTGATACTTATTCAACCATGAAAATGTTTAAATGTGTAGAAACTCTAGGTCTCCCTACCTTGCAATAGGCTCATTCCTATCATGGTAAACATTTATTCGACCAACAAATCTGAAAGGGAAACATAATTAGTTTAACAGCACTGCTAGTAGATTATTTGAGAAGTATTTTCTAGAAAGTATTTATTACAGTGAACATTTTCCAACTGAACAAGTTCAACTTATCCAGAACATGAACAGGAACAGAGATACATATGGATGTACACTTAAAACATGTAAATGTAAAAAATATACAGAAGGGGAAGTCAGTGTAAATTTTGTATATAAAAAATAAGAGATATTATAAAATTAGAGATAAATCTTCTAAGTAGACCCACGAGCAAGAAATAACAAGAAGTCTTATTCTCTAAACTGCCTGAGATAAGTCAGTGTAATTACTACCCTTTACAACACCTAAAGACTACAAGTGAATTAAACTCAAAGCAAACCAAAGGAAAGAGATAGTAATTTTCCCTCTGAATACCTCTAAGTATATCTTATGTGGTGGGTTGACACTGGATAGCAGCTAATCATCCATTAGCCTCTCACTTATTCCCTCCCCAGCAGGATAGGAAAGAGAGTCGGAAGAGCAAAAGGAAGACCATAACAGTGCAGGGGAAAAAAAACAAGTGATACAAAGGCAACCACTCATCACCTCCCATGAGCATGCCCATGTTCAGCCAGTCTCCATCAAGAGCTACTTTGGAGACTATCCCACTTTGGTTTTCTTGCTGAGCATGACACTCTGTGGCACTGAATATCCCTCTGGTAAACTGAGGTCAGCCATCCTGGCTATGTCCCTTCCCATCCTCCTGCCCACACCCAGCCTATTTGCTGGAGGGGCAAAACGAGGAACAAAAAATTTGTCACTGCCAGAATTTGTCAACAATGGCTAAAACCCTAGTGTGCTAACACTGCTTCAGTCTCAAAGCAACAACGCTACACCACCAAGAAAACTGTTGCAAGGAAAGCTGACTCCATTCCAGCCAGACTCAGTACACTGCATTTGCAATACCACTGCCCAAGTGGATAATCTCAAATCAAAGGGGATTAAGCCAGACATTATGTTATGGATGGTAGAGGAAACTGGCGGGGAGGGGGGTGTGGTGTGTTGGTGGGCCTGTTACCCTGAAAGGGAAGCTCTGAGGCTCAGTGGAATGGTGACCTGTCTGCTCAGATAACATACAACACATCAGAGACACTTCTAAAGACAATGTACAGTCCGTTATGACACATCTGACATCGTGCCTTTGGAAAGAAAGACTCACCACTGTGGTTTGTTGAGAGATAAGTGCAAAGTAAACACGAGCAGAGGTACAGCTGTCTACCAATAAGTATTTTCATTAGTTGTGTGTCAACAGCTGTCGCAACAAATCCCACTATTGAAAATAGCATGAGCTTCAGCTTCCCATCATTCGCTTTGTGAGCCAGGTATTTATAAAAGGACCAAGCCTTTGATGGACTCGATTTTCTAAAGAATCTGTTCTCATGCAGATTTTTAGGCCAGTTCCTTGGTGAATGAGACCAGGGAAAAGAGGTACCTTTACACTTCAGAAACAAGGAATATTTTATCTGCATTTTCCAGCAGCACTTACTGTCTTAAGGGTGCATTTCTGTTTGTTGCCATATTGCTTTCTGTGTGTTATTTCAGCTATTTTTACTGTGGCAGAAAAATAAAACGTTTTCCCAGTGGTATGGGGCTTTTTGTCTTTCACTACTAAGGAAAGAACCTGAAAAGAAGCTTCTAAATATTTACCAGTAGGTTTAGTGAAATTTTGTACAGTACTTTCGTAAAAATACTGAGTATTGAATGACTTTTAAACAACTGTAGAGGTTTTTTTTCCATGTTCTGCACATTTAGTTTTTAAGTGTCCTGCTGTTCATGCTATCCTTAGTTAATATCTCAAAGCACATGGTCTGAGGTTCATTGTTAACAATAGCAGATGTAAATCCGTATTCCAAACACTCCTGACAATTTTAATTTTTTCTGCTGATTTCTTGTCCGATCTGATTAAGCTGACGGTGGTTTTACCTTGTAATGTAGCTGATAAAGTTCTCATGTCAGAAGTGGAAGTGTTTGCCATTTCCTTATTGTTCATTTGTACTAGAATGCTATTATTTTCATTCTGTAGTTTCTTTGCAAGAATATTTTTAAGCCACTGTAGCATTTTGTGAGTATTACTTTAGTTAAAAATAGGTAATATAAAACCGTAAATCCACTTAATGGGGTACACAAACTACAATACTTTGCAACATGCTGAAAGCAAAGGAATGAGTGAGGGTGCTATAAGCAACCTTTCTGTGTTGTAGAATACCTTCTCTTTCCCTGGAGACTCCTCCCAAACTGCAGTGACATGGGGCTCTCTGACATATAGACTGACTAAGGGTGCCAACATCAAGAAATACATTAAATATTAGTAAAGTGTAATTTCTTTGTTATTTTTACATTAAAAAAAGAAAGGAATTTATGTTTTAACATTTTCATCACACTGCCCAGTGAATAGTTTTGTGCATCCCCCTTTGGAGACCATTACCCATCAGCACACCTGAGGGTGAACGATCTACAGAACAGGAGTATAGATGGAAGACTAACCTGACTTCAAGCTCACTCTGAGGCTCTCTCTAAGCAGACAGATGCAGACAGCATCTTTTCATTAGGATATTTTTTATAGTTTATTGGTAGGGTGCCTTAAATGAAACAGGTAAGAATTATTTTCTTACTTATAAAGGTCAGGCTGAGGTTGTTCACATTCAATGGTAGCATGTAGTGCATCGATTTCTTGTTCATTGTGAAATGCCTTTGTGTCTTGAACAGCATAGTATGTCTGGAGTGAATAGAATGATGTAAATAAAATAATAAAGGACAGATATACAAGACAGTAATCTGCACATATGCCTCATTTTGGCATGAAATAGATCTACTAACTTTTACATAAAAGCTCATAGTTCAAATACGATGCCACATTACATGTTCCTAGTTGGGCATCATCTTACATGGTCTTTTCCAACCTTAACGATTCCATGATTTTGTGCAAATACCTTGCAGTATACTCACAAACCACATCACCATGAAAGCATTTAAGTAAAAAAAGTTAGTGCACTATCTACCTCTGCAATCTGCATCCCCAGACTGAACACAGACAAAACCACAAATGTTTTAAAACTTTCCATAAAATAACATTACTTTAGGAGAAATGGAATCAACTGGTCAAAACATAGATTACACAAACTAGTGTATCTGCTCACATATATAAGCACAAAGTTATATTGTGATCTGTGTTAAAAGCAAACTTTGCCTTAAAAAGAAAATCTAGAACACTTAATTACTTTATGACTGGATTCACCATCCAAACTAGTTGTTGTAACAAAACATGTGCCATCTCCTCTACTGCTTGATAGAAATATTAAATCACATGGGAATGTTTCATCTTCTTTTACCATTACAATATCTCCAACCTAAGGGAAAAAAACACAAGAAAATAAAATGCATGTATATAGCAGCCCACATTTCAGATTTCAACACTAAAACCTAGATTCATACAAATGTTTTGAAAATTCACCAACCTTTATTTACACCAGGATTTTACCACAGAAATAAAGAACTACAGAAATATCTCCAAAAAAACAAATTATACTTTGTGGAATGACTGAGGTTTACCTTTCCTCTCAGGATAACCCCTTTGGAAGTACTGCCTTGTTAAGTTTTGCAACATTGTTTGAGAGATGGAAGAAGTTGTTGGAATACATCAAAATGTTTCAAAACCAGCTGGAGATGTGAGTTTCTCTCATTAGCTCTTGAGGATAAGCATCTAGTTCCAAATATTACAGTATGAGATAGCAGAAAAAGCTAAGAATTCCAAGCCTGCTGATGAAAGACTGTATCCTGAAAGCAGGATACATTTTTAGAATTTGTGACTAGGTGTCCATCCTATTTTTATCCATGTTTACAAGCAAGCAAATGAATTTTTATTCATGCAAACATAGGCAGTATTTTGCAGCATGTTCAAGTGTCACAGAACAGCCAACCAACTATAAATTCAAAATATTCCTGCAAATCATTCAAGAAAAACTGCATTTGCTACTTTTGGAGGTTACCTTTTTCAAACAATTATAAAAAAAAATAAAATTAAAAAGTGGTGAAGCCATACTCCATGTTTTTAGAACATCCCAATTTCAATTAAAAAAACATCAATAATATGTAATTCTTGCAATTTTTCATGTAGGTCAACATCTGTTCAATATACTTCTTTGTCATAATTCATTATAATAAGACTCAGCTTCATCACTGTTCGTGTCATGTGCTTATAAAGCTAACTTCCAATACCCTCAGCTGTTGGCAGGAGTCAATTAATTCTAGTTAAGCAAAATAGTGTGACAACAATCGGTCACAGTAAAATCTAAAAATAAAATTTTAGGTTGATGATAATAAATTAGATTTATCTAATTGTAGATACAAAAAAGACTTTCCTTTTCTTAACCAACAGCGATGAAAAATCGCAGATTGTACAGCCATCACAGGAGAACACAAGCTATTAAGCATACCTGCAACTACCAGGTACAAAATTCTCTTTCTTCAACCCAAACCAAATAGAAGTACTAGCACATAGCATCTTCTAACAAAATTTAAAGTGTTCCAACAACATTTGTCACCATGTCAGCTGAAGATGCAAAGAGAGCAGAGACAGGTTCTTTTCAATGGTGTCCAGTGACAGGACCCGAGGCAATGGGCACGAATTGAAACATGGGAGGGTCCATCTCATTTTCACTCTGTGTGTGACTGAGCACTGGAATAGGCTGCCCATGTAGGTTCTGGAGTCTCCCTCCTTGGAGATATTTAAAATCTGTCTGGACCCATTCCTGAACAAAGAGGTCCTGGTGGCCCTGCGGGGGGGTTCAATCAGATGACATCCAGAGACACCTGCCAACTTCAACCGTTCCCTGATTCTGTTAAAAAGAAACCCTATCTTCTAGCAAATTTCTTTTTCCTTTCTTTAATCAAATGTTGAAAGGCTATAGGTGCAGAAAGGTCTATCTTTACACAATCTAGTTTGTTTTCTTGTGTAATACAGATCAGAGAATTTCACCCATTTACCCATATACACAGATATCCCCTTCCATGCAAATATATCCTATGTCTGTCTCTCCTATCATTTATTTGCTCAATATACAGTCTTACAGCCTCTGACAGGAAAGGAATAGGGGAGAAATTAAGAAAATATGGGCAACAGATTAACTAATTGAATTAAAATGCCAGTTATGTGGTACTTCATTATTTTTGTTTGGAATATTTAACTGGTTAGTTACACACAGAATTTTCAGCATGTGATGTCTTAATCTAGGAAGCCCTAGACAGAAGTTATTGCACTTAAATGGAAGGCCACAGCAGAGAGGCTGTGAACACTGTTGATGCACTTATGCCCAAACATAGCAGAGCAGAAAAAGATATCGCTAATAAACATATTACAAATAAGAAGATTCCAAGTAAATATCTATCAAATTTTCTGAATTCTAAAGAAAATAATTATAAAAAGTTAATCTACTCATGAAAGGAAAGAAAGTAGCAGCAAATATTAATTTCTGAAAATAACCTTCAAAATACCAAGAAAGGAATGTAGCAGCATTCAGAAAGAAGGTCAATGAAGAGACTGAGTTGATGGGTAATGAAGAAAGCATTTGGAATGCATTGTGTGTATAGATATGCATATATCTGTATACATGGCCTTGACTGTCACAGTCAGGCTTAAATAAATTATTAATGGGCATAATAGTAATTATGCTCCTTCCCTGAGAGTGTTCAAGACATGTTGGGTGAGGTTCCAAACAACCTGGTCTAGTGAAAGGTGTCCCTGCCCATGGCAGAGGGATTGGAAATAGGCAGTCTTTAAGGTCCCTTCCAACCCAAACCACTCTATAATTCTGTGATAATCACACAACACGGAAAATGAAGCTAAGATAAATCATGAGAGAAATTCCAAGTTAAAAAATAGAAAACTATAGGAACATTTATAAAAGGAGTTTAAAAAGGCAGAGGAAGCAGAAACATAACTAACTTATAAAAATAACTTATTCAAATGCATTACATTAAAAATCAGTATATTGTAGGTCTACTCTCATTAAATGCAGTAAATGCTACAACATCATACTACATTCCTGTATAATTTGTTTTACATGTAAAGTGCATAAGAAGGGTGAAGTACAGTCTAGTTCCCAAAACCAGCTAGAACGCAGTTACTTACTCTTAATTTTCGGCTTTGCTTTCTAACCAGTTTACCATGTTGAATGAAATGAACAGGGTATTGATTTATTGCATTGTCAGCTTTATGTCGCAGCCAATCTTCATAACCCTAGAAAACAGTGAAATGGAATGATGCAGTGATGTACCTTTGGTTATAAAGACAGAGACTAGCTCTAGCTTACAAGAAAAATTTTGAAAATTATTCTTGATTAAGATAAGGAAAAAATATTCTCACTAGAAGAAATGAAATTGTAATATATGTCAGTTCTACAGTCATGCTGGACATTTATGAAAAAGAGCATTCACAGTTACAATCAGTCAACAACATTATGTATTTTAATTAAGACATTTTGATGAATAGGGATGTTTCCAACATGTAGAACAGTTTCTGGTATTTAAGTGATTATCTCTTGCTCATGCTCTACTGACCCTTGAGTAAGTGCAAAGTATTTATAAAAGCAGTTGCCGAAAAGATGGGAGTATAAAAAAAAATATATTTTGGAAGACTAGCACTTGATCCTGTAAGATGATAAAGAGATGACCTGACTAAAGGTGGTCATATTTCCCAACTGTCATACAACTAAGCTGAACTTTTTAACTCAATATACAATATATGTAGTCATGAATTATGTTTCAAGAGACTTTGCAGAATAACCTATTTTTATTGCTCAATTACTATGCTAAAGTATGCTAAAGATTAGGACTGACAAAGTCACGAGTGGTTAAAGAAGAGAAAATACTACTTACAGTCCATAGCACTTTTACGTCTAATTTGCTTGAGCACATTTGAAAATTCAACATAGAACAAAAAGTATTGCTACCTTGGATGCTCTCAGAGATAATCTGGGAATTCAGACTTTATAGCTTTAGTGTGTTATACTTCCAGGGAACAGCTCTTCAAGCGGGTCCCAAAATCTACATCATTTATTGAGAGAAAGACTCAAGGAGATAGAACAATAATGGCAGCACAGCACATCACGATCCAGGCTTTGGTAGGTCACTACTAAAAGTAAGACTTTAAAGTGTAACATTTCAAATCTTAATAGTTGGAAAGCCACATAAAATACTAGCTATTGCATCTATCGCAACTTATGCTCAACAAGAGAAGCAGAATTCAACAATATACTCAATTATATCTAGCTATCACTGTAAAGAAACAGAAACAACCCTACACAGGTTCTTTGAAAACTTGTGATGGAAAAGTCTCCATTTGGCATAAAGACTGCAAAGGTAAATAGTTTTCTAACCAGGAACAATCAAAATTATCGTCTATTTTGGGTCTCCCTGGGATGGAACTTCACAGTAGTCCATATGCTGCTGTGTTTAGTACTTGGGGTTAAACCAGTCTTGGTTACATCCCAATGTTTTGGCTACAGCATCAAGGCCTTCCCTTCAACCTTCCCCCACACCAAACCAGCAGGCTGGGGGTGAGCAAAAGGCTGAGAGGGGGCATTGCCTGGACAGTACACCCAAACTGACCTGACCGTTCTCTTTAGTTTTACTTCTGCTCACTAAATTACTCACCTGCTTGATAGCTGTTACAGTGATGACAAATAAAAGTGGAAGTCCACTCGTAACTGGACTAGTAGGTGTATCAATAATTAACTGCAACAAAAGGAACAAATATTTTCTGGTCATATTTTCATGAATGTAAACAGTCAATCTTTCAAGTAATCGTTTCACCAATATGTTACAAGGCACCAAGGAACTTTAGTTGAGAAGAACTGCACTTCAGAAATATATACTATAGCAACAACAACAACAAAAATTAAAATTAGATGTTATAGGAAGATACAATACTATAGTTAGATTACATTAACATTCAGATGTTAATGCCTTACAAAAATATTTGCTTGTAAGAGTTGAAGGAAGTATTAGACTGGAAAGCTGCAGCTTTGGAGGCAAAATTATGGAGCACCATGAGAAACTAGCATGGCACTGGCTTTACACATTATACAATACAGCTGTTCTTATGCATGCAAAGAGTAAAAACTGAAGCATTGTTTATGTTTGCAGAAGCCACAGCTCAAAGAGGTAGAATTCCGAGAGGGAATGCAAATGACAAAGTCTAAACTGTCATGGGAATCTGCATCACTTTTCTTTCTGCAGAATCTGGTGTACAAAATAATACAGTGTTACACTTCAAAAGATTTTTATTGTTTAACACATTTAACTGATTGTGAAAAGTTCAGAATGAAGACACCTAGAAAGCAGCACACTATTCATGGTACTAATTACAAAACCAAGTATTTATCTCCCCCCCTAAGCAAGCAATATACCAGTATATATATTTTGGTTTCTCTACAGTCTTTGATGACATTGCTGTTGGAAAACTGATGTCAAGGCTTAATTTTGTTACAAAATACCATATTTTGCAAAACTCACAAAACTTTATTATCAATGTAATTTTTAACACTAGTTTTACTTATCTGGATGTTTAGTACAAAATAAAAATTACACTCATTCTTTTCAATTTTATCAAGATATGTCTTGCCATTAAATTACTGATGGTGTCAAATTCTCTTTAGATTAGATTTATATTTACAACCTGGAAATGAAATAAAAATCCTTTTGTCACATCATTAGTGTAAAAGGCTGTCTAGGCTCAACCATTTACCTCCCTACTCATCAAAAACATTTCATTTTTAAACCTTTTTCAACTCTTCTCTTTTTTAGAAAGAATCCAAGAACTTGTTGAAAAATAGGGATACCTTACCTGAACAAGGAAAATGATGAGAAAATAGAAGTTAGCTATTCTTCTGAATTGCTCAAACAAATTTTTTGGTACAAAGTTCCAAAATGTGTACTGAAAACAAATGCACAGAACATGAGTGTTTGTGAGGGAAATATTATTCACATTCTATAAAGAAAAAAAATTAAAAAATCAAACAACTTCATAATTCACATTTCAGAATTAAGTTAACAAAACTAAGCAGGAGTATTTTTGTTACTTAGTTTAATAATTTACTGAAACTGAATCTTAAAGTGGCAACTATGTATTCTCAGAATCATATCAATATCAGTTCAGAAAAATCTTTGTGCCAGGAACTAATAATTTTGAACTAGTAACAATGCTCCTTCAGAGATTAATTATGGCACAGTTTATTTAAAGCTATCAATGGATTTTAAAAGCATCTTAGTCACTTGAAAGAGCACTTTTAATTCACTTCCACATTCTACGAAAGACTTGAGGAGGTAGGTGGCACTCTAAGAGTTAACTGTACAACCACAGCAAGACCACTAAATAAAAGTTGTCAGCTCCTCTTCTGTTACTTAGATAGGACAGAAACACACTCCTCAAGATAAGTTATAGTGTTGAATAGGAGTAAATAGCTGCTTGTTTCTCAACTGGTCTTATAAATTACCAAGTTTTGTAAAATGACTTAAGAAACAGTATACAAAACTGCAAAGAGAAAATGCTAAAACTTCAAATAAAAAAAAGCATATAAAAGCGAGTGAGAAAGGACCTGACACCATCTAGTCCCCTTCCCCTGCACTCCAGTAGGTTCAACTACACTCTTTTCACACAGCTCACTCTGTAGCTCCAGAAAAACATTGCAAGGATTGCTTATTGGAACACATGTAAAAGTGTCAGCTAAAACTGTGTGAAAAGGTTTGAAAAATGGCTTGAGAAAACTAAGACTGCATCATCTTATTATCTAAATTATCCTTTGACACGTAATAAAATGACAACTCCAATAAAGTTTTCATTTCAAAGGAGATGGTCTAAGAAGCTTATCCTAATTTATTTGCTCTGCTACAAATGTGCCTTGTCTCCTCTTGGCAGATTGCACTTATACTTGCTGATAACCAAATTATTCCATGAGCTAGACATCTTCTGAATTTGGCCCTGAAGGCAAAGACAGACAGAGCTCCAGAAGGAAAGTACTTGTATTACATTTGCAGACAAAGGGGATCCTTGAGAAAGTGTGCCTTAATTGCACATGAAACATCTGTTATATGGAGCAATCTTTTTACTTCTTGGGAGTTAAAGCCTGGACATGTGTAAGACATAGGAATGAAATGTTCATTTTCTATTATCATGTGCCAAAAATCAGTATTTATTCTAAATATGTTACCACTTATCCTAGATAATAGCTGTTTCAATGTTAAAGTCACCTGTGAGCAAGCCAAAACTCAGGCAGGCAGGCATGCAACAGCTAGAAAATCAAATGGTCTAGTCTTGCAATCAGAACACTTTTCATCAGACAGGAATGCAGCTTGCACTGTCCACTACCCAGCTACTTATCTTGGAATTTTAAAGAGAACCAGTTAGACTTGATTATTTTTCCTTGCACAACAATCCTGATCATTCAAAACTGCTGTTATAACAGGTGGCAACATAGATTCTATTCTATGGATAATTGTATATTTTCATCATTAACTTCATCAGAAAAATTATCTTTGTATTCTAATTTTATCCATTCATTTTTCATGAATCTCTACTTGCTGAGAAAGAAAACCAAAGAGAAGCTTTAGCGAAAAAAAATTTGTTAATATTCTCTGTTTAGCTCTTTTTATAGAAGTAGTGTTTTTTTTCCATGGTAAAGGATTTTTTTGACCATTAGAAGTCTGACGATTTAGACAAGCTCCCCAAATCAACCTTCATTAAAAAAAAAAAAAGGCAGTAATTTCTTATGTAGTAAGAAATCTCTTTATATCTCCCAGAGGGTTATTTGACTAAATGTGTGGAAACAGCATATTATGGTTAGACTAGATATTTAAAAAATCTGACTGAAGAAGTCAAGTAAAACAAATAAAACAACAATCTATAAAAAGGCTAAATGTTCAAATTTACCTTTAGTATCTGATCCTTCTCATATTCCAATCTTAGTTTGCTGCTTTCCCTGTCAAACTGTGGTCTTTCCCACAGCTCCACCTTTGGTCAGCGATTCTCTTAGCTGAATAAAAGTGAATAACCTGGGGACAGGTAATTTTTATGGTCTAAGAAGTGATTCCTAAAATGGATGCTCCTTTAACATGGAGGACTTCTTAAAACTTTATTTTCAAAGAACCTGCCCGACTTTTAACACTTTCAGACACACCAAGTATGACTTTAGTCTACCCATTCTTCTTCAAAGGAGAAGTATAACTTTTGAAGTTTAGGCAAGAAAGACCACTAAGATGTCTAGACAATGCTTCTCCCTGCCCAAGCCATCAGTAGTTCAGAGTAGTATCTACAAATGGGCAATTAATGTTTAACGATCATAATCGCTCCCCAGAGAAGCAACAGAGTTGCTGCCACTCAGAACAAGATTTATCTCATGACTACATTCAAGACAGTTTCTCTACCCTCCTTAGGCAGGAAAAAAATAAAAATCTTTAAAGGAAAAACATTAAAAATTATGATATTAAATGCATCAGATTACGGTGCCCAGAGTTAATACCATTTCTCTTCTTCAGGTAATTTCTAGACATGCTCTTTGCAAATTCCGAAAAGCAGTTTTCTCACTGTAATTCATTTGAAGGATATAAGGTTATCCAAACAGTTATACATTATTTGAATAAGCTTTTAAGTTGCAGAAGGCTTAATTGATCTTCTTTAATTGCTACAAAAGACTTAGAGGCCACAGCACATGCATGCTTTTTGCACACAGGAGTTAATACATCAAACTGCAAGTAGTAGTAGTAGTTAAACATTCATCCAAGAGATGAACACATTAGGCGAACATGCATCTGTGCAAGAAATTGTAAAATCCGTCTGGCATCAAATCAGCATCATTCAAGTAGGTTTTCTTCCCATCTATAAACACAGTAGCACCCACAGTGCCGGCGTATTTCTGTAATCATGTTCTCAAACCACTCCTGCACACCTCCACAGTATTCCCGCTTATGTCCCTGGTACCACCTCACCAATTCTTTCATCCTCTCTACTGATGTCACATTGCTTTCAGCTCCAACACCACCTTGTTAGAGCTAGTTGCATGAATTCAAAAATACATAATAGTGTTCTTGACAATGGTTTGATTTTTTTAAACACTGTTTTGACCTTTTTATTTGATATCTGCATGCCAGAATTCTGGCTCATGTTTCAAGCTTCTTGTTCCATCCTAAGAGGAAGGCATTTCCTTAAGTAAATGGAGAGTTTCTTAAGTAATCACTTGCCATCAAAAGCTGGAGTGGTAAGAAAAGGCACTCCATACTGCATTACTGAGTTCTGTCAACACCTCGGTTTCTTACAGATTATTTGTTTTAAATAGTCACCACCTCTCTTTCAACTCACTCTGATTTCACTCACTTCTCTCAATGTTTTTGAATACTTCTTGTAAATGCTTAAAACTATTATGACAGAAACATCTACTATGTTGTTTCACCCCTGGTTTATAGACATCTTGCTATGCTGACTCTCATCCCTTCTGCAAAACAGAATCCATCCTGAGGATAATAAATTCAGGGAAGCATAGAGAAAAGTTGAACAATAATTTTGCAGTCACTTGTGTCCACAGTGACTTCAGCATTTTTAATATACAGATTTTTATAGCATCTATCAATTACCAAGAAACAATGCATTCTTAAAGCTGCAGTTTAAAAACTAGAATGCAGGCACATGTGCATATCATAAAATGGTTTAGGTTGAAAGGGATTTTCAAGATCATCTAGTTCCACCTTCCACTAGACCAGATTGCTCCAAGTCCCATCCAACCTGGCTGTGAACACTTCCAGTTACATTATCCACATCTTCTCTAGGCAACCTATTCCAGGGCCACATCACCTTCACAGAAAAGAATTTCTTCCTAATATCCTGCCTAGACCAACCTTCTTTCAGATCAACACCCTTCCCCTTTGTCTTATCATTAAATGCTCTTGTAGAAAGTCCCTCTTCAGTTTCTTGCAGACCCCTTTTATGTACTGAACACAACACTGTCTCTATATATATTACCTTACACAGTATTATGCTATTAAAACAATGTATTACACATATTACATAAATACAGTTATTCCCCTTCAACAGAATAGCTGAGAAAGGTCTGATCAGAAGTTTGACAATTTCCTTTAAATTAGTCTTGTTTATAAAGATATTACTTTTTTGAAACATAATTTTCTTAACTATTAGAGAACTGGCAAAGAAAACTATAGCAAAATCATATGAACTGAGTTGAGAGCACGGCTTGTCTAAATCAAGTGACTTGCTTATAAACACAGAGGAAGTTTGTAGTAGAACTGACCTATGTTCTTTAATGTATTAAATTAGTCCTTCAAGTTAAAAACTTGAAGGGAAAAAATTCAGACTTCTGTGCTTATATGCTAGCCAATAAAATTGGAATATTTTGAAAAGTACTTACCATATTTATGACAACTTGGAATGAATGTAGAAAGACAATTAACAATCTTGTTAACAAAAGTATTAGTATAAGTGCCATCTGCATAGTTTTTACCACTCACATGAGGGAGGGACCCCACTTTCTGCACATCACAAGGTTGTTCACATCACAGGCATCACTGGAAGCTGTGCTATATGTAGGGCTTTTACAAGTGAATAAGAGCCACCAGCACATTCAGACAAAGTACCAAAGTGAAACTCATTTGGGGAAGTTCAATCAAATGGTGCCTACACATTTGAGGAACAAACATACATATTTTGGCATAGGGTTTTTTAAAAAACTATTGCTGATAAAACAGGATTTCTATTACAAACAAAGAAGCCTATCTTTATTCATCCTTGTTCAGCAAATCTCAATCTTATCAAAGAGAGGCTATTCACTCCAGGAACTCCTCTGACAAAGACACTCCTCAGCATCTGTAATTATCTAATGTAATTTAAAAAAAGAAAAATAAACCCTACAGCAAGGATGACTGACTGAAAACAGAAGTCACAGAGAATATTAGGAAAAGAGAAGAAAAAGTGTGTGAGAGCGAGCAAGTTTCACTTTCTCATACGTGAAGTGAAAAAAATTACACCCTCCCTGGTGTTACTTTTGGACCTGCTTTTCTTTCCTCCTTCTTTCTTGCTAGACGCAGATTCCGTACTAACAAAAACTTAAATTAAAGGCTCTGTTGGGGTTGTACCAGCAGAGGATAAAATATTGCTTAATAACTCTAGACTGCATCCTGGAAAGCGTAGATAGCTTCTCCTGCGAACAGAAGGTAGGTTGCAGAGACCCTCTGCTCTGGAAATCCCACCTTGACCAGGATCACTAAGAGCAAACAAGAGCTCTTTCTTGTTCTCTCTAGGCACTTGCAGCTGTCCCTGGAAGGAAGTTGTATTATTGTGCCTGGAAGGAGAAGCGCACACTCATGGACTGGCATCTCATCTCAGGTTTTGCTGTCCCTGAGCTGGCACCTTTTACAGAGTCCAATTGATTCAAAAGCATTTAAGAATGACTGCCAACAACAGCCTCTGCCCGACTAGCTCTCTGGCACAGGGGGGCACACCTGGCTTTACAACCCTTGCAGCATCAGATCTGACCTCCTGCTCCAGCCAGTGGGGCTGAGTTAGTGGATTACCTGGGCACATGCTGAGAGCTCTGCATTACAGCTGCTTTTAGAGCAGAGCAGTACCTTCACACTAAAAGGCACACAGAACACTCCCTTGTGTTCGTCCCTGTCCCATACACATTTGTGTCTAACCACCCTCTCTGCCCACACAAACTGTTCTCCACAATTATTTATCAGCTTGACAAACACATGATGAGTTCTGTTCCCAATGGGGGCTTGGGATGCTTTTTTGACTTTTAAATGTTATTGCTCAGGGCTGTGTTTGAACTCATCTTGAAACTGCTATCTCATGGCTGTAGAGAGGCCAGATAAATCCTCCAAGTTACGAAGCATCACCATGGAAAAGTGTGGGACAGCCTAGGTTGAAGTAGCTCACCTTGATGAAGACATTTTAATATTTCCTTAGGTTTCAGTATTAATATTTATTCTAAATGTGGCAACAAAAAGAGAAATCCACATGCCCAGCCTTTGTGTTTTTATAATGGTGCTTTAAATGGAAGAGGCACAACACAAGGTCATGAATTTCTGCTGAAAGAAAGAAATATTTCAACAACGTCTGCTGAAACATGTCAGAATTATTTAACTTTACTGAACTATTAGTCATTGTGACTAAGATAACTCACAATTAATCAGATTAGCACTGAAGATAGCTAAGGTTTCTCTTGCAATTTATAGTATTCTCAAAATGCAGCATTACTGTTTTAGGCCGCTACCACAGAAACCAATGTTTGGATCAGTATTTGATGAGTAGTCCCAAGGGAACAGGCAGAAAACAGAACACTGCATTACTTGTGAAACAAAACCAGGATCACTTCTAGTCCATGAATATAGTATTCAGCAGGAGTTAATAATAGTATTATTTTCCAGTCTGAGTTCATGTTATTGCTTTTTTACAGGAAAAACAGGACCAAGCATTTTGCAATTTCATACAATAGTTTTAACTTCAGTGACACCTCTTTAGTCACATTTTTCAAGTAACAGGTCTGCATCCACTGTAGATTCAATCTTGCATTTCAGAGTCATATCCCACTACTCCTCAGTATCAACTTTGAGAGTTTAGGCCCTACTGCCTCCAGTTATGTTGTGGACCCAGGCACAAGTGGGTTTTACAGCTGTAAAAATTTCTCTTTATGAAACTATGACAGGAAAATTTTGCAGCTAGACAGGACCACCAAGACAAAACACTATCTACTCATTACTCACTGACTGAAAGGAAAAATAAAAGACTTGGCAAGTCTAACACAGCTTTCTCTCTGGATGGCATGGAAAAAACAATCAGTTCTCCTGTCTAAAGTTCCTGGGTTTTCTAAGTGTCAGCTGTCTCTGACACACAGGGAATTCTCTGACCTCTTATTCAACAGGGTATACCTATCCTGGCATTTCTGAAATTTTTTTGTTCTGTCTTGTGGTTCATTCTTTAGGTTGTCTGTCCAAAGCAATCAGGAGCCGTAATCAAACATACTCCCAATGAACTTCATAGTGCTGCCTCAAAAAAAGACTATTTTTGGTACAATTTTTCTCACTGTTCAAGAGACAAAGGTACATAATCTTTTAAGAGTTCAGTTCATTCATTCAGCTAGGAAATGCAAATCCTTAATTTGTATACCTTGAAAATCCTTGAAGCATAGTAGTTTCACAAAGATATCAGATCAATTTCAGGAAAAGGGAATTTGGATGTTGAAAAATATTAACAAATTAATAACTAAAAGCATCTTCACGCCACTGTATAAATCTATGGTTTGCTGTGTACTGAATGATCTGTGCATGTTTCAAAAACTCCAGAGCACCCATGGCATAAGGTCTGAGAAAAGGTATGAACTCGCTTTCACATAAACAATTACGGAACAAGTTAAGGTCATTCTGCCTTGAAAGAAATATGGTGGAAGATAACTAAAGGAATCAAGATGATGAACAGGGGATAACAGTCATTTCCAGATTCAAGGACTTGGAACATAAATTCATATTAACAAACAAGAAGTTAAAAAATGAAGCTTCATAGTTTCTTTAGACAAATATTTCTACAGTCTAACTGTGCCTGAACTATGCATTCTGAGAATTTCCATGGGCTTAAAAGGTATTGAAGTAAATACCTTTAAATACAAAATCATCACTTTTGGCTCACAAATGGCTAAGTCACAAGAGCAGCAAACACCACAAAAGTATTCCAAGGAAGTATCACTATATGCTTAGCTCCTCTTGCATTCTCTCCATGGGATCTACTGCTGGTGACAACATACTGTGCCAGAAGGATCTTCGGCAATTCTTAGTTGATCAGGCACATCCCCATACTGTTACACATGTACAGATACTCTGGTTAGCATACTGACTGGGAAACTCCTAGCACAATAATATGAAGCTTAGACAGTAAGGAAGTTGCATATTAAAAAGTTATTTAGTGGTTTATCCATCTTTTAAAAAAATAATACCCTTTTGTTATCCTGCATCAGAAGAAGGAAAATGGTTGTTCCCCACTCAGTTTTCCTAACTGCTACATAGTTTCACTTTGTTTCCTTTTAACCTCACAGTTCTACTAAAAAGTAAACAATTTCAAAATGTGTTTAATTTTAAGAAAAAAAGTAAGCCACCTCCCTGCCAGTTCAATTGCTTGCTTTCTTCTCATTTGAAACATTAGTTTTTTCTAGCAGCTGATATCTTGCCATGCTGCATCACTGTCATGTGATAAATTCAATCAAGGGCACATAACAGCCACTTTAAAGGCTAACACCCTAGGCAGCTGAAGTAGCTAAAAGTCAGATCAACATAAGAATCCACATTACAAAGGTCACTACCTCTAGAACATAAATGAACTGCTTGCACAATCCAAAAGACCTAAGTTTTGCACCTTTATTATTTCAACACAGCCTTCTGCAATACATTGTTAAAATCATATTTGAACACATCGAACTAACAGAACATTCATGTCTGGCCCAGATGTGTTTATCATTTTTCATGACTGGACAGAGTATTAACCATGTTTCAAAGTAACATTGCAATATACGAGAAATATCTCTCTACTCGAATCAAATCGTTATCTTGCTGACACCAGGAAGCCTCTGCTGAAGCACAATAAAGTGTACCTTTGGAAGGACTAGGAAAGTCTAAGGTTCGTATTATTGCAAGCTGCTGTCTTTTTCAGGACATTTGTTAGTACAGCAGCATACAGACAGACTAATTGATGAAATTTTCTTATGGTTTTAAATGACCCTTTTTAGAAATTCAGTTTGTTTTAAGTGGATAAAATCTGTACTTGGAAGTCCAGAGTTCCTCATCCTTGAAGAGCAATCATATACCTTACATAAGCACTAAAAACCTATAAAAGCACAGCTGAAAGTCTGTCTCGCCAGTGAAAGATGAAGTATCCTTCATGGCTCAAGTAACATTATACGGTTTGCTTGCGTGTATCTTTCTTCTACTCTGATAATTATGGATTTGCCATCTTCATTTTGCAGATTTGATAATTTTTCAGGAAGCTTACGTCTGTGTTTCCTGCACTGTAATAGGTGCCCCTGAAGCAAGTAAGGGACACAGGATGAAAGGATAAGATTAGCTAGCTTACAGAAACAGAATGAATGCAAGTCAAATCACAGTGGTGCTTCATTTAGGCTGTTTGGGATGGAGCACATGACTCAGTTTTCTTGAAAGGAATAGCACAGGCAAAACAGCATAGAAAGTTCTCACAAGCAACTGCCACTAAAACACCTTTCAGCAGTCTAAAGAACTGTTCAATGTTATCAACCATTTATGTGAACTCTGTTCCCTCCTGAAAATGTCACCACTACATTTATTTTCACAAAGACAACCTATATTTTGTTAATGAAATTTTATCGATAAACAAAAACAGAGAAACATTGTATATATATCAGATTTATGTATTGCCACTAATACCTTTTGTTTATGAAAAAATATTTACTGATACAGTTCACAATTAGAGTTTCATATTAAAAAGAGTCAACTAAATATGTTTTATATCCAAATAACAACATACAAAGTCTCCTTCCTGAACTGGTTTAAGTCGTACATATGTGCTAATTGCTGCCACAGAGTCCTTAACTCAAACCATACTTAAAAAACTCAGAAAGCACAATAACTTCAAACTTCCACTGATTTAATAATCACAAAAAGATGTCAAAACACCTTGTAGAGTTGAGCAGGATGGCTTTATATCAAAAATATCAGCCATAACTTCAATGGCTTTATTTACATAAACTCCAGATGAAACGTGAGATTAAAAAAAAAAAGGGGGCACAGAAGTACCAAAATTTGCATAAAATGTGTTTATTCTTCCATCATTCAAAAGTCAATACAAATCAACATGTACAGCACAGGATTTACTACTGTACTAGTTTGACTGTACCTCACCTGGATTATTGACCGCATTACCTTTTGAACATTCTACCCAATTAAAGATGCCTGGATACTATGTTGCTTGTCATTATACTGTTTTTGAATAAAGTACAGAAAGTACTAAAAACAGCAGAGAAAGAAGGCAGTAAAATGCAAAATCTCACATGAGAAATGAGATACGCTTTGTGAAGTGTTGAAAAGTGTAGGTTTCATTACAGCTTTGCCATTATGTTAATGGATGGGCAGTATTCAGGTCCATGAGGGTAAGCACTCAGTTCCTTGAGATCACAATGCTACTATGGTTCTTAAGATGTCTGTGGATTTGCGACACTGTTCAGAAAGAAATTCTCTCAGTAGAGGAGTTATTCTTTTGAACTCATTATTTCATAATTGGTTGAAGGCATGTGCTCATAAGGATTAAAATCGAAGCACACTAATAATTTGGAGCTCTTGAGTTGCTAGCCATACAATCAACTGCAAATGTCCAATTTTCCATGCCACTGCAATATGAACCTTTGGCTAAATAGCAAGCCAGCTGTAAAGTACCAACTGCTCACAGAAAGCTGTTCAAACTTACTGAAGTTAAAGCTTACCAGTTGAAGCGAGGGACAACTGGAAAGTTTCTAAAGGGCACAAATGCATCAGAATACCAGTATTTTAAGAATGGTTGACACTTGCATGTGTATAACAAACGTTATTTCTTTTATAGGATTTCGTCAATATGAGCTTTTGAAGGGAATGACACCGTAGAGATCGTATGATGAATATAAATGCTCAATAAATTAAGCCAGTTCTAGTATTTGGAGGTATTACTTTAGATTACAAAGGATGCAGTCTTTCCTTGGAGTCTTTACTTCAGGATTTCCCCAAATGAAAATTGCTTTCTTACTCCTTTGTGGAAAAGCACATTATTACCCAAAGGCTGTACTATACTATGTACTACAGTAAATACTAGAGAAGTAGTTTTATTTCTATTCATGTTAGAGGCACTTTGGCAATTAGTTTCCACAGAAGAAACCAGATACCTTCATTCTACTTTTGCCCTTCAGTCATGGAAAGAAAAAAATATGCAAGTAGCATAGGAAGAAAATGTTGAAAGAGACAAATGAACACACATAGAATAACTTCAGCTGATTTATGAAAGTGAATGAATGAAAATATTACTACCTTTGATGAGACTATTCGGTTATCGGGAAATCTCTGTGGAATGTACGCTTCAGCGCCTGGAGGTGGTTCACGATGCCCAACATAAATAGTCCGACTGTCCACCCAATTTTCTTCTCCAGCACACTATGGGGGGAAAAAAGAGTTATCCTGTCAGTTCATTCAGTATTTCTGCAATAGTATTTCCGTACTAAGATGAATCACACAGTGAATTAACTAATCATGTGCCTGATCATCAACACATACACAGTGCTGTGGTATAGCACAGAATACATTCCTAACACTTAGAGAAGCCTAGGCAGTGGCAATTTTAACATCATTGTACGGTCAAGTCAGGAGTAATTTAAATATTAAAATATGTAATAATTTTCAACTCAACACCTCTGCTTTATGTTGTAATTATGCATTCACACATACATTTGTTAAGCATGTTAGAAGGAAGCTTCTTTTCTGCATCTTCAACAGCTACATTTATTTATTAGTGTATTTAAATATGTCCTGAAAGTGCTTCTGGGCGCTGGTGCTTGGTTGTCTTTCCCTACGGGTGAACTATGAGACTGCTACCGAGCCAACTAACCCCAGACAAAAGGCATAAGTTCCCTAGTTAATGCAGCCAAAGCACCACTTCAAAAAGCAGCTGGATGTAGCTGAGCAGTTCTTGACAATAAAATAAAGAGTTGAATCATATAGACATGGTACCTTCTTTTTTAGCTAGTCTTGCTGCCAATAATTATAGGTCCATTTACTTTACTAGTACACACTTGACTGGTAAGTCTAAAATAAAAATTTAGTTCTCAAAATCATTCATCCTAACATTTCCTTCATCAATTCATTCCTACATGATTTGTCCACTGCCTTAAGTGCAACGTAGGCAAGGATCGAACTTTCAACATAATTTATTGTTGAAATACACATAAAAAAATCTTGCAATAATCTGCAAATCTGTATTATCTTTGATGCACACAACTTTGGGGGGAGAGGAAAGGGACATAAAAAATATGAAAAGAAAACCTATTGGACTCAGACTATTAACCACAGAATAGCTGAGTAGCTATCAAGTAAAATGTGACATCAAGTAGGAGGCTTAAAGAAAAGCAATTTCTTCCATCCCAGATATTTATACTCAAATTAGATACAAAGGACCCTAAATTATTACTAATTCTTGCACAGGACAGAAAAATGAAGGTATTACATTCAGAAAATACCAAAGGCTAAAATTACAAGACTAGGTGTAAAACTAAAACCAAAAGTAAACCCAAAGTTTTCCTTGCCCATTTTAATGTGTTATTCAATTTTCAATAATCTGAGCCACTTAATGTATTAAATGAAGACAAGCTGTTCATAAATGAAGTGAAAATGACAGCCATTCATAAGACACACCAAGGGCCTACTTAGAGCTTAGGCTAAACTGTAACTGCCCCTGACTCAAGTGTGAGTGTACATACATTTCTCAAATACCAGATGTAGCATTGACTTGAAATTAGGATGTGGATTAGTTTAAAAATCACACTGATTTTTCCAGACAGACTGCTCTTCCCGTATCACTGATTAGTCTTCGCATAATCCAAAGTGCCACTTATGAAGATCAAGTAGGATTTTTTGAGCAAGCCAAAATAGTTCAGAAAGAAGTAAAGCAATGAAAATGTTTCTGTACTGCACCTTACTTCTATGAAACAAACAAAATAAGTTACCTTTTATCATTTTATTGGTACACAATATTTTCTCATCTTGTCAGTGCACTGAATGTAAAATGCACACAAATTATCTACTGACACTTAGGCCAAATAATACTTCTAGAAATGCAAGGGAATGTGAGATATTCCTGTATAATACATTAAATTGCACAACATTTTTAAATTTTTCATTAGGATGGACATTTCAGACATAAAAGCAACCCCTGGTAAGTTAAGTGCCTGAGTTCAGAGATGATCACATAAAGGGCTAATGGGAATTCCACACATGAAACTTTGAACATCAAGAAGAAATCCCTCTGCTTCTCCTTCCCTCTACACAATTTACCTCTTACATTTAATTTGGGCAAGTCCAAGACAGCCTGACAATGCTGTTAGTTCAAGAAAGCATTTTTTAAAATTTCACTTTATAAATTGAATCTTTATCATGACTCAGTTAAAATGGGCCTCTGAAATTACCTATGAAGCTGGGAAGCACAAAAGAGAGAACTCTAGACAGCACTCTCCTATCATTACCACCAGTTTTTGCAGGTCTGATGGCCCTAAAGTATTGTGTCAACACTAAATGGACCAACAATGTCACACTCTGGAATTTGTATCCCTAAAAGTAGATCCTTGTACAGCGTTTTTAAAGTAGGGATATAAGCCCAAGACAATCTCTACTATTAACTTAATTGGATCTGATTTTATCATGAATTGATAGATTTAGCACAAATGTACAAAACCATATCTAATTTAATTTTAACTATCTGCTAGCATAGAACATTTTTTATTATTCAATATGTTAATGGAAAATAGATGCACTTTACTAAGCTAATTTAACAACTTCAAGCCTCCAAATCACTCACAGCTCAAGTGTAGAAATTTAGCAGGGAAGAGTCCGGCTCTGTTTTCCAGTGAGGTACACACTCAGTGCACAAAGTGGCATGCATTATGCACTATGACCACCAGGAAACTCACTTGTGTGAAGGAGAAAAAGATGCTTTTAGAAAACAGCACTAAGCCAGGACACAGGTCACTTAGAGAAATCAAAGCACACCAACTGAATGTCTGGTATCTGACGGTTCTTTTAATGTTCAGGTATTGTACATGAGAGACGACTTACAGAATGACACAGAGCAACTGAAAAAAAAGCCATCTGATACTGCTGCCAGAACAATGAACTATATTCACTTCTTTTTTTAAGTTCTATTACTTAAGCCCGTTAAGGATATGTCCAAGAAACCATAAATAAACCTTAGCATTATCTGCTTCTATTTATAGTGTAAAGTTCAATGTACTGAGACCTAATTTCACTGACACAATGAAGAAATGTTACTTTGCTTTTACTCTTCCAAGCAGGGTCAGCAATATTGAAAGCAAAGACCAGCAAAAGACTAAGGCATCTTTACATAATGCTAAATAGAGACAGTTAACAGGACTGTACCTTAAGGTTAAAATATTAATGCATCTTTTTTTCTGATTTAAAAATCAAACAAACTAGCTTGTGATTCGCTTTCATGCTACTCCACTAATTTTTATCTAAATTTAATTTAAACAAAAATATACTACCTGAAAGGACAAGGAGGTTGGTATTCAACAGGTAACAGCAAAAGGATGATAGGAAGATAGTAACTGTTTACTAATTTTTATTATAATTTCTAAAAAAATCTGTATTTTCTATAATTGCTAACCAGTTAAATAGACTAAGAATTTAAATAGTCCACTTTGAAAAAATATCTCATTAATTTATACATATTTCTTTGTGGAGATAAAAGGCAAAATTCTCATCCACTTAAAGGATATTAGCAAGATTTCAAATACTAGGAAAACTCACTAAGACCTATATAGGGAGCACTTAAGATTTATGTTTTGTTCAAAGCATTACACTGCCTCCCTGCCATGAATGGACTCAGTTCAGAATAAAGAGTAAGTAAAACTTTAAGAGCTGTTAAGATTGTTCTTATGTTTCATATGAATATAGAATGGCACAAAAAAAAATCATAATCATCGGGCAAATTCCCTATCAGGTTTTATAATTCAAAAAAGGACTATCTCAATATGAAGCTCTGTAAACAAAGAAAATTACTTCAGGGACCTATAAATCATATGGACATAGGCCATTACATCCATAATTTAATGGAATACCAAACTGCAGCACTTCAGAGTCAATCACAAAAAACCCAGAAGAACTCTCTCCCAGAAACTCCTAAGACTAATTAACACATTCCCTACAGAATATGTCACCCATAATTAGGATCTGTTGCCACAGAATATTTACTTCTGTATTTCTTTTAAGTAAATGAATTAAATCTTTGGATGATGATTTTCATCACAAAAAGCATTTGAAATCAAAACTCTCCCAAATCAACTGCCTACAAATGAAACAATGTTGTACCTAAGTATATGCAGAGGGAGAAGAAAGTAGACAAAGATTCTTTGACTACAAATAGGGTATTTTATTTTTGACTCTCAGGAAAGTGATGGTACTAGAAGCAAAGATAGGTATATCTAAACTACAGAAAATGGTGCCAGGTCCACAAAAAAATTTTCCAGCCTAGCCATATCTATACTATTTGGTGGATCCTGGTTTTCTGATCTTTCTTTCCACCTCCTGCAAGGGGTCTGTGCATGCAGGCAGAAGGGGAAGTGGATTCATATCAATAGACCGCAATAGCATTATGTGAAATTGCTTGAATTTATGAGGAGAAAACAGAAATGTAGCAATAAAATGGCGTAAAGTACTGTAATTCACAACTGTTACAACAAGCATTCTGTCACGACAAAAAATATTCTAGTTTCTGTAAAATGCCTAACACTTTTATATATGTACTTCATATAAACTTTTTCTCAGCCTTCCAGTTCATGCGTCCTTTGGCACAGTAGTTAGAACAAAAGGTTTCTGAAGCTATCCTAATACAGCTGTATTCCAGTCACATCACATGAGCTGGCACGGGACACTGCAGTACAGTACTTTGTAGACAGTCCAACTCTCCTTCCTGACTTCCAGTTGGAAATGTCATCTTTAACTGAATTCTACATACTCTGTACTTTGAGTGGTTGAATCATCTGACTTCTGGGATGACAAGGCCAGTCATCTGTGTTCTTCCTAAAGAGTTAGAGTAATTCTTTTTTTCACATAAATAAAAAACAGCCCCAGTTATTTGAGCAGGATTATGATCTTTTCTAAGCGGTCAATTTAAATTCCAGATATTGCTGACATACTGGCCCATTAGATACAGTTATTTGTGAAGCTTGTGCTTTCTCTTCAGGTGAAAGAATCTTGTTCAGTTTCCCTGTTTATTTCAAAAGTAGCAATAAAAGTGATGCAAATAAAATTCTCCTATTCCATTCACATATGTAATGTTCAGCCAATTTCAAGGAATCACTAGAATGACAGCAAAAATGTACATCTGTGAAATATGTGAATTTCTAGACAGATGGAAAAAATGCTTCTTCACTCCTTTTCCTTCCTCTCACCGTACTGGTTCTGACACATTTTGCTCCTTGCTGCCAGTGGGACAGGGACATAGAGTGCCTCCTTGCAAGTCTTCCCAGTCCCAGTCAAGAACCACCGCTACATGGAAATCCTTTCAAGAGTGTCTCACTTGCAATTAGAAAGGCAAATGAGGAACAAACTACACCACAAACGAAAGTGATAAGAGAAACTGTAAGGGAAAGTGTCACATAAGACACGTGATATTTGGCAGCCTTAGCATTTAAATTAATTAAAAATCAAGTTTATATCTAAGTAGCTCCAGACCAACAGCTGAAATTAAGGAGAAAATGTACAGCTTCCTTAGGTGCTAACAAAAGCTGCAAAACAACAATTTTATTTCGAGCAAGCCAACTGAATGCCATTAAGATTTGTGTGCAGTGCCAGTCTGTAAAGATACTTTTAAAGAAAAGGTTGGACAGGTAATTCAGAATCTGCAGGGATTTCTTTACTCTTAGTTGCCAGGAAATACTTCTATTTGTAGTAATTTATTAATAATCACTCTAAAGAGATTAAAATTTTCAGGTTAAAATTAATTGAAATTTTAAAGAAATATTATTTTTACAGATTCTAAAGAAACAGGAGGATGGAGGGAGCCAAGCAGCAGGTTGTTTTCATTCATTCAAAAGTAGTAATAAAAACAGATACACCATACTATTTGTTTTCTTTCCAGTGAAGATACTAAATGATTAAGAAAAAAACCTAAAAACCCAAGAAGAAATACTTGCTGTGAATCTTTTCAAAAGAACAAATTAATGCATATGAAGACAATACGCATTGGCAGGACTGACAAGAACAGATGCAACTGAAGTCATTCCTAATTGGTGTCTTTATAGGACCTTAAGGTTATTCAAAAGCAAAGATATTCTAAAAATATGCTTTAAATGTAGAACAGTAAATTACTCTATCATCAGGCTTCAAATGAACATGATCAGAACTGGTCACAGTGATAACACCCACAAGGATTTTAGCAAACAGAAAGGGAAGAATCAAATTTCCAGTCTGAATTCCACAAAGGCAATTAAAAGATATGGGCTTTCCTACCCTTCTTTATACTTAGCACAAGGGCTCTCAACATGCCTAATCTACATGTTTGCCAGTTTCTAAACTGCTCAAGTAATGGCTGAAAAAAATTAATAGTTAACTATTGCACTCTGTCTAACAACACACAGCTGAGCAAACCTTCGTTCCTTTCCTACTTTCACTAGAGAAATACAATGCAATGTTGCTGCCAAGAAAACACTTTCTTTCATTGTTAACCCCTATCATCATGTTGAAATCTGTAACACAAGTTCACTGCACAAGTTCACTGCAGGTAGAAACTACTCACTGACCTAATGGTCAGTTCTTATTAGACTTCAAAAGGATTTTCATTCCCAAGTGAATACAGAACTAGTGAAACTATGATTCTAGCAGACAGAAGGTGTTCCAACTTCATATACAACAAATCTAACAATTTGTAAAATGCTGGTCTTGCAGGTCACTGAGTCAGTGACCAAGGAACCTCCAAACATTTTTACATGAACTGCTCTGTTCATAATAATCCAGATCTTATGTTACATATTTGTACTGGCGATTCACCAAAATATTTATTGTAAACTCATATCTCTATGCCTATACATATTTAACTATTTATACTGACATGATACTGAACTACAGTTTCTTAATTAACAGTGACTTCCTGTGTAACAACTTTTTGGATTCTTTTGCTACACAAAGACTACTTAGAAAAATAAGCCTCCCAGTGTATGTCTGTACCTATGCTACTACAAATACTTGAGGTCAGGCTGCAACCTTATCAAAAGCAATTAACCCAGGAAGAAAATGAGAGTAAAACTATCAAATGGGTATTGCTGAAAGATGTACAACTTATGCCTTTACTACTTGTTAGTTTTGCACACCCATAAGAACAAACCTAAATCCTCAGCAAAATTAGCAAGTGTCACGTTTTGATAATTTTTCAAATGAAGATTTTGCTCACATAGTCCAGTCCTATACTTACCCCCCTGACTAAGGCCAGACAGTATTGGTTTACAGAACTATTCAAAGAAGTAAAAAGGTACAGTGCAAGTGACAATTTTTCCCTCCATTACTGGTAAATTTATCAACAACCTGGACGCCCTGGCATTACTCCAAATGACAATATTAATAGGCAACTTTCTACTATGAGTAATTATATTTTGTCATACTCCCTGCAGTAAAACCTGTAAATTATCTCTCTTCTGTATGCAACTGGCTTTGAATGCTATTTAAACAATGTAACTCCAGCATCCCTATACTTGAGTCTTGATTTTACACTTCAAAACCCCTAGCATTTTCCTTCATCTCCATGCCTTTTTGTTGCACATCAGCAACAGATCTCATGTTATGCAAATTCAGCCTGGTGAACACACAGATAGACACACTTTGATACAAGGAAGGACCATAATTACAAATTGTTATAGGGTTGATGAAACATTTATTTGGAGCTATTTGAAAAATCTGCAACATACTTCAAACTCTTAAATAATTATACAATACTATTCCAGTTCAGTTCTGGAACATTAAAGGAATATAAAATTTTAACCTATTACTTCCAATATTGCAAAGTAATACTATGTGCTCAAGTATTTGAGGGGGAAAAAGTAATGTGCTGATTCGGGTAAGAATCCAAACACTGTATTTTACAGTTTTACCTACTATAACACAGGTTTTACTGATGAAATGCCACATTCAATCCTCATGCATGATACTGAAGATCTTTTAAATTTTCCAAAATTAGCAGGCATCAGAATCATAAATCTGACTTCAGATAAAATCTACACTGATGAAAGAAAAGAGTGTTAAACTTATAAAAGACATGAAAGACATTCACTACCTTTGAATGTTTACATCAGGAGTACAAGTGAACCTATCCATCATGCATAAAAAGCTTTATGACATCAATAACCACAAGAATTTAGAATCCCTTTTGTTTTCACTGCACTTGAGGAACTTGAATTCCATGAAGATTAAGTATTACTTGACAATTCCTTTGATGCAGGGAGCTTTTTAATATTTACTTTTACTCTCAAAAAACACATTTCAGGATTTACAACCGAACAATCTGAAGTACAATAAATATTTCACAACTTTGTATTTTTACAAATATCAAAAAGAATTATTTCAGGAACTTCTACAGTAACCAAATATTTATAAAAAAGTAAACTATCCACACCTGCTATTAGTTGTATTTAAAAAGTTATATAGTCATACAAAACTAATATTTTATTAAAGCTATTTCCTTTGTCACATAACGACACATACAGAAAAATATAAGTAACATTTCAAAAATAATTAGCCACAATACAAAATATTGACTGTTTGGTTAGAAGCTAGCATCAGTTACTCTTAAAAAAAAAAAAAAAACTAGAAAGTCCAGAACATCTATTTAACAAGTAATTAAATTACAAATTTGAGAAAACAAAATAGCCAGTGCTTAGTATTTCAAACTGTGACAATGACACTTTGTAACTAGACTTTGAAGTAAATAAAGTCAGAGAAACTCCAAAACTTAACTAATCCCTGAACAAGCAGGACACTGGAATCAGGGACAAACTCAGTTTTCACCATCCTAAATAGTTCAAGGAAGACGGGGTCAAGTTTAAACCAAAGTATCATTAATAATAGAGGGAACTTCTGATACAGCAAAGGTGAGGAACACTTAAATAAAACACTTTTTTTCAACATAGTCAGTGGCCTGTAAGGTACTAGCAGTTGATCCACAATGACTGGCCACCACGAGTAAACATTTCATACTTGCAAAATGTAATAAAAGCATTAATGATAGCTAGGGAACTAATAGTAAGATCAACATAGTATGCCCAACACACCTGAAGGCAAGCTCCAGTACACTAAGTACAGCATGAAAGGGCATCTCTTGTCCAGAAGCAGAGAAGGTTCAAATTACTTTTTTTTTTAGCAAAACCTGCAGCTACTTCCCACTTTAAAATGGAAGTCACACACTCCAGCATTCATCTATAGCTGAACACACAAAGTCCTAAATAATGCTATGAGACTTGTATCAGTGTAATTATACAATATGGGGGACATGTTTTTTAAAGCTTTGAAATGTTCCATGTACCTTCTTTTATTTGCTCTTGTAAGGCGAAATGTCCACATTACACTTTAATATATCAAAACTGTTCTGTGTCCTTTACATAGAAAAGCAAAGATATTTTTAAAGAAAGATTTTTCTATCAGGTCTAGAATGGTACTGTACACAGATTAACACATTCTGAGCTGCAATGATTTTGATAATAAAGGCAAAAGAGGTTATGCAGGTTTGTCTGGGATGAGACGATAAGTGTAATCTCAAGCTCCACATGTCTGCCATTCATTGATACAGAGAAGAGGTCTGACAACCTTTTGATGCTGCAGGTTTCTATTCAGCAGCAAAAGCATATGTAAGAACACAAGAGAAGCCATCTATTTCCAGGCTTTGATTTACTGCTGTGAATTCTTTGATGTGAGGAGGGATGGAGACAAGTAGTTAGAATACGTCAATCCCTAAAAAACAACTTGCGATGGAATACTCTCTTTTTGCCATAAACCTCTCCCTCTTAGGACTTCAGAATCTTTAAAAAAAAAAAATATTTTTCCTAAACAAATATACTCCACAACATCAATTCACATCCTTAAAAACCTTGCTAAACAAATGTTTCTCAGACTTCAACAGCTGAGCTGCCAGCCCTTTCCTTTGTCAATGGCAAGCAAAGAAAAAAAACCAGGTGGGGAAAAAACCCTAACGACATTTTCTCCTCAACAGAAGACCAGAAAGGAAACCACCATTAGCCAAGAGTAGCCTACAGAACATTGAGAGTCTCCCATACTCCACATTTTGAGAAGCCCTAGTGTAAGTAAACTCCAGTATGTGCTGGCAGGAAACACCTTTATTTAGCAAATTTGAAAAAGCACCAATGTACCTAAGGACATCAAAGGCCTTACAGATCCGTCCAGAACCAACTTGGGTGTACTAGACTTTTGAATAGCCTCTATGACTGATTATCTTAGAAGAAAAACCCCAAACAATTAATCTTTAAATAGAAGAATGGTACCTGAGAAGTATTACTTGAACTGAACAAATATCAAAAAACCTTTGAACAAGAATCATCAGGATTATCTGTCTTAATATGCTGTGTATAACAGGCTAAGGGAAACTGAAGCAGCTACGTAATCATAAAAAGCACATTTGGTAACATTTTGCTGTTTAAAATGAATACATATACTTAAGAAATTGAAATGCTACAACAGGAAAGAAAGTATTTTTAATAGATTTTTCTTTCTTAATGTTTGAAGACAGTCCAATAGACAGGTTTTCTTTTAAAAGAATTAGGTTTTATGCTCAATTCAAAAACAACCCCAGAAAATAGCATGCCCTCCAATTTGTCTCTTCCTGTTGGACTAGGAATTCCTGGAATCAGTACAAGCAAAAAAATCCAAAACTGCAAATCCTCAGTTGCTGGAAAATTAGGTTAGGAGAAACAATGGGGAATTTTGAACTTGTCATGCTATGTTGGTTTTTTTACATTGCTTTGTGCAAGAAATAAAGGAAAACTAAATCTAACAGTATAATAACAGTATTTGATATTCACTTTAACATATATTCCAAATATTGCTTATTTCAAAACTACACACTATTCTGTTCTTTGTAATCATTTGATAATATCTGCGAATAAGGAAGCATGAATCAGATTTATTGAGCAATTTGACTGACTTCAAAGTTCAATGAACTACAAAACTGTCCTTATTCTGAGCAGTGGTTTGGACCAAACAACTTCCACATGTAAGCTGGCTACATAAACTGACAGACAAATGCCTAAAATTTAGTGATTTTAGGAGAGACAATTTTATGCTCTCTCTAAAACCAGCTAACAGGAGTTTATTGGCTACCAGGCCAATTTCAGTCACAACTGGGTTTGCAAACAAAAGTCTATGCATGTAAGACACTTATTCTATCAGGTATTTTTTTACCTTAAACTTTTAAAAATATTAAAAGCCAAAGACAACACCCAAATCAAGTCAGAATCGAGTTCTAGACTCACTTCTTTGTTCCCCCAAGAAAGCAACAGCCTAAGATTATACAAATTCTACTTGACCCTTACACACAAATATACACTCCTAAGGAATGAGGCATGTTTGATTTCTGTGGAAGAGTATATTACTGCTTTTGTAAAATCTGCATTTTTCCAAATGTTTTTGATGACATACCGCCCATTTCAGGACATGTATCTCACTGGCAGGATCAGATGTTCTGCAGGCAAAGAGGATGGGGAAAGATCCCAAAATGATAGCGCCAAAAATAAAACTTCAGGTGATAGCCCAAGGAGTATTACTGCAAATGAGATAAGTAATCCTTGGCAGTGTTCTGGTTGGTAGCATAATGTCTTAGAGGAGTTATTTCTGTGTACTTCCTAATACTTTCCTTTTTTTCCCTCCTCTAAATATAGGAAGATTTAATCCATAAGTAACAGAATTTCAGGAGGGGAAAGTAATTTACTTTTACCTTGTAGAAGCAATTACTCTTTCTTGGTTTTTAGCAGGCCTTTTATTGGACAATTCCTCAGAAATAAAACACAACTACTTTTAAAAAGACAGAGGAAATACTGGGCACAGATCCCAACCTGAATTGTCTTAGGAGACACAGTACAAACAAAAATGGAAACCCACCATTTTGTCTTATAAATAAGCAGCTATGACTAAAACCAAGGAAAGCAGAAAATATTTCCACACTTATTTTACTTTTTAGAATATGACTGCATCTGAGGCCTTGCCAAATCAGCCATATCAGATACCATATCCAACAACCATGCCTCTGGAAGCACGTAGCTACTGTTGGCTTAGTGCAGAGCAGGACTGGGATTCTACCACTTAGCCTGTTTAATTTTTTCTCTACACGTGGCTCCTCCTAAGGTATCAATTACACATTTCAAGTTGAATTCAAATGTAGTAAGTATTCTGATAGTAAGAGATAATTACTTACTTTGTTTCTTAATGTAAGTTGATTATGTGCTTATGCAAGAGGCTATCCGGTGGCAGCTGGAACGTTTTTCTTCAGCTGAGCCACTGCCCCTAGTCAAAGGGCCACTGTGAGGTGGAAATGGCACTGGACCTACCATTAGAAGCAAAGTAATGCTCACATCAGTTAGACAAAGGTCTGGTGCACCCAAGAACTAAGGATATTATGTGGCAAGTTCTATCACAGGCAAGTTAAATCTGCTATTGTTTTGACTATAAGAAAGTTTATAACTCTTAAGGAGATATTATGGACAATATTCAAATAGTCAAGAAAATTGGGCTTTCAGTGGTGTTTGCTTGTTTTGTTGTTTGTTTTTTTACAGTGAAGATGTAACATTATAGTAGGAACTGAATTCAGCTGCAAACTTCCAGAAGCCTTCTAGAAACAAGACCTCCAGATGTTTTTGCAAGGACACAGAGAAGGCTATTCAAGACCTAATGAGTTTATTTGCAGGGTAATTTTTTTACATTTACAAAAAGAGTAATTGGAAAGCACAGAAGCTATGCCAAAATGTATTCACATTTAATATAAATACTTTCAAATAAAAAGTATTCAAGTCCTACAAAGAAGTCCTATCAGAAGACTGCACCTCCAAATAATCTTAATATACCATAAAAATACTCCCTGCAGACAAGCCCAATACAGATTTCATTTGCACATATTTACACACCATACACATACACGGCATCCTCTCTTGACTTATTGTACCTTTAGAACAGTTACATACTAAGTACCAAAGAGCATACACAATTTCATTTGTATGTAGTCAAAATCTTGACTGAAAACAAAGCAAATACTATAAAACCTGAGTAAAGGAAAAATGTCAAATCATCTATATTAGAACCTATGTCATCCCTCCCATATAGTCTATAAAAAGGCTGTAAAATGATGCCTTAGCTCTCGAGAAAAGCAAAGGTATGTCCTTCTAAGGAGCAATGCTTACACTGGACTGTTAATAGAGAGGGAAAAACAAAATAATAAATGGCATGTTTTCACTTATTCCATAGTGTTACCATTGAAAGACTTGGAGATATTGTGAAAAGGAAGACTTCCTAAGTCCCAAATATAAAAGCGACCTGTAGTCCCTGAAAGAACTGTAGTAATTTTCTTTGAAATCTGCTTGGATTTCCATAGTAGTAATTATTCTTAGAAGTCACTTGGCTACTTAGAAGTCACTTGGCTACAAGTTTAGAAATTCAGCATCAAAATTAACTTGTTTAGAAAACATCTCAATTTTGAGTACTTGAGAAATAACTAGTGTTTTAATCTAGACAAACAAAAAAATATGATGTCTCTACAACAGTGTTGTTACAACAGTGTTGTTATTTGCATCCAACTGATGAAGCTGCTTGCTTCAGATCTATGAGCCTCTATGAAAGTCCATAGAGGTTACAACCATATTTTCCATTTCATCTCATTGCAGATACCTCCCCACTATCACCCTCAGAGAAATCTTCTGCATTTGGTCAGAGAGCCGAATAAGATGAACTTTTTTGAAAAGAGTTTTCTCTTCATGTGTTTATGAAAAGGCAAGTGGGCTAGACAATGGAGATGAAAGGGACAAGGTATCATGAAGCAGCTCATGTTGGAAAACTCGTATCATCTAACAGATACTCATGTCCTTCAATTAATGCTTAAGCAAGGAATTTTCCCTCCCCTTATTATCATTTTTAATTATAAGCTGCTGACCATTTTAAGGGTCCTCATACTTCAATACTAGCAGAATCACAGAATTACAGAATATTCTGAGTTGAAAGGGACCCATCAGGATCACTGAGTCCAAGTCCTAGCCCTGTGCAGGTCACCCCAAGAATCTCACCATGTGCCTGAGAGAATTGTACAAATGCTTCTGAAACTCAGGCATGGTGTAATGATACTGTACAGCAATGGCCACTGGAGACTGGTCTGAAATTGTATTTTACTTTAAAATACTATGCATCTAACTGTGGACAGCAACTTTAATAATCTTTCAAAAATCGTAACATCTCTGACATTGCATATAGAGCCAACATTAGTTAGCTTTCTGATTTGGTCTATTCAACATTAGTTAAGTAGTTCTTGTGTCTCTGAAATGATCATATGCCAAAAGATCTAAGAACACTTTTATGCTTTTGAAATCTCTCCAAAAAGGCTATTCCTCTTTTATTGCTAGCTTGTCATTATTGGTTGGTGCCATTTCCTTCAAAAATGAACAGCTCTAAAGCCTATTGATTTGAGAAGTTCCACTCCAGGGAGCTCACATTAAATTCAGTCAAATGATGAAATTTATTGGATTGTCCCACCACCTTAGTTCAAAAATTCTCTAGGTTATAGAACAAGGCTAGGCTAAGAAAAGAAGTCACCTTGGCTATTCCTTGGAATTAATAAATGAGAAGGCCCATATAAAACACTTTCCTTCAAGTTACAGCAAGTAATAAATCAATACACATCAAATCTGCTACTTTATTTTTTCTCATTCCCCTGTATTGAAATAAGAGAACAGATAACTTTTGCAAGTTAGCTCTAATTGCAACAATAACATTTAGTGATGCAAATAAGATCAGACAAAAGTTATGCAAAGCTAGTTTAAAGAGATTATTACTACTTTTCCAAGACCTGAAATTGAAAATTTCATTAGATGTCCATTTTAAAACATTTTGAAACTCACACACCCTTCAGACACTTGCCTTTCCCTGTTCAAGCCCTCTAAAACTGTTCAAGCTTTCTTTTCAAACATCCCTAGATGGATATTCAATACCAATACATCAGGATTAAAGGTCAGCACTGTGTCTTGCAGGCCAATTAAGACAACATGAAGGTGCTTCCACACACAACTTGTTGCTGCTTCTTCCCTTCAAAAAATGGAACACAAAAGCACTAAAAGGTACTTCAATTTTGCTTGGAATTACACCAATATACAACGTAATTCTTTACAGATGGTTTATACAGATGATTTAAACATCAATACTAATGTCTGAGCTTTAATAATTACTGTTAGGAGGACAAACATGATGTTATTTTATCATGTATAGACTATTTCCTAAAAACTGCTTCATTTACAAATCTAAAAGAAATTTTCTACCCCTTTCCTCTATGTTAACACAAACAAAATAGAAATGCTTTGTTACAGGACTATGCTGGCTTTTTTCTGCTTGGGAAAGCAAAGTACTTGGAATTTCAAGCTTCAGTTTCTGTGCTCTTTTAATAATAATAATATAACAAGAGATTAGAAGTTAACAATGCACCAACTGTTAGAAAAAGTAATACTTAACTGTTGGAACAATCAAGATTTCTATTCACATTAAAACATAAATCCTTAAAAACATTTGAAAAAAAAAGAGAAAAAGCAATCTATTTATCTGCAAAACCAAATTGCAAATACTGCAGGTTTTACACTAGGCATCAGAAACAAAAAGTTTTGAATCAGATCATCATGTTAAATATAGTGGTATGCAATGCCAAGTTAAAAACAATCACCATTTCAAGTTTTTTATACAGCTTCATTCCTAATTTTATTCAAACTAACATGATCTAAACAGCTATGGTTGGAATGATTCAGGATCGTTATAGGTGAAGCTCTTATTAATAAAAATGGCTCCTCTTCCACAAAGTAAAAGGAAGTTATAGCATAAGCTGATAAGTCACCCAGACATACTACAACAAGCAGCATCCTCTTATGCAATATGTCCCTTGCTCTATTTTTATTATAGTTTAAATTGCTACAACCTAGATACATGGAAAAGGAAATAAAGCAAATACCAAAACCTGAACAGAAAGGTTCATATCTTTCGTAAGACATGAAAAGATCTCTTAACACAAATCACAATTCCATCTCTATGTTTTTCTCCTCTCAAGGCTGCTATGCATGAGAACTTTTTCCCTAAAATGTATCAACATTTTAATAAATCCTTCTCTACTGGGCCACTGTTTATATTACCCATTTCATTGGTAGAAGTTTATTTCTATTGTGTTCCTCTTATGAAAGCATTTTTCTGCATTCATACTGACAAAAGGCTGCCATCAAAGTCTCACACTGTTCTTGCAACAAAGCCAGCTCAACCTATTGTTTGCTGACATGCAATTCTAGCAAAAGACCAAAAAATATCTGACCATAAGCACACCTTACTTTGAGAACCTTCCCACTACAGCTCAGAGTGAGTCAACACAAAAAAGTAGCTTTTAGGCTGCTCTTTACTAAAGAGTAACAGAATCACAAGATAGGTCCAAGATCAACCAAGCAGCAGGACCACACACTGCACTGCAGCATGAGGTGTTATTTCTGTACCACTCCCCAAAAATGATTAAGAGTGTTACATGAACTATTTGGTTGAGGGGGGGAGGGAGTGCTTTATGTTCCAGACACAGAGAAGCTCAAATCTTACCTTTTCTTCTGAGCCAGAACAAAATAAATGCAATATGTTACACGGTGCTGGTTTAACAACTGGACTTTATGATCACAGCTGTCATTTTCAAATTAAACAATTTTATTATTCTCTTTTTCTGTGTTTTACTACAGTGAACCAACTGAAATTCAGAGTAGAACAACAAATCCAATCTTTTGTGGAGAAGTGCCAGATAGTGAAAGCCTGGAAGTTGCAATGTGTCTGGCTGACACTTAGCACGGCAACCATGCAGTGTGGTCAGCAAAACAAAGTACATCTACAGCAGTGCACTAAACAGGACTAGGGCCTGTAAATAGCTACAGAAATGTGTTACAGAACAGTGGTAAATTTTGATGACAACATGAAGCTGGCCACCAAAAGAGCACTGGGATATTGTATTAGATAGAACACCTTGAAAACTGTAGTAAAAAAGCAGTCAAATTTAATCGTACAGAGCTGAAGCACTTCTGAGGACTAACAGCAAAAGCTGTGGCTATAAACTCGCAGTTCATGAGCTGGGAGAGGGCTATAGAGAAAGTACTCTTCTGATAGTATTATACAAGGCACATGTGGCATCTAAAAAAAAATGTATGATTCTGGCCTTCCTTGCTTAAAAGAAGATCAACTCAAATTAAAGCAGGCACACAGTAGAGCTGTATCAATAATCAGAGAGCCTTTTAGAGGAAAAGAAACTAACCTATCTAGGAAAACCTAGGAATCTACAAAATTTAAGTGTGGAAAAGGTGTGATTCTCTAAAACACAAAATAATAAAAAGGAATCAATACTAAATAACAGCTTGCTTTATGAACAGACATCCATTAATTGTCTGTAAATTTGACTGAAAACTAAAATATGGCTTCCAAACTGAGAAGCAAAGTTTTGGTCATTTGCAGGGGTTTTTTTTGAGGGGAGACAATAAAAAACTCTTTCTAACAGGAGAAAAAAGTTCTAACAGCTCCAGAACTTGGTAAATTGATAACACAAATGCTGGCTGCCTGAAATACAGAACCTTATAAGAAAGAATGACGAAAGGCATCCAGGGTCGTGGGGGAGGTACTACTAATCTTTCACTCACAGACACATGACCTCTCACTGAGAATTTTTAAGTCCCCACCAATATGCATATTTCTTCCACTGGAAAAATGTTAAGCTCCTAAAATATTTTTCATTACAGAAACATATTCACTTGAAATAAAATGATACTATTTTATTAAATAAGAGTCTATGGAGAATATTTCAGAATAGGGCTTAGGAAAAAATCACCTGATACCTACTTCACTAGAAAATTTCTACCAATCATAGCATCTCTAATTGCTTGTTGAGTCTATACTTAAAATTTTTTCCATCCCAAAAGGCCTTTTGCTAACAAACGTGACTAGACAGATGACTACACCTATACATCTGTATTTATTGGATACATGCATTGTGCAGTCAGAGCTGGCAGTAAGTCAATTAAAAACTAATGCACTTGTCAAACAAATGGAACAAGCTCAGACTTTGCTTATTTCAGTTATCTAAGCCTAGCAGGCCATACCCTCACAGCTGAAGATTAGTACACTTACATTAACAAAACCATCTCAAAATGTAGTAGCACAGCCTTTTCTAATTGCTATGGAACACTTTGAAACCAAGAAAAACAGCAAGATACATTAAGATAATACTACAAGCCTAAACTTTTCAAGTATTCAAGCTGCAGAACAATAACTGTAGTTATTAAAATATCATTGGCTATCATTGAGGATACTCCATTGGGATAAAGGTCAGCACAGCTAAATTCAATCTTTTTATAGTAATTATTTTTAAGTTCCTTGGTGAGTGGCAGTATTCAGCTGAACAACAAAGCCCAGCATTAAAATACAAGTCCTAGTGGCATAGTCCTTGTTTAAACAAAAACCTGTCCATAAGGTACCAGTGGACTCCTGCCCAAGAAAACAGTGCCTGAGACTGGGAGTATCCCCATAGTATCATATGAGGATGACGTATGATGTCAGAAGTCTCATAAACATCGTCTTGTAATTATACTTACATTGTAATTGCCTTAGTTTTGCAATAGGACTTCTACAAAATATTTTCAGGGCCAAGAGGGGTGATGAATTAGAGACAATCTGCAAACAGTCATCACTGTCTGTAAGGCAATCTATTCTTCCCTCCCAATTACCTGTTAAGAGCATTCATAGCCTCCAAAACATTAATGAAGCAATTTCTGTTCACACTTTGTATGATCAAGTCAACTTTGTGCCACGATGTCAGTACAGACGGACAAAGCATTCTTACTCCTGGCTACAACCTGCTGCCCCAAGACACAGGTAAAGAGTGAGAGGCCAAAGGCAATTCCTCAGAAGTATTTTCTGCCTCAGAAGGTGATGGCACCCTTTGGAGAAGAAACTGTGTGCTATAGTCAGAGTTTTCTAGGTATAACAGGTTATTCTGGTGAAGGAAACCACAGGAAAAAAAAAACAAAACTAAAACCTGTCTAAACTTGCTAATCTATGGCTAATGGAAAGATACCTACTTCAACCTTTGAAAGACCCAAAATTAATGTTTTTGGGGGTTGTCTTATCAAGATTAACACATTCAACCTCCCACAAAAGTCTCCACTATAATAATGGCCTGCCTGTGAGAGCTATAACCAGTATGCTTGAAATATTTATAGGTGGCTTTGAATAACAGAATCATTAAGATTGGAAAGAACCTCCAGGATCATCGAATCCAACCTTTGACAGATCATCTTGTCAACTAGACCATAGCATGAAGTGCCATGTCCAATCATTTCTTGGCTTCTAGCAGTATTTGACTCAGAGGTCACCAAATGCCAGTTATCTAATGGCTGCAGGCAACATTAGCTGAAGTGACCACTAAGCTTTAACAATTACCAAGTATGATACTAACAGTATCACAGCCAGGCATTCTGGATGGCTCTCTGGGTATAATGAGCTACATCCACCAAAACTGAACTGTGTTCAACTCAAAGGCAGACAACTCCTGGGTCATAAAAAATGAGTGGACAAAAGAGCCAGAAGACTAAGGAATGTGTTTTACACTAATGGATGACCTAACATGAAGCTGACTGCACTCTCTCTGCAAAGTGGCTGGGTCAGAACTTGTCCTGAAGTGTAAAAAAGGCTTTAAACCCTATCTTAACTGCATAAACAAACATCTATGTAAATACCCAAGCTCCAGGAATAATACCAACATGTATGACACAGGTGACTGGGAAAATAGTAAGATCACACAGAAAGCTTATTCTGAGGACATAGCAATAAATGTAAAAGTTAAATTAAAACATACCCACAGAAGCTTATTTAGCAGTCAACCAAGTTAAAGATTACAAAATGCTGCCTAATTTTATTAGCACTGTTAAGCACTTTTCAGACATGACTGTTCACCAGAGATACACATCAGAGGGAAGAATTTCACTGTTTTGAAACAAAAATAAATAGATGTGACATTCAAATCTAACTTCAACAAAATACATTCTGAACCAAGAAAATAGGAGCACATGGGCATAAGAACAAACATACATCATGCATAGAATGAGACAAAAGAATTAGTATCAAGGAAGTAAATAATCTCAGGAGCTGAAGTGTGCCGTGCACATATGAAGATCAGTGGGCCCTGTATTCTCATTTTCCATGCAACTCCTGAGCCCATCCAGGCAACAGTAATATCTGTGAGACACTAATGTATTACTCAATACCAGAAGCAAGAGGCTGGAATGAAGAGGAGGGGGAACAAAATTACTGAAGGAAGAGTCATGAAAACAAAAACAACAAATAGGTAGGAGTCCTTGCAAAAATGATGTCTCTTCTCATATAAATCTGACACACTTAGATGCTCCTGAAATGAAGTTCTTGGTAAATATGATGCCATATTAAAAAGGGAGCGCCAAACAATTCTAGAGAGCCTATCTTATTCCAGATGAAAATTAATTTTAAAAAAATGTGCTTTACTAGCAAACTGCTGAGTGGGACTGACACTCAAACAATACACAGATAAGGTACTTACTTCATACTCCATAAGCATCTCTAAGATTATCTGTCATTTTTCAAGGGCATTTTCTGTTTTGTGGCAGTAAACATGTAACATTCCTGCCACAACTGAAGAGATTTTTATTTCGTGAGCACTGATACAAATACTTGCACTGATGCCTCTGTATCTTGATTTTTAAAATGGCCCTAGAAGTTATCTCAATATGAAACCATGTTCTTTCCACACATTAGAGAATAGTGATTTCAGCTTTGAGGGGATATTCTCTGTGCAACACTAATCCTTCTGTGAACCACATGATTCTCCACAATTCCCCAGATTTCTGCACTGCAGAAAGCCATGCAAACCTACTTCCTCCAACAACACAGCTACCTAACCTGAGAGCAGAATCACCAAGGCTTCTTCTGAGTTATAAAGAAAACACCCAACCAACCAAAACAAAAACCAACAAATAAAAAACAAAACAAAAACAAAACAAAACAAAAAAAATACACACAAAAAAAAAGCCACAAAAAAAGCGCCACAAAAATGCCCCGTCTGACCCCTGTCCTTACAGGGAGGTATTTTGAATCTACATCTCAACTGTTCAATGTATGCTATGCCTTCAAGTAATGAAAAAATCCCAAGCATTAAGAAAGCAAAAACTCAAAAAACTATTTTTCAGAAAGTATACCAATCTTGCCTTCTTCATATCATTCCTTCTGTTCATATAATTAAGTTGGATACATCATTGTAGCCAGTGACCCACATTACACAGCATTAGTCGATTTAACAACACTTAAGTAGGAAAAGGGCTTAAGTAGTTTACTACGTAAATGGTAAACTACACACACAAAAAAAAAGGAGGCAAAATGAACAGAAGCAATTCAGTGGTCATGTCTCAGTATATTGTCAGACTTAGCAAACAAAACAATAGAAATTCTAAGTATTTGAACAGACTCTTTGACAATTCAAAGAGATGAACTATCAGGGGTTGATTTCATGAAGCATTTTGCTTAGAGACCAGATTGGCATGCACAAACTGCAAATGAAATCAAAGATTTTTACCTTTGAATAAATTATTAACAGTCATAGTCCCTAAAGGTGAACCTGTTCCTGCCCTCTGCAATCTTAGTCTTGTCAAAGCTTATTTACACACAAATTCTCACACAAACTAACAAAATTTTCACATAAGTATGATTTTTCAAGTTGTAACTGCAGAAGAGCAATGAATATTTGAACTTCGACTAAGCAAAGTCTGCAAGTCACTTCTGCAGTAAACACAACCAGGGCAAAGACTGAAAAACTTCATTTTTATTCAAAAAATCTGGATCTGGCATGGATTAGACTGTTTTAAACTGGAGTTTAATTCCCCTCTACAGAAAGCCTTCAAGAAATTCTATACCTACAAATGCTTAAGAGCAGTGCTGTGGCAGTCCTGTTCTTCAAATTGCTCTGGAAGTCCAACAATGACTTCTAACGAGGAAACATTTGATAGGCTTTTGTAAAAGCTGAGTTTTCTTTATATAGATAAAAATAAAATAATCTTCACAAGAGTTAAGAAAATTTTAGCTTGAGATAGCTGTATTTAGCTTGTTTAATATTTAGGTGACTTTCACTATTAAGGTAGAGAGTCCAGTGCATCAGTCGTTAAAAGGGGAGGGTGGTCATTTCTCATCTCCATATACAAAGATTGACTATTGTCTCAGTTCAATGGAAGTTTAAGTGGAAAAAAAGTTTACAACATTAGACAGGTATCCATTTCAACAATAATCAGGAACTTATACCAAGATTTAAAAAAGAAAAAATCCAGTTTGAATAATTACATTTTATTGTTGAGTAATTTACTCTATATGGAGAAAAGCTAGTATTTCACTGAATTGCAGATGATCCTCTGTTCTAATAGATTCAAGCATACCAGAAGCAATCCATTTTATCTCCCTTCACACATTACACTCAAAACTGTTTGGAAATTTTTTTAGCAATTTGTGAAAAGGAAAAGAAGGGTTAATAGTCTCACTTCTTTACATCAAATTTAAAATGAAAATGAGTTCCTGGCAGCTTAGACTGGATGATCAGCTTTTTCTCCTACCACCCATAATACCCGACAGCAGTCTACAGCAGGTGGTCATCAACCACCACACCTTACAGGGAGGAGACTAATCTGCTAGTCCATTTGGTGAGTCATTCAAGGTGACACACAGAAATGTTTTCATAACTGAAGTAGTAACACCTGTATTCCTCTTCACAAAAGCAGGAGCGTTCTAGTCATCAACCTGACTCAGAACACTCACCAAGGTCTCTGAAGAGGAAATGCAATCCTCCTCTTTGTGAAGGTGAGAGTTATGGTCAAAGTTATCACTTCAGGCCTGAAGGAAGGTGATTAAATTAATGATGCTCTAGTTTTGAAGAGTTTCTACTACAGTTTCTCTTGATGTAGATAATCAGGGCTGTAGGTGATTAATATCCCTATTAAGAATGCAGCTTTTCAGGTTTCAAAGTTCCCATGCCAAACTTAGCCCACATTTGTATTCCTATACACAGATAATGGAACCCAAAATTTTCAAAGTTTTACACAGGACACAATCATTAATAGACAGCAGAATTACTGATACTCTACAGGACAGCCTTGAAAATTAAGCTATAACTGCAGAGTTTTATTTTCTTATATTTATCATTAGTTCCTAAACCAATCGGGACTCTAAGATCTGTGATCCTCTCCATGAAATCCCCTCTGCAAACTATCTTTCAGTTTTCATACAATAATGCGTGTAAAGGAAACTACTTTGCAATAAAGTGGTGGGGCTTACTGGGGGGAAGAGAGAAAAAAAAAATAGGCACACCCTTTGGGTCCCTTTTCCAGAAGAACCTCCTGCTGAAGTGTAACCCACAAACTTTCCTCTCACCACTCAGTCCTGTTTACCCTTTTCTCCAATGAAAGGTGTGCCACAGGCATTATATTATCCCAGTCACCATTACTAGTTTTATTCATAGGCTGAGGCAGTGACCAAAGATGGGTACAGCATACAGCACGCTAAGGAATAACAAGGATGTTTCCTGCTCCAACTTCTATTCCTTTCCTAAACACTTCTGCCTTTTTTTACAACTACTGAGCACAAAGATTATACCTTCAAAAAATTACCCACAATAACAACAGTTTCTGCCAAAGGATCACAACTAACTAGGACTCTATTAAAGCAGACAAAATCAGAATTGTTTTCATCCTCCTCCCACAGCAGACATTACAATTAGCAAATGTTGAATCCCAGCTTATTGTCCAGTTTGTCTATTTTGAAATGCTTCTTGATTGTCTCACAATTAATTTTGATTCACGTGATCTTGTATTCCTAGGTGAATGTCAGCCTACTTTGTTCCTTTGTCTAGAATATGCATGAATTTGCTGAGGGCACATATCCTTCAAGATCCCATCAGAAAGACCTCTGTGGAAATCGATCATTTAGTCTTACCATTTTCTCATCTTCTGGCCTGTTATTAATACAACAGGAGGCGGTTCCTCACAGCAGCTGATTTCCTTTAAAAGCCTTTGGCAGGAGGTCTTGTCAAATGCTTTTTATAAATCGAAGTGCATTACACCAGCCATATACTTATTCCTCTCCCCATCTCCCTCTCCAAGGATACTAACTGCTTTGCAAAGCATGACTTCTAGCTAAAAGAGTAATCTTTTTTCTTTTACTTTATTTAGGCATTTAAAGAATTTTTGTGATACTTGACTTTCTTGAAATGCCCAGTCCTACTTCTATCTTAGGTCACTACAGTCACCACTTGCATCTTCCACTCCTCCAGTCCACACAGCTTTATGTAATATATGGATTACATACATCTGACAAAAAAAATCTGACATTTCCATATTTGAGGTATTTTACAACTTGAGCAAATTTTAGCTGGTTTGCATTATGCCCTCCTATTCATTTATACTGATTTACCCTCAACACATTAATTAATGAGACAGATTCTCTTGTCCACACCTGCAAAAAATTCTGCAGTCTGAGAATTCATCTACAGTCTTCCACAGTGAACGCTCCTGCAAAAAAATCCTGTGAGTTTATGCTGTAACAGCACCTTCCAGGAGAATTCCCTGATGTTCTGGTCACTTAATCGACTACAGCATTCTTCACATGCTTCCCACTGTCAGTGATATGTCAGTAATTATCTTAGAGTTTTAATTTTAAATGTCACTCTTCCAACATTTCTGCTCTTGAAAAGATTACTATCATGAGGTTTTGTCACTTGGTTTAACCTGTAGATTCTTTTGGGCTTTTTTTTGTTGTTGTTTTTGGGGGTTTTTAAAGTTTTTTTGACACATGTTACTTCCATGTCTCCAATCTGCTGTCTTGACATATGCAAGACTTGTCGCCAAAACTTCCTCTTATTGCTTCTTAATTGGCTTCACTGAGTCTGTGAGGCTCAATTTAGCTTTTGGGAAGAAGAAGTCTTATTAAAAAAATTTTAGGGATGTTTTAGTTCATACAGGAATGCCGTAACAATACAACACAAGTAACGTTGACAAGATGATTGCTAAGTAACATCTTGAACCAGACCTCCAGCATTGCTTAAAATTAAAATTTCCTCTTTGCACATTGAGGCAGACTTTCAAAGAACATCCCTGATAGTTGAAATAAATATTGTCTCTTTGACACATTCAGTAATAACATTTGGCCCTCCTTCTCCCTCTTGAGAGTAAATGAACTGTATTACTTTTACCAAAACTTTCTCCTTTTTTAATGTCTTATGGCGTTGTACAAAATTGTCAGTATTCTGACATGGTCAACAGCACAGCTACATTATTAAACAGCCAACAGAACAGCTACAATATTAAATTGCTTTTAAGGTGTATTTCAATCTACATAAATTAACACATCTTACTTTATTCCATTTTCCTTAATCATATAGCACCTTCCCACTAAAAGAACTCACATGTAATGCAATTCCTACATATTTGCACCCAGATACTGCAGTCTTATTGATTATCTCCCTTCCATCAAGTTTCTCAAAATATGCATAGTATATAATAATTTAAAGTTATTTCAAAAGGCACACAGCATTTTTATAAAGGCATACTAGACTCCACACACTTAATCAGCTTGTCTACTTTCATATGCACCATTTAAGAGGCCTTAATTTGGTCATATATTAAAATTCAGCAAAGAGGCAACAAAGAAAAAAGGGACAGAAGTGTTTTCCTTTACCTTCCATCAATCCATGAAAACCTTGAAAACCATGAAAACTGTCCAAGAAAACCTTTTCTTCTACATTTTTCAGTTTAAGGAATGATAAAAAAATTATTGTCATAAAGATAGTATTCTTTTTAAATTTCATTACAGCAGATTTTGACACCAGTCAGAGTGCACCTCCAATTCCCAGGACTAAAAAGGAATCCTTGCATTTTTAACTCACTTGCCCATTCCTACATTTTCCAATAGCTCTTCACTGAAAAAACTTTTAGCCCCTTTGTCAGTTCCCGGGATGTGTAACAGCTCGCCACCTTCATTCAGCAATCCTGCTTTTCAAATACTGCCTTATGACAGCTTCAGCTACATTTTTCATGAGCCAATTCAGTGTCCCCACCAGCTCAGTATACCCAAGCACTCTATACTCATCTTTCTCTCATATTACTGAACTGTTCTTGAGAATGCCTGAAAACCTTGTTTCTTACCCTGATCCATGCCTTTTGCTCAGTTTTGGCTCCTTTCAATTCTCCTTTTCTGTTCTCCTTGGCAAGCTGTCTGTACAGTGGTCCTTATGAACTTTTTGGGATCCTGAAATTACTAACAGCATGGCATTAATACAACCACTCCTACAGCATAGTAGTTAATCTTTTCCAACCTCATGTCTTAGCATAACAGCCCACTGAAAACCAAACTTAGATTAAAACAAAACAGCAGATAAAGCTACATACAGTACCAGCAGGTGTTACCAAATGGCCAGGGTTCACCGAGGATATGAGACACAACAGTCTTGAACTAATTTCAGCTCAGATGTTCTCTGGATGGGATATGCCTTCTACATATTTACAGATGTGCTTATATGAAAAAACATTAGCATACAGCAAATTACTGGCATTCCATTTATTAACACATCATATAGAACTACAGTGCAGCCTCAATTCTGCTAGGTATTTGATGCAGTTCACTAACTGTCAAAGTCTCTTGATGCCTTTTGTTGCATCCTCTTGAAATGTCAAGTTTCATAACCTGCGGCTACTCTGTCACTTCATCTGACTTTGTATATGAAATAAATGTAGTGGGCATCAGATCACTGAATTTGGCCTGCTTGAAGGGTGAAAAATTTAAGTCACAGCTCAAGAACAAAGTAATACAATGTGGCAGCCTTTTATTAATAGCATGAAAGCAAGTAGAGCATGGAATAGCTTTCTTATTACACCAAAACTGACATATTAGATTACAGTATGCTCACTTTCTGTCAGATTATATAGTCACTGCTTCTGGAAGGACAGAGAAATAGAGGAAATACAGTCTTTGTCTAGGTTTTCAAGCATGATTTTTTTTTCCAAGTGTTTGGAGGCTTCTTGGTTTTGTTTTTGAAAAAAACTATCATGAGTAGCAAACTACCTCTAATCAATGTTCTGCTTAACAGAACTGAACTTTTGAATTACAATCTTTCATTCCTGTTCTATTCAAATTTTATTGTGACTAGAAACAATACTTGAGTTTTAAAAGGTTTAGGAAGGAATCAGAAGAGAACCTTCAGCTTCAAAATTAGAAGTTTCATTGTTTTTGTGACACAGCTCCATCCTCACAACTTCTTCTTTGCTCAAAGCACTGTCTTTCCTCCCCCTCTCTATGGAAAAAAACCCCCACCTTTGCAAGCATAGGTGATGATATACATGCCTCAGCATGCCCCAGCATATAAAACCTGCACCTGAGCCTGTGAAATCATGCACAGTGAAGTCTGAAAAGCACTACCTAGCCAGTGACAAAAACTGGCGAGTGCTCACCAACTCTGCACAGTGACTGTGCCCAGGAAGCAGAGGACTGCTACCCCATCCACCACAGACTCCTTTATTGCAGACACTACAACCAGAACAACAAATTAGATGACACTCTGGCTCTCACCCTGCTGGGAGGTCTCTTGGAAAACCAAAAGATATGCTCACTCCCCCAGTTAAAACTTCTAAAAAGGTCGGCTTGAATTTGCTTTAATTTGTTCAGTTAAATCAACTACTAGATTTTAGAAAAGGGAAAACTTAAGTGATTTACCATATAAGCACTCTCTGCTTTTTCCAGGCTTTTTCTGCATAAAGCTAGTTAAGCTGGTGAGATTTTACTCTGTGCATTACCACACCACCAAGCACAATAGGTATCACATTTTAGTATCTGAATACAGTTTAAGTAGACAGACAAATCACATGTGAGATTAGAATGGTGTAATAGTTTGGACATCAATGCAAGTGCAATAAGTAATTAGAGTATCACATCACTGATCTTTGCAAACCTTAGGATTCAAATCTAGGCATCCTAAACTTGAGCTTTTACTTGTCTGACCCTTTTAAAGTAAGTGACAATAGTAAACATGAGAAATTAAGCTACCTGCAGCTGATCTGAATCTCACCTGAACACACTTTAAGTCACTTTAAAACATCAGGCAGATATATGTTTTTTTCTTATCTTTCAAGTACAGACTTCTCAGTACTAACACCTGAATAGTGGTTAAATGGAGATCAGGTAGGGTTAAAGTGATAGCAGGCAAAGAGCTCCACAATGCTTTCACTGCCATCACCGCTCCAGCCACTCTGCAGCACACCCAGTCACTGCTGTCTGTCCTGTCCATGGACAGACCACCTGCTGCTGTCCTGCACAACAGATGGTGCTGAAAGATTAAAATCTTCATTTTAGTGTATCAGTTTTATCAAAAAAGCCTGGCCTATTAAGAGCATCCACTAGGCAAATTCTAGTTTTCACTATTACCACTAGGTTTGGGGGACCCTGGCTGAGTTGCTTATCCTGTCTAGGACCCAGTGTTTGCATTACATATAAAATAAACTTACTAAGCTCACCCAGATCTGGACACAGAGACAGCAATTCATTAGGACTTACTTCATTGCTAAGTCTTTAAGTGTGCCCAGTACGGAACTAATTAATCTGCCAAAGTCAAAATTACAAGAATTCTTGGAGGTATTAAATGACTTGTATATTGGACCAGGGGCAAGGGGCAACACACGGCTGTTTGTAAAAAGCTTTAATTCATCTGATACAAACTGTATCTATGATGGGTTATCCTCTAAGAGCCAGGCATATGAATAGCTGTCATCTTACAACTCAGCCTACACATTGACACAGAATAAGAAACTGTACATTAATAATCTTGTTTTGTTACAAAATTTACTTGCTTTGGAATTGCTACCTAAATGTCTAACAATTTTTTCCTTTAGTCATTCAATTCACCAGGTTTTCTTGGGAATATAAAACTATCAGTTGCATGACATTTTCAGCTTTAAGATGCCCAGATGACCCGATGTGACAGCTCAATCTTTGCTTTTGCCATTTACTCTTAAGGCTTAAACCAGCATAAACTCATTCTTGAGAAGTCTAAACTGCATGTCAGACCCCACCGAGAATTCTTTGTTCATTTTTGGTGTCTTAGACTTTTCTTAGTTAAAAGAAAAAAATTCAAGAACAATTCAGATACAAACTCAAAATTTCAAATATTTACTTGCCACTGGGAGACATTTGTGAAGTTCCACTTTCTCAGTAACAGGCTTTATGACCGGAAAACTGAAAGCAATGCTATTCCCTTGAAGCAGACTTGGATAGTGTATAATGCTAGCTAAAAGGAAGGATTCTTCACAGACAGTATCAGTGCAGAACACAGAAAGGGAAGGCCATTCCATAACATATTAGAAAACTGTGCCAGTAACGGAGAGAATGAAGTTACTTATCCACAATACATAACAGCAGCATACAGGATGCATTACAAAGTAAAAGCTTCAAACGCGCACATACAAGGAATAGACATTACATTAGAGGCACATCCTAAAATATCTCTGCAGTAAAAAGAGGTGTTTTTTTTCTTTAATACACAGAAGTAGGGTAACATCTATATGTACCATCACAATACACTGCAGGGGATTTATCCTCTAAGATTAAAACAGGTTTTTTCCAAGAGTGCAATAAAGGGCAGTAACTTAGCAAATCTTTGTTCCAAGTTCAAATAATTTACTTAACCATAACTGAGTGACTTTACCTTTTAATAAATGACATGGTAGGATGCAATGTCACCAGATTCAGAAAACACAAAGAAGTGAAAACCTTAAATCGATTTTAAGAAATATTTTCTAATTCTTTATGCAGGCAACACCATCTTCCTTCCCCATTTATTTCCATCTCTGCTGCAGCAATATCAGTCCAAGAGTCACATTACTCTAGGTCATCAATGTTATAAATATGGCACTGTAGGAAAGAGTCATTACTATCTAAGCAGTTGCTTCTACTGATTAGGCTTTTATTATATATCGCTGTAGTAGTAGATGAGTCTAATGTTAGCACTGCAGTACACAGCAATATTGCTAATCAAGAGAACAAAACAGGCTTTACAGCTTGTTCATCAGGGAGGCATCCTTCAAACTAAATGTGCTACAACAGGCACCTTCAGGGACTTCTACAGAAACAACCAGAAAAACAACACTTCTCTTAGTTTCTCACACATCTCAACTCCGCAATACCCTGCACCTTCCTAGGTTTCAGAAAGAGTTCTCTTCATCAGGGAACAGCACCACTCAGTAAGTGTCCTAACAACCAACCTGTGGAACTGGGTATAAGCATTCTCTTGAGTTTAATTTTTAAATTTACACTTAAGCTGATTTACACTGAGAAGTGTTTAACTCTTCAATCATTTCAAATAGTTCAAGTATGGAAGTCCCAGTTCACAACCTAATACACTCTGATAAACAACTGTTTTGTATCACTTTAACAGTTTCATTCTTTCCCCACTTCTCCTCCACACCCAACTGCAGCTCTTCGCTTGCCTACCACTTTTCCACAAAATTGTTTTTATTATATCAGGATTGGTAAAGTGCATGACCCATAACTACATTAGAACATGAAAAGCATGGAGAAAGCTCAATGACAGCACCAAAGTCTGCATGCATCTGCAACTAGTCAACCTAAACTACTCAAGAACATTAAGACCTTCCACGAGGAAAGCTAATAATTTTCCCCTATTCTTATTTCATGGAATTAAACCTAGCAAGAACAGTATTTTTTTTGTGTTTCTTTCTTACATCAGTCTCCTTACAAAAAAAAAAATGCACTAGCAAAAAAACCCCAAAGGCTCCTCTAAAAGAAGGGCATACTCTGAAGGTACTCTGCATATAATCACAGTAAAAAATGGTGGAACTCTGCTATAGCTCATAAGAGAGTTTCAACACTTCGTTCTTTACAGGAAAATCCATTTGAGCACTTAGAAGAGTTACAAGTATACATTAAGTTAAAGCTCAAAATTTCACAAAAAGTGCAGATCACTTAAGAACTGAAGTCAGACCAATTCACCAGTTAGTTCACCAAGTGATAAATGGGCTTTGAAGGCAGGCCTGGACAGGAAGGCTCCTACATAAGAGACAGGATTTTCCTCCAACCTAGAGGAAATAATGAGTCTTCCTACAAAAAGAGAAACTAATAGCAGAGCATGCTAAAAGAACTTCTAGGAAGAGGTCTCAAAACGCAGACAGGAAAAGACAGCAGATAACTGCAAACATTTGCTTTTAAAAGGCTCTTGAGCATGAAACACAGGAAAGAAACAGGTTTCTCAGAAGCTCACACACAGAAGCAGAAAACCCCAAATGATTCAACCAGACATGAATCAGAAACTGTCTGTTTGTTTTGTTAAGTCACTTGATTTTTCTGCAGGAGACATGGGAGACAGTATTAAAAAAAAAATGCACATAAAACTAAACTAAACACATTTTGCTATTTGGCAAGCAGAGAAATTATTTCAGAAGCAGGAGAATTGGGGTATTCAAATAAGAGAGATGGAAAGGGCTATTCAGAGGAAGAATTTGGGGAGTTTAAACAGTGACATAGCTCTCCCAGTCATACATGATTTTCTCCTCTTGGTATCAACAACACACAATTTGTTTCCAGAAGAATAGTTTTATATATGTGTTTGTATACACATACATAAACTCACAGTATGCAGTTATATCTTTATTGCCCCAAAAAGAAACAGCTTAAAATAAATTGTCAAGTCTATTTCATGGAATGTTTCAGAACACAAAAAGAAATCCTGCAACTCTCTCCAGATCCAGCAATATTAACACGCACACTTCATGTCTTTCATTAAGGATACAGCATGCACAACTGTTACAACGTTAACTTGCAGGCTCTATTTCAGTCCCCCAAGAGTAGGCAGAAAAGATTTTATACCACTGGCAAATGCTCCTTTCCTGTCTCTTATACTGAAGGATTATCACTGAAAAAGGTGAGCTCAATTTCATCATACTTCTATTCAATGTGCACCACTTAAATATACACTATCACATTCTGAGGCAAATCAGAGTAGATAGATTTAAGTGAAACCTAATGATCTATAAAAAAAATCCAAATCATCATTACCTTTTTAATGTTGCAGTAATATATTTGATGTGTATTGAGATCAGCTTATACTCTTAAAAAGTTAAAAAAAAAAGGAAGGAAAAACCCAATAGCAAGGATTTAATCTTCCTGTCTTGCCCAAACTAAATTATAACAGACTCATAAAACAGAGTAACTGTCAGCATTTTCAGAAGTGATGTTGAACTACTGTTTTGAAAGCTCACCTACCGAAGTCCAAAACAGCCACATATAAGCACACACTGTTAGGGTTTCAGAATGGGTTTATTTTAAAGGAAAACAAATCAAGAGAACCACAATTCCACTGAGATGCAGTATAAACACAAGAAGTTAGGGGGTTTTTTTTAATGGAGCTAAGCTTTCAAGGGTGCTACTTGCAATCTGTCTTTCCTTCTTTGCAAAGAAGTGAATTTGGATAACAGAAGTTAAAAGTTGAAGTTGCTGGTCATATGCATTTATTTTTAAATATAACAATGTGTTTTCACTCCAGATACACTCACTTATGAAAGGCAACTTATTTTCTTGTTTGGAGCATTGTAAGAAAGAAAGGAAATTAATACTAGGAAGTAAAATAAATTCCAACATCAAAGTAAACCTCAGAGTTGAGGAATGAAATAAAGCATGATTGAGCTTTTTACTTAAAAAAAGGATCACTGCTCTCATGCACAGCCCTTACTTGTTTGCCAGGCTATCTCATTTTTTTTTCATGCTCTAAAAACTTCAGTGACTTCTCACCAGACCAGGATTACATGTAGAGGTCTACAGTGAGCTGGGTAAAGGCCATCTCAGTACATGTCTCCCATCACTAGCACAGACTTAGTTTTGAAGTATTTGTTATCCCTGAAGAGAGCTGTGGTCCCTGGGGAAAAACAAACAAAAAGCCCAGCAACACAACACCTACAAAAACACAAGCACTTGTGAAAATGGTAATGTTGAAAGGAAGCCCATTCTCAGCAGAGAGCTAACTCCTCAAACATCTGGCCTTTGGTGTGAATAGTAGATAAACTCTTACCTTTTTCAGAAGTTTTCACATTTCCTCTCTCATTTCAACAGTCTTCATTCCACACAAACAACCAATCAAGCATTAATAGCGAGCAAAGGGAGAGGGGGCCAGGGCATCTCGGCTAAACATCCAAGAGCTTGTGCTTCAGGCTTTGTGTCTCAGGACAGAGGGATATCCACACCAGTTCCTCTTTTTTTCGTTCTTCTGTAACAATTTCAGTCTCCTTTACCTTCCACACCTCACTACTTCTCTACACCCCTCCCCTAGTCTCTTTTGCATTTGAACAAACAGGAAAGAGCACTTTTTTGCATATTGAGTTAGATGCACAAAGCATCAAGCACATCTGCTTCACTTTCTTCCCCCTTACACTGAAGATAGACATATACCAATAATCACTGTCTCTTAAATACTAGTGTATCACGAGGGAAATCCATGTTCCCATGAGAGTTGATAGTTATGTCTATCAATTTAAAAAAATATTTTTTTAACACAAGGGACAGTTCCATTGTTAAGACTTTCAAGCAAAGAGTTCACGCTTTTCAGATAAAGGATAACAAAGCAAGCTCTCCCAAACTTGAGACTGTTGAAGTGTGGAGCAACAGGAGAATTTCCATCATCCAACCTGTACTACAGCTACCATCTTGGATGATAAAGGATATATCACTGTCAGCCATGAAAGTAGGATTTCTTAGTTTTTATCATGCTTAAACCCCACCTACACCATCTATGTCTTAACTGAGACCTTTATTCTTGCCATCTTTGCATCATAAAGCAAACAAACCCAGTCTCCTTATGTGCAGCATTTCATAAATAATTTAAAACGGCCATTTCACTTCCTTTAGATCAGGACTTAGTCCGTTGAGAGCAAGAAATCTTTACTACTCTTATTAAACATTTACTATATGGCTTTTCTGGCATCCTCACAAGAAACACTGCATACAAATCTTATGCATTAGAAAAATACAAAAGCTACATTAAAAGCATTTAAAAGATGCTGGCAAGTGCACAATAGCTGGGAAATGGAAACAAAGCTGACAGCCTAACTTTCACTGCTGATTCTTTCCAGGACAAAAAGCAGCCACATGAGACAGCTTAACCTTTTACTTTAAGGTCAATGTGCGTCAAATAGTTTTCCATGAAAAGGACATTTGTCACTACCTTAAAAAAATTTTAGGATAACATTTTTAGTGAAACAGAGACAACCAATTTGATTCCAAGCTTTCCATCAGTGCATGTTACAAACCTAGAAAGGTCAGACGTGTTTACTAACTTCATGTATGCAATGAAAGTATATCTATCCCCCTCTGCCAGCAACACTTCTACCTTAAGAACTGCAGACCTAAAGAATCTAACTAGGAGTGTAACATCTACAAAACAAGCCGTCAAATGAAGAATGCAGGAGCCTTAACACAAATGGTCTTCAATAGCCCATCTCCTGTACCCAAAGGAAAGTTTCAGTCTTACATTAAATCTATTTTTTAGCCGAGCTTTTTAGGTAATTGCCCTTGCAGTAGTCATAACCATTTCTCAAGCCAACAGGTACACAGAACAGTGATGCGACTCGGCAATCCCATTGCAACTTTCAGATTTAAAGGTACAACTGCTTATCCCAATCAATGAGCTACACTTGCACTGTAGCAATGACCACAATTGTTTTTTGGCAGGCTTCAGCACACACTGCAATGCAACCATTTTTCCCTATGTAAGAGGCCAAAGGAACATGCTTCTCTCATCCTCTTGCTCTCTGTAAAACTGCTACAAGCCCCTATTAAGTATCACAATCTCCTGCCAACCACGTGCCTGTGAGAACAAGCTTAGAGATTTTAGGTTTTATTTGAAGTGACTCAGTAGCAACCACTGTCCTCATAAAGTCTTCACAGCCTAAGCATCAGAACATTATTTAGATAAACAAAATTCTGAAACAGACGTGGACAGACTAAAATAATGCTAGTTGAGAATGTTTTCAGGTGGTTCTCCCCAGAACAAAACTTGGTTTATAGCTAGTAGGCCAGTCAAAATTTCAAGGCCTTCAGCCGCAAGACAGCAAGATACCTATTTCACAAGATACTAGAAGGTAGTTGGAAAACAAAGGTAACAAGCAGCCAGGCTACAACACTGACCACTCTGCAATCCATTTCTCTGAGAGCAGAGGGTGAACACACTAACATTTCCTCCTTGTACAGAATGAAAGAGCCCTGAGCTACCATAAGCTAAACACCACTGTGCTTAGCACCAGCTTTCAAACCTCTTTTGCTGCCAGTCTGAATTGCTACTTTCAAATGCATCAATCAGATACACACTAAATTAGGAACTGCACTTCTTTCTAGCACAGCCTGCCAAGACAGCTGCACTGTTTTCTGTACTAAGGACTTAGAAGGTACTAAAATAAAGTTCTGGCACTGATGTCCACCAAGAGACGGTGTTTCCATCATTACTGGAGATGGTTCATTGTGTTTTTCTTTTTAGTATAAGAGTGTCATGCAAAAATATATTTAGTAACCTAGTGTGGCATAATCCTTTCAGTCATACACTTCATCTCAGTTTGAGGGAGATAACAAAAGCATGTTTTGTTGGTTGTAGTTTTCCAAACAGCCAAGGCAATGGGATCTTCAAAGGAAGTGAGCACCAATTTATCCTTCCTTTATAAGGGCACCACAGAGCAATAGCTGATCTGGTCAGCTGGGGATCAGATGACAGATCAGACCGTGGGAAGTAAGGAGGCAATGGGTTTTTTTGAGCCATGAGAACTCATCTGGAGTTCACTATGTTGTTTCCTTTAACTTCCCAAAAGGGATGCATACAAGAAGATAGGCAAGATTAGGCAAAGAACTTCAGAGACCTTACTGACCTAAGAATACAGGCTCAAGGAGGGTAACTGCAAAACAGTGAACCAGGAGACCTCAGCAGAAGAAGACCTTTAAGAAAGGCTTTTCAGAACTAAAAAGAACAATACTAAGATTAGTTGAGGCACCACTAGAGGGAAATTGAGGCACTGGAATTAGGATGCCGCTGGGCTTAAAGACCAGTATATTATTCTGAAATAATACACAGGAAAAAAAAAAACATGAAAGCACATGAAAAAACAGCACATCCTGAACCACCTGCAGAGGAAGCAAAGCTGCACAAACAATGCTTTAGCAAGCCATGTGAAGCTGTTAGATGCCACCCAGAGCAAGGGTTGTATCACTTCTGGTATCTACTATAGCTAGAGCTCAAGCTGAGAATTTAAGCCTTTACAGGAATGTCTCCAGTGCTTTAAAGGCTGTTGGAAACAGACTACACATTTGTGAACAGTGCAAAGTAAGACCAGATGTTTTAACACATTTTCTAATGAAAATAAACATTTTGAGCAAAGATTGTTTTATGAAAATGGATGGAAAAGCTGAACCTTCTATAGAAGGGGTACCACTAATTCTTCAGAAGTCTACTTCAAAGAGATGAAGAAAAATCTTCCTCCTGGAGAAGTCTGTCAGCACTTCCAGATCCTCTTTTAGAACATGTTTCTTTTAAGAGTGCATCCCAATTTAAACCACTTAAGCAGGTAGACTCACTTTTTTTTTTAAAGCAAACTCAAAACAGAAGCAGGAAAGCTTGCTTAATTTGCCAATTTAGTGATCAAGTTCTAAATAAAAGTTCAACTGACCACATAAGTGGAGAATAGAGAAGTGTTTATAACTTGCTCTACCTCAGCCTCCAGCTCATAAACCACAGAAGGACCCATTACAACACATGACTTCAAGCACGCGATATCAAGTACTCAAGCTTCTCTTTCAGCCAAGGACTCCTTCTCTTCTATGGAATTTCACCATCCTTCTTCCTTTGACATTTTAAAACAGACATAGAAACCTATTGCATTAATATGCTCCAAACTATTTTAAGAAAACATAAGACAAGTACATGGAGATCAAGGTTTTACTTCAGTATTGTCCTTCCTAACAGTCAATCTTCACCACCTATTACTCAGCTTAAGGCCTGAGAATCTTTTCAAAACTCTCATCAGCTCTTAACCCAGAAAGAAGTCTTTCAAAAATAGCTTACAGTCCAGTACTGTGATCCAGTTTGGGTTTTTTGTTTGTTGGGGTTTTTTTGTTTGGTTTTGAGTTTTTTTATGGTAATGGCATTGAATAGTAAAAACTTATACAGCCTTCTAGAGTTGTGATTTTCTATCTTCTTTCTACCATTCCCATACTCCCCAAACTAAACACGTGTAGTTTTAGTACCTAAATGGAACTCTAGACTAACTCCTTAGAGCACTTGCACCCACAGTCTGTGCTCCATGGTGACACAACAATCTTGTCATGAAAGCTGAGATGGGCCAGCTTAAGTCTCAAGGGCACAAGCATTTTCACACTATTTGTTACTAATTAAAGTCTAGTAGCTTTTCTCTTCCAGCCTCTCAGATCACTCTTACACAACAGCAGTTTCCAAATTAAGTTCTAGGCATGTAGCCTATTCAGGCTTTCAGAGTTTCTCATCTATAGGTTCTTCCCCACCTAGCTACTCACTACCATCCTGTTTCATGCTACAACTTCCTTAGATACTATGAAGATCTGCATGAGAGAACATGAATCAGACAGCTTAACAAATTACTCAGTAGCTTGAGAAAGATCTATTTTTTGATGGAAAAATGTTTTGGAATAGCCACATGAGCAGTTAAAGCAAGTAGGGAATGATGACAATAACCATGTATAGGCTGTCTGCAATAATTTTTCTTTAACTGGAACAAGAGCAAGGAGAAATAGTTTAACCTGCTCAGGTCCACGTCTATTAAAGCCTCAGTTCCACCTACAGTAGTTTTTACTGAGTAATGAATACAGGGAAGTTGTTGTGAACCTCTATTACAGCACTCTTAAAGCATGAATGAACAAACACACCAAGCAGTATAATTACTGCTCACACTAACAACCTATGGAGTCTGTGGGTTATCACTTAAAGAAGTTATACAGCTTTATCTACAGAGACTGTTTTAAACTAGGACACCTTATTACTACCATTTCCTCAGAGGTGAAAAACAAGATGGCTGCAAAAGAGGGAGGAGTATTTTGTCCATTAAATTAACATTAAGCAGAAGTCAGTGGTTTTTATTTTAGAATCAGAATAATGCAGGTTAGAAGGCATCTTTCCAGATCATCTAGTTACTTTTTATGAAAGACGGTTAAAAAGCATGAAGATTTTTCAGACTAGTCTGATATTAACAACTATTTTTTGTTGTTTTAGAAATACTGAGTTTAAATTATTATTTTCAGAATTAATTAATTCAAAGTATCACTAGTGAATCAGATCATGTACACTATCTTCATGCAAAGAAAATCATGATTTTTAAGCATTTGACACTGGTCTGCACACTAAACAAAAAATACCAGTCTCCTACAGTTGCCTGTGAAAGAGTTAAAGGTGTTACAGACTTTCACAATCTTCAAGTCTTCCCATGCTGGCTACCATCCTTATTTCAGTAAAACACGTTCTAATAAACACAGAAGGAAACCTTAAGCATATAATGGCTGTTCCATTTCCCCCCACCATGTCATTATGTTTTGACTGCACTTCAAAGGAAGTTCAAGCCATATGACAAGTGCTACAAGAGCATGCACATCAGAGTTCATTTGGGGAGGAAAAGCTAGAGTTGTTTCCTAGTTGGTTTATTTTTAAGTAACATTCCCTCCAGTATGTAGTACCCCAAATACTTCCCTTCGTTCCATGAATTGTAAAGCTTGTTGACATTTATCCAAAGTGTTAACTCCCATCCCTCTCCCAACTACTTTTCTGATGTCAGATACTACTCACAAAACAAGACAGTGTTCCATGAACGTCAAAATCTTGTTAAATCAGTCCCTGATCTGTCAGTCATCACTCCAGAATGTCACATCATCCCAGTTAGAAGTACAATCTAGAACCTTGACACGTGGCAGCACTCTTCTCCCTCACAACAAAACTTGCTACTACATCACCTACTTCAGCTTCAAACCCAGAGCAACTGTTGCCTCTCTAGGAACACACCCACATACAGTCACTACCCAATAGTTACCACTCAGCCAGCCAAGTGAAACACATCTCTATCAACAGGCCCACACCACATGCCAAATAGAAAAGAAAGCACAAACCTGTCTGTACAGCCAGAGTCCCTCCTGACAGCTCTTACAAGACCATAACACCTATATGCCACTGCATCGGCCCACTTAACACTTCTGCTTTGGTCTTTTCTACATACTATAAGAAACTGAAGGGAAGTCCAGATCACACCTTTCATCAGTTTAACGAAGGAGTGGCAAGAGGCAGCTGCCTCCAGCCAGCTGCAAACATGTTTTTCCACTCCTGTGCTGATCCAACTGCCCAACACTAGGCAGGAAGATCCCTATGCTCAAGTCCACAAGGCTATAAAGACCGCATTTCTTCTTTTCCCCTCCATGTCTCCAAGATAGATATGACTTTGACAGTGCTGTAGCACTTTTTGCCCTTTACCAAAATACTTCAAAGATCAGCTAAAAGCCACATAACCAAGCAGCTGCTATTCTGCAGCAAAAAGTATTCATTACATGCAGAATGAAGTGGTCTGACTGCAAGCAGTGGGAGAAAGCAAGAAAAGCCAATGCTGCTGTCTTACTAGCCTTAAATATCTCCAAGTACTTGCAGTTGTCTCACTTGATGATTCAACTATAACCACAACTCATGCAAACTTTGTTTGGCTTTTATCACCATTTTTAACGTGCCAGAAAGCAAATGTACAGTAAAAGCATTATTATTTTCAGTTTAAAATACCTTATAATTTGCAAGAGAACACTTGCAAAAGGAACACTGATATTTTAATTTTACATGTCCAGCAGGAATGTAGCCTCAAGTAATTTTTTAGTGGATTTTTCAAAAAAACTTATTTTATATATATGCTGACATAAAAGCTCTTTGAATTACTTACAGCAGATACCATTAACAGAGTAAAACCACTCAAGGTAAATTCTTTACTTCTTAGGGAGCAAGTCAGAGGCTTAAGAACATTCTTTTCAGGAAAAAAAAAAGGACAGACCTTTCAAATTTGAGACCTCCTGGGCTGAAACAGACAGAAGATGCAAAACCACAATTCACTGTCCTTTATAAACCTGTGTTTATACCTGCCTGTGTTCACTGTGCACTGCTTCACAAAAGCATGTGAAGCTATTGCTTCTATGTCATTACAGCCAACAAGCATGGAAACTTAACCTCCTTACATCAGACAAAAGCTTACAGCATCGGGAAGTCAACATATTCCCATTCATGAATCATCTTAAAGCAATCATACAGTTCTGGGCTGAGAAAAGAGCTTTCTTCCTTTTCCCCTTCATTTCTTTCCTCCACTAGTGCCACTACCCAGGCACGTCCTACTAAATTAGGCCATCTGGTCAGTTGACAACTGTAAATAGCAAGCAGTCAGTTAACACTGTTCAAGAGATTAACAATACTACAGTACTTTCAGGTGAAGTTACAATAACCTTGTGAGTTAGTTTTGCACTTTTTTTTTCCATCTTAGAAGATGAAAAGAACTTTGTAGTTGTGCTCAATTGTTGTCATTAAACAAAATTCTTAGCTTAGCTTTAACCTACCTGCCTCCATCCTCCCTACTATGATATTAACAACCAGCCATATATTTAACTAGCTATATATTTGCTGTACAGAGGATATACAAAGATCTCAAAATCAAAAAGAAATGGGATTTCTTTAGAACCCTTAGCACTGCTTTAGTTTAAAGCAGTCAGGAATCGAAAATCTGGTACAAAAGGATAAAAATACTAAACATTCTTAAAAATGAGACAGTATAATACATTATAAAGTCTATATATTGGATTTTAAACATTACATTAACTCGACAATGTTTATTATACTTGAGGTTACCTGAGAAATCTTTGATTTTTTTTTTAATTTTTTTTTTGTATAGACGAACAGAAGGTTTTTATTCGACTTCCCGAAGTTCGTACTGTTGGTCAGAAGGCTAGAATGTGAAAGATTAAAGTGACTCTTAATACCACACTTACTACTAATGTAATTCCATTGAAAAAAAAAAAAAAAAACCAAAGAAAAAAGAACTACATATAAGTTACTAGAAAGGAGTTACAGGTATTCTGTAACACACAACACATCAATGAATAAGAGTATTTCAGTACATTCCATGTTTACACAAAAAATGCTGAGTATTAAACAAAAGGACTAACATTAACCTATCAAAATCTGCTTATAGTGTAAGGAGACTTTTTGACCAAAGCAAAATACCTAGCCTGAACTTATTTACATTACACTTCTACTAATATCAGCATAAGTTTATTTTAGCTATGACTGTCAATAAACAGTTTCAAGCCTGCATTTACAGTACTCTCTCTCATACATATTGTATTTCACATAATAAAAGACTATTTCTACACAGGCACAATTTATAGAATGATTAAAGTGGCCTGGTTTTTAAGTACTTTCATACAGGTAAATTTTAAATAATGTCTTCTCCCACTGAAGAAACAAATTTAAAAAAATTATACCAAAATTCACTGAATAAGCAGGATATCAAATTGTCCAACAATGTTTCCTCCACATATGTTATACTCTGCCCAAAACTCATGTACTGATTGGTATGCGATTTGTTACTCTACCATAGCCTCAAACTCAAGCAGAAGGCAAAGACACCAGATACATTTTAACAGAAGAACACAACTCTCTGAAGTCAACTTTGGGATCCCAGAGCCCAACAGTCCACTCATTCTGGAACTGCAGTTAATGCCAGTTTGAGAAATTACAGTTTATTCGACTCCAAGTCGCCTCTAAGTTGAAATAAATAGACTTCAACTTTTTCTGGACAACCCTTCTTCAGGTTATAATCCAAAAAAATAAGATTAGATTGAACTCTCTACACTAGTGTTCTGCAGGAAACAAAGCTAAAGAAACTGAGTTTCAGTAGCCTATCAACAACTGCTAGTATTGAAATTAAGATCCCAAGAGCAATTTCTCAGAGGACAAGCATCATTCAACTATCTTCTCTTTAGCTTCACAGCTACACATCCATGTTTCATGCAAGGCAATCGGTTCTACAAGTTCCTTCCCATTAATCATTATATTGTCTTATGCACATCATGACTCTTCCAATAATAGTATTTTCCAGTTTTATTTTGTAATGACCTGACAAGTATAGCAGTTTCATGTTAGCTGTCTAATATCATTGCTGATTCAGATTTATCTCAAGAGATGCCACTTATAATGAATATAAGTGACATAAAATAGTTATACAAACACAGATTATGGATAGTGTTTGTACTTCATTATTATAATTTGTGCAAACACTCATTAATAGTACTTTGAAAAGAAGTGAAGGACTTTGTAAAATGCTAAGCATGAACCGCAAGTTACCAATGCAGTGCAGATAATACAAAAACCATTTCTGTTCATCTACATGTTTACTCCACAATGTAACTTAGAAGTATTAGAAACAAGAAACTACTGGGCAAACAGTTCAGTATTCCTTCCCTCTCCCCAGCTCATTCATACAGTTATATACAGACAAGTACTTCATACATAACATTTCTTTTTCTGCATATAACTATTTTGATTATTAAGATTAATTTTGCAAAACTTTAATGGCACATCAGCAGATGTCCTTTTCAGAGGATTTCACAACATCCTATCTTAATAGTGAAGCAGAGGAAGAGCCTAATTGTCCTTAATCCTCTATTCAAAATAGGTTAGATGAAATCCTCTTTTGACTGAAGCAAAGAGATTAGTCAGCGTCACCAGGAAAAAGAAACACTATTCCCTGCTCACCCTGCCCCATATCTAGATGACTTTAATGACTAATGAAGGAAACACATTTTCCTATTTCAAAAGGGGAAATTAGTCTACAGGTAAGTGCAAAATAAATGAAAATGTCTCTATTAAATCTCCAAATTCTTAAGCTTTCATGTGTGTAGGAACAACCACAAGTAAGAAGCATCCCAGAACACATTTCCACTATACTTCAGTAATTAGACAAGAGCTAGTATGAAGAACTTATTTTTTAATACCAATACACATCTGGACCACTGGAAAACCTTGGCATAATTCTTGACATTATCAAATGACCAGCACCCAGTTTAAGGAAGCACAAGTTGATTCATCTGCACATGAATGCATGTGAACGTGTGCAGATGGAGGAATCAAGAGGGAAATTGGAGTTTGCAGGAGAAGCAGTGTAGAACACTTAAGTAACAAGAAAAAACCCAACCCTAAGATACAGTCATTATAGACTTATGTTCACACTCAGTTTTCTTCTTGCGACATAGTAATTTTGTTACCTAGAAGCATATAAGTAGACTTACAACTTCTATGGAAAAGGTGGGAAATACTCACATCCCTGTACTAAGAAAAGATGCATGCACAGAGAAATTAACATTCAGATCTGCAAAGATATTTAGGTGATTTATCAGCCTGTGGTCTTCTCTGATATTCCAAACAAAACACCCCTGACACTCATTTCAGTCTCCTGGAACAATCCAGGTTAGGATGCCAGCTTCTTCCTAAAGAGTGCATTTTGAATATAGCATCACAAATGCTCAGTACTTACAAAATTAAAATCAAAGTTAAATTGAAAAAAAAACCAACAAAACCAAAACAAAACACTTTTCATGATGACTCAGTGTTTGTGCCACAGGCTGCTTAGAGTCATTACTGAGAGGGAAGAAAAACAGCTGGTGTACATATGATATAGAAAAAGAATTCTTGGTTTGCCTTGTCTACCTGCAACTGTTGCCATGGCAATTACAGCAGAGAAGATAATAGCATTCCAGTGCCATTCTGTTCCATAGCTCAAGATGAACTTCAACTGAAATGTCCCTGAACAATTATACAAATAGAAATATTACATTATCCTGTGTAATGGTAAGCCACTAGAATAAGCAGCATTATTCTGGAAAAAATACAATCTGCCTAAAAGACTTACATGAGGAGAGGCAGGCTATTTTGCTTAAAAAGAAAAAAAAAACCAACACACGAAACAACCCACAGTAAAGTTGAATCCAGTTGCATAACAGGTGCTAAAACATCTGCTCAATCTTCTGTGACAGTTTTCATTTGGTTTCTGCTCCCTGACACACCTGCACATGACATAGAGCAAGCATCTCACTGTCAATCACATTGAAGCTCCTCAGAAACCACCTTTTTCTAGTCACACAAACCTAGTTAGATGGGACAATTTTTATTATCCCTATCTCAACACCACAAACAGTAGCCAGCTATGGTATTTGTGGAATGCTTTACTTGTCAGCCCAGTCACTATTTTCTAAGTGTTTGGGGTTTAAAAAGCAGGCTCATTAGAAAATTCCATTCCATCTTGCCACTTTTCTTGTTTCAAATACTAGTGAGAAATGGTTATCAGAGATGTTAAGCTATAAAAGTGTGCTACATCGTAGTTCATTCTCTTCCACTCCCAAAAATAATTTTGAAAAGGCTTCCTGCTTGCAGAACTGCTACTCTGTGGTGCTTCAGAAAAAGCAAAAAAGCAGAAAAATATTAAACTTTTTTTTAGTCAAACTACATGTTATCAAATGACAAATGCAACTGTGCAGTTCTCATCTCCGAAGAGACAAGTATTTTGATGCTAAAAAAAGCAAAATTAAAAGTTCTCGATCTATTTTGTCACTGAAATACTTCCAGTTTAGATACTCCAAAAGCAATGTTTTCTACTATCAGAGAGCATCTGATGAGTGCAGATGAGCAATATTTTGTAGTCAATAGCAACCAGCTTGTACGCTGACTTCCTGTAAGTGAACTGTTTTACATATGCAATGTCCTATTTTCATTTGTTTATTCTCAAAAGAAAAAGGAAATTGTTTTTCTTGTGTAATTTAGCTAATTGATGGTGTTGGGGAAAGGGAAAAAACCAGAGCCCATGCAATTCTTTCATGTTTACTGCCCTTCAGCAGTAAATAATTGATGGGGTAAGGAAGAGTGTCTGGGGTTTTTTTTGAGCCTCAGATAACACTAAAATATCTTATAGAGTACATTACAAACCAGGATGAACAACTGACAAGAGTCACTACCAGTATGAAGAGCTAGTTCGATTTGCAGAAGTGCCAAATCCTGTCAGCCACAGTCAACATTCAACAGAATTAACTTATACATAAAGCTTACAAGCGCAGCCTTTTAAAAAAGCCAGTTAGGAGGATAACAAAGCAATGGTGCTTGGGGAAACAGGAATTCAGAAGTTACTCATGCTGTTCGACCTACTCTCTCATGCCTTCCACAGCAGGAAGAACTGGTCCCTGCAGCGAAGCAGAGCTGTGAGATGGGAAGCATCTCAAGTTTCAAGAAAACATTGTGCTGGGCAGAATTGCACAAGAGATAACAAAAATGCATTACATAGTGGGGATAAACACTTAAGAACTACAAGTTACTAATTCCTGACCTATGAATACCCACATAGCTCCTATAGAGAATATGTTTTGTATCATCAGGAGAGTTAGCAAACATCTGTATACAAGCACATTTATGACATTTAAAACAGCTTCAGATTTTGTCAATCTTATTTTAATTGATAGCTAGGAAGAAAACTGTTTATTTTAGCAGGCACCCTGACTAAGAAACATCTAGACAGCACTAGTTTAACACTCATCTGCTGGAGTGCAGAGAAAGCTGAATAAATACAAGCAACAGCAAGAACAGACCACAAGGGTACCCTCAAATGTATTAAACAAACTTAGATTAAAACCAGTAGGTCATCTGAAACATTTGATAAATTGATTGTCTTTTAAGATACAAATACAGATGCTTACAATTTTGCCAACTTTCAGGTCAAAGCAGTTATCAACCTTTGCTGCATCAAAGCTAGATATATAAACAGATTAAAGTTCAATATTTACTTACGTCTACACAAGCAAAATGCTTAGGAAAAAAAAATCATCTAAACATGCTGCTGTGAAACTTGGGTTTAGGGTCTAAAACCCCCTAAATGTAACTTCCTGGTTAGACTAGTCAATCATCATCTCAGACTATGATTAAAGTTGACCCACTTCTACAAAAGTGAAAAATAGAACACCCATTTGTAAACTCATTTATTCCAATCTCCCAAAAAAAAAGATTTTCAGAAATACCTGCACAATTAATAGGCCAGCAGCTTCCTGGAGTCCAGAGATGTAGTAAAGCCCTGTTCTTTCTGAAAAGAAGTTTTACCTACTGCTATGTGCATTTAGTGATATTTACACAGGCAAAAAATACTTAATACCCAAAATTGTTATCCTGAAGTAACAGCAAAACTTGAAAAAGGTGGAGCTGTAAAGTAGCAAGATCTCTAAATATACTACATAATACAGGCAAACCTGTTCAGTAATACAGACCTTTGACTCAGTAGCATTTACTGTCAAACCCAAAGCCATAAACCTGTGCAGGAGCTTTTAGTGATGAGGGCCAGCTGTCTCACAGAAGAGACTGCCATCAAAGGCTGGAAGATGTTTGGTAACCATTTTGTGTCCAAACAAACATATCCTAAAGAGCAGCATCTTCCCAGATTGCTTAGACATATTCAAATCCACAATATTCAGGAATATCCAAATCCACATTTAGCCATAAACAGCTACCGTGAATATACAAATGACATATGCATGTGTTTTATTAAGGAAAGTGTTCATTTTATGAAAGATGTCATCAGGACTTGTTTTACTATTAGTCATCTTTTGACTGTGGAGAGGAGGGATTTCAGAAGTCCTAAGATCAGCAAGAAGTAAGTCACCAAAGAAAACGAAGGCAGCTGCACCTATAAAGGCAGAACACATTGCTTAATGATAGCCACAGTGTCCCAAGTAAACTAACTATAAAACAAAAACTAATCTTGACTGCAGACAGTTTTAATAGCCATTGTCTGCTTGTTTCTTCCCTAAATAGTGTACTGCTTAATATTAAGATAATGAGTTTCTCTTGTTACTGAGCTCACAGCAGGTTCAGCATGACACTTACAGGATAGTACATGCTAATTTTGTATTCTCTGGCTGTGAGGCTGCCCTCCCTGGGGTAGCACACATCCTCTGGGGAATACACAAACAATCCAAGAAGACAGAGGAGTGTGTTGTCTGACGCAAATGCAACATCCAGGAGAAAAGGTAATGTTTTTATAGAGTATGTGACAAAAACCATAGCACCCTCAGCAATTTTCATACTACCCCCATACAACCATTACTTCCATTATTTGAAAAAGTAAATTAAACAATACAGTTGTCAAAATTTATCTTTTTTATCTTACTGTAGAAGGCTGATTCAGTTCCTACAGTTCCAAAAGGTGGAAAAGCTGTATATAAAGGTGTTTCTCTTTTGTGACTTAAACATGCCTCTACTGTAGCTCACACACATTTTAAAGCATTAAATTATACAGAATAACCTCATTAAACACAATTACAAAAAGTTACATTCCTGTATATCAGCTTGAGGGATCACAGGATTTGGAAAACTACGCTGAACTTCATGTCAGCTGTACTGCAGTGAAACAAAAAACCTTCTCTATACAAAGTTTTCCTTCACCATCAGTCCTGTAAGTTATGGTAACAATAGTAATGATAATAGGAAGTAAGGGCTGAAGTGAAATAAACCCAAAGTTTGCAGGATGATCTAGAGGCAGAACAACAACATAAATCTAAAAATTTAGTAAGATAAAGACATAATCGCCTCTGTCCTTTTAAGAGACTACACCATCTCTTGGTAAAGAGGTATGAACTACAGTATGACAAGCATGATAAATAACTATTTTATTCAACGCAGGTTGCTAAGTTGTTCAGTGCCTGCAAGAAATAAACATGACACTCAATGCAGGTAAAACAGTGGACAAATATTTGAAAATGCTAACCAGAAAACTGACAGCACCTGGTCATTGCTATTCTTCTGCAGGGCCCTGGAAATATGTATAATTTTGCACTGCTTCAGAACAGCAACTGCACAGTAAGGGAAAGGGGAATGGGGGGGAATCTTCACAATAGCAAGAACTCTGGTATTTAACTTGTGCCTTTATGTCCTACAACAAACAGTAACTGGGAAAGAAAAGAAATGATGCAGCAGAACTGTTAGAAACCATTCTATTAGAAATCTCCATTAGTACATCACAGAGCAACTGTGGGTTATCCCAAGATCACACCATAAGAGCTAACAGCTACCCCAACAACATCTCCAGTCTGCATCAGCCAAGATTCTCAGAGCTTTCCAGAGACCAGCCTGCTCTGGAAAGCTGAACAAGTCCTGGACACAGCTTGCAGCACACAAATTTGTACTGTTAGGACCTTGATCATTGAAAAGTTTCTGTATAAATTTTTAACTATACCCAAGCTTGATCTTACTTTAAAATAAACACAAGATGTAACTATCCACTCCAGATCTCCCACAGAAGAGGCACTACCTTGTCTCCCTTATTAAGAAGTGACAAACACATCTATACATGTGCAGCATGGCTGGTGTGAAAAAGCTTTGATGAACAATTACAGAGCGATACCACTGACGTCTGCAACTGCTACTTGTGCATAGCAGCCAGTTTCAGGCCCAGTATTCAATGACTACTTTTCATTTTCACTGCTGTAGATGTACAAAAGTGTTGAACCATGGAGATAAAAAAGGACCACAAATAAAACTCACAACACAGGCATCAGCTTGCCAGATATTAATGGCCTTACTGAAGTGATCAACACAGATTTACTTACAGCACCTTATTTCAAAATTACCTTTCCTTGGAAGAAAGAATTCAACATTAAGACACTGAAGGCATGCAAAAGAACAAGAAGTAACAGGTGAAAATATAAAAGGCAGCCTGGCACACCTGGGCAATTACCTAGGCATAGCCTACTGGCATACATACAATACAGAAAGTAGCGTGATCTAGGAAATAGGAACCATTCCTGACGTGGGATATAATAATGTTTCAGTTATCTTTTAGACTGCAGTGCAGGAGAGTGGTGACAGTACACAACTTCAGAGCTCAAGTGCCTTATTTTCAGCAAACTGTCTTCACATGTACACCTACTGCAGCTACTGTTTCCTTCACGTGTCATGTTTAAGCCTAGTTTGAGAGAGGTTAGCAACAATGTTATACAGGATACTCTGCACACAATGAATACACCTTTTGTACAGGCTCCAGGTGTGGCACACATAAAAAAGAAATCTTAAACTAAACCCAAAGTTAGATTAGCACTGACAGATCCCTACACCCAAAGCGATCCTACCCGCCTCAAATCTCAGCACAGCTCACCTGAGTTTTAGATATCCATAGAGACTACTGCTTCTATCTCATTATTAATATTCATATTAGTTTGACTAGTCTTCCTTAGAGCCACTTTCTAAGGATCCATATACACAGAGCTGCTTTCAGTATTCACCTCTCCATTCTCTTCTCATTCCACAAAATACTGTATTGTAAACAGAAGAATAAAATCCAGCCATTTTTCACCTCTGCTATTTTTTTTTCATTCACACTTCAAAAAGACTTCACCCTGTACCATGTGAAGATAGCTCTTGACACACACAAGATTAAGTGTATCTACTTCTGCTTGGTCAGAGCACCAAAGTTTCCTCAGTTACAGTACTTCCTACATATAGGAAAAGCTATATATATTTGAAAATCCCAATTACCTCTCCCTACCTTTTTAATATTTCTTCTACACCCAAAAGCAGAAATTTGCAGTTTCCTGGTACTGGTGGTCCCCGTCCCTTATATTGCACAACCCCACACTTACAAGCATTCTGCCAATCTACTTAAACCATGACCCTGAACATTTGTTTGGGGTTCAGTGGGACCTTGCACTCACTGACGCACTTCAACCTACACTTGCACCCACGCTACAATGCCCTACCGAATTGCTCTTTCGGGCGGTACGGGTGGGCTTTCACATGCGAGAGAAGCTCTCTCTCCCTGCTGCACTCTCAAGTCTGGCGCGTTTGAATCTTACCACGCACACTTACAAAAAACTTGAGGCTATTTCGATCATTCGTCAATGTATTTAAACTGGACAATTCCACAAAAACGCAGCCTGACTGAGACAATAAAACAAGGAGAAAAGCGGGGGGGAACCCACCAAAAAATCCACAACCACCAGACGCTTTATCTGCCCTGGTAACTACGTATGCAGCACCCTGTAAATTACAGCGCTCTGCACTCGGGTCAAGCCGCCCTGGCTGAGCGAAGGAGCGCACGGACCCCGCCGCTGCGTGCCCCCCGCGGGGCCGGCCCGGGGCACGGCACGCCGGCCGGGCCCAGCCCCGGCACCGCGCTACTCACGTATCGGCTCACGAGGGTCCGCAGGAGGCTGCAGTCCATGGCGGGCCGGCTCAGGACCGCGCCGCCGGGCGCTCGCCGGGCTCCCTGGCTCTCCTCCTGCCGCCCCACATGCGGGGAGCCGCGCTCGCCCCGCCGGACCCGCTCAGCCGCCGGCCCGGCGCTCGCCGCCGGTCCCGGCTATGCCATGTGCTCGCCGCCGCCGCTGCGGCGCGGCGCCCCGCGGCCCCGCATAGCCCCCGCCGCCGCCGCTGCTGCTGCTGCTGCTGGTGCTACACTTCGGCGGAGGGGAGCGCAGAACAGAAGAGTGCGGAGCGGAGGCGGTGAGAGGAGAAGCCGCTGCCAGCCGCTGCCGGGACCGTCTCTGCCGCCCCTCCCGCCCCGCTCTGCCCGCCCCTCCCGCACCGCCCGGTTCTTTATGGGGCGGGCGGGGCCGGGGCCGCCCCCGCGTCGCTCCGCGTGCCCCTCCTCGCGCGCTCCCGCCTCGTGCACGGCGCGCTCCGCTCCGCTCCGCTCCGACCTCGCCGCGCGCGGCCCCGGCGGCGCGCACGTCACGCGGGGCGGGCGCGCGGGCATGCGCGAGCCGGCGCCCGTGCCCGTGCGCGCCCCCGGCGCCCCCTCCCCCTCCCCGTCCCGTCCCGTCCCGGCGGTCCGGAACCACACCGGGAGGGACACGGCGGGAAGCACTGCGGTGGACACCGGGGAGCGACGCTGGGAACACTGGGGGAAAACTGGGAACACTGGCGAGAGTCAGGAAGCGATACTGGGAGGGCTTGGATGGAGTGAGAGCACGGAGTGGGAGCCAGGGAGTGATACTGGGAGTGAACCGGGAGCACTGAGGGGAGGCAGCGAATAGTACAGGGGATTCTGGATTGGCATGGGAGCATGGAGTGGGAGGGGCGCGGGGGGAGCCAGGGAGCAATGCTGGGAGCACCTGGAGGGAACTGGGAGCACTGGGGCGAGCTAGGGAGGGACACTGCGGGGGGAACTGGGAGCAACGGGGGGGATACAGTGAATGATACTGGGAGCAGTGGGGTGAGCCAGGGAATCGTACGTGGGGCACTGGGAGGGCGGTGGGAGCAGTTCCGTGTGTATCTATCGGTACATGGATACATAACACAGGCTGCGATACCGGACGCTCCCTCCGCTCGCCACGCGGTCCCGCCCGGCCCGGAGCGCTGGGAATGGGGCAGGGAGCGGGGCAGGAGGGAGCGGCCGCCGCGCCCATCCGGTGCGGGGTGCGGGGTGCGGGGTGCCGCGCTCCCGGGGCCGGTGGCTCCGCCGGGCCGCTCGGGACGCCGCGACACAGGGTTCGATCGGCGCGGCGCGGCGGGTCGGAGCGGTGCTGACGGCAAACCCCGCTCCGGCGGACCCGGGGGAACTTCCCCGCGTGTGAAACGCGGCAGGAACGGATAAAGAAAGTTCTGTGCAGTGACTGAAGCCCAAACAGTACGGTCCTGATAAGCTCGCAGACAGCAGAAATGACTCGGTGGTCAAGTTTGCAAGATTCTTCTGGGTAGTCTAAAAAGAGTTCTGCATTACTCTGTACAACTTAATATAAAATTAAGTCTTTAAACCAAATACTTTCTCAAAAATAATTTCTTGATAATTGTATAAAAGTCAATAATTTATTAAAAATTGTTAATTTTAACAGTAGCATTTTATGCTTATGAAAAATCCACTCTCTTCTTTAGCAGCAAGCACATAAGCTGTCCTTTATTGCCTAGCTTATGGCCCGAGCTATGCAATTTTTGCTTGTTTGGTTTTTGTGTTGTCACAATTAAGTCGTTCTCTGGACGCCATAAGCAGTGCTAACCCACAGATTACCTGCATTTTTAATACAGGTAACACATGGAAAAAAACAGAAATTACACTTTTTGCAATCATTATGTAAATACTGAGAGAAAGGACATATGACTGATACTTTACAGGTCACCTTTAATGTTGATGCATTATATACATTCAGCATTTATTGCTGGTTAGATTGCAAAATGTATAATTTAACGCACACTAAGTGCACTGTGGTCAAGGTAATGTTGCTGTTCAGACTCCAAAGTGATGTTGGTCTAAACCCCAGTTTTCTTCATCTTTGTTATGACTAATAATTTTATTCATTTTGCAGCACCTCCCCTGTTCATGGTCCTGTTTACAGACCGAACACTGTAACATGGGTTTCTGCACTTGCATTTCACTTTCAAGAAAATATCACTGAAACTGAAAGGGAAAATGATTAGAGTTATGAAACAATGTGAATTTTTTTCAAAATTAGCAATTCTTCGTGAGTTAACACAAAATTATCTGTTTATTTACATGAACAATTACATGTTAAAGTAATATTATGTGTGCATATAATCAGTCTTTAGGAAACTTATCAAAAAAACCCACAGAAAAACTTCATTCATGAGCATAAAGGAAAATATGCAGTTTGGAAAGCTGAAACAGGAAATTCTTTCAGGTGGTTTTTAGGATACTTCTCTGTCTAACCATTCCATTGTCAAAGAATCTATGGAATATTCATATTTAGTTATATTTTTACTAGTTATTCCACTTTTATTTAAGCCATGCCATTTAATCAATCCAGTGTTTTCAATGACATTACTTCTTACTGGGATTTGAAATTAAAGGAAATTTTCAAATTATGGAGAAAGTTGTTTTTCAAAGTTTTCTTTTGTTTAGTACTTTCAGTAGTTTCTTTCATCCAAGTGCCACAACATATTTTTTCACTTAATGAATTGTCCTCTGTGCGATGCGCCCCCTGCTTGGTGCACCTCATGGCGCATCTCTGAAGGGAAGTAAGTTCCCCTGATGAGCTGGGAACAGTTAACAACAGCTGAGTGCTGAGCATGATCATCCTGGGGATATTTCTGAGCTCTTTGCTGTCTTCTCAGCTTAGGTAACCAAAATGGAACTGCAGGAAACACTTTCCCTGAATCCAGAGCCACTGGTGGATTTAGGTCCTGCAAAGGTTGGCTGTATTCCCTAAGGTGAAAAGGGGACTGAGGCTCTTGTTCTCACTGACTCTTTCAGTCAAGGGCAGGCCACACACATCCCCTTGGATACAGACATTTCCAGTCTACTGCTCAAGCAAAGCTGAGCCGTTTATCTTCCTTTCCCTATGCTGCCAAGAAAAAGAGAAAAAAAGAGCACAGCTGGATCCTGGGCACATATTAAGGTGAAATGCCAGCCTGCATTATCTTTCTTTTGTGCCTGTATTTCCACAAAAAGGACACCTAAATGTTCAGCCCAGAAGACAGCACTGGTAGGACACCTAAAGTTAACACACCTTTGGTGACTGAGCCATGTTTGTGCAGGGAGGACTGAAGAGCAGATATACCTGACTTTTTGGAATGACAAGCTCCTCCAGGGTTAGTGTGCAACTGAGGAGGTCACACTTTTAGACTTAGGTACTTCAAATCTGCCTAAGCCAGGCTTAAGGTGCCTGAGTCCTTTATTGGATCTATCCTTAAGTGACCTGCTAAAGGTCATGTTGTAACTTAGCAGTTGAGCCAAAAGAGGAGCCATGGTCATACTCATCATGAATCTGTTCTGCCTATTATGCAATGTTTCACTTTTAAGCAATTTATTAAACTAATCATCTTTGTCTTTGAATATGCTATCACATTTATTTCACTCTTCATTTCTCATTTTAAAAATAAACTCCTACAATTACCTGTATGCTGTCTCTACCTTGTGTGACCTAGCTGTCTTTTCTAAATTTCTTGCTTCTTCTCTGACTGCAGATTAGGCCTCCTGTTCTGTTGCTCTCCCTTGCTCCTTCCTATTCTTTCTGAATGTTTCTTTGTGATCTATTACTGGCTTCTCAACCTGATTCTTCCTGCCCAGCTGAATTGCCAAATGCTCTAGATCTTACTACTTACCACAGAATCTCACATCCTTTCTGATTTATTTACTGTATCAGTACAGCTCTGCTTGAAACACCCCACTCATTATTTAAATAGCATTAGAAATCAAGGTGAATATGTTAGTGTGCAAAAAATTTACTCTCCTTATGTACAGCTGTATTTTCTATTACTCTGCAGTTCTTACTGAGTTACCCTGTTTTGTAATTGCAGTGAAGATGTTGAGAGATTGGTCCAAGGGCAGAAACTGAGTTCATGCTGGATTCTCTTCTTGAGGCAGTGATAGGTATCCTGCAGTTTAATCCACCTCAACTTTGGAAAGTGGGAGGTAGGATTTAAAGCTGGGCCCCAAGGAAGTTCCACAGTTACCACAGGCACAATGATGATATAGTATACATGGATAACATGGTAGACATCAGCGGATTTTTGTTCTAGGTTTTAAGATGTTTAGCATCTGTTTAGGTTCCTGCTTCCTATTATGTTAGTGACTATGTACCTCTAGTAGTTCTGGCCAAAGTGACAATACCTCTTGAAAAAACTGTACGGAGGTTGTAAGAGTTGACTCGGGCATAGGTGAGAATAGTGTGAGGGAAACAGCAGAGATTGAAAAGCCATTAATTGTATGCAGCTCATCTGCTTGAGAAACTAGTGTGTGCTTTGAATGAAATTGCTTATCCGGCAGTGTTCCTGGCTTTCCCCCTACAAATATTCTTAATTTGTATCTCTTCCTCTATTTCTGAAAAGCCAAGGAAAAGAACGACTTCATTTTTTTCTTGAATTTACACCATATATTTAAACTACTTAATTTGTATTAACAAGGGGAATTATTCCCTCAGTGGAACAGATGTTTGTGCTTTGATCTGTTGAAGCAGTATTTTCTGAGACCCTTCTGAATATTGTTTATGAAAAGAGATAGCAACACTAATTTTGGAGACTTTGCTTTATGTTAAAAACGATTCACTGCCTGGTGTTTGTGACAGATACAGTTAATCTGAAGAAGAATATAATGAACTGTTACTGGGGTACTCTGAGAACTTACCTGCCCAGAATATGTAACAAATGGAAGGTGAAGATGATGCAAGTAAAATGACCAGCATCAAACCACTCTGCTGATGGTTTTAGTGGAAGCAGAGTGGCCCAAAGGACAGAGGATTGAGCACTGGAGATTGAACATCACTATTGCTTGACTTTCTTTATCTAGATCTGTTTATCTTCCAGAAAACATATATGTGAAAATGAGACATTTCTGACTCTGACCTCTTTGTTTCTAACCTCTGGCAATAATGCATAACTTCTGTTATACTCAAAAGCTAAGTGCACTGTCATTATGACGAAATGTAATTCCCACATCCTTGCTAGCAAAGGTGACCTTTGTTATACAGTTTGTTAACAAAATCCTCTAACATAACAGTTTGGCTTCTAAGTATCCAACACAACCAAACAATTGAACGTCAGTTAAAATAATTTGGCTGCAGTCTTCTACCAGCTCAGGCAGTTAACCGCAATTACAACTAAGATTTGTTCGTCTGCTTTACCTGATGCAAGAGATCCAGTCCCTGGCTGCTGCAAAGTAGTCCTCTTCATCAGGAAGGTTTTACTAGTGACACAGAACAGTCACATGGACCATTTGGAAGACTTGTCCCATCACAGTGAAATAGTGTATGAATCTCATTATGGGGAAGCCCAGCCTCCACTAGAGGAAGCTTCTCCTGGGATGAAATGCTGTTGGCTGCTATGATTACTAATGTGATTTTCCATTTACTTCCTTGTTCACTCACCTGCTTTCCCATTCAAACTCCATGCACAAGTACCTTAGGAGATATTTGTTATTGGAATAGTGACAAATCTCATTAGTGACAGCCATGCACAATCAAAGAGAAAAAAAGATACATATGAGCAGCAAATAAAAAGATGAAAGGGAAGTGCTGGATTCTATGGGTATTGTGAATAATATTCTGTCCTTGCTGCTTTGTGAACTTTGTGTTCTCTTTGCTTTGGATTTGCATTAATGTTAGTCTTGCCTTATGTCTCTATTTTACACCTCAGTGCCTCGATCCGGCAGTGAACTCCCCACAGTCAGACTCTTGTGACTGTAAAGCTGAGTGCAGCATCAGGATCTAGATGAGGAAAGTATTGTGGTTTATTTTTGGTATCTTAAAGGGACAAGAACATTATTTTGCTATTTCATTTTATTTTTGGTAGCACTTCACAGGTCTAGTTTTCACTTTTACATACATTTTTTTCACCTTTTACATTTTTCTGATCAGACCATCTAACTGTGCAATAATTCTGCACTGTGAAATTGTCAAATTCCAAATAAATTTCAGGTCTTGAGGCTGCTTTTTTTCCCCCTAAGTAGCAAGAAAAAAAGAGATTACTTTTTAAAAAGTGTGTGAAAATTCCTGTTGTATTCCATGATAATAACCAGATGGACTAGTTAGTACATTCATCATAACATACTTCCAGGTTGGGAAGTACTTTTTGGCAATATTTTCTAGCAATAAAAGCAAGGAGCTGATCCTCCAGAAGGATAGTAAATAATAAGGATATCACTTTCTGGCTACTTTAATGTCATCTGTAAAATTACTTTTGTTCTGATGTAGCATTCAATCGAAGCTGGAAGAAATCTTTTAGTGGTTTGTTCTTTCCCACCAAATAAGGCACTAAATATAGCAGTATCAGCATTCTAGGCTTCAAAAAGCTGTTCAGGTTTCTCAAGAATATCTGCTTTTTCTCCTGACTGCGTTCAATTTGTTTTATAACTGTTTATTTAGGAAGCATGAGAAGCTTCAAATCAATACAGAAGTACCAGAAATATTAAACACTACAAAAATGAACCTTTTGCTTAGATAAAAATGATGCAGTGATACAGTCATCACATTTTCCAGTTTGAAAGTTACAGCCAGCTGGAGGACATTCCTAAGAAAGGGACCCAGCACTGCAGTCGAGGGCAGTCTGACTTGTTCTGGAGAGAACTGCCCATGTACCTTTAGATCGTTCTCTCTTCCCCTTCCTCTTTGTTAATCTTGGAAGCTGCATGCTCCTGGGTTGGGAGTGGACACAGCAGTGAAGTGATGGTGACAGGAGAGTGTCAAAAGATGGTCCTTTCTCAACCCCTTCATGCCTCCTGATGGCCTCCCACAGGCAGTAGGGATAGAAGTAGGATGGATATGGTCCTTTTTTTTTTTTCCTGTAGGTAAATCCCAGGTGACAGTGACACAAACTGCACCTCTTTCATTTCCTTTGTCCAAAAGGCATCAGCACTTTCTCTCAGATTAGCAAAACTACCAGTATTTCACTAAATATTTTCAAAAAAATTTTTGGCCATGTTTTCAGGATTAATGTGCTATCCATGACTTTTTTACCTGAATGTAGCAAGTATGAAAATGTGCTTTTATGGCCACAGCTTATTAAACTGAGAAGAAGTTATTTAAGATGCTGCTATGTTTTCCCTTACTGCAGCTATGTCTGGCTCATCTTGAGCACTGCAGAGACTTGGCAAGATGAGCATTGTGTGGACTGGGAATCTTGCTGTGAGGGAACATGGTGAGACTTAGTATTTTGTAGATGGATTCAATGAATTGTGTGAGATCCCTGAAGTTTTCAACCATGACAACATTCAATTCCATCATGTCACTTGCTATGAAATCTGTAATGGCCACAGCCATTGCTTTTTTTTTTTTTTTTTCCTGCAGGAGTTTGCCTGTAATTTCAATAAAGTTGCTGTTACAAGTTTGTACCGATTGCCATTTGTATATTATGAGAAATTGCTATAGTTAAGTAGGCAATAATTCTAGGAAGAACATCTCTTCCCAACAGAGATGTATTATCACAAACCTTTACATTTTTATAAAAAGGCTTATAAAGATAAAAATTAGAATTGCATTTTCATTGTCTTCTCTTTCCTCTCCAAAGCACAGCCTGTTGTCATGTAAAATATCTGTATATTATATATAGTGACAGACATTTGAATTCCATATTCTCCTATAACATTCTACTCACTTAAATCCTCTAGAGAGGAGCAGGAAGTGGAGGCAGACTAGTATAAAGGCTGGTATTCTCTGAGGAGAGAAGTATTAATTGGCAAATCTAGTTCTGGTCTCCACAAATTTTATAAGCAAGAGAAAATATGTGTAGCTTGCTGAGAGTGTGGCAATAGATTTGTGTGACTATGAAAGTAGCTTGCTTCCAGATACTATGTGTGCTTTTGCTGTACTGGAAGTTTGATTTTTTTTCTGTGTCTTTATTTCATGTAATGGGCATATGGATTCTATGCTAAATAGAAAAGGATTAATAAACAGTAGTGATGGTATCCATGCCTTGTCATGATACTTCCCAAAACTGTCAGTTCTGAAGGGAAACCCACCTGACTTACAGTTGAGTGGGAAGGAGAGCTGGTCAACATCATCTACACAGTATGAAAAGCCTGGTGAGGGAGAGATTTTATCAAGAGGCTGTAGTTTGCAAAGCAGCAGTTGCTTCTGAGATGTTAAATCTGTACAGACTAAGGTTGCTTGTTCTGAGGAAGCTCGTGTTTCCACGTAATTTGGCGAAAGTTTTGGTTAAGCAAACAAGCTTCTTTTAATTCTGTGTTTACACTGATTTTAACCTGAGACATCTGTTTGCTGGAGTAGGCTGTCCTGGTGAGTGACATCAGTGACCATCCTGTCAACAGCTGAAAGTCTCCTCTGGACCAAGGCAGAGGTTGCTAAGAGGAGATTTGACCTTCTAGTGTACAGAAATTGTGGGATGGAAAAAAATATCCTTAGCTGGGAATTATTCCAGGGGAACTGATGCTTAATAGTAGTGAACTTAAAGTGGAGGTGCATAATACTACTAGAAACCATTTAAGAGGGATGTATCTGGTAGTAAGCTAAATACTATGATTAAGTGCCACCAACACTGTGGTGCCCTATGAATAGATGTGTCTACCAGGGAAGTCCTGCAGCAGCCATTCAGGGTTGACTGATTTTAAGACATTTAAAATTGCTGTTGCTTTGCCCCATTTGAATGCTACTGCTTCTGTAAAGCTGGCGGGTGCTGGAAAAGAAGGGCTGAGGTGTGACAAGTGCATGATTTGTATCCTCCACAACTAGTGCTTTAACATCCCCAGGTGAAAGGAGAGAATACAAATTATCTTACTTTTTGAGTATGCTTCTTTCTTTTCTTCCTAAAATAATTGTTTACTGGCAGTTTACTGCCTAAAATTAGGCCATCATTACAAATTCTCTTCAGTGTTACTGCAGAAGGATGACTGTAGCTGAATTTTTATTATACATGGGAATGCAGCTGGGACTCAGAGCCACAAGAAGTAGGAGTACTGTCCTGGGTCACACAGGCCTGCCCTGGCACATCTGAACCGGGGAGTGTATGTGCATGCATGACATTTCTAGAACTAATCATACTGGCAGAATGAGTCCTCAAATGGGTATTGATTTATAGCTGGATGTGGGAGAGTTTGTTCATGTTTTTATAGAGCTGTAGAAATTGAGTTCTATCAATTAGCAACCTCTTTGCCTCCTCTCTACTGAGAAGTACATGAACAAAGAGGAATTTCAAATTTTTGCCTTAGTTTTCTATATTACGTAGAGAAGGGAATAAGGGAAATGTCAGCTTTTTCCACTCTTCCCTGCTGTGCCCTTCCTCCCCCTTTGGAAAGAGTGGCTCAGGTTAATCATCAAAGGCAAGATATTAAGGGAAGAATTCTGTAGTGGGAGAAGTGATTTACGAAGGCTTCCATGCTTTAAGGTCATGAGTCAGGGATTCCTGCGTTGAAATGCTTAGCCCTTAGGCTGCCTTCCACATCTTTGCGTGCTACTGTGTAGTCCCATTGACGTGGCTGGACTGGCATGTGGGTAACTGAATTGCTCCTAATGATCATCACACATTATGAGTCTGAATGGCTTTTTGTATTTCTGCAGAGCTGCTTCGTGGGTGGGGGGTGATGACGGGGAAGAGAGAAACAAAATCTTACAAAAAAATCTGACCAAGTCTTCAGCAACTGCTAGCCAGACAGAAGAGAGGTGAGGGGAAAGGAGTAGACAGAACAAAGGGGGGATGGGTATTTGGTAGCTCTTATCAATTAATTCCTGACATAATAATCTCTAAATGTATACGTAGCTACATGCATACGAACTCCTTTTTTCTGTTTAACATTTTGATTACAGTGAGGCCCTTTAGTACTAGTCACTCATTGTACACACACACACGCACACGCACAGAGTGATATGAAATCATGGCACCTTTCTAATAATGCAGTGGCTGATGCATTGCATGTATGCATATATAGCATATATACAGAATGATGCAATGCATACACATATGAATTACACTATTTGCAAAGATGAACTTGCAGCTAAAAAAAAAATTGGAATACAGTAACTGAAACTGTATTACTACACTGTATTACATATCCCTTAAGAGTTACAGTTATGGAACATAAAAGCTAATTTTAGTCAAGAGGTGGCATATGTTGCCTGAGATCCATGAGTAGACTGCTGCCAGTATCCTTTATGGTAGTGAGCCCAAAGAGAATTTGGATGGCCCCATTACAGCTCTGTAGTTTTTAGACAAGCTCTTAATGGCACTGAAACCCTGGATAATAAAAGCATTTGTTAAGTCATAGGCTTTCTCCTCAGTCTTATACTCAGCAAGAAAAAGAAGGCTGTGGGAATACTATGTTACATTCAGAAAAATTTTAAAAGCAAACAAACAACATTTTATCTCACGATTGTACATCTGGTGGTATCAGGATATATTTAGCTGTGTTTATACAGAAAGTAAACAGGTAATTGGACTGCAACAAGAATCAGTGAAGTACTCTGATGGGATTTTTAAAAAAATATTTTATTTTAGAGTGAAAGCATAGTTGGACATTTTTACAGCATGAAATTGGAAACTGCTTGAAACATGAGTAGAGTTGGTTTATTTTTGTGTTCATCACATAAACAAAATACTGTAAAAATAACTTTACTGAATAATACAAGAAAAGAACATTTAGTAATAAAACTATAGTCATGTTCAAAGGTCTAAAGAAGTATTTAGGTGCTCTATATGCATATAATGTTACAGAAATGCACTAGAAAGCCTAGTCTAAAAGCCTGGATTTTTATTTTTTACTAATTGCTGGACAAAGAGCAAATACCGAGACCACCCTACTTTCATTACACCTTTAAAGATGCTCTTATTCCAAATACACAAACATTATTACTTGAAATAGATACTACTTATTGCTGCTTTTATTTATTATTTTTGCTGAGAACATAACTGTGCTTCCTTTTTGCCCAGCAATTTTCCTCCTTTTGTGATATAGTGATATGGTTCTGCATACCGTCCTGCACTGTACACAGTTTCCAGGTGTTCCAGCCAGTACTGACAAAACAGTACTGACATAGCCTGTTATGTTTGTCAGGAAAAGGTGAAGACAATGAACTTTCCTCCATGACTAAGGTTTAAAAAGTGCTTTCTGATTAAATATCCTTTCCTTTTTCAATAGGCTTACATGTTACTCTTCCTATGCTGATAGGCTGCCAAGGCTTTTTTAATAAAAGCTAGAAATTTTGGCATGGTTTCCCCTCAGATCTGAGTGAATTGTTCATACATCTGATGCAGGCACATATGAGGCAACCAATTTATTATGCTTGAGTTTTTGTGTCCTTGACATTTATATCTTAAAAATCAAACTAGCCTGGAACTGCACAGCACTTCATTGCAAACAGGAGGTATATCCCTGCAGACTTCAGTCACTTAGCATGGGTAAGGGCAAAGAGCTGTAAAGCAGCATAATCACACTCTTTTCCCTTATATGTCATATTTGGAACACTGAAGATGTATTTTTTCTGATAGGGAGGTATCAACAATATTATAATTTTATGTCCGTCCCTCTCAGATTGCTTTTGTTATGATCTGTTTCAGGGTAAGATTCAGTGCCAATCTAACAAGGGAGAGGTGGGGGACTCCAGTTGTAGCAACTGCAGAAAATATCAAATACCAGGCTATTTGTTAGCTTCTGTTCAACAGATGAAGAAATTCCTAGACTGTCCTAAACTACAGTGGTAAACTGAAATGGGAGGTGAAGGGGAAGTAGGGGCAATCAGATATGTCAAAATGGCTTGACTTCCCTAAATCTGTCCAGTAAAAGTCATCTTTTGTATCAGCAAAATAATCTGAAATGTTAGGTAACAAGAAAGAAGACCCCTGAAATTCTTCAAAAGACCATTCTGGTCCTATTTGTGGAAAAGGATTATAAGCAAAAATCTTTTTCCACAGTAGATGGAGGAATGGAGTGACTTTCTAGGATGTTCTTAGTTTGAGATCACAGCCCTGAGAAGCATTACAGAGCCAGGAATAAAAGTGCAACAAAACTTGTGGCCAGATTTACAGAATCACTTACCAAATGTAAATCTCTGATGGAAGGAAACAGTAAGAGGGGAAGAACAGTTTCCTGGCATCTAGTAGGCACTACAGTCCATACAAAAATCATTCTTTGTTTTAGTATGATTTATAGGATACCATCAGGATTGATTATGCTAAAAAATTATATACTAAAGTTGTGAACATTCTCATGTTACTGGAAAAGGCCCAAATGAGTCTATATATTGGGGCCAAGAAAATGGGAATAAATTCTATAATAATATTCTAGGAATACAGATAGAATTGTATTAATCCTGCATGGTGTTGCTGGTGAAGAAAGATCACTGGAAAATATTACTGTGCTCTGTCCAGAATGAATATAGTACTCCTGTTTGGAAGAGATAGGTGTGATGATAAGCAGTTATATAGCAAATTGGCTGTCAGATAAGTATATTATAGCATACAGTTAAGAGACAAAATTTCATTACTTTTACAAACTTTTACCAAAGTTCCATATGTGATGTTATCAAGGTTTTGCCTGTGACTGGAGCTAGAGATACAAACAGCTGAAGTGTTCTCTGAAGAGTAATGGTGATCAGTCTTCCTGAAGAAAACAGGAAGATCAGGATTATACATGTTTTTTCAACCTCTAAACTCTCATTATGATGAGGCTTTGTCTGCTGTTGTATTTGAGGCCCTTTCCTTTATGAAAATCTCTGGTTCAGGGAAGATTTTAGATATTAGAGAAGGTAATCATAAAAGCAATTATTTTCCAGAAGGAATACATTTAAAATATAGTTCCTCTACAGAAGAACATAGCAAATGTATAAATGTAAAGGGCAGATACTTTCCTTTCTCTGACACTTTCTGTGCAGAAAACGTTTATTTCTGCTCATCCTAGTTTGTCTAGATATATTTGTATTCTGTTTTGCTCCTACTGTTTCTGTGGATTTCAGAGTAAGTGTACAGCTGCAATTTTCACATATTCTGTATTCTTTAATACCCTATATACTTAGGTTCAAGAAAGGATTAAAACCTGGGTTAAAAACTGGCTGGAGGGATGGGCCCAGAAGAGCCATGGCAAATGGAGTTAAATCCAGCTGGTGGTGAGATACAAGCGGTGTTCCCCAGGGCTCAGTTTTGGGGCCCATTCTGTGTGACATCTGCAATGACAACCAGGGCGAGGGGATTGAGCAAACCCTCAATCAATTTGCAGATGACACCAAGGTCGGGATTTTGGATCTGCTGGAGGGCAGGAAGGCTCTGCAGAGGAATCTGGATAGGCTGGATCCATGTGTCAAGGCCAGTGGTATGAGGTTCAACAAGTGGAACAGCCAGGTCCTAAACTTGGGTCCCAACAACCCCATGCAGTGCTACAGGCTTGGGGAAGCCCAGTTGGAAAGCTACCTAGTAGAAAAGGACCTGGAGGTGCTGGTCAGCAGCAGCTGAACACAAGCGAGTGTGTGCCCAGGTGACCAAGAAGGCCAATGGAATTCTGGCTTGTATCAGCAATAGTGTGGCCAGCAGGGACAGAGCAGTGATTGTCCCCCTGTACTTGGCACTGGTGAGGCCACACTTTGAGTACTGTGTTCAGTTTTGGGCCCCTCACTACAAGAAAGACACTGAGGTACTGGAGCGTATCCAGAGAAGGGCAGTGGAGCTGGTGAAGGGTCTGGAGCACAAGCCTTATGAAGAGAGCTGAGGGAGCTGGGGTTGTGTAACCTGGAGAAAAGGAGGCTCAGGGGAGATTTTATTGCTCTCTACAACTACCTGAAAGGAGGTTGAAGTGAAATGGGAACTGGTCTCTTTTCCCAAGGAACAAGTGATAGGACAAGAGAAAATTCCCTCCAGTTTTACCAGGGGAGGTTTAGATTGGATATTAGGAAAAATTTTGTCACTGAAAGGGTGGTCAAGCACTGGAACAGGCTGCCCAGGGATGTGGTTAATTCACCAGCCCCAGAGGTGTTTAAAAGATGTGTAGATATGGCACCTGGGGGCATGGTTTAGTGGTGAAGTTGCCAGTGGTGGGTAAATGGTTAGACTCAATGATCTTAAAGGTATTTTCCAACCTAAATGACTATGATTCCATGATTATTAGGCAAATATTTTCTTCAAAGTAACTACTTTTGTAGTGTTTCATGTTGAGTCCATGAGACCAGATGTACCAAACTCATAAATTTTGTTTGTGTTTCATGTATTTCACTTCAGCTGTGTTTGACTAAAATTAGATCATTGAATTCAGTTCAGAAATTTCTGCTTGTTCACCCAAACTACAGCTTAGTGAAACTGATTTAAAAATATGCTGGTGGTGCCAGCAAAATCTGAGTATCTTCACTGCTCTGCATACTACTGAGGTTTTCCTTTTTTTTTAACTGTAATTTAAACTTTTATCACTTTTCCACATCAATCTTCTCTCAGTTTGGTATGATTTTATATGTTTACCAGGTTTCAGTTGATATCATACAGGTCAGAGACTCTTCAAGACAGTCAGGAGAACAATCCTTGCCTGGAATTTCATCAGATCTGTATGTCTCTGTGCACTTTGGCTTAAATAAATAACAGTTCAACAAGTATTCTTTACCATAACTAAATATGCCTTGTTTAATAAAGAGAAACAAGAAAGCTACTAATGCAATTACTAACTTTGTTGTGGGTTAATGCTCTTCCAGTGCCCTGTTGGTCTACATTGATAGGGAGGTAATTGGTTTATATGCTAAGAAAGCTGATTATACTGCACAGACAGAGCAGGGAGAGGGTCTGAAAAAGGTAGAAAATACACAGACCAGAAGGATCCCCTTGTGGGAAAATACCTATAACCTGTGCAAAATCTTCATTAGTTTAAAATCTGTTTCTCTTACGTAATTCCTTGCCCACCATGCTCCATTACTTATAGATGCTACAGATGTTGTGCACTGCTGTGTTATCTTCCAAAGAAAAGGGCACTGGAGGAATGAGAGATGTATTAGAGAGGCTGAAGTTGCTGGGACTGAGCATGGAACATGGCAGCCTGAAGCACAGACAGAGGGAAAATCATGGACTGTAGCCAGTGAGGGCTACAGGTAGCGAGGAGAGGTCAGAGTTGTAACTAACCTAATACTTGTGAGAGCCAGACTCTCTCCTTTCCTTGAGCTTTGTTCCCTTACTTTCCTTATAGACAATTCGGAAAAGAGTAATTCTGTAAATGCCTGAACAAGCAGGACCAGGAACTACTATTTCCAGCAAAGTTCTAGCATAACACAGAAGGAAATCAGACACACCTTTGCAGCCTAATTGAAGTAAGGTCCCCAGGAAGGAATTCTTAAAGCATATTAGACCAAGCACTCCACAAAGAGGAGATCTAATACATTTATATCTTAACCATTGCCCTTCTGCAACTAAGTTTAGTCTGTCAGGTCATGTGTAGTTAAACTATGAAAGAAAATCAAACACTGTTACTTCAAAGGCAGAGTGAGCTTCCTACTGCCTAATACATCAAGCCAGAAGAGCTGACATGCAAATTAAGACCCAAAACAGTCACTCTTTAATGCTTAGCCAGGTGCAGGCAAGATCAAAGGGGCCCCAAAAACCTTTGAATTTATTGAAGGGAAATTGGAAAATTTGTTTAGAGCTTATAGCAGGGCAGGGAGGACCCTGAGTAGAGACACGGACAAAACTGCAAAAGATGCAGTGATAAAAAAAAACCCAGACACCTTTTTCCTCACACAAATGAAATTTCTTAGTGAACATTGAATTATTAAAATTCTGAAGACTCTTTGATTGACATCTTTGATTGACATCTTTGATATGGTGATGAGGTCCCTCACAATCCATCTTCAAAGTTACTCAGAGTATAAAGGATTGGGATATGAGGGTCTTTGGATACCATGGGCCATAGGCTCTTTCTTTTGCTTGATACTAGATGTCCTAGGGTATCAATAAGTCTGAAAGTTGCCTAAAAGACTGTTTTTAAAAATTGATAGGCCATCAAAAGAAAGACCCAGGGAAGTAAGAGAAATATTTTTGTGTTATAGAATATCCAAATTTTTAACCACCTCCTCAACTGTTACAGAGCTCAGAATAGGTATATTTTGCTTACTGTTTCACAGAATCCCAGAATATGCCAAGTCAGAAGGGACCTACAAGGATCAGTTTCCTCTAAACTAACAAAGATTTAATAAAGTTTGTCTTGAGCAAACCACTTGTATCATAGTCTTGTGGTTTTGGATTTACAAGTAGAACAGTTTCAGGAGTGAAACAGCACTAAGTTTCTAACAGGGTTGGACCTTAAAACATTAAATCTTAAAATCTTAGATGCTAAATCTTGGTGTTTTCCATTTGGCATTAGGCAAGAAAGCAATAGATATAAAAGTGCTTTCTCTTCAGTATCTTGTTACAGGAGCATGGGCTAAAGAACCCAAATAAGGGTTTAACTGGCACTAACACAGGATATTATACTAAAAATACTTTCAAAAATGCACTGAAATTTGCTAGACTACTTAGCTTTGTCTCTTCTAACAGTGTCAACAAGAGCACCAGAACTGTTCAGCCTCAAGAACAGATGACTGAGACCTCATCACTGTCTGAAGGGAGGGTGTCAGGAGGGTGGATGCAGGCTCTTCTTGGTGGTACCAAGCAATAGGACAAGAGGCAATGAGCAGAAGCTGATACACAGGAAGTTCCACTTGAATATGAGGAAGAACTTTGTTACTGTGTGAGTGACTGAGCACTGGAACAAATTGCCTAGAGAGGCTGTGGAGTCTCCCTTACTGGAGATGTTCAAGAACCATCTGGATGCAATCCTGTGCTATGTGCTCTGGGATGACCCTGTTTGAGCAGGGTGGTTGGACCAGATGATCCACTGTGGTCTTTTCCAACCTTAGCCATTCTGTGATTCTGTGATTTTGGAATATTGTAGCTGCCTAAGAATAGGCTTTTAATGGAAAAATTTATAAATCAATGAATGTAACCAATAGTTTTCATCCAAATCTCCATTATATAAACTTTTATTTAACATGAAAGGACTAAGAAAATATACAAGAAATTTAAACAGCTTCCTGAAATATTTGTCCTTTTTATCTGTAAAGAGGAAGTTTAATAGTCCACTTTTTTTGTTTTGGTTTGGGCTTTTTTTGTACCATTGGGTGAAATATATTTTGTTTTTTTTGGCTTAGAGCACCACTGTGAGGCAGACGACTTTTCTCCTCGCTTGCCAAAGGAAACTGAAAACAAATATCTGTGGTTCATTTCATGTGTTGTTCTAAGGCTTGATTTTAGCTCAGATAGTCCAAATGCAAGTGTACACCATGGCATGAAATCTAGGAGTGCAATTTGACTAAAGTTTCAGTGTCTGCACTGTAAGAATCTTCACCTGAACAAAATATCTGAACTCCTACTGTAGTCAATGAAGAGTTAATCAGGGCAGGCAGGATGCTCAGGGAAGCTTTCAGTTGACCAGATGTGTTTCCCTGTAGACACTTGTCTATATGTAAACATTTCTATTGTAGATGCCTACTGGGGAGAAATTAGAACTAGGCTAGGAAACCTTGAGTGCAGTTGGATATGCTGGTATCACTGCATCCTGGCTGAGTCTGCCAGCAACAGCCCTTCTTGCTGAGTCCTGTGGCTGATGGAGAATGGACATGTCAGCCAGTGAGTTCATGATTAGTGTGGAAGTTGCAGTGGCCTTACATCACTTGTGGCACAAACATTTGGGGTCTGTAGGTAGCCAGAGCTCATCCTTTGAACAAGGTGGTCACAGATTGAGTACTAAGTGAGGCAGATAAAGGAACAAAACTCTTTCAGGAAATATTCTGGCTATTACTCCACCCTCTGTCCTATGAGATAATACAGATATAAATGGAGTGATTCAGACCAGATCCCATGGGAGTCAGGCCCTGAATTCCTTTGGGATTTTGTCTCCACATGAATTATTACAGGTTATATAGGAAGTCTCTGAGGCAGAATATAAACAAACTGGGGAATCTCACATCTTAGCCTAATGTTCTGATACCTAGATAATCCATGTTGAGATATTTCATGAATATTTTTTTATTTTTCTGAAGTACTTTAAACCACTTCTTTGAGATTTAGAAATAAATTTGAACTGTCTGTTAACTCTTTACCTCTGTTTTCATAGAATCAGGAATGATTTTGAATTCTGCCATTTCTTAAAGGAGCACTGACCTGTCACAAAAGAAGAGACAGAGGGGTGTTACATGCACTTTGTGCCTCTGACTAAAGGTGTTAAATTTGCTCAATTTAGGAAAAAAATGCAACATGTTCTATACTGGTTGTAGTGCAGGTACGCAGAAAGAGTGGATGCCTCTGGCTTGGCCTGGGATGGACATGAAAAGATGACTGTGAATGGAATGTGTGAATTGAGTGCAGTTGAGGATGACATAGGTGGCTTGTGAAGTTTAGTTTGTATGTGTTATAACATGTAAGGCAGATGTCAAAAAAGTTTCATGCTCATAGCCTTAGAATGTGCAGCAATGTGAAGATAGACTGTGATTTTACATCATCTGTTTTCCCCTGTGTTGCACAGTACCGGAGGTGCCTTCCCCCTTCTATTGCTAAAGGTCTTCTGTTAGCCCTTCTGGATCCTGTTTTTCCCTTCCAGCTCGGTGCTCCTACCCCCAAGCTGCCCCACATCCCCAGTCCTTTACTCCTGGCACCCTGACATGGTTGTTCTCATAGTGTTATTTCCATGGCCTCACCCCAGCAAACCAGCTGCTGTGGTGGTGGTGGGTTCTCCTGGGGAGCAACCAGCAGTGGCCAAGACTGACCCGCTCATGCTACTCAGTTGTATCCCACTCCTCAGCTGTAGGGGCTGGATGACCCAAGGAGACCCATGATGGACTGCACAAAACTTGCCAACTGGTCAGCACACAGCACACAGCACAACCTAATCAGCACTGACAACATTATGCACAGAAACAACAAACGACAGGGCCTGGGGCAGGTCCTGAGGTCACCCAGGGCATCACTGCAGGGAAAGCAGGATGGTGGGTGGCACTGTCTGTCCAGGGTAGGATGCTCAGTGGAGGATCTGCCATCCCTCCTTTTCTCAGCTGGCCACTGGGAGCTAATTTTCTCTCCTCCATCTTCCCCTTCCCAAAAAGAAACATTCAACATGAGGTACTGTAACCCACCAGCTGTGAATAATTGCCCCTGACAGTAACACTTTGTGCATGTGAACCTGTCTCAGTATCCTCTGTGCAAAAAATGTAATCTGTGTCAGATTAAGGGCTTTGGTCAGCATTCTTTGATCATGATACATTTAATGATATATTGATGCCCTAACTACTGCGAGTGAAAACTATTGCTTTTAAATGTCTCATAATTTTATCCTCCTCCCCCTCCCCCCCTCCCCCCCCACCTTTGCATGAACGCATTCCTGCTCTCATAATTGAGTCTAACAGATTTCTGATTTTGGTGTAGGAGAAAATACCATCTTCACTTAGCACTAGGAACATGGAATTCCATGTCTTCAGTTACAGAAGAACTGTTTATACAGAACATATAAAAAACTATTATTTCATGAGTTGCTTGCCTGGCTGATATTAGAAGACTAAATCTATTGTATTTGCATTTCTGGCATTGCCTTGTAAGAATCTAAATCCCAAAGGAGTATAAACCTGCAGGGTAAGTATAGGTTAAATCCATTTTCAAAGTAACTTCATACTGTCAGCACTGATTTTTCTATTTACTTCACATGTCGATAGATATTTAGATCACTTGAGGTTGGATTTAAAATAAGTTTCATGTGATAGAAGCTCTGTAATATGCATAAGAGGTTATTGCCAAAGAGTCGTAGACCAAGGAATCTTGATTTTATCTTCTCTATTAATTGTGCCTTTTTTTCAATTATTATCATCTTTTTAAAGAGAGAACAGTTATATTGTTGCTATAGGCACATGTAAGCTGGGCCATTGTAGTGGCTGAGAACAACCACATTTCAGATGGATAAGATTATTTTCCTAATATTTGAAAAGTATTGTAATAAAAAAATATGTAATAGATGATATGCAATAGAACAATCACATCTATTGTTTTGTATCTAATATTAAATATAAATATTAATTAAAGTCAGGTGAATCCTGTACTATCAAATATAAAATTACATTTTTGAGAGTGGTGGGTTTTTGAGAACCAATAAGCATGGTTATTTGGAATATTGTTTTTAAGAAGATAAAAAGATAGCATTCCTTCATCCATGAGAAAATTTTTCTTTTATTGGATTAATTTTTTTAAATTTGCCATACTCATTGAAGACACTTAAAATTCAACACAATGGCAAATGCAACAAAAATAATTAATCATTTCACTTTAAAAAAGTCTTTTAAGTCTTTTATTCTGCCCACTACAGCTGACATGCAGCTGCCTCGCATGAGTAATATTCTATAGGCATCTGTGACAGTTAAAAAAATCTTGGAATTATGAAAGCTATATGTGAGAGTCTGGAAAAAAGATATTACTTTCTTGAAACAACTCTGTGTGTGGGGAAGGGGCAGATTGAGTTCTGCTAAGGTGGAATGGTGCTCTGCCCTCATAACCCCACCTCCCTGAGAGCCTTTAGTGCAGCTGTCAGTCACTCACACACCGGGAGCACTGCCCCACACCACACCCCCTGGAGCCCCAAATCCAGATCCAAAACGGCTATTCGCCACTGGCATCCCTGAAACCCCACACCACACCCGCTGGAGCCCTGAACCCAGATCCCAAATGGTTATTAACCACTGGCACCCCTGAAAGTCCATACCACGCCCCGTGGAGCCCCAAACCCAGATCCTGAATGGCTGGCAGACCAGAAGCCCCACCTGGGCAAGGGGTGGCCACAGGAGTCCAGGGCAAATAAAACCAGCACCACGAGGCCTCCACGTGGCCTTATTATCCTTGGATTTGTGGTGGCTGGTTCTGTGCTGGACTTAAGGCGGGAGCTGTAATTCTCACTCTCGCTCTCTCTTTTACTTCCTCTCCTAATTCCCTTTTCTCGATATTTGATTAATTTAAATCTGGATGGATTGGAATTTGAGAAGTCAATGCTTTGTGAAATGCTTTAGGTTGATTGAATGTGTGCGTTAAACTTTTGCCAAGTTCCCTTATATTCCCAAGTTTGCCAATAAAAGTGTGTTATTTTGACCACCTGAGAAGTGTAGTATTTTTCTTGTGTGCAGCCTCAAGGTATAAAAAACCAAAAGGCTCCTTTAATAAATCCATCAGGCAGATTTTTTGAACCCTACATCTTTTTGGCATAAAACCCCTTTGATGAGCTTGTGAGGCAACCCTAGGGTCTATGTCACAATGATGAAACTAATGGAGTCTACTAGTCCATTTTTTATAATGATGCAATGACAAGTGACAATTTGACCGTACATTTTAACTGAATACTCATTTTTATTTGTAATTCATATGAATATCCAATTAAGTCTTTAAAGGACACTACTGTATAGATCAGACTTTCAAATACATATTCTACTTTAACTGTATTTTAAGGAGAATTTTTGTATCTTCCATTTTAAGTTATGCTAAATATCAATGTATTGCCTGATGTTTTAGCTGATATTTGCCACTTTAGCTTTTTCCTAATATAAACTTTGTTTTCCTGTGTATCATACAGATTTATGTTCTATATCACTGAGCTGCATAGAATCACACAGATTTATGATTTAGATATTTGCACGTTACATACATAAAAGTTGTTTTACTGATCAAACAGCTGTAAATTATTCTCTGATTTAAGGCATTCTACTTAGGCTGTAAGTTAGTGCACCTTCATGACATCCCAGTGCAATTTCTAGTTCTTTGCACCAAGAAACTCTTGGTTAACTTAAACAGTAACATAATTCAACAAAATTACCATAAATCCTTGTAACTCCTAGTGGTAAAGCTGTGTTGCCCTGGAATGCTACTCACTGTAATCAAGTCACAGAATCACAGAATCACTGAGGTTGGAAGACACTTGAGTTCATCGAATTCAACCACTAAACTGGCACAACCAAGTTCACCACAAATCCATGTCCTTAAGTGCCTCATCTACATGTTATTTAAGTTCAAGTGATTGAAATCTTGGTTTAAATTGGAATACAAATTATGTTAGAGTTATAATAGCATACCTGTTCTATACACATCATGCCACAGAAGCATCTCAATTGACCTTTGCAATGCCTTTGTGTGAAGGTGATTAGGAAATCATAAATGTAATGTAGAGGAGGAATTAAATTAAGTGTTCAAGGCATAGCTCTGCTTATAATTATTTAACACATGCTACTAGTGACAGCCACCACTAATCTTGATATTAATTTTATATTCACATGATACGGTTCTCTCTTCCCCTCTTATACATTTTCTCTGTTGAGTACATGAATAAATCCGATTAACATAATTTGAGCACTCAGATAGCACTTTGTAGGATCAGAAGCCCATTGCAAGAAATGTAGATTTTCTATGGCAACAGGGCCAGAAGGGGTTCCCCCTCTTTGTTAGAACTTTTAGGCACAACAATTACCATAGCAACAGTTATGGCCATCTTCATTTCAATTCAATAAATTTAGTGACATGCATTCAATTTGCTGACATGGAATGGCAGGACTAGAAAATAATCCTGTAATTGAATTTGTAGATTTTCTTCTTTGAAATATGGATGCTTCGCTACTCATTTATTGACAATTAGATCCAATATAATGAACTGAATCTCAAGACGCTATGAAGGACTAAATGTAGTTTTTCAAAGTCTAAATTAATTCCTTGAATTGATTTGCATTTGGCAAAATATTTTATCATTAGAATATGGTTTTAGAGGAGAAATAGGATGTATTTTATCTTTTTCCTGGTGCACAGTGGAGAATGGTCTGCAAAATTACCATATGCTGTATTTTTTATCTTTAATATCTTTTCCACACTGGGAAATTTTAAAGGCATGCAGCTATGCAGACATCTATAGTAGACAGCTGATACTTTTAACTGTGTTTCTAGGTAGGAGTAGAAGAGCAACAAGAAAGCATATAGCTCTTATAAGAGTGCAGGATCTCCCTGGGGTTCTACAGACGCCTGTGGAAACTGAGAGCTAGAACCTGCAGCTCTGCTATTCCTTCAGGGAAGGGTAAAAAGTATTTAACCTAGGGAAACTCCGGCAGATACTTTCTACCTTTAGTGGAAGGAATTCCCGTTTGGGGAATTTCCACCTTCTCTTATGAGTCATCTGTGCTGAGTTAACAACTTGTTTCACCATATTTACAGTGATGTTAAATAAGGTCATTCAGAAAGTGTAATTGTACTGGTGTTAAGCTAAGTTAACCTTGATGTATTAGAATATTAAAATATTCCAAATTTTAGAATTGTCACTAGTTTACATTTTAGGACAGAAAACTAAAATCTCTGCTAGATTATTATGCAGAAGAACTGTGTAATATGCATTACATTTTTTCTCTAGATTCTAATAATAAAATCCAGTTTTTCTCACTGATAGGCTCTGTTTTGTATATGTCTAGAGTGAAGTAAGTATTTCTGAGTAATATAACTGCCCTAGAGTTGTGTGTGTGTGTGTGCCCTCATTGGGCCAAGACAGGAAGGAATACATATTTCTGAAGTGGATTTAATATGTCATCTTCTGCAATACATAAAATAAACATATGTTCTTACAGAATACTATCATAATAGTCATGGGAAGATGTTCAAAATCAATTTAATGCAGAATCTTTCTTATTAGTTTCAGACTTGAAGCAGCTAGAGCAGGACATTTTCATTTTGTATGAGCAATTCTCATACTAAATGAAAGGAACTTGAATCAGTACTTCCATATTAAGAGATGGTTCTGCCACAGATCATCTTGTCCATCAATAACAGATACCTGTCACCCCTAGCAGTTAAGGAATCCTAACTGGTACTGACCATTTTCAGATTTATTTCAAAATGAGACTTAAGCAAGGGTTCTTCTGTTGGCAGTTTGAATAATTATTTGACTTTACTCAGTTTGCAGAGGCAAACAGGCATGTCATAAATACACATGCATTTTTACAGCATGTTTTATTGATTCTTTGAGTCAGAGATTGTTCATCATCTGTCAGAGGCAGATTTATTAGGATGGGCTAAGGGACTTTTAAGTCCTTTCTTCTCACAGCCCACCCCATTAGTACTGTCAGCCTTCATCACATTGGTGAAAAAAACATTTCTCCCATAGCCACATCATGACAGTTAAAGCCTATCCATAGCAATGCCTTGATTTACTTAAAACACTTTTAGTTTCCAATTAAAGCCTATTGATACTTCTCCCAGCCTTGCCTTTGCTCTGTCAAGACAAAAGCATGACTGCATTTTACCAGATAGGCAGTTTTTAGGAATGCCAGAAATACACTGCCTTATCTGTGGCTGAATTGTGTGTTCCTGTTTTCATAATTCTGGGGTGACAGAGATGTCTTTCTGTCTGCTCCAAGGTTGTTTACTAAAGAATTCCTGGCAAATGCAAGCGTATAACTCAGAATCAGTTTTGCAAGCATTTCCACTGTTCTTGGAGTAACTGTGGTGCTGTTCTACCAGCACTGAAAGAGTACTGTCAGGGAGCAGCAAGGGCCAAGCTGCAGAAGGCTGTCTCTAAGGACAAGTATGGAAGTGGAGACTCCATGACGCTTGTACTTCAGTGGTACTCCTTACAGGAGGACTAGGTCACAGCAGTATTTTGATCAATCAAAATGACCCATATCCTTCCTTTGCATACAGGATGAAACCTATGCTGAAGTACATGGAGTTGATTTAGGATGAAATGAAGACTGTGAAACAACATGAGGTAGAGTCCCAGTGCCATAAAAAGTTAAAATCAGCTTGTGTGATATGTACCTAGAGTCTTCGTGGCAGCAGTGGTACATTCCCAGGAAAATGGCCAATGACTTTATAAAGGTGGCTCTCAACCATGTGAAACAGATGAGAAGCTCTCTCTAACAATAAGTAAACTTGCTCATCTTGTGTTTGAGTCATCAAAACTAGTCTGTCCATGACATCTAATTCAAGGTCTTTTAATTATTTGCCCATATTCTTGCCTACTTTTCCTATTAGTGAAACCTAACAAGTATATACAAATAAAATAGTACGTATCCAGAACGTATTCCTATATTTACAGGAAGAATCTGACAAAAGAATTTCTTCCTGAGCTTTTATCTGCAATGGTATTTTTATCAGTCAGCTTTTTTGCTTTTTCTCATGCATGCACACAACTACTGTTCAGAACATGAAAACTTCAGATCTTGAAATAACATTTCATGAACGTTATTGAACACAACAGTCTGAAAATTCATGTGAGAAGAAATACATTTCTAGTGATGCTGAATGCTGAGATATTTATGCTATGGGTTAGCATTCATGTCAAAAGAAAGGTTTGGGAAAGACAAAAGGTTGTGCTTTTTCATTTCTGAGGAATTAAATTATTATTAATCAACCCATATTTTTATATACTAATGTACATAAAAGAATAACACTACCTTAACTGTAGAGACTAAAGAGAAAGACCATAAATCTTGTGATAGAGAAGCTGATGATGGTCTTAAAGGACATATTCTCCAACTACTTTGCAGATTTCAGGACTAATATAAGAACACAGTATTTTACAAAAAGGAAATAAAATGTTCCTCTCTTTCCTGCCTACTTTTCCAGTTGGAAGCCACGGATGTTTTTCAGCCGGAAAGCCTTTGCCTGCAGGGGAACATAAGATTATAAATCTGTTTTGCCATGAAAAGCCTATGTGAAAATAAGTGTTTGCTAAAATTTCTCAAAATAAATGGTAATGGATTATTATAAATATGAATTTAAATTTGGTTTGTCCTGATCGCATCATGAACGACAGAATGTCGTAGCGGAAACATACACACAGCAGACTGTCCAGATGTATTGAAGGCTCACTGAATGTAAAGGAAGTTTGCTGTCAGGAGTCCTCAACAGTATCAGCAGTTTGGGATGTGACCAGCACGTAGCCCACGGGAAGGGGGAGCGTTGCTGCTGAAGCTCACTGTGCTAATGCCTGTGCTGTCTAGATACAGACCAGCTACACGTTTCTGTGAACTCTGCTGAGGTGCATGTAGCTGCTTCTCAATGCATGCAATGCACAATTCTCTTAGCACAGAACTAAACCTGACATTATTGCTACAGATGCTTTTCTAGCCAGAATTCCTGGCAAGAGTTTTAAGGAAGAGTTTGCTTGCAATCAGCTGATACAAGAATATAATAAATGATTACTTGCAGCAGAGAGCACAGTAACCCATTGTCAAACTGTAGTGGAAAAAAAAGATAGTATTTGTGAAGAGAAACTAAGTATTACAGTGTGATGGTTCTTTATTGTCAAATGTTTAAAAAAATAAAAGCAAAGTACAAATGCTGTGGTTAGTGATGTTGCCTTTGACTGGTTTGTTTGTTGCTTTTTTTTTTTTTTTCAGATAGCATTGAGCTATGTCTTTTAAGTATAGGAAATATCATTAAAATGTTGTTTAAAATTATAACAGATTTAATTTTGTGCATCACTGGTGACAGGCTGGTTTTATCTATCCTAATAGGCAGTTTTATGGTAAAGACTCATGGTATGAAACTAATTGCTTCTGAGTACATCATTTTTAAAAAGTGCTTGGCAAACCAGACATCAGAGAGACTGAGATAACAAGCACATACTAAGGCCTCTCCATGGTATGGTCTGGGTGGTATCAGAAGCATGTGCCCACACTCTGGAGCTCTGAGTTCAGATATCACTGAATGTGGGCAGGTTATGTTAAGATAGATAAATGGTTTCTGCCCCTATCTGTCTGTTCTGCTTCTTTCCTGAGAGTTTGTGTTTCCATAATAAGAGGAGGTAAAGAGCCTAAAAGTGCCTTTAAAATTTCATGGGCTGAAGGTGAAGGTGTCTGAGGTGTTTGTATTCCTTTGTGAAATGTGTGTCACTAGACAAAAGGGAGGAAGCAACTGAAAACCGAACGAGTTCTGAAGTTCTGCACAACCTTTGTTTCCACTCTGGTAAAAGCCAGATAGATCCTATTTCATTTATTATTAAAACTCCTACTGAACTTTTGTGAATGAATATCAGGGAAAAACGTATTTTTTGTAGAAAAATACTGTAGAATACCATTGAGGAGAACATGGCTGTGAATGACAGTTGAGAGTGTTTTTATTTCATCTAAGTTTGAAATAGGAGAACTGGATAGACTGCTGAAAGCAACTCTAGCAATGCAATATCCAGTATCGGGAGAACAAAATCCTTTTGTTTCCTGACCTCTGCCTCATCAAACAAACCAAGAGAAAAGTGTTATTGAGCCTGAGGAATCTGTTTACTGGAACAAACACTGGAGCTCTACGATGGCATCTTACAGCACAGAAGACATTGGAACAGAGCAGACCTATTCTGGCAAAGAGAAGCAGCAACCATGCACAGATGGCAACAAAGTCAACGGAAAATGAACTTGCATGACCTACAAAGTAAACTGTCGATAATTTTGATTGCTTTATTTAGCTGACAGTGGTACCTAAAATGCATCTCCATTGTACTGACATTAGATGTTTTAAGGACTCTTTAACTTACACGTACGTTTAATTCTGTGTGAAATAGTCAAGTTAAATATGCTTGTGCCTTCAAAAATACATGATCTGGTTGAGTGACTAATAGTGAAAAATATCTATCCCAAATTAATGTTATTTTTTTATATTGTAGAGTTAATGAAGCTACAGATCCTCTTGCTGTAATAGCAAAGACTTTCTTTAGTATTTGTGCTTTGTGTTCCCTACCAAACAGGCTTCAGTATATGAATATTCTTTTATTCTATATCTTTATGTGCATTCTCTGGTATATATAACTAACCATCTAAGCTATGTATTTTGCCTCTTGACTGGATGATATGCTTCCAAAATAGGAAAAATATAGTGTAGCATATATAATGCATTTTTATGTTAGAAATTTTTATTAATTTCTTTATTTGTATTGACCTTTATGAATTTTGTAGCATTTATGAGCATTTTTGAATAGAGATTAGTGTAAGTAACAGCAGCCAATTGAATTCTCTACTTTTTATTCAAAATCGCTCCTGTTATTAGTAAAAATATAAATATATTAATTTAAGAATGATCCTACAAATTATAGTCCAAGATATTATCGAGATTTTTTCACAAGTTAATTCATATTTCTAAGAAGTATGTACAAGAAGACATAAGACAGAAAGAAATTTTTGAACAATGGCACAAAAGTTATAAAACATAGTTCTGGTTTATATATTTAGTGAAAAAAAAAATTGCTATTAATTACAAGATGGGACTTATTATATGAAAGCAATGATACACTTTGACTTTTCATAGATCCATTTCATCCAGTGGGTGAACTACACACACCAAAAAATTACCAACTTCAACAAAAGATATACCATAAATCATACGACCCTTCCTCACACCTGCAGAAAAGAGCTGGGTAAGCAGCTGAACCTCACAGGGTGTCCTGAAGGTCATCGTCTCACCCTCAGGCTCCTGTGCACCACAGCAGTGAAAGCAGGTGTCCTGCACACCTCATCGTGTTCTCCCTAGTGTGACATTGTGCCTCTTTGAGTTGACATAGTTCCTTTAGCATGCTCGACAGTGTCATGTCCTCTCATGCACTTCTCTGCAGCTTCCTGAAGGGTTAGGACATGATGTGTTGATAGACTCAATGGATCAACCCAGTCTAAGCAGCATACCATTCTTCAGGCATCTAAGGAGACATAGGTATATAGTTTTGTGTTTTCTACAGTTAGATCTGACTTCTGCAATCCGTTTTTTAGTGTCTGAAACTGAACATCCCCTTGACATTTAAATTATGAATGTTTCCATTGCTCCTGACCAGCACTGATATCACAAGCTGAAATCTTGGATACCTGCTAAAACAGCAATGACAATTTGTTGGATTCTGAACAAATTTTAATCCTACAAAATTTATTTTTGTGTTTGTTCTCTTTTCACAAGTTGTTCTCCTCCCCCACTGCTACTGAGTCCTGTTATTCTGGATTATATGTGGCAAAAGAATGGCATGGCAGATGGGGCTGCTCCATATTTAATGCCTTCAGGGAGAAGAAGAACACAAGGGCATGCAGAGCACATGTGTGGTCCAACAGCAGTCTGTCAAGGCAAACCCTCAGAAATGTGGGAAGCTAGTGCCCCAAGAATGACTCTTCTGGTGCAAGAAAGCTCACTACTGTCTTTTGAATTTATGAAGCATTCAATCTGATATTTCATAAATCAGAGATGTTGCTCAGGAGGCTGAGGAAGATTTGGAAGAGAAGGCAAGTGAAGAGGGATACTATCATCTCTTCTTGTTTCTCCAGTACTGGGAGATGATACTGTGGATAAGCACTAACAATACAAAAACTAGATCTCAGCTATATGGGATCTTAGAAGCTGTGCTTCAATGTGATCTATGTACTCATTTACAGAGAACCTGAGACTAGCAAACTTTTTATAATGACCTGCTTTATTATGTTCATATATCCCTTGTCTCTGGGTGGGGTTGTGTTGTTTACTGATCACCACAAAATCTGTCTTTTACCTTAAAAGCAGTGATTTGAACTGGTGACACTGGGTAATGCAGAACCCTGAGCAACTTGTACAGGTGGAAGACCTTTTCCCTTTCCGATATACTCTTCTCCAACCTTCAAAGCAATCTCACTATAAAGAGGACTTTTTCTGGACCTCAGTCCACTCTGTCAGTCTAGCTTCTCTTGCTGGGAACAAAGAAAGGGACTTTCTTCTGGGCCAGGCATGAGGGGATGCCATGTATTCTTCCTTAGAAGAACGATAGTAGAAAGGAAAAAAAGGCATATATCTGCTGCAGCACACATTTATTTTTTTTTTAACAGCTGAGATGATTAAGTGTGAGCCTGCAGAGCTGAACTGCTGCTGCGGCATCTGCCTGAGCAGACGTGGAAAAGCTCTGAGAAAAGCCCATGCCCTGGCGTGTGCGTAGAGAAGTTGGTTTGGTGTCTGGACAAGTCAGAACTGTCTCTAGACTGTGTACAAACAGCAGCAGTCTCAGACAGCGGGAAGAAACCACGAATACAGTTAATGCATGCTGGACAGCACGGCAGAACCGAGCAGCCCCCTCCTTCCAAGTGAGAGCTACGGTCTGCATTCAAAGAAGACTATCATACAGGTCCTTTATTAAGTAGGGAGTAAGTGCTCTTGTCCTCGTCGCTGCCGATGTGCAATTATCACTCCAGTTAGCTGATAGGGTAGCTGATGACGGCCCCGCAGGCAGAGCCACCGAGGCTGTCGCAGAGCAGCCGGCGGGGCACGCTCGGGGCGCCCGCCCGAGGGAGCGCGGCTTTGGGACAGCGCTGCGGCCCCCGAGCCTTCTGCACTGACACCTGCCGTCGGCTCCCCGCATGGGCATGGACTACAAACGCTGGTTTTCACAAAGAGCTCTGATCTTTAGCATGTAAGTCTTTTGAGGACCCAAAAGATCGGCCTGCTGGCCAGATAATTTCAAGCGAATATTCCAAATAAACCTGCTTTCATGTTCTTCTGCCATCCTCCCTACAGCAAAACTAATATTAACATTACCAATTTTACTGTTTCATGCTGACTCTCAGCAGCAGGAGTTTTTTAACACAGCTTGCTGATAAGTTGCCATGTCAGACAGAGAAAAGGTCTCTGTAATCAAACTTGAGCTCTGACTTGTTTTAGTGTTGTTTCTCCACAGCAACAAAATATTATATTCAGATCCTGGTGCTTGTTTTACCAAATGTCGTGTCTCAGCATTTGTGTTTTACTTGTCCCATTTCTGCTCTGGCACTCTTGTATTCTCAGGTTGCAGTTGTTCAGCTACATCATCTGAAGATAGCACAGATAGAAATATAATCTGGAGAGCTCACCAGAGACATCTCTCCCAACAGTCTATAACTTGTTCTTATCATGCAGCCAAATGACCTCATTTTTTAAATTAAATTACATTATAGAAGGCCAACTCGGGTTTAGACATCAGAAATCCAGAGTTTTTTGATTATTGGCTCTTTTCATCATTCCCTGCTGAGAGCTGTAGTTTTAAAAATGTGAACTTTCTCTGAACAACTTAGCCCATTTCCAAACAATGTCAAATTTATTCTTAAAATGGAAGAGGGAATTAAAATGAGAGAAAATTTATGATTACCAGATGCACACAATATATTAGCTGAGGTGGTACTTCTTAACATAGATAGTTCCCTTATTGCATTAATTTTACATGAAGATATATGGAGTTTGTCATCTGGAATTATAACTACATTGACATACAACATCTGGAGTCACTTCTGACAAGCATAAGCCTCCAAGTTTCCCCAGCTTCATACTGCAATAAGCCCTGGGCGCCCAGTAGCCTCCTACCTATGCCCTGCTTTCATTGTAGAAGTAGGCAACATGTGGGGTCCACATGTGAGCAATGTTGCAATCACAGGTAAACCTGGTCCGCCTGCAGTTGTCTCTACAGTTGTGCTGCAGCAAATGCCAATTGATAAGTATAGGTAAGGCTGTAATACTGTGGTACATCACGAGGAACATGCATTTTCTCCTACTTACCTAGTCTTTTAAATAAGAGTCAACACCAGTGCAACACAGGTAATGAGCAGGAGTTAGATAAATGCACTGGTGGTGTTAGACTGTCTTTGTTAAAGAATGGCTATAACTCCCTATAACATACCTTATGCAGCAGATGGAAATCGAAAACCCTGAGCTGTGCATGGCAGTACTCCTGCCTCACACATGCAGGGTAGTCTATAATTGCATAGCCACAGCCTTTTTTTTCCCCCAACATTCAGATATTGTGAAGCCCTCCCACAATAAACATGACTACTTTCTCTTAGGCAAATATTATTAGGCATCTAGAATCCTAAGTGCCCAAAACTGAATTTAGATGCCTGACATAACAGATAATTCAGAAAAGCTTATGATTTTCAGTTAACACCAATTTTTTAAGTATTAGCTCATGTAACATCTGTTGTTGAAATTCTTTCTCTATTCAGTAAAGAAGACTGGCATTTCTTATCTTAACTGTTTGTTAAACGGTTTTGTCTGGTTTCTGTTGTGTTTCTATCCAACAGAGGAAGGGACTGGGAAATTAAATGAACCTGTGCAATTTCCTGGACTGGAATCTGCTTTGTTTGCTTATTTGATCACATATTTATTTGTCTCATAGTGTTCACATAAGGCAGGATAATAATCCTTGCCATGAAGTTCTGTAAGAAATCAGAAACAACTGAAGGAATATTTCATTTCTTCAGATTACATGCAACTCATTTTGGAGAAAGATATTGTTAAATAAGATTATTAGAAGACTTTTACACAAAGATTATGCCACTGTCATTACACTCTCTCCCTCATAAAGTAATAGTGATAACTGTAATAATAATGCAGTAAATTCCAATTTTCATGAGAAAAGTTATTATTTCTAAATTATCTGGAATATATTTCTCTGAAAATAGTTCACTATTTTCTCTTATACTAAGGATAAGAGGGTTTTCTGACTTTTAAATTACATATTGTCATTAGAAAGATAATGATGACTTCTTTCTTCAGGAGAGGCTTAAGAAACCTGAAGAATCTGGTCATAACAAATATATTCTGCTGGTGTGCCTTCTAGAGAAGTGTTGAGTATATATCCTTGTCTTTAAATAGAAAGCAGTCAAAGGATAATTGCAGCATTTAAAAACACTGAGAGCATTCCAAGTAGGAAGGAATGATAGTTCCATGGTTAAAGCATAAGAAGAAGAGAATATCTAGGTTATATCTCTGGACTGGGCAGATATTTCCTTTGGAACCTTGGGTAAAATGCTTCATCTGTGCCTGTCTACATTTCTATATTTTATTCTGAATAAAATGGGGATTCTAACCCTTTTCTGCCTCAGAGAATGCTAAAAATATTTGTGCAGGGACAGACATCCTGAGATGGAAGGTGTTATCTGACTTATTATAAATGGAAACACAGGATATGGCTACATAGGCTCTCAGTTAAGAGCTGATCTAATCATCCAGAGGAAACCCAAGAAATAGAGTCAACAAACCTCATTCTCAAAGGCTCCAGTTACTACCTGATTGTATCTCTCGTGTGTATTTATGTCTGCCTCTGAGAACCTGGTTCTGCTAGAATATGCTTTCAACTGCCACAGATTTTTCAGGAGGGAGGAAGTGTTGATATTAGTTTCTAATGCACCAGAAATTATATCTAAGACATCTTTGAACAGTGTAACACAAAAGAAGTTACCTACAGAAAAACTACTGTGCCTCAGGACAATGAAATGCTCTTGCAGGTAGGAACCAAACATGAGACCTAAGAACTGGCCAATCTTTGCAGCACCAGTGCTGCTCCTTTTGTGTAGAGTCCCTCTATTGCCAGCAGTTCAACAGTGGTAATAATAAACTGTACTTGGAAATTCTATAGCTTCCTCTAATCTGAGCATCTGGAAGCATGTAATGTGCGTTTGAATTCACACACATTTACGAGCCAAAAACCCACTAATTTTTTTAACAGCTATGGGGACACATATTCCTACATCCCTTCATAAATTCATGTCCTAAAAGTCACTTTATTATACCAATTTATTTCACCTCTTAACTTAATAGAATACAGTCATTTTTTAACCAGGCATAGAAAAATGCAGGAAACAGAGTAAAATGCCATATTCATTAATGTAGATACAAGGGATTTTAATCATCAGGCTAGAATGTGGCAGGCAGGAAAACTAGGAATTGTCCTTATTTTCTTCAGATGGCTGTGGATTGAAGTTTGTTTATATATTACCTTACAAATATATAGTAATATACAGAGTCCTCCTAATAGTGTGAATGAAGACAGTAATCTTCAAGAATTGTAATGGAAAAAAGCTCAGGCTGATAAGAAGTGGACTTTAGGAGGTGGATGATCAACTTCAGGAATATTGATGCCAGAAAAATGGCCAATTAATAACTGTTTAGAGACAGAGTTTTAGTCCATAAACAGCAAGGTATTTATTGGCAACGTTGGGGAACTCTCCGATTAGCATCGGACACAAGAGTTCCAAAGCTCTCAGTGAAAAGCAAGATTATTTATACAATTCTGTGAAAGATTACAACATCTTTTTCATGCATATTCATAATATTGCAACATCTAATTATAATATTCATAGTAGGTGGAGAGTAGGTGGAGCCTGGGCGTGGTCATCTCTTTTGAGGTGTTTCATGGTGGGAGATCCGGTTGCCTTCCTCCTTAGGGGGTCATATTTTCACTCCTCATTGTTGTGAACTTTTCAACTTGCTTTGTTTTTGCTGATTCTTGCAAGGAAACTTGGACTTGGGCTCTTGTTCTTTCCTTATCTTTCTCTTGGTGTGTTCTTGTTCTGTTCTTAGTTCCTAGTGTATCCTCCCTACATTCCAGGGACATCCTGACCTTAATTCTGTCTATAAGTAAAGATCTTCATAGACAGTTCTCAGTGTTAGTGTTTTAAGCCAATTTTTAACCCTTGGAGCTTTTGTTTGGCTTCGGGGGGGGGGGGTGTTAGGGTTAAGGTTAGACTATGCTGAGTTAAAGTAAGAAAAGGAAAAAGAAAAGGCTGTTATATTTCAAAATACAATCCTAACCCTTATGGTTCGTTCTGTTAGACTATGCTTAGTTAAGGTAAGAAAAGGGAAAAGAAAGGGCTGTTAGAGTTCAAAACGCAATTCGTTATGTTAGGCTAAGAAATGGAAAAAAAAAAATGGCAGTTTTAGGGTTAGGGTTAGGGCTTTGTATTTTGCAATAGAACAGCCTTTATTTTGCCTTTTCCTAAAATAACTGCTTTTATTTTTCCCTTTCCTTACCTTAACTACGCATAGACTAACAAGATGGATTGCGTTAGGGCTAGGGTTTTTTCTTTTTTTTTCCTTTTTTTTCCTTTTATTTCTTTTTTTCTTTTTTCTTTTTTAAATTTTTTCTTTTTTCTTTTTTATTTTTTATATTTTTTAATATTTGTCTTTTATTTCTTTTTTATTTTTTTCCTTTTTTCTTTTTTCCTTTTTTCTTTTTTTTTTTAAATTTTTTTTTCTTTTTTCTTTTCTTTTTTCTTTTTGCATTTTTCTTTTAATCTTTTTCTTTTTTGAATTTTTCTCTTTTCTGTTTTCTTTTTTCCCTTTTTTCTTTTTTTTTAAATTTTTTTTCTTCTTTTTTGTTTATTTCTTTTTTCTTTTTTAATTTTTTCTTTTTTCTTTTTAATTTTTTCTTTTTTCTTTTTAAATTTTTTTCTTGTTTTTTCTTTTTTTTCTTTTTCCTTTTTTTTCCTGTTTTTCTTTTTCTCTTTGTTTTTCTTTTTTTCTTTTTTTCTTTTTCCTTTCATTATCTTAACAACGCATAGACTAACATGAAGGATTGTGTTTTGGACTATACCAGCCTTGTTTTTTCCCATTCCTTACCTTAACTACGAATAGACTGACATGACGGATTGCGTTTTGGACTATACCAGCCTTGCTTTTTCCCATTCCTTACCTTAACTATGCATAGATTAACATGATGGATTGCATTAAGGTTAGAGTTTTTTTTTTGTTGTTGTTTTTTTTTTTGTTTGTTTGTTTTGTTGTTTAGGGTTAAGGTTAGACTATGCTGAGTTAAAGTAAGAAAAGGAAAAGGAAAAGCCTGTTATATTTCAAAATACAATCCTAACCCTTATGGTTCGTTATGTTAGACTATGCTTAGTTAAGGTAAGAAAAGGGACAAGAAAGGGCTGTTAAAGTTCAAAACGCAATTCGTTATTTTAGGCTATGCTTAGTTAAGGAAAGAAATTGAAAAAGAAATGGCCGTTTTAGGGTTAGGGGTTAGGGTTAGTGTTAAGATTAGAGTTAGGGATAGGGTTAGAGTTATGGTTAGGGTTAGGGTTTATTGTTAGGGTTAGGGTTTATCATTAGGGTTTATAGTTAGGTTGAAAGTTAGGGTTAGGGTTAAGGTTAGGGGTATTGTAAGGGTTAGGGTTATGATTAGGGGTAGTGGGTTTTTTACGGTTAGTTTTAGTGTTCTTGTTACCTATACCCTAAAATATGTATAAGTGTGCACTCAACTGAGTATGTGTGTGCCCTCAACCGGGTCTGGATGTACCCTATTCTGGGTCTGAAATTGCTCTGAATCTGGTCTATGTGTGCCCTAAACCAGAACTAGGTTTAATCTAAACTGGCTCAGGATGCACCTTATTCCTTATCTATATGTGTTTTAAACCGGGTCTGGATGTGCCGAAAACCAGGTATAAGTGTGCCCTAAACTGGGTAGAGGGTTAGGGTTAGAATTAGAGTTAGCATTCGGGTTTGGGTTTAGGGTTAGGGTTACCATTAGGGTTACTGTTAGGGTTACCTATACTTTTAATTGGGTATATGTGTGCCCTTAACCGGGTCCTGATTTTCCCTAAACAGGGTCTGGATGTGTTCTAAACCGGGTCTGGATGTGCCCTATAACGGGTGTAGGTGTGCCCAAAACCAGGTCTGGATGTACCCTTAACCAGGTCTGGATGTGCCCTAAACCGAGTACAGGTGTGCTCTAATCTGGGTCTGGTTGTGCCCTAATCTGGTTATAGGCGTGCCCTAAAACAGATACAGACATGCTCTAAACTGGTTCTGGATGTAACCTGAATTGAGTATATGTGTGCCCTAAACTGGGTGTGGATGTGCCCTAAACCAGGTCTGGATGTGCCCTAAACTGTGTCTGGATGTGCCGTAATCCGGGTATAGGTGTGACCAAGACCTGGTAGAAGGTTGTCCTAGTTCAGCAGGAGAGACCATTTATCACTGGGTGAGAGTGATAAAAGCTATGTATTCTACCCCCTCTATTCATTCCCAAGAACAATGGACCATTCGCAGCAGCTGCCCAGGA
>JAWWEE010000001.1:93477813-93499794 GCA_035221455.1 Xenops minutus
ACATTTCCATAGACAGTTCTCAGTGTTAGTGTTTTAAGCCAATTTTTAACCCTTGGAGCTTTTGTTCGGCTTCAATATGAAGAGTTCACTAAAGTGATAGCAATTTTTCTTCCAATATTTGTAGAAAGATGAAGTTCAAAATGTATTCTGCAGGTGATATTGTTCCCTTGACAGTCATTTTTGTCTGGAAGTATGGTACACATTGTTACAAAGTGACTAATTGCTATACTCAAAATAAACCTGCAGGAAAGAAAATTCATATGTTTCCTTCTATTTTTAAAACTTTTTATCCCATAAATTTAACACAGCTAGAGACAGAGCTAGTACATAATTTTCTTGACTAGTTCCTTAGAAAGGAAAGAATTAGCATCAGGATAAACACTCCAAACCCTGAGAGAAGAGCAGAAAAATGAGTAAACACTTTAAGAAGCATTACAGAGTGAAATCTTCAGACTGACTCCTTAAAGAGTACACTGTCAGAAAACTGCCTAGATATAGTTAATTCAAATACAATCACAAGATGACATTTACTTCTCAGTTTATGAATATTTTTGACATTTAAAACAAAAGCAGAGGGAGAATTGGTTCCTCCTTTGCCAACTGGTTGATGTCTCCTCTCCCCTGTGATATAAAGAAAATCCCAAACTTTGACCTTGAGGCTTTCAGCTCACACAGATGTGAGAGTTGCTGCTGGAGTGAGAAATATATGCCTGGGGAAACAAGTAAAAAAAGTAAGGTTATTAAAATAAAATAATACTTTTAAACGCCCAATCCCGACCTTATTGCTTTATAGTGAAATTAGATAAAATAGTGCCACCAAAAAAAAATTCAAAAACTCCAATTATTTCGTCATTCCTGCTTGCAGTGTTGCAATGCTCTGTAGAGCTTTATTACTGACTTATGCTGTATTGAATAAGTTATGTTTGCCTAGTGATATTATCACATTTATAGAAATAATTTCCTCACAAATACATTAGTACATCTTTTTTGATTGGTTTGCTACATGCCATTTTTTAATTCAGTGTCTTATTTTTATAGTTTCCCCACACACACCTTTGTCTAGGGCTGAAAAAGATCAAAAGCATTTGCTCTAAAATACTGAAGCAAGATATGGTCAAAACTGCTATTGAAAAGCTGATGAAACATATATGTTTGTAAATATTAACTCAGTTTTATTACAGAGCTCACTTCCAAAATTACTGCTCTGCTTTTAAAAATTGAATAGTTGTCACAAAGTGGCTTTAACTTCCAAAAATATTTTGACAGTATTTCAGAAAGTTTTGATAAAATAGAAGTGTTCTTGCAAAACATTTTCATGGAATCACTTTCTGGCAGAAGATGATTTGATGTGATCTCTTTACTGAAGCTCCATATGTGTAACATGACTGTGATGCAATGGACAGCAATGGGAGCTAAGAAAATGTCAAGTAGTTTTACTGAGCCTGTTGGAATGCCTTTGCTCGTTGCAGCTGTACTATTCTTTAGAAATATGTATAATGCTGTCCACTCCCATGTGATCAAGAGCATTTAATATTGAGTGGGCTTCAATATGTGTGTGTCTGTGTATTTTCAGCTGGAAAGGAATCCTGTTTATGACTAAGAAGTACTGGAATGATAAAAATGAAATTTATCAGACAGCCAAGGCAACACCAGAAGAAAGACAACTGTTCTGAGATGCAAAACATCAATAAAACTTACAGTTTATAAAATAGCTAGTATTCATCTAGCTAGCTAGTATTATTTATCTAGATCCTTCCCCTCTATTCAGCCCCAGTGAAGCCACATTTGAAGTGCTGTGTACAGTTCTGGCCTCCTCAGTACAAAAGGGATATAGAGCCCCTGGTGCTGCTCCAGTGGAGGATGACAAAGATTATTAGGAGATTGGAACATCTCTCTTACAAGGAAAGGCTGGAGGAGCTGGGCCTGTTCAGCCTTGAAAAGAGACAACTGAGAGAGGATCTCATCAATGCTTGTAAGTACCTGAAGGGATGGTGTTAAGAGGATGGAGCCAGGCTCTTCTTGGTGGAGCCAGGCAACAAGACAATAGGCAATAGGCACAACTTGGAACACAGGAAGTTTCACCAGAACATGAGGAAGATCTTCTTTACTGTGCAGGTGACTGAGCACTGGAACAGATTGCTCAGAGAGGTTGTGGAGTCTCCCTCACTGGAGATATCTGAGAACCATCTGGGCACAGTCCTGTGCAATGTGCTCTAGAATGACTCTGCTTTGAGCACCGCCTACTGTGGTCCCTTCCAACCCTCTTCATTCTGTGACTCCGTGATGTAAAATTGTTATGTTATTGTAAATATTGAAAAAAATCACAAATAAAAAATGAAAATGTCCTTACTTTTGCCCTTATATAGTTTAAATCATAGCTTCTGGCATCCCTTAAGTATTGGGAAACATAGGCTTCTTTTTTGACATGCACACCAATCCAATAGACTTTCTGTAGGTGTATGGCACTATGGAGCACACTTCAGTCTCCTCAGACAACAGAAGAACAGCTGAAGTGAAGAGTTCTGAAAATGGAGAGGTAGCAGTATTGAACGTCACATCAAGTAAGCTGCAATGCAGAACTAACACATGCACGGCGTTAAACTAGATCAAACTCCTTCTTCATCCAAGCCCCACTTGTGCACAAGGACCATATCTATCTGAAACCAAGTCACAGAACATCATCCTAAAACATATGGTCTTTCAAAAATTGTATCTGTGAGCACCTTTAACAACCTTTTAATACCACAGACTCAGCATAGCAGGGCTCTAGGGCATTATGGGGTTGCCTATGTGGAAAATATATGCTTAGGTACAGAAGCCAAACGGTGCTGAAGGCAGAAGAGACCCAGCTGCTGTACCTCCAGGGCTGCCATATGCTAAGTAAGGCACAGGCAGCATCCTTCACTGTCTCCAGCCACTATAATTCTTGACATTGGTTATATGACACATGAAAAAAGTCTGTCCAGCACAGTGAAATGCTGGAGCTGTTAGCATGGTTCTCTACTGATTTTCGTGTGCCTCACAAACAGCTAGAGCTATCTGTTGTGTGTGGCCTGTGGACATAACCAAAAAGGAGTTCAGAAAACCAGAGCAATTAACCCTCAGGTTTTTTTGTAAGAGTAAGAATCTTTTCTTAGCATTATTGCTTAGATTTAAGCAGCTTAAGACCAAAACGGACTATGATGCCCTCCAGACTGATCTTGTGCAGAACATAAACACAACTCAGTAGCTCCTGTGTCAGTTCATATCTAGTCACTAGGCCTGTAACAGAAGCCTGATTTAAAATGTTTCAGATATGGAGAAAGTGCCATGCTTTTATACATCTCCCTCTATGGATTGAATATCCTTATTGAATTAAACTCATGGTTTTTTCTAGCCTTATTTTGGCAAGCTTCAGCTTCCATCTCCTGCTGGATCTCAATGCGTGTTCCTCTGTTACAATGCTATTTACTATCAGATATATGATCTTCAGGTAGCAGCTCTGAACATAAGCCTCTTTAACCTCCTATGAACTAATTTCTTTGTAAGACACTGTCATACTTTTAAAAGCACCCATTTAACTAGGCTAACTGATGAACTTTCTATACTATGAAAAATCTGAGCAGCAACTAATTTTTTTATTGTCCCATGCTGAGAGACCAAGCAGCAAGGTGAACTAAGCTTATAGCTACACAGTAAGGAAATAGTTTATATTTTTTCTTTCTCATTTTTCAATGAGATTTTTTAAAGCTGATTTAAGCAATCATAGCTGTACTGGAGTTGGTAAAACCACAATAAGCTGCATGTGCTAGCAACCTGCCTTATCAGAATTAGCATTTCTAAAAGGATTGCAGGAGTATTTCCATTAAGAAAAAAGCAAGATCTGTGAGCAGTAAAACTAATGAAACTTAGTTTCCTCTATTTCCCAGGAATTTGCATGCCTCCTATCTGACTACTTTCCACATTATTTCCAGAGTTCTCTGTCCCTTACACCTTCAGTTTCTGCATCATCCATCAGTCAGGCTGGGCAAGAAGTAGCTGGTACTGTAGGCAGCTCAGAGCTAAGGTATATACCTACCTGTTCAGGATGTGCACACTGATCAGCTGGTTGGCTAACAGTAAACACAACAGGGAGAACTGAGTTCTCCATACCCTTCTTTTCAAGAAGGCATTGACTTGGGCTAATGAATTTCATAAAATATTTATTAAAATCCTTAAGAACTCTGTCCTTCTGCTAAATTTGTTTAAAATTGGTGAAGAGATCCAAGAGTTATGAGGAGGCACTGACACATGGAGTAACTGTATTAGGAATGCAGTTACTTAGGAAAAAGAGGCTTCAAATGAAAGAATGCATTTCCAGTACTGTAACAGATTGGTTGGCTATTATAGGACTTCAGAAGTATAACAAAAGATGTGGCTGTGCTGAAGTTAAAAAGCTTATGTTTGTACTTGTATTTCTGCTTCCAGGAGGCACGAATGAGCACATTTCAATGGCATGTTCTCATTGTGCTGTTCCATCATGTGTTCTGATTTCAGAATGGTGACACAATTGCCATAGTTAAAATTACGAGTGTGACCAAAATGGCCTACTAATAACACTTAAAAGCAGTAATAGGATATTTGTGAGTGACTGGATTCCCTTGGAATGTAAAGGTTCAATAAAGGAAAACCACTTCCAGGTACAATTGCCAACATTTTTTTTTTCTTTCATGTGAGCAACCATATTTGCTGCTTGATAGATTGACACCTTCCATGGTGAAATCTAAATCTGAAGTGACCGTCAGCAATAATGAGTCACTGGCTCTTTGCAAGGCAGCTGTGTTTACTTTGGGTGGAAAATGGAACAGAAATTCTGTTGCTCAGTAAAAAAAAAAAAAAAAAAAGTCATGCCATCTTTTAAGTCTTTCTTTCAGAATTATTGGAGATGCAGCTTACAATCCCCCTTATTCACACAGGATGAAGTTCTGGTAACTTTGCAAGTTTTGAGTCCTCTCTTCTCAAAAGAATCTAAAGAATGTATGACTAAGATTTGAAGAGTTATAATGTAAATAACAAGACTATGATGGTTTTACAGTATTTCAATTAACAAAAACCCCATACATCCTCAATGTGTTTCAATTCTTGGCTTGCAATTGTGATTTGTTTCTAGCAGTAATGTGATAAGCTGCTGTTTACATCTGTAATGTTCCCATAATGCAAAGCCATGTGTATGTGCCCATAGAAGGCATACACACAAAACTGTGGCTGCAGAGACGATGAAGCCAACAGGGGCTGCCACAAAGCCATGTGTTACACAGCGGGAGTTAATTTGTTCACAGTCAGTAGTGCACCAAACCCGCCTGGCTGCTGCGGCAGCATTTCAAATCGCCTCTTAAGGGACAGAGCAGAGATGGGTTACACAGTGCACAAGCAGCACACGGAGAATAATTATTCGCTAAGTATGTATTTTGGGCCAGATCCAGCTCAATTTAGTGAAGAGGGAAGACAGACATCTTGGGACATCAGTGTCTGTGTTAGGGAGCTGAGGAGTGGGTCAGGGAGAGCAGCGCAGGCCTGCCATGAGCACACGATGTCCACAGGGCCTGGGGACACCCAGCTGCATGGCTGAGCAGTGCTGGGATGTGTGGATCAAGGATCTTCACATGCTTGTCCAGGCCTGCGTTTGTATGGAAGAGCCACCAATACGCGTGGACTCCTCAGGGCAGCAAATCATGGGAAGTGTGGCCACTCCATGGCTGGTTCTGCTCGGAGATGGAATACGTGAATCTGATCTCCCCACCAGTAATTCATGATGTTCAATTACTTCCACGGAGTTCAGGGGCAAAAACCTGAGATACTTCAGGGACCTTTCAATTTAGAAGGCAAATTTCTAGTAAAAATAAACATAGTAAGAAGCTGAAAGCCAACATCTGTCTTTAACCTTTTCTGTAGTTAGCCTGCTGTGAATGTGAACCCAGTTACATTTACCATTAAATGTAACTTGGTGACATTTAATGGGTAAACAGAAAGTAGTTGAAGTTTGATGATCTAATGGTTCTTCTGTGTGTACATTCCCTGAGTTTGTACTTCAGAATTCCTGTCGTACCTGTCTGTATTCCTTTTGAGCATTCTGTGTGTTATGTTTGTGAGGAAGCGATGGCTTCAGGAGCAGCTGAGGGGTTGTGTATGTTACATAATGTCTGTATGATGAAAGTGCACTTAGGCTGGTGTGGGATTACTCTGCATCCCTGTCTACACGGTGCAATCCCACGCCTGAAGTCTCTGCAAACCCTCTATCAAGGGCTGTTTCCTCTTCTGCCGGGACGGCCTTGGAAGGCCTCCATCCTCCCCACTCGTGAAAGACTTATGCCGAAGTCAATCTGTGCTCCGATGCACTGTGACAGCAGAGGCCGAGGGACAGCCTGGCGGCGTTTTCCCGGCGCGGGAAGGTGCCGTATCCCGGGATGGCTCCGCTCCCTTCCCGGCGCGGGAAGGTGCTGTATCCCGGCGGGAAGGTGCCGTATCCCGGGACGGCTCCGCTCCCTTCCCGGCGCGGGAAGGTGCTGTATCCCGGCGGGAAGGTGCCGTTTCGCCGGATGGCTCCCCTCCCACTCCACCGGATCCGGGGCCGTTCCCGCCGTTCCCCCCCGATCCCCACTCCGCGCGGGGCGGCGCCTGCGCGGGAAGGGCCGCGCGGGGCATTGTGGGCGCTGCGCCCGCCGCTGCGGCGTCCGGCGGGTCCCGTTAAAATGGCGCCGTAGGCGGTGGCGCCCGCTGGACGTGCCGGCCCCTGCCCTGCCCGCCGGGCCGCGCCTCCTTCTCCTCTCCCTCCTTCCCTCTGCCATCCCGCCCGCGCTACCTCCCGCCTCCCGCGCGGCGATGGCGACTCCGGACCAAAAATCCCCGAACGTTCTGCTGCAGAGCCTCTGCTGCCGCATCCTGGGCAAGAGCGAAGGTAGCGCCGTGCCCCCGCTGTCCGCGCCGTGCCGAGCTGCGGGGCGCGGCCCGGCCCCGTGAGCCGGAGCCCTGCGGCGGGAGGGGCTGTGGCGGCCCCCTCGGGCCCCCGGGCGCCGGGCCGGCTGCTCGGGGCGCTGCCCCGGGGAGTAACGGGGCGTAATGGGGGTTGTGGGGGGTACCGGGGGGTACCGGGGGTATGGAGGGTACCGGGGGAGGTGGGAGAAACGGGGGCCGGGGGCGCCTTGAGGAACATCCGCCCGTGCCTGCCCGGGTGGGGGCATTGGCGTGCGCTGGGTCCTCTACAGGTCCCTTCTGTCCAGATGCTGCTGTGGTTCTCCAGCGAGGAGATGAATCTCCTGCCTGTTTGCGTAAGTTTCTCCCTTGCAGTCAAGGCAGAGACTGTTTTTAGTAAGCAGTCAGAGGGTGGAAAGGAAGACGTGCATCTGCTGAGTCTCTTTTTTAGTCTGATGTGTTTATAAGCATTGCTCACTAGACAATTTCATTTAAAAGCTTTTATTGCTGTTTTCTTGTGTGAGAGATAACTGTCTCTCTCCTTAGCAGTAGTTGTCAAGTCCTTTATATATTCTTTTCTTTCTCCATGCCAGCTGACAAATCCTTCCTGGTTTCTTATAGCTACTTCCCTGGCAGTAACTACTAATTTGAGCATTGATCTGTTGTAAAGAATTGGGTTCAAAATTACTAAAATGTGGCCTATATATAAATTGCTGCTATCTCGGAAATGTAGAGAGTGAGTCCCAAGGTACAAATATAACTATCTGTCTCTCAAACTTTTTTTCTCTCTGTTGGAGACAACCCGTGGTGATCTCACACCCCATCCCTGTCTTTGAGCTGGAAATATAAGAGTTTAGTGGATGAACTATTTGATAGATAAGGAACCAGCAGCATGGCCACATCCAAAGAGTTGTAGTCAATGTCTTGATGTAAAAACAAAGATCAGTATAAAGTGGTGTCCCCCAGAGGTATTGGGGCTGATGCTGATCAGTATCTTTATCAATAGCATAGACAGTGGGATTGATTATGCCCTCAGAAGATTTGCAGGTAGCACCAAGCTTAGCAGTGCAGCTGATACTCTGGAGGGAAGGGATACCATGCAGAGGGACCTTGACAGGCTTGAGGAGTAGGCCCATGTGAATCTCAAGGTTCAACAAAGCCAACTGCAAGGTCTTGCACCTGGGTGTGAGCAATCCTCAGCGTTAGTACAGACTTGGGGAATGAATGGGGTGAGAGCAGCCCTGCAGAGAAGGACTTGGGGCGTTAATGAAAACTTGGATGCAAGCTGGCAGTGTGCATCTCAGAAAGCCAGCTGTATCCTGAGCTCCTTAAAAATAATTATGAACAACAGGTTGATGAAGGTCTCTACTCTGCTTCTGTGACACCCGTCACAGTACTGTGTTCAACTCTGGGGTCCCCAGTACAAGAAAGATGTGGACCGGTTAGAGCAGGTCCAGAGGAGGGACATGAAAATGATCAGAAGGACGGAGCACCTCCCCTACAAAGAAAGTCTGAGGCAGTTGGGGTTGTTCGGTGTGGAGAAGAGAGGGCTCTGTAGAGACCCTATTGTGGCCTTTCAGTACTTAGGAAGAGCTTATAAGGAAGACAGACTTTTTCCCAAGACCTAAAGTGACAGAACAAGGGGTAATGGTTTTAAGCAGTTATAGGGTAGGTTTAGATGGGACACAAGAAAGAAATTTTTAACAATGAGTGTTGTGAGACACTGGAACAGATTGCTGAGAGAAGCTGTGGATGCCCCATCCCTGGAAGTGTTCAAGGCCAGGTGGGATGGGCCTCTGTGCAACTTGGTGTCATGAAAGATGTCCCTGCCCATGACCCGGGAAGTGGGCTAGATGGTCTTTGAAGGTCCTGTCCAGACCAAACCACTTTGTGATTCATCTGAGAACCTTGGAAGAAAAATTGGTAGGAAGTTGGAATCTCTTTGTCTTCACTGAACTATTGAGTAGGGACTCCTTCACAGAAACACTCTGTTGATCCATTGAACTCTTAAGATAATTTTTGACTTAAATGTTTCTAAATAAAACAGCTGTTTTATTGCTGTGCTTTGTTTTTCGAAATCTTTTCTCTTTTCATTGCATTTATAAGTCTTCTGCAAGGCCATAAATTTCCCTTTTCCAGAATCTATAATATTTCAGTAACAGGAATTCCTGATGTAAGGTTTTATTGCAATTTGGCAAGGTTCTGCACTTCCCCATTTCCACCAAATCAGTGGTAGATTCTAAACTGTTTAATACCTCTTGTGTTCCTATGTTTCTTTTAGCAACTGTTTTCACATCAGTTCATTACTCTAATGTCCTCTTACAGCTCTTCTTTTAAATCTGTTTCTTGCTTTTAACACACTTTGGAATTTTTCTTAATACAATTGGTATATGGTCTTGATTAAGAACACTTCAAACATTTACTGCCAGAAATCTCAAATCATTGTGCTAGTTCTACTTCCAAAAAGAAAAAAAAAAAAATAGAAAATACCTTGTCTTGCTTTATTGGAGTAGTGGATGCCTTTTTGAGGACATTCTTTTTATATTGCTTAATCCTATTTTCTTCACAACTTTTTTCTTAGGTTAGGAAGGCACTGCAATCTAAATGCAATCTAAGCTTGTTTCTTGGTAGTATCTTATCTGAGTCTGTGATACTTACGAAAGTTAGACAGCATGAGAAGAGAAATAGAAACCTCTGTTTATCAAGCAAGGTCTGACTACTGAGGAGAGGTGATTCACTTCTAGCAACTTAGGATCTAGCTTCTTTTTGAAGCCATGTTTTCTGTACATCTCACTATCTCCTGACTGTAATAATAATTCTATTTGCAAGCAGTATGTGCAAAAACATGCAAGAGAACTCGGGTTTTGTTAATTTTTAAATAAACGTTGTACTTTTTCTTGTGTGTGGAGCTTCTATTAATGTAACTTGTGTGTGACTAAGGAAAGGGGAAATTTTGCTCAAAATCACAGTAAGTTGTTGCGTGCAACCTGTAGCCCACTCGTCTGTCCATCTGAGGGACAGACAGCTTGTAGTAACAATTTAAGAAAGGAAAAAAAATAAAGGGATGTCTGTCAGATTTATCTCATGTGTTTTTGTGCATGTAATGGATAGGAAGCCCATCCTTATGTTGCTTTTTATTTCTCTGTTAGGAGGGACTCTAGTACTGAAACATCACCCTTTTAATGTAGGAGTTCTGTCAAAGTAGTTAATTGTAGTACATGTGTTAGCTCAGGTATTGATTTAAAGTGCATAGAGGCTGATAAATCAAGAGGTCTGTGAAAGTCAGTCATGAGAGGCGTATATGGTGCTTGTACTCCCCCTGGTTTATTCAAGGAATAAATAAAGACTCTAATGGAATTTTGTTAGTACTAGCATCCTCTGTGTTGAGGAAGATGCATATATCCCTAAGTGGTGAGGAACCCACCAGACAAGTTACTTAGCATCTTGGCTGTCTTTCGGGCTTGTATCTTCCTTTCAGCACAGGATAAGTTTGAAGTAAGTTATTTGTGTGTGGTTGGTGGTCCATATGCAGCTTCTCCCCTCCTTGTGTACTGATCAAGTTAGGGTGCTTTGTGTATACACATTCTCTTTTTTGAAGCAAAATTTACAGATATTACCAGTTTAGTCTTTGGTAAGTAAGTTCAATTACTTCTATAGAGTTTAGAGAAAGAAACCTTAGATAAATAAGGGACCTTTAAATTTAGCAGGCAAATTTCTACTAAAAATGCCTAACAGGAAGCTGAAAACATCTGTCTTTAACCTTTTCTATAGTTATCCTGCTGTGAATGTGAAATACAAGGTACTGATATAACTGGGTGACATTTAATGGGTAAATAAGAGAAAGGAGTTGAGTTTTGATAATCTAATGGTTGTGCTGCGTGTATGTTCCCTGAGTTTGTACTTCAGAATTTTTGTCGTACCTGTCTGTGTTCCTTGTGAGCATCTGTGTGTTATGTTTGTGAGGAAGTGATGGCTTCAGGAGGAAATGAAGGGCTTTGTTTATATGATGTCTGTATTATGAAAGTGCACTTAGTGCTAATGTGGGATTATTCTGCATCCCTGTCTACATGGTGCAATCCCATGCCTGAAGTCTCTGTAGATCCTCCTTCAGGGATTATTTTCTGCTTTGATGGCTTCAGAAGGCCTCCATCATCCTTACTTGTTAAAGATTTATGCTGAAGTGAATTTGTGCTTTGATGGAATGTGACTTCAGAAGCTCTCTATGGTGGAGCTGTCCTTTCTCTCTCCCCCGTTTTTGAGGTCACTCACCAAGTAGATGCCTTGCTTTGCTTCCAGAAAATCATGAAAATCTGAATTAAATATATTAGGAAACCAGTCTTGCTATGAAGCTGTTGAATTGCCAGTGCAAGTCAATATGTGTAAAGAGCAGGTAACTTTGTTCTATGTTGTTGGTAGTATGACAAGTTTAAAAATCAGAATCTGTTGAGTGGAATTATATCTTTTAACTAGAGATCTTTCTCAGATGCCTTGTTAGGGAAGTATGGAAAAGACTATACTAAGTTGCAGTGCTTTAACTAGTTTTCCTATGGCTGGTATTGAAATGAAGGTTGGTATAGAAGGTTATCTTTGTTAAAACTTCTCCCTGACAGGGAAAAGTTTCCCCTTTCCTATCTGCTGCTAGGTACACAGCTGAGGAAGGAATGGACCATATGTTGTTTGGGATTACTTAGTGCCAGTACCTGACTCTTATTGACCATGCAGAATACTTTTTGAAATCTTGAGTTCTGTAATGACATGCATTAAACTTAAGAGTTATGCAGAAATATTTCCTCACACTTAACTCTTCACACCTGGTTCATGCTAAATACTGTTAGATATTAATTATTTTGCCTGAGCAGACTGTTTTCCTGATTGTGTGAGGTACTCCTTTGTGTGAACTGGTTAATGTTTGCTGTTCTACAGTTGTATTCCAATAGAGTAGGACTAGTGGGTGATGCACTACAAGACAATAAAGAACAGCCCTTCAAAACGAATGTAGGGTTTTCAAAAACAATCAAGCACATTGCGATTTCAAATTTCTTCTTTCCATAAATTTCTGGAGATTTTCATGCATTTAATCAATAAACTCCTAGTATCTCCCAGGCAACTTTTTATTTCCAGTTGTAAATATTAGTTAATTTAAGAGATGATAAATGCTTAAACTATTTCTTCTTCTAGTGGTCCTTTACCTTACTTCATTTTTCTGTTCCTTTTGTACGTATTTGTCTTGGCCAGCATCCTTGCTTTTTCCTTGGCTGAACCATTGCTGCCTTACTCTCTGATTTTTCTCTGAAAGCTGACTGATTAGCTGGCTATATAACACATGAGGTTATGATGCATCTGCACACATAATTGTTATATACAGAACAGGTAACATGAAGAATTGCTTAGATGTTTCTTTTGCCAAAGTAAAAGGATTCAAGTGACTGCCAAACTCACTTATGCATTTTCTTGTGTACCTTTCCCCATCATGTTTTTACAGTTGCTTCTGTATAAGGAGTAGAAATGTATCTGACATTTTGTAAGGGCCCTTGACATGTCTGTAGAGTTATTGTTTGTTTGCTTTTTCAGGTCAATAAATGGGAACATGACTATGCTGTAAAGGCAGTAATACTGAGCTGGCCCTATCTTTGTGTTACCAGACTGTTAATATTCCTGGAAAGAAACATACTTGCACTTAAACTGTATTCTTAAGCAATGATATTAAAAATAAAATTATTGTGTGAGGAAGGAGCAGTGAAGAGGGGCCACTAACTTGTGATCTCCACATTAGTGTCCACATTATATATTGGGGTGTGATGATATATCTGAGCTGGCTTTGAACTTAAGGGTGAAACAGTGAAAACTGTTTCATAAACAAAACGAAGTCTAGAAACAAGAGGCAAAATGATAAAAGCGCTGTTATGGGTATCTGAGTTAAGGTCACATATAGAATAATCCAGATTGCTGTTGTTTGGGAAGAGAGTGTGCGTGGTGAACATGACTACTGCTCCTGTGTGTGAGCAGAATTATGTGACTCTGTACCGAGGCCCACAGCATTTCTGTCTGTGGCGATGGGCAGAGCCAGCTGAAGTGTGCAAATGCTCTTCAGTAACCATGTCTAAGAGTCTCTTCCATCAGCAGAGAATAGGAAAGACTTAATCAAAAATTTCAGTGGAATTATTTTTTGGAGTGTGTGGAAGTGAATGTGTTTGAAGTATAGCATTGATACCATGGTAAGCTGCATAAACTGGGTTTTACTGCCCTCTGGTTAGAATTGTGTCTAAGAATTACAGCATAACATTATCAGATATAAGCCAGATACATTTATGCTGAATTCCGACATAGCAGTGTAATCTCATGTCATAACTTTATTTATTTGTCTTAATAGAGCTTTAGCATTCTGCTTAACTGAGAGTTTTCATTTTTTCTTCCAGCCGATGCAGCCCAACAGTTTCAGTATGCAGTGAGAGTTATTGGAAGCAATTTTGCTCCAACTGTTGAGCGTGATGAGTTTCTTGTAGCGGAGAAGATCAAGAAGGAACGTAAGTGCATCTTTATTCCTTTCTTACAAATAGCAAGTTCTTCATGAATTTATTAAGTGGGTTTATTTCTCTGAAAATGGAACATCCCTAACTCACACATAGTCATCTAATCTCTCATTAATGCTTGCCTCCTGACAATGTTATGCACATTCCATTAATTTCCTAGTGAATAGTCCTCAGTGGTTATTTGTATTTACTGCCTAGATTTTTCTGAAAGCTCAGATTAGACTTTCCTTGCGGCCATTTACTTTGTATCTTAGTCACTATGAAAATAACGATTAATATTGCACTCCTTTATTTTAGTAGTACTCAGAATTTATGAATTAATAGCTTTTTAGAAGACTGATTCTATTGAGATGTGGACTTGAGAAATATTACATGTGTGTGCAATTAACTTCATGAACACCTGTGTGAAGCTTGCTGAGTGAGCTTCCTGGGAATCCATGGAATTGTTTGTGACCTACCTGATACTTCTTGTCTTCAGTTTCTCTACCAGTTTTCTGCAACAACCTTCTCAAAAGCAAAATACTAGACTATGACTTAATAAGTTATCTTGTGCTTCCATTTTGTTGTGCTCTGTGCTGCGCCAAGTGTCACAGCAAATCCAAAGGGGATGTAATGCATTCCTCTGGAAAAGACAAATACTGCTTTCAGCAGATTGTCTGCTGTACAGTAACATGTCCAGAAAGAATTACTTAAAGTATACTAATTAAATTAAAGCCTCATATTTGAGCTTTGAATATTCAGGCAGGGAGATTGAATTAGGATAACTGACATCAGTGGTTGTGACTGTTTTAAGGTCCATATGTTTTTTTTCTTGCTAATGCAGAGCTTCTGTGACTTGCTGATAGGCAAATAAACCCACCAGAATTCCTCTAGCTGCAACTCCAAACCACTGGAATCCACAATATACACTTTCTGCAGGATGAGTTTGTACATGAGTTGGTTAGTTCTAGACAGCACAGCACATATTCTTTGAGCCTATTGCCAGAAGTTTTGAAAAGGGCTGTCTTGCCCATCTTCCTTCTGCCCAACTTCAGCTTGTAGGCTGATGTAAGTGGTCACATAACGAGTGACTGGATACATCCTTCTAACTTTACATTTATTTTGGGGATACCATGCATGAAATTACTTAGTTAGCAAAGTACATAGCAGTAGTTTTTAATGCTAATTAACATTTCTAACATTTAACAGCTCTTTTTCTTATCACTAAGGTTTCTTCAGATGGTTTTTTTATTTTTCTTAACATGGCGTTCTCTGATGTAACATACCTTTTCTGAAGAAATCTTAGTTTGAAGATGTTTTTCCTCTGAGAAAATACTTGTGTTATGTAACTGACATTGATTGAGACTATTACTTTTTGTAATGAAAGTTCTGTGACCTTGGAATTCTACTTGAGTTGGAGTGAATAGCATTACTGCTTTTGTTTCTTGTTTTTATCGCCTAAAATAGACACAATTGCACTTAGTTTTGTGAGTGATTACACATAGTGTTTACAGCATTCTTTAACACATACATGCTTTTGGTAAGGTCCCTTATGTCCCTAAACCAACTGTGTGGCAGACTAGACTTTAAAAGGGCACTTACTTAGAAGGTGTATATTTTGATTGCCCTAAGAAAAACAGGTACTTACATTTAACCACTTCTGGTGCAAGAATTTTCAGGGGTGGAATGCAAATAACATGGAAACAGGCAAAATATTTGAGTAAATAGAATGAAACCATTCTAAGCTTTCTTGGGTACACTTCCTATTTACCACAAAGGTATTATGTTAGACATGACTATTATAATTCTTCCAAATTTTTAATCCATATTTCTTTTTTATTTTAATAGTTGTGCGACAAAGAAGGGAAGCTGATGCTGCTTTATTTTCAGAACTCTACAGAAAACTTGGTTCACAGGTAGCGTAAGAAATATGTAAAGAGTAGAAAAACTGAAGGCACACATGTACATCCTTCTGATGTTAGAGTTTTTTGGGGGAGTGCTCAGATCATGAACAGTACTTTTTCTGAGAGAATGGCTGAATGCTGGAACAGCTTGCCCAGGAAAGTTGCAGCAACTCCGTCCTTGGAGGTAGTCAAAACCTGAGTGGACACAGTTGCAGGCGAGCTGCTGTAGACAACCCTGCTTTGAGGAGACAATCTCCAGTAATGCCTTCCAACCCTAACTATTTTGCAGTTTTTGTGAAAAAGTTTACAAGTACTTTTTTTTCATTTATTGTAAATCAGAAGAGAATAAGGATACATTTTTAGTATTTGAGTCCACTTATATGAAGGAGCACTTGTGAGGGAACTTCAAGTTTCTTTGACTTACTTCCCTGCTTAATGTCCATCATAAGGTTCTATGTCCCTGGTAAATTCAGATGCTAGTGTTAGTGTCACAGACATATGCAGTAACATATCTAGAAACACGCATATTTCAAACAAAACGTTTTAGTATTTGCCTTCCCTCTAAAGTGTACTGTTCGTAGCTTGGGCTTCAGTCTATTTTTGCTGAGATCTAAAGCTGATGACAGTCTATATTTTCTGTTTGCTAAAGGCTATGTTATGTATTTGTCAAGTGTCCTGTTAAAGGTATTTGTATCTTAGGCTGTAAAAACTTTGATAGCTCTCTTAAATGGCATTTAAAGTAATAGAAATTGAAACTCTCACTTTTGAAGCCTCCTTGTAAAAGACAGTGAAGGGGAAAGTTGAGGAAATACATTTCTTTGCTTAAAATTTTACCAGTTTTCCTTCTTTACATTTAAGGTAAAACTAACATCCAAACCTGAAATATTTTAAATTATGAGAGTATGTGGGAATGCTGGTAAAAGTTCATCTCTGCATAAACCTTATTCTTAGTAACTGTGAATCTTAAATTGAGCTTACTTGCTGCTCTCAGAGCAAGTGAGAGTTCATGATTTGAACACAGTGGAGAAAATTAATCAAATTAGCAATACAGAGGCTGCACTGCACATTCGCATTTTATTCAAGAATGTGTTAGTCTTATTTGTCTGGAAAATTTATTTGTATACATATATATTAGACTGCATAATTTTAAAAAAAAATCTGTAGTTGTCGAGAGTTAAACTAATTTTGGTTTGCATTCATCTTTTTAAAGGGCATTTTGAAAAACAAATGGTCAATACTCTACCTCCTGCTTAGCCTAAGTGAAGATCCACGTAAACAGTCTAACAAGGTGAGGAGAACTTTGTTACTTCTGAGAAGCAGTAAATGTGTGTCACTTATTTTAGGTGTCATTAAGAATCATTATCCAGAGTTAACCAACACCTCAAGTTGTGTGTGGCAGTTGTATGTGAGGCTGAAAGCAAGAACACACTTGACTTAAGTATCTGCAATGTTTATTGTAATTTTCTTATACTAAGTACATGTAAAAATCTGAGCTGTGCAACAGTTGTAGCTGAAGTTGTGACTGTTAGGTGAGTGGGTTTTTTGTTTACTTTCTGTTTGGTGCTATAATGTCTGCTTATGTGTTAATGAGTTTTAAATGGAGTAGAGAAAGCAAAATTCCTCTTTCAGTTATGGCTCTGCTTGCACCAGAGTGCTTTTTGCAGCTATTGCTAATGACAATTTGCAGGCAAAAAGAAGCTATATTGCTAAAAGTATTGTTGTTCACCATGTGGGACATTTTTTGTCATCATAATTGCAACAGCAGCTTTTTCTTTGCATAAACATGGTCTTCAGATATTTCTTATGTTCCTGATATTACACTCTTGTTAACTAAAGATGTGACTTAAAGCAACTCCCACATCTTTATTTTCTTCTGTTTTTTTTTTATTCCTCCTGTTTGAAATCTTTTCCATTTCAGGTGTCAAGTTATGCCACACTTTTTGCTCAAGCATTGCCACGGGATGCTCACTCAACCCCTTATTACTATGCCAGGCCTCAGACTCTTCCACTGAATTACCAAGACCGCAGTGCTCAGTCTGCCCAGAGTTCCTGCAGCATGGGGAGCAGTGGAATCAGCAGCATCAGCCTGTATGCCCTAAATGGGCCAACACCAACTCCACAATCGCTCGTTCCAGGGTAAATTCTACCTTACAGATAGGTTTGGAGAAGACTTGAGATGATCTGCTGCCTTTTTTTTTTTTTTTTGCCTTGTTTCTTTAATTTTTTTGTTTCTGCCACCCTCCCCATTTGTATGCCATTGGAAATTCCACTGTGGGTGCAGAGAAGCTGAGTTCCTTAACTGAACAGTTCTGAATATCAGGTGCTGGCATATGACCATATGAAGCCATAATTGTCTGCCCAAGTGTATCCATTCTTAATCACCATCTTTTTGCTCTTAGTTTTCCTTCCCACCCCCAAGATCTGTAAAGAAGAAAATCACAATAGATGCATTTTCAGAAAGGACCAAAGCTGCTTTTTATGTTGAAGATACAGTTTTTCATTAGAGTGTATTTGACATGAGTTATTGAATTCATAGTATGAAAATATTTACTAATACTGACAGAACCGGACTTTGTTGCTATTAATATGTTTTACAATACGAATACTTATTTGACTTTGTCAGTACTATGTTTATATTGTGTATATTGAAGAGGTGGGTATGTGATGCCTTTAAACTAGGAGCAACAAGGAGGACTGTGTGCCACAACTGAGTGAGGAAGTGGCAGATGAGGTTAGTAAGCAAAAGATGCAGGGTGATATGGGCAAAAGAGACCTTGAAACCAACAGAGCAGGGCAGAAGGGAGTCCATCCAACTGTGCACAGAAATGAGGCATGTGGAGAGGAAGCCTTCTATGGGAAGTTCTCATACCTTTGCTGGAACATCAGCTAACAAATGCAGGGACGGGAACAAGCAGGAGGACTTGAGAATCTCATTGGAATCACAAAACTGCAATGGGATAGTTCGTACCACTGGAGTGTTGGAGAGGGTGGATACAGGCTCATTGGAAAGGACAGGCCAAGAGGGCAAGAAAAGGAAGTTGCTGTTTACATGAGGGAGCAGCAAGAATGTAGGGAGCTTTGCCTAGAGACGCACAAGTCGCTGACTAAGACCTCATGGGTTAAAAGTAAAAGGTAGAGCAACATGGGTGATGCTGTGGTGGACGTCTGCTGTAGACTGCCTCATCAGGAATCGGACAAGATATTTAGATGACTGGAAGAAGCCTTACCATTGCAGGCCCTAGTGTTCATGGGGAGCTTTAATCACAGTCATATCTACTGGAGGGGAGTGCTTCAGGGCACAAGCAGTCCAGAAGTTTTCTGAAGTGCACTGATGCTAACTTTTTGACAAAGGTGATTGAGGATTAGGATAGGTACTTTGCTGGGATTTTTACTGACAAGGAAGAACTGGTTGGGGAGGCAAAGGCTTGGGACAGCTTTGGCTGCAACGGTTCTAAGATGGTGCAGTTCAGGATTCTGAAAGAGGAAGTGCATTAAAAAGCAGTATTCCATCCCTGGACTTTAGGGTAGGAGACTTAGGGCTCTTCTGGGATCTGCTAGGAAGGTTCCCATGAGAGACTGCCCTGGAGAAGAGAGGGATTCAAGAGGGAACAGAATAGAATATTTTTGTTTGAAGGGATCTACAAGAATCTTTATGTTCAAGTGCCTGACTTTGAGAGCTGGTTGATATTCAAGAAGTACCTCCTTCAAGCTTAAGAATGAAATGGACAAGCAGGAATTCAAGCAAAAGTGGTAGGAGGCCTGAGTGGTTGAGCAAGTTGTGTCTGACAAAACTCGGACATAAAAAAAGTGTGCAACAGATGGAATCAGGACTGGGTGCTAAGGGGCATTCATGGGCAGAGAGACTGAGTGTGCAGTGAAAGCATAAACTAACCTAGGGTTTACTCTGCAAGGGACCTGAACTAGAGAAAACATAACCCCCCTGTTCAAGGGGCATGGACTGTGGTGACAGAAGATGTGAAAAAGACTGAGGTACTCAGTGCTTTTTTTGCCTTGGTTTGTGTTGGTAAGACCAGTGCAGGATCTTGAGACCCTTGGGAAAAGTCATCGTGACTCTGGAAACAATGTCCAGACATGCGGAGGACTAGAAGGGGGACTAGGAATAGTTGTCATAAACTTAAGGAAGACATGCTTGACCAATCTTATAGCCTTCTGTGATGAGATGATTGACTTGGTGGACAAGGGGAGAGCAGTGATTGTTGTTTATTTCAATTTTACTAAGACTTTTGACGCTGTCTACCTGTAATACTATTGTTGACAGACTGTCTCAGTTTAAAAGAAACTAAGATGTCTATCTGGACTAGGAAGGGAGCCTCTTCCCAAAAGCCACCACAACCTTTGAAATTAAGAAACTTTAATCAATAAAATATATAGAAAAGGATAACAGTTCTTTACTACAAATATATATATATAAAACAAAAACCAGAACAGAATGAACAGCAACATCGTAACCAAAACTTTCAAACAAATCAAGTCCTATTTCTTCCCCTTTGTGGTGCAGTTGTATTTACAGACAACAGAAGGCAATGCCATGATGAGTCACTCATGGGCTCTGGTGAGGCAAAGACAGGGACCAGGAAGAGGCACTGGCTCTGAAGCTCATGTGGGAATGGTGGCCACAGGGATGGGATGAAACTTTTCCTGTGGTCTGTGAAAGGACTCTCTACTGTCCTTTGTCTGAAAAAGCATTGCAGGGGTGGGAAGAGGGAGCAACCCCTCTGCAAATGATGTCAGCCCCGTGAGGAGTCTGCAGCGAATCCAGGAAGCGGCAACTGTTTTCTCTGAAGAATGGCACAGGATGTGTGGAGTCGGGGTGGGGGGCAAACTAGAAGAAGACTCCCCTCCCAGTGTTTCCACCAGCCCAGCAAATGGCAAGCCAGCACCCACAAGGAGAGAAGTGTGGCCAACACCAGGAAAAATGTCTCTCTCCCCGCCCCCCACCTCCCCCAATCCTCCCCCAGCCATCACACTGGAATGCAAAGCTGTTAGCCATACCTTTATTACCTGGTTCTGGGAGCAGGTAGTGGGAGACTGTGCTTCAACAAGCCATCTTGTCCTGGCTCTTCAATTCCCAAACCACTGTGTTGGTAAGGGAGAGAAAAAAATCCCATGCAAGATTTAGAAACTATAGCACAGACTTAATAAAATGTGAACTAGGTAGAGTGACAGTGGAGTGGACTGAAAACTGGTTGACGTGCTTGACTCAAAAGGATTGCGATCAGTGGCACAAAGTCCAGCTGCAGCCTGGTCACTAATGGTGTAGCCCAGAGGCTGCACCCTTCATCCCATCTGATGGCACAGAGTGAATCCTCACAACCTGGCAGAAAATAAAAAGGTAGGAGAAGTGTTGATAAAGGAGGTCATTAAACTGATGCTCAAAGGGAACTCAGTAGGCTCCTGAAACAGGCTCACAGGAGCTTTGTCAAAGTCTTGCACCTGGGGAAGAATATACACCAGTACATCCTGGGGGCTGACTGGTTACAAAGCAGCTTTACAGGAAAGGTTCTGAGGTTCCTGGTAGACACAAATTGAACATGAGTGTGCAATGTGTGGTGAAGAAGGCCAAGAGCTTCCTGGACTGTGTTAGGAAGGGCATTGCCAGGAGGGGTGAGGGAAGTAAAACTTCCTCACTGCTTAGTACTAGTGAGAACATATCTGAAAATGCAGTTACGGTACAAAAAAAGACATGGACAGACTGGAAAGAGTGTGAAGGAAGCCCAAAAACAATGAAGGGGTTGAAATGTGTCACATAGGAGGGGAGGCTATGAGAGCTGGGACTCTTCATCCTGGAGAAGAAAAGGGTCAGAGGATCTTATATATGTGAGCGTACATGATCAGGGCAGCAGAGAAGATTGATCCAGACTGTTTTGGGTAGTATCCAAGGAAAGAACAAGAGGTAACTGGCAAAATTTGTAAGTCTGTGAATCACGGTTAAACATAAGGGAAAAAAAACTTCATCAGTAAGGTGGGGTGTGTGTTTGAGAGTAGGGAGGATATTGTGAAACACTGAGAAGGTTGTGCCATCTTTGTTCTTAAAAACTCTAAAAACATGGCTTGGACCAGGCACCAGGGTAACCCTCTCTAGCTCATCCTGCTTTGAGCAGGAGGGTTGGAGGAGGTGATCTCCGGAGGTCCCTTTCATCCTTAACCATTATATTATCCCAATACAACACAGAAAATTATGTCAATGAGGTTATTTCATATATCTGCTTGCTTTAAAATATCAGCAGAACCTACCCTGTTTCTGGCATATTCTTGGTCTGACCTCAATAGGTCACTAACTGCTTCCTCCTAGATTGCAGGGGGTCCATTCTGTTCCCTGTCCTTGCCTACCAGCTCAAGGAGCCAGCTGCCCTGAGGATAACTGCTTTTACTGTTGAAGACTGAGCTCTATTGTGCTTAACATTTGTAATGCGTCACATAGACTAGAACACCAAATTTAGGCTGTTCAGAATATAATCCAGAGAAAAGGAAAACAGGTATAAAGAGAGGTTCAGGAAGAACGAAGCTCACAGAAAGATCTAATCTGAGTTGTTCAGCTCACAGACTACAAGACTAAAGAGCACAGAGAGAGAGAGAGAGGAAACTTTCCTCCTGTCTTTATATACACCTGATTACATGAA
>JAWWEE010000001.1:93499894-93529546 GCA_035221455.1 Xenops minutus
TGTGGAATACTTCCTTAATTATGACATTGTTACCAAGGAAGGCCTAAACCAAAACCAAGAAAACTAAACCACCACATTGACATTGGTGGTGTTAAGTCATAGGTTGGAAGCAATGATCTCAGAAGACTTTTCCAACCTCATTGATTCTGTGATTCTGAATTTCTCTGTCTTACAGGCTGTGTTCTTGTTGACCATCCCACGAGTTAACAATGTGGTGGTTGAGCGAGAAGACATTCCTTGGCTTTTTTACATGGATGTTTGTATTGCAATCCTAGTCCATCTCTCCATGCAACTGCTTTATTGTGGAATTAGTGTTTTGGGTTTTTTTAAAATGTATGTATATTTTAAAATGTTTGCATTCAGTTGGAAGAGGGGGAGGAATGGTCAGCAGTGAAAATTGCTTGCAAATATTTGCAACTTTATTTTTCATCATGATGCAGAAATACTCAGAAAGCTAACTTCTAGTCTTAACATTTTTTCACGTTTAAGACCTTCTTTGTAAGAAGAACTGGCAAGTATGAAAGGAAGGGAAATTAGAGTTTGGATACTCCCTTATTGATCGCATCTTCAGACACTTGATGCAAACTGTCTGAAAGGAGACTGAACTTTATCTTCTTTCTCTGTTTTCCTTTAGTTCTTTGACATGTAACTACAGTTTCAGGTAATCACAAAATTTAAATATTTAGGGGGTTTATTATGACTTGTTTTTTATTCTTACAGTACCTTCACTTTTAATCTATTTCAGCATAATTACACTTTTCATCAAAGTCAATTTTTGATACAAAATCATATTTGTCAGATTTGTACCTCCCTTTTCTAGAGGGCCTTTTTTTTCTTTTAAGTGTAGGCTATAGGAAGCAATAAATTGTTTGTATGTTCTGTACCCTTTTTTAAGGTCAATTTATTAAAAAAGAAACAACCAAAACATCCATAGAAAACAAACTCAAAGTTGGGGCATTTTTCAAAATTTGCATCACTCCATACCATATGGTGGGTATGGAATAAAAATTTTTAAAGATGTTTCTTCCTTTTATCCTTTTAGACAATCCTATCAAGCTCCAGGTGTTGGAGATTGCCTCCGTCAGCAATTGGGATCACGTCTGGCATGGACTTTAACTGCAAGTCAGCCTTCTTTACAAAGCACTACCTCAAAAGGCTTTTCAAATGCTGTGTCTCGTGGTGTGCCAAGGTCTAGACGGGAAGGGGACACAAGTGGTGAGCAAAGATGTATTTGATAAAGATAATTTTTAAAAAGTTGTTATCTATAACCTCCATTATTTTTAAATGCTTTTGGAATAGTTTTATAGCATGTTGATTTTTTGAGGAGTGTTTTTCTAAGAATGTGTTTAATAGAAGGAAATACACAAGACTAGTATATTTGGCAACTATCTCTTTGGCTGATTGTTAATTTCTTTTTGCAGTGCTTGGCTTGATAATGTGTTCTGGTCCTCTTAAAAGACTGACTTCATTCCAGTATTTGTCAGTCAAGTGATTGTGACTTGTGAACAATGATCATTCTTTTGATGATCAGAAGATGCTTTTAGAGCCAGAAAGAGAGCTCAGTGAATGGAATTTGTTGAAATAGTCTCATCCATATGTCATTCTGTGTCTTTTAAAACTTGGAAATGTGCACTGGTATATAGAGATCCTAAAGCTATTTCTTCTTTAAATTAGCACACTCTTTACAGTGGTTATATTTAGAGCCAGTGACACAAAATATGGACAGTAAAATCATCATGGCTAGGCTTCGCGAACGAAGATTTACAGGGCAGTAAAATAATAAATAGATAAATGTAGAATCATAGAATCACAGAATGGTTTGAGTTGGACTGGACCTTAAACATCATCTTGTTCCAACCCTTCTGCTGTAGGCAAGGATACCTTCTGCTAGACTGGCTTGCTCAGAGCCCTGTCCAACCTGGCCTTGAACACTTCCAGGGATGGGACATCCACAGTTTTTCTGGGCAACCTGTTCCAGGGCCTCACCACCCTCACAGTAAAAAAAATATTCCTAAATTCCTAATATTGCTAATTTGTTTCCTTTATTAAGTGGCTGTAAACTTGAAGCTAGTGCCTAGAGGATCTATTCTGATCTTATGCAAGTGTAGCTAAGGAGGACTTGGTTAACAGGGGATTTCTGTGACAGCTGTAAGTCTCAACCCACTCTACTTCTGCTGTAAAAGTAGGAGACATTTCTGAATAAGAGAGCCAGTGGCAGATGTCCTCCTTCAGCACTGTTACTCTCTGGCAAAGAAAGATAAGAAATGCAGTTTTTTTGTTTGTGGTTTGGGCTTTTTTTGTTTGTTTTTTGGTGTTTTTAATAACTCCTAAACAAATAAGTGTGGATATTTAGAGCTAAAATACAGCCTGTCTGCCAGCCTCTGCATCTTTGAATAGACGTGTACAAAGCAGCAGCTTACAGACCAGAGTTTTACTGATGTATCTGAGGGCAGCATCTGGTGTTTAGAAACTAATTAACAAGACTGTTGATGTTCAAGAAGACATGTGTGTGTGGGTATATATATAATGTAAATATGTATTTTATGTATGTGGTAGATTTAATATAGAGAAAAATATACAAAATCTAGTACTGCCTCTTAATTTGCTTTCCTGATTGGTACAAAAGGCAGTACTACTTCTATTGAGTCAGCCAGCAGCTGTGGCGCTTTGAATCTTATGTGGAATGGGTGTAAGGACTGGCAGTTGTCTTAAATGTAGTCACTTGCTGGTGTTGAAATAGAAGTACAACTGCATTGAGAATATAAAAGACATGTCAAGAAGATACATTTGTATGAATATGAAATTCTTCTATAATCAATTTTTTTTCTGTTTTCCAAAGTTACTTGCTTTTATTTGAAGTTTTCTTGTTGTTATACCTACATAGAGAATATAATCAGACATATTGTATAGCTAATGTTAATACCTGTTGAATTATTTACAAATTAAAGACACATGCACTTGCATCTTTTACCATATCACTAAGAGTTCCTAAAAGCAGCAAGCTACTTTTATGCACATCTTAATGTTATGAATGGAGACTCAGTTGTAAACAGCATCTTGAGATGAAGGCTACTTTTGCCAAAGTAAGAATAGAATTTATTTTTTGTTGTTTTTATTTGGGAAAGAGGATAGTTGGGGCAAGCTGATGAGAGTAAGCGTGCTGTCAAAATTGGGTAAGCATGTTCTAGCATCTCAATTTCTGGATAATACTGTTAAAATTGTTTCAGTCTTGTTATCTTAGATGAAGTTAAAACAGCAAACGGTGCTGTTTTGCCCAGAAAAGGTGGGGGTATTTTCAATGGCCTGCACAGCACCTTTTTTGATCTTCTGTTTCCTTTAAATAAATAAATACGCAAAATCTCAAACACAGTTTAATCTCTAACTAGAGATAAGAGCCAGAAGCAAACTGTATGCTACAATAACAAATGCTTTACTAAATCAAATGTGTATCTATCTGCAGAAACAGTATTTGCACTTTACTGTTTGCCAGCTCGGTAGCTGTTACGCAGCTGGCAGTCTGGTTTTGGTCACTGAGCAGTGGCATATATGATTGAAAGCCAATATTAAACAAGCAGCTCTTTCTTCTGTATTAACTGCTGTTTTCCTAGGTGAATATAAAGAGATTATTCTGTAAGTCCTACTTAACAACTTCAGCTGTTTGTTCAAAGAAAGATAAAGTTATTATGATGCTTGCCTCAGAACTTAAACTAGTGGTTGGATCAGAAAAGAGAAAAGATTTAAAAACTGACTGTGCTCGTTAAAATATAACATGCCCTGTGTCATATAAGATGACTACTCTGAGAGAATCACAGGTAGCATTAGAGACAGGTAAAGGGAATCTTTAGCTTTCCTCTCAGATTGTGAAGAAAACCTAAAACATTTCTTTAGAGGTTGTAAACACAGGCTTTATAATTACTTTTTATTTTGATTATGCTACTAAATAGCTTTTTGAAGTTGTAATCACAACTTAATTGTCTCAACAAATCTAAATACTGTGTTTTTTTTCTTTTTTTCTTTCTAGGCTCTGTTGAAATAACTGAAGCAAATCTTGTAAGAGATGTTTTATATGTGTTCCAGGGAATAGATGGCAAAAACATCAAAATGTGCAATTCTGAAAATTGCTATAAAGTGGAGGGGAAGGTACAGCATGGTGACTTGTATTTCATTATGTGAACAGAGAGGTATATAGGGGAAAAATAGTTATGAAAAACATGTAAAAAAGTTAAAATATTACAAATCTTTATTTCCTCCCCCAGTTTGTTTTTTTTTTTTTTTAAATACAACAAACTAGTTTCAATAGAAGTAGTTTAAAATGGATTGGGAAGATTAGGTTCCAGAAAGAAACTGTAGCATTTCACAAGATGTAAATAGACTCCCAACTCTTAATCCAGTAGAAAGACTCCTATGTTATGGCTTTATTTGAGGATTTTTGTAATCATTTCCCCTCTCCAGTGTATAAAATATAAAGCAGATACAGGTGTTGACCACATTATTATTGGATTAAATTTAACAGCCTGAGGTGTGGAATGGATGCAAGTTACTTGATATTATGGTCTTGAATACAATTTATAAGTGATCTTCTAGATGGATTCATGCAGATTATGCAAGAAGGAACTGTTGGTACAACAGAGGAAAATGCTGATGTGAATTTGAATGAAGGTATCAAATAGGGAGCAAAAGAACAGGAGAGGTGCCTGAGAGAGAGAAGATCTTGCTTTAAAGTGGTGAGGTGTTCAGCATATCTGAAAAAAACCCCAAGGTTGAGATTGGATCAGCCAGAGCAAAGAACAGAAGTATGGCAGTAACTATGTTAGCATCTTCTCATTCCATGTTTAGACAGTGCTGCTTCAGAGTTCAGTTTCTGCTTGCTAGTTGTTTTCATGTTCAAATGGAAAGACAGTGCTTCTGATTTTTACTTGTATTAAGAACTTGCTGCTATGACAGTATTAAATAATCATTAAATGGTCGAGAAATTGTCTTTGGGCCATTTCATGTGCCAAGAGCACAGTGGACATGTCTTAATGTTGGTGATAACAGAGCTAATTTCCTTTGTTCCTTCATAATAGCGAAAAGTGAAATGTATAACTGTTCCCTGTTACTTTACAATGACATTTAGAGCTGCTTAGTGGAGGGTAAATGAAAAACTTCACTCTTGTTAAATCAGTTTTGTTTATAAACAGATGCTTAATAAACAGATCTTTTGTAACTGTAGGTGCTAAAAGTTTGTAATTCCCCAACACCTGCACTGAGTTAATTTTGTTTCATATATAATTTAGATTATATATGGCAAAGAAAAGGCAACATAATAGATTTTTCTAGAGAAATGTGGAAAAAACTTAATCAGTAATTGCAGAATTGGCACTGTAGGTTTTATTGGTTTTCTGTGTACCTTTCATATCAAATAGACTAGTTTGAGGTAGGGAGCTCTTTTAGTTTGAATTCATAATTCTATTAACATGGGGAGTTTAATTACTTAACACAAACCACCTGAATAGTGCTTTTTTCTGAGAACCTTGTCCTCAGTTGTTTTTGTCATGTCAGTTGTATTCCATGCTTCCTTACTGGCATTTTTACCAAGCTACTGGACCCAGTGAAGATGAAATTATTTGACTGGCTAGAGCTACAGCTGGAACTTTTTCTGACAAACAAGGAGGACTGAGATTACCTTCTCCAGCTGTATTTATTGACTGCATGTTAGGCAACATAGTCAAAGCATGTGGTTCTCCCTCAGCTGCACAAAGAAAATCTCATTGTATACAGTCTGTGTGTTCCAGAAAGAAACACACTTTCCAAGCTGTGATTCTTGTGTGAATGTTTTCTAATATCAGTGTTAATATTAGATCTGATGGTGACATTCATCACTGGTTAAGCTACCAGCTTTTGATTTGATCTAGAAGATACAAATAATAACACTAAGCAAATTTTGCTTGTTCTTCGTTTAATTCCAGCGGATAGGTATTGTACTCAGCATTTGCCAGGTCCTCTGTAATTGCAGAATTCTAAATAGTTCTTATGTCATCTCTTTGGTTTTAGCTGCGGGCAGTTTCTGACTGTGTCCAATTATGCTTGTTTAGGCTGGAATTTACCCTGTAGAAGTTGTTCATGAAGTTAAAGCTGTGCCTCTGTAGCTAAACAAGAGAGCTAGGGACTGAACTCTGGTCTTACAACTAAATGCTGCTGCCTCATGCAAGCCCACACTGGTGTGGCTAACACACTCTGACACTGATTGTTATCTTGGAGAAAGCCTGTACTGCTAACTAAAAGGTTTAATGAATGAGATTGATTTCTAGTTCTTTGGCAATCTGTTAGCTTGTTAGAGCACTTCCTTGCTCTGGTTTGAACTGTTCCAGCTGGCTCTCCAAGTTAAAATTGTCTGTAGAGGTGGAATAGGCCCAGTTGCTGTGGGTAAAAGTCAATCTCTGCCTCTTGGCCTGTTGTATCTGTCCGATTGTTTGGGGGTTTTTATTCAATGAGATTTTGAAAACCGGATGATCGTGTTGTTGGCTAATGTGATAAGATATAGCAGAAAAAGGTTTAAAGTAGAAACAGTGTGTTATATGTTGGTAATTTCAAAGGAAGAAATGTGCTGATGTAGATGAAAATAGTACTAGTTCAGTAGTGTGTTGGGACTAAGGCAGGCTTGCAGGGTGAGTGAAATACTAGAAGAAATACAGGAACAGACTAGAAGAGCTCAGAGGGACACATGATTAAATAGCTTACAAAAGCTGTTACTGGTGGATCTAACTTAAACTTGGAAGTTGGATTCTGCAAGTTTGTGTTCCTGATACCTAGTCTGGCCTAGTACCTGATGGTTTATTTTGTATTAAAAATTTGTTTCATGTGTAGGAGTAACTAATTATTTTCTCAGTGTTTCTTCATTAGTTTGTGATTGGCTCTTCTAGAACTCTGGTATTTTCAGTCTTGCTTGTTATCAGGATAAGATGAAATCTGATTCTATGACACCAAATTGCATCTTCCTTCCTTTTCATCTGAAGACCTTTTTGTTACTGCAGTAATTGCCTAATGTAAAAAAGAGTGGATGAATACTGTTATATTAAGATTTCTGAAAGGAAAGGTCTTGGAAGTAGCCAGTAGTTTGTTGCTGCTGTCTTTTCAGTACATGTGTGTAAGATTTAATGCTAATTACACGATTGTCTGGTTTTTTGGCACTGTCTCTGCTGTAGAATGTGGAAGTTTTGTTTCTTGAACTGGCTTCTTTTATGAAAAAGAGGGACTTTTGTGACGAAAAAATTACTGGCATGGTAAATTTGACTTAATTGCAAGTTCCTGTTTCTATTAATTTTATAGGTGAGCTTGTCTAAATCTCTCAGAGATACTACAAGTAGACTTGCAGAGCTGGGCTGGCTGCATAATAAAATAAGAAAATATACAGATCAGAGGAGTTTGGATCGTGCATTTGGACTTGTGGGACAGGTAGGTCAGCTGAAAACAAACTTAGCTACAACATATTGGGTTTGTTTCCCTAAGAAACTACTGAGTAAATGCAATACTAGAATGATGCATGAACTTTGGAGCTTGAACCATTCATCATTTAATTTACTCCTTTCGTGGACTGCTGTTTTTGATATGGGTCTTAGTCTGAAGGCAAGCAAAAGGCATTTGCTCTTGCTGGTCTTAAGGATTTGCCCCTGTCATTTGTAACTGGAAAGTCTCAAGCATAGATTCCTTTTCTTAATCTCCTTTGTTAAAAATAAAAAGTTTTTTTAATTACTCATTCATGTTGATAAACAAAAATATTACTTAAATGGGATGGTAGCATCCCTGAGCTAATTAATCACCAGTTCAGTTGTTAGTGACCTATGCAGGAGACATTCTTGTCATCTGTTGTTGATGTTCATGTATGAGGACTGCACTAACTTACATAAAATGCAAATACTCCACTATCTTCTGCCCTTTCTTTTGAATACAGCATCAAAAGATTACTAATTTTTGTTTTTATAGGTTTCATCATCATGATTTATAGTCTACAGTAACTTCACTGCTGCTGTAATACCCAAAACCACATTAACTGCTAAGGCATTCCCGTTTCCTCTCACTTGCTCCCTCTATAAAACTGGATATTATTCCTTCTGAGTCGACAGAAATGTTATCCTTGCCTCTAGCCATAACATCCTACCTAATCTGCCAAGAAATTGAAGTGCTTCTCCCTTCAATCTAATTTTTCTTAAGAGGTCAGTAGAGACACTATAGTGCTTCCTATTTTTCTAATGTTTTATTCTCTTCCCTTCTGTCTCTTAAGTAACCCTTTTAGTTACCTATAAATAATTACTTTTCTAGTGATCCAATTCTAATTTTCATGTTTTATGTGATAGTGTTACTGTATATGCGTTTTCTTCAGACTCTCCCCTTTATATCTAGGTGAATATTCTTAATCTTTATCTAGTAGCTTCTGGCTTATGCTTATTTTTACTGTCTCTGGCTTTAATCTTCAAGTTTACAGCAAGGAGAGAACTTTAATTCTTCAGTGAATTCAAATGTGCAGTATCTTAGGTTCCATATGCAGGTTTCAGATGCTGTGCAAAAAGCTGTGCAGTTAGTTAGCCGAATCTGCATAGCTCTAATTCTGTTAGTTTTGCTTGAGGCAAGCGCTTAAATATATTTCTAGGACATAAACGTACAAATAAAAAGATATGTTCTGCTCCTGCTGTCAGTGTCTGGACACAACTCTTCATGGCTGTTAGAGCTGAGAATTTCAGGTGCTGCACACTGTGCGTTAAGGCGTTTAGCACAAGAATATATATTGCATTATAAAGCATCTTTTGCCAACATTTTAAAAGAATGGTTTTGTAAACTGCGTATAGGATAAGATGGCTGTCACCTCTTTTATTAGGATTCTGGTGACTCTTCTATCTCTGCTCCTAATAAATGTCAATACATCACATTTAGTGTAATAAAAACAATGTATTACACTTTATATTACTCTACCTTTGCTACTTAGTATGTAAGTTCTACTCTGTGTTCAGAAAGCAAAAAGAATAATCAACAATAACTTGTATTTTGACATTTTGCCCATTTAGATCCAATTGAGGTAGTGGGCATTTTAATTTTTTTCTTATGAAAAAGCATTCTGTTTCCTTCCTGAATTCTCTTTTGCTGCAGACCAAATTAGAATTCTAGGATAATGTCCAGTTTTTCTGTAACAGTTTGGGAAACAAAAATCTGTAGTCTGTGACGCAGGAATTGGCACTTGATGTAAATTTTAACTTCTAAAGCTTCTTTGAAAAATTGGTGGCCAGTAGATTCTAAATCCTTTTGGCTACCGAACCACTAAAGTCAGTGATTACTATGATTGCTTTTTGAGCAGATGTGTAGTGCCTTTGAGTGTTTTCTTGGAGGCTCTGCTCAGCCCTTTATCTTGGCAAGTGCTACTTTAATAGGTTCAAAAATGTACTGAAGAAGCAAGTGAGAAGAAATGAAAAGTGGAGTTACACGTAAGGGGATTTCTGGATTTCTTTTTGCCCTTCAGTATCCTCTGGAATAGAATGAATGTCAAAATTTCTTTGTAATTTATAACGTTGACTTGAAGAAAGGAACCTCCTTTTCTTATAAAGGGTACAATGACAAGATTAATGACTTTTTTTTTTTTTTTAGGCTTCTTAGGCACTTAGCAGGAAAGAAGATTTATTTTCTCCTTCTGCTTGTAGAAACGATTCTTCCCTTTTACATGCTCCAGTGAATAAATATTTTACTTCAAGCTCTTGGGTTCTTTCTGTGAAGTTTTCCTTACTTTTTCTAAAGTATTTTGACTGTGATTTTAAAAGATATTGAAGGGAGAGTCCTGGGAAATTTCCCAGTTAAAAAAAAAAAAAGGATACCACATTAAAATAAATTATCAAAGTTATCTGTGAATTGGTTAGAAATCAGTTCTGAAGAATTTGTGTGTGGACACAGAAGTATGCTTCCAAGAATTCAAACATATAAAAATATTTAAACACACTTTTGGGGGGTTTTTAAGTCCAAAGTTTTCAACTGAGTCCAAAATTAATGAGCCATTTTAATTCTGTTTTGGAAAATGTGTTGCAGGAATTTTTTTAGTCTGTTTAGGTTAAGGCCATTACAAAACCAAGCAAGACCCCACTACCCCGAACTGTGGAAAACTCTTCATTACTAAACAAGTATTCTTTCCAGAGTTTTTTTTTAAATCTACTTTTAATTTTTAAACAAACCAAAGTGTCTGTGCCTAGAATTGTTTTACAAAGAAGAAACTTTGCTTTAGTTGAGGACTGAATTAACTTCTACACATTTTACAGATTTCTTAAGATATTTTGTGTTATTCTTTCATGTCAAGTGAAAATTATATACAACTGCAAATTGGTAAAAGGTCAAAAATTTACATGATGCAGCAGCACTTACTGGACGTGGGTTTTTTTTAGCATTGTGATTTCTTGTTCATGTCATGTATGTCATTTATGTCATATAGTCTATCCTATAAATGTAATGATGGTTGCCTAACTTCCGTGTTCTATTATTGGAGGTCTTCCTGAAATTGAAACTCTTATTACTTTTCTACATATTGTATTTTACATGGTTATTAAAAAAGAACTTCAACTGGGTCATGTTGTAATTTGCAGATCCCTGTGCTAATTATTAATGCTGTTATTGAGATGATGTATCTACTTGGAGAGTTACACTTGCCAAAGTTTAATCTGTTAATAGAGTTAAAACAGTGAGAATAAAGGCACACTTGACAATGTATGTCTATTCCTGGAAAAGGTATGTTCATCTCTTAGGGCAGGACTTAATACTTTTTTTTCTAAGAGCTGACTTTTATGCTGAAACTTGTAGCTCAAGTCCCTTGAGGAAACTTCTGACTACCTTGGAAATGTGGTGATAGAATTAAAACTGTTCTAGATTAAACGAGAAAGATTTTTTTCTGATTATTTTTCAGGGTTTTTTTCTTTATATTTTTTTCCTCTTCTTTCTCTTACAGAGTTTTTGTGCAGCCTTACATCAGGAACTTAAAGAATACTACCGACTTCTGTCTGTTTTACATTCTCAGGTAAGTTAAGTGGTTCTTATTTAACTTTCTTGTTTTGCTTTACATTGTCAAAATATCTCCTAAAAGATAGACTTACATATTCCGTTAGAATGTGAAGGATGTACAGCAGTCTCTGTTGTCAGTGGACACCATTCTTGAACTTGCACATTTCTTAGTATTTGGATGTATGTAAACTTAAATATTTTGCTCCTAGAAATTCCCTGGTATTTGATGGGTTACATAAGCAAGGAATATAATGGGAATTACTAAGCTTCTGTCCCTGTTTTGCATCCATTTTGAGAGTTTCATCTTGCATAATATCTTTATCATTCAAATCCCAAACAGTGACACATTTCTGAGGGGGGAAAAAAAAGATAATTCAAGCAGTGCACGGTTCAGCAACTAGTAATAACAATTTCAGCTTTTACTTCTGTCTAGGGCAGTTTGTGCATTTTTCTTGTCCCTTTGGCTCTTTTGTGATAGCCATTTGTATGTTTTACGGATGTTTGTGTTTTACTATTTTTCTGTAACAGTACTGATAATCTTGCAGTTTGTCCACAAATGTTTGCAGTATGTGCACCAGGATGCTAGTTTTAAAATAAAATACACTTTTTTCCTTCTGCTTGGCTTTTTTTTATGCAGAGCCTTCAAAGAGTTCATTACTTGAGAAAAATTTATTCTGAGATCTAAAGTTAAATTAAATTGCCTTTTAGATTTTAACTTCTAAAAATCTGTATGGTTTAAGTCATAGGCTTTTGTAAGTGTTTTCAAGGCATCTGTTCCTTTTAACTCACTTGCAATTCTTTAATATTCCTAACTTTTGGAATGCCTGTCATACATACATTTTGCTTGTTTTTCCCGAATTTATGAATTGTTTGAAATGCAGCTTCCTCTGCCTTTCTTGCTCCACTAAACCTTTCAAAAGAAGAGATGAGTATGGCGGGGGGGGGGGAAGCCTGTAAGAAGAAAATGAAAGGAAAGCTCTGGGATCGCTTATTTTCAAACTGTGTTTGCCTTTGTGGTGGGTTGACCCTGGCCAGCAGCCAAGCACCCACCCAGCCTTTCACTCGCTCTTGCCTGTTCAGGAGTGGGGAGAAAATTAGAAGGAAGACAAAAAGACAAGTCAATCAAGTCAGTGACAGTTTAGAAAGGAAAGCAAAAGCTGTGCGTGCAACGAAAGTGAAGTAAGGAATCCATTCACTACTTCTCATCAGCAGGCAGATGTCCAGCTGCTTCCTGGCAAGCAGAGCATCAGGACATTTAACACTTGCTTCGGAAGACAAACTCCATTACCACAAATGTTCCTACTTCCTTCTCCTTTCCCTGAATTTTTCTTTCAGAGAAAGCTTTTTGTCCTCCATATGCTTGGAAATGGTTTCCAGGGTTAGTTGCTCTGTCAGTGTCCCAGGGAATGAAGTGAGTCTCAGTGCTGTGTAGTTTTACGGCTCCTCCTTCTTGAAGAGAGGAGTGAATTTGCTTTCTCCCAGTCGTCAGAAACCTCCTCTAATTACTGTGTTGCAAAGATAATTGAGAGTACCCTTGCAGTGACATTGGCCAGCTCCCTCCCCAGCACTTGTGGATGCTTCCCATGAAGTCCTGTAGACTTACACAAATCCAGTTTTTTCAGTGTTCCCTAACCTGATCCTTCTCTACTCAAGGATTGTTCCAGACTTGCCTTCTGGTCTCAGATTACAGCTGGTATCCCCAACAGCAAATATTACTGAAATAACAAGGCATAAAAGGCATTAAGTACCTCAGCATTTTCCATTTTTCCTCTCTCTGCTTTCCAGCACCATTCAGTAGCTGACCACAATTTTACTGCTATTCTTGTTTTTGCTCTTCATGTTTTTTGCTGGATTCATCTCCAGTGTTACAGTTCATGAGTGTATTGAGCGTGTCGATGAAGTGCATTCTTGTAGGGAACAGTCTGTACAGTGTCTGTAATGTACAGTTTTGCTGCAGAAGCACACTGGAGTTTCTGGGGAATCTAGGTCCCTCAGCACCTAACTGAAGGGGTTCCCAGAGTCATGTTGTGTTTGTATTTTCAAGAAGCTCCTGGCAACATTCATCCCCAAAGGCTATGAAAGAGAGGAAAGAGATCCAGCAGTGGAGGAGAAATTCTTTTGTGACTTGAAGGCTGGAAAGGCTTGAAGGCCGCACTGTGGGATGGGGGAAAATCCCCCTGTACATACATTTCAATTAGTTGAAAACATATAGAAAATTCTGAGTTGAAATTAAGCATGTGCTGCTTTCTTAGATTCAGGAGATCATACAGGCTGCCTGCTTAGGAGTTGTTAGCTGCAGTTCCAGTTCAGAGATCGAACAACAAGAATCTTGTCAGAGGTCTCTGTACTATCTTTTTCTCTATAACTTTTTATTATGTCTTCAGAGCTTCCCCTGAACATGTTTCTGCCCCAAAAGAGTAATCCTGAGTGTGCTATGTACTATTCCGTAAGTTTTTCAGGTCTTTTCCTTGCAGACTGTTTTCACATTGTCGGCCCATTTAAATGTGTAGTTCTGTGATGAAGATGTACTATCTCTTAAGTCAAAGGATGGGTTTTGCTCATGTGTATCTCTTATCATTTTCCAAAGAAAAAACACAGATATGGACCCAAGAGCATCCAGAAGCTGGATTTAACTGGCTTTAAGGCTCACCTTAATGTGGATAACACTGATCCTAATTTTAACTGATACATTGCATTTGAACAAAAAAAAGGGCAAGATATGAAAATAGGGAGTGATTTGGTTGTCATATACAGGAAACAACATCTTTTCTAAGAGTTTGTCTCTTTGGACTGCACTAGGAACTTGCTTTTGTATTCTTAAATTGTGTTCTTGTCCTGCTTATCCAATCTGTACTGGTATGAGATGTGCATTTGCACATCAGGTGCAAATATTTGTCTTATATTTTCCATGGTGTTGCAAGATTCATGGTAGTCATACTGTGACAGATTTTTCTTACTGTAGCTTTTAAAGTTTTTTTTCCCAATGGTAATAATTTCTTAATCTGACTATATAGCCAACTTGAGTTCTGATGGCTTCTGGAGGAAGACATTGAACAGAATTTGTCCCTTGTTGAACTAAAATGAGTGTGCAGTAATAAAATGTTTACCTCCTACGCCCTTCCTTTCCTTTAGATGTTTTTCTTTACTCTTTTCTGAGCATCTTTGACCAGTATTTGCTGTCTTTTAGGATTTCTGCTCTCTTTGCACTTCTCTTTTTGTGTCTATCTATCACCTTACTTTCTTTAACTTCCTTACCTTTTTTGCTTTGTCTGCCTTACTACTCTTTTGCTTGTTGCTCTTTGGTCACCTGCACTTGGTTCTCTGTTTTTGGTAGATTGGCTCTTGGGTTTTGGTTCAGTGATTTAATGTGAGTACACATAGCACTGGGTGTTTCAAGTGTATTAGTAAAAATCTGATGTCTGAAGAAAAACTATGAAGCATCCATTCTGCTTCAGTTTTGCCAGTTTTATTCCTTGATGTGTCTGTTTCCAATTTCAGTTGCAACTGGAAGATGACCAGGGTGTGAATCTGGGACTTGAGAGCAGTTTAACACTTCGCCGCCTTCTAGTCTGGACGTACGATCCTAAAATAAGGTTAAAGACCCTTGCAGCACTTGTAGATCACTGTCAAGGTCTGTTTAACATTGAATTAATATTTCTGGGAAGTTATGTAACTCTGAGTAGTTGTGCATGCCAGAGGTGGATATCAATATTACTGCTTGTTTGGGGTTTTTCTAGAAAATTTTGAGTAGCTAATCCAGAGATTCACTCTCTGGTAGTTTAAACAAAACATGGCAAATTGTAGTGCTACTTTGATACTTCTTGCTTTTTCAAACAAGAACATACTCTAGAAATCCTTCAAATTTTAATCATGCACTTTTCATGCTGTTTTCAATTACTCAATCATCTTTCAGAGAATGTCACACTTAAAGAATCCTACTAATACATTATGAAATGATTGGCTTAGTCTCTTTACTATGTATGAGTATTACGCAACTCCTTAGCATATGATGACATATAGAAGTTATTTGCAACTTGTCTGCAGATTCATACGAAGCAACAAAACTTTACAAATCTGCAAATAGTGTGTGACTGTGTTGGCAATCCACAGGAAAGTGCTGAGAAGTCACGTTAGAGTTGACTGAAACTTTGGCCAATAACTGACCCATAGTCTGTGGTTCTCCCTGAGGGTACTTCAGATTTGTGAGACTATGGCCCTTGAGGAAGAGCGTCTTATCCAAAAAGAGCCTACACCATTTGCTTTACCTTGATTATTGGAATTTGCAACAATTTTGGAAAAAAGTGGGCTTTACTTCTTAAGACATTCTTGAAAACTTTGAATTCTATGGTCTCTGCTGCAAGGAACCTTGAAACTGTGCAGCATAACAGCAGAGCAAATATTCGTTCTGTTTTTTAACTTTTTTTTTTGACAGCCTTTCAATTGCAAGGAAACAGGAGGTATTACCTAATGGAACCATGGCAGGAACTATAACCAAGAAGCAGGAAAGATGTGCTTGTGTGCATGAGTGCTCACAGAACATCTGAGAATGTCAAGTACAGGAGAGGAGGAAAACATACTGAGGCTCCTTTAATGCTTTTCTGGTGGGGACAGCAGGAGAAAAAAAAAGCATAGCATCAACCTTTGTGTGTTATCTGGTGCCTTGGAATTTGCATTCCCCCAAGCTACCATAAAGGAGACAGAGAACTCTGCTTAATGCTTTAGTGAGATTAATAATTCATGCCTTAAAACCTAAGAGAATTCCCTGTTAACATTAAAAAATGTACTTTTGCTACATTTTAGAGTTGCTGTTCAGCATGCTCTGAGTGACACATGACTAGCTAAAATCAACAGCTGCTGAACTTAAATGGGGTGTGTATGATTTTCCTTCATACATTTCTGTGCCTCTTCCCCATGATCTTACAGGGAGAAAAGGTGGTGAACTAGCCTCAGCAGTTCATGCCTATACTAAAACAGGAGATCCCTACATGAGGTCTCTGGTTCAGCACATCCTTGGCCTCGTATCCCATCCTGTACTGAATTTCCTTTATCGCTGGATATATGATGGAGAGCTGGAGGACACATACCACGAGGTAATGTATGTGCTGTGGTAAATATTTTATCTCTCTTTGCTTTGACATCTCTGTGGGAAGCTCAGAGGAGAATTTGAAAAGTAGAGTATGATGAAAATGTGTAACATAAGAGTAAGCAATACATAAAATAACAACATGAAGTATCACTATCTTCGTGAATTCAGTAAGTTTGATATCTGTAGCATGTTGTCTTTAATGAATCATTTCCTGGGTCTTGTCTAGTATTGTCAGAATGGTGGACTGAAAATAGGTGCTTGCTTCTGAAGGGAAACAAAGTCTTTAACTTTTCTTTCTTAGTGTAGCAGTAGTAATGCATGCAGAGTTCTTTTTAGAATGCAAGCCCTTATCTTTGGAATGATGTTCAGAATGTTTTACTCTGGCTATTTACTGTAATCCTTAGCTTGATTAATAACTTTAGTTTGTCAGACTGGGTAGAAGAGGTTTATGGTTCCAGAGTTACTGTAGAAACTCTGCAGTTATTTGTTGTGACTTCTGTAACTGCAATGGATATCTTGTTTGACAGGGTGAGGATAGAATCCATCCAAAAGCCACTTTAATAAAACTAATAAAGTAGGTTTAGTTTCTCACAAATTGGAGTATTCTCTTGTGTGGAGTTGAAAGACTGTACCATTTGATCACCAGTTCAATTGCAAGATTTTTTTGTTGTTTTTTTTTCCCCTTGCAATTCTGCATCTGTTAAAGTAGGAATAATAGGGGTAAGAATAGAACTACCAAAGTAAAAGCATATTACATTTTGAACTTCATCTGCTACTCTAACTGTATAACTAAATGCTGGAAAAAATGCTATACACTTCCGTATTTCACAGTGGATGTTTTACAGATAGTACGCTTTACCCTGAGGTAGTCAAACTTTCATAACATATAGAGAAGATTAAACTATATGAGCTGTTCTCTAACTTTTTCTTCAGAGTTGGTATTGGTCAACGTACAGTTTGTATATCCATTGCCTGGACAGCTCTGTATGTTAGCAATGCAAGCAGAAAACTCAGCTTGAAATATTTTTGCCGTTTTCTGAATACAGACGTTAAACTCTAGGGTAGAGAGTTTACCTTAATATTTTGGTTTTAATATTTTTTTCAATCTTCAGTTTTTTGTAGCTTCAGATCCTACTGTTAAAACAGATCGGTTGTGGCATGACAAATACACTTTGAGGAAATCAATGATCCCTTCCTTCATTACAATGGAGCAATCAAAAAAGGTATGAATCCAAAAGTTAATCTTCCGATGTGTTTGCTGCATGCTGTTGCTTAGATTTTCATTAAGTGAATAGAGGCCAAATTTAACAGTAAATAGTCATCTTAGGAATTTTAGAATTGTTTGCTGAGGAAGACTGTAAGACTTTCTGCTTTCCATTCTCTAATTATTAAATTAAGGAGATCTCATGGAAGGGGAAAAGAAGTTTGTGTTTAAAACCTTTTCATGTTAGCATTGAAGTTCTGAATTGTGGTTGGGATTGTGAAGCTAAGAGCACAGAAAGATAAAAAAATATCTTGTTGTCCTGGTAGGTATGAGTGGCTATTTTGTTTAGTATTTTATTCTTTTTTTTTTCCTTTTATGCAAATAATTTTTTAAAAAATTCTATATTTTGTTCAGGTCCTCCTAATAGGAAAATCCATAAACTTCTTGCATCAAGTTTGTCATGATCAAACTCCATCCACAAAGATGATTGCTGTGGCAAAATCTGCGGAGTCTTCTAAAGACGGTAGAGTATTAATGTTACTCAGTGTCTTCCCTTTGAACTGAGCTCTGTACAATATGGGCTTTAGACTGTAAACTGACTGGATAGTGGGGTGTAAAGGAGGGCAAAAGTCCAATCTGCCCTAAAATACAAATATTTTAATGAATACTTTTTACTACCTCCATGAAAGATGTTCTAATAATAAAATTCCATTCATGACTGAAAGAATATGTCATCTAATAATGTGATTTTTGTACCATGTGTAGTGTTTGCCTCATCAAAGATGTGCTTAAAGTGCAGGGAGAGGTCAGGGTTAAGTGAATAAGGGCTGTAAATGCATTTGAACAATCATCTTGCCAGCTACTCCTGAAAAAGGAAAAAACATTCTTTGACTACACTACTTTCACCACTTTATGCAGCATTTATGGCCATGCTTTTCCAATAGTTTTTTAAATTTGCACTTGTTTCTCTCTCCTTGATTGAATGGGAGATCTGCACGAATGCAGGTTTCTTATTATGTGGTGAACGAGAGCTTCAAAGCAAGTACATTATCTTAAGTGCTGAGAATGAGATGGAAGCATAGTTTTAGAAATAAATGTTACTCTGTGTGCAGTGTGCTGAAGGTGTGCTAAGCTTACAGGCTGCAGCCTGAATACCTCATGGTATTGCACTGCTTTACTTCTGCATGAAAGTGCGTTTGTGTTTAGGGCATTTTACCCATTTAAACCTGAAAGAACGTTCTGTGTCAGCAGTGTTGGAAATGCTTTCTTTTGTTCTTCTTTGTGCCATCTGACAATATCCTGAGAGTCCCTTCAGATCATTGCTTATTATAAAAGATCATGGAAAGCTAGGATGCCAGCCATGAGTTCTGAATGCTTTTTCTCATTTTAAATCTGAGTATTTCATGGCTTTGGGTGTATTTTTTCTTTCTTTCATTTGCTTTGGAACCTTAACTCCTATGTTTCCTGTTTCCTTTTTTATGCTGAAGTAATTATGGGGTAGAAAACTGTCTGAACATGTATGTAGAAGTTGGTCATCTTGCCTGACAGGGAATTGTATCACTTGGGAAAGAGTGGGATATTCAAAAAGGCAGATAAACTGACCCCAGCTCCAGCATCTGGCTGTCCAGTTTGGGAACTTCTGAATGGACTGCACACTACATTCAGTAGCAACTCATGGACCTGTCTGTCTGTGCTTCTAGTACGACTCTTTCTTTACCCATTTCTGGCTTTTCTGTGTCCTGACATAAATTTGCACAGTTTTCAAAGTTTGTACCTCTTGTTTGTTGAGGTAAACAACCTTTCTAGCAGTTTTGCATGTCAAACAAGGATGTTGCATTCCTTGTGCTGGTGTGTGTGTATAAAAAGATGGTGTATTGAGCTACATATGTAAAATTGAGTTTTCCAGTCTGAGATGAAGGGCTGCATCCAGGTCACTTCCTTCAAGGGAAGAGGAGCACGACTAAGGAGAGGGGGAAAGGTTTTGTTTTTTTCCACGTAGGATAGAAAGAAGTTGAGACTGGTCCAGGTGTCCTCAGCCATAGGTACTGCTTTACATATGCTCCCTCCTACTTCAGTGGAGGCAGGACCAGAATGTGTGACATAGTAGGCTTGCCATAGGCAAGCTAGGAAATTGCCTGCTGCCTGTTGGCTTTGCCTGTGCCTTGAGCCAGTCCTAGGTCCAACCTTTGTGTCCAGTAGCTGAAGTTACTGCCTCATAACTTTTTGGATTGGCTTGTTCCCACTCTTGTTTTGCCCACTAGGCTTCTTGTGGAAAGATACTTGCAAAAGATCCTTGGGGTGTTGTAGCTTATGGTGTTCTGTCTGTGAAACTCTGGGAGATTTTTCCCCATATGAAAGTTCTTCTGTCTTCCTCCAAAGCCAGCAGTGAAGCCATGTGGCATGTCAAATGGCTGGTTCCACTGTGCACACAAGCAGCCATGCTTGAACCCATCTTTTGAAGATACCAGTAAAGAGGACAGATCTGCTGACAAGGAAAGACCAGACGAAAGTCAGAATCGATTGGAGATTCTCACTGCCCTCTTGTCCTGTACCAGTGACACAAATGCATTTGCATAAACTGATATTTTTCCCTTTTTCCTAACAGTGGGAATACTACTGCATGCTTCCTTACCTGAGCAATGCAGGAATTGCTTTGTCAGATCACACCAGATCTCTGCCTTTATCAGAGTAAGCATTGATCTTGGTGAGCTGTCTGTCTTGGTTTGCTGTCACTGACTAGAAAGGGGACTTTGAGGATTCCTTACTGCAGGCTGTATTCTCACATCCCCAAGTTTGATGCATGTTACTTGACTAAGTACTATTTCCCTAGTGTAGGGATTTTGAGCACAGCAATGTATCATAAAAAGTGGCATCTCTGACATCTCTGCATATTCTTGTACTTTTTTGTCTTACTGAGAGCTTCACTGGTTACTGAATGAGAATTTGTAAACCTCAGGGAATGTCATTGAGCCAGACACTGGGAGTTTTTCCTTATTAAAGAGTGACTTCTTTATTAGAACCATTGTTTATTTATTCAGTTTATAAACATTTTATTAATTGAGGCTGAATCTCATCAGAACACCACAAATTTTCATTTTAATTTTTCCTTTCAGCCTTTTTTTCCTTGAGCCTAATCCTGGAGCAGGCAATGCACTGTCCTGCACTAATCTACTGCATCTTTGTTTTTTACCTTTAGAGAGATGTGTAATTAAAAATTGTTGAAAGTGGGAGTATATCCTCTAATACTGTGGAAGTTCTGAATGTTATGATAGTTAGATATCCAGTATTTGGAGTATTGCTCCGTGTTGTCTGAAGAGACCACATTTATTGCTATCTCATAAGAGTTTTATTGCAGTCCCTTTCTTAATATGCTTATGGTTGTAGAAAATAGTGGAATAAGCTTCCTACTGAAGGACAGTGTCCTGCTTTCTGTCCCCACATTGCCATGCATTAAAGGTAGAGAAGAAAATATCAGGTTGCTGACTGTCCCCCACGTAATGAAAGTGTATTCCCTCTTTTCTCATTCTCTATTATATCTGGGAACTCTTTTCTCTTGAATATTCTGGTCTCGTTATTCTTTGATTATTACCCCCACCCTCCACCTTAGAAGCAGGTTCTGATTTAGATTCTCCCAATAAAACTTTTCCCTCACTCTGAACTTTTAGATCTCCATCAAATTATTTGATTTTTTAAATGGTGGTATTTCAGCAAGCTTAAAAAAACCCCAACTTTTTATGTAAAAGTGATGGCTTAGTGTAAAAGTATGAGCTCTTATTGGAAAGTACAAGCTGGGCAATAAAAATAATAAATGCTGTTGAAGACTTGCTGCTTTAGACTTGCTTTCAGTTTGGGTATAGCAAACATATAATATAGTGGATCAGAAAATGTAGTTTTTCTGTTGCATGTTTCAACTCAAAAGCTTGTTTGACACAGTTTTGGAAAACTACTAATTTAATTTTAATCTTTTTGTTGTTTTTTTTAGCTGCTGATTTGTTCACGGATCTGGAAAATGCCTTTCAAGAGAAAATTGATGCAGCTTATTTTGAGACCAGCAAGTACCTGCTGGATGTTCTCAACAAGAAGTACAATTTACTGGAACACATGCAGGCCATGAGGCGTTACTTACTACTTGGTCAAGGAGACTTTATCAGACATTTAATGGACTTGCTCAAGTAAGAGAATAGAAAGGATAATTTTGTTGAGTTTCTTATGCTTCCATATGTTCATGATCAACCAGAAACTATTTTGCTTTTGGAAGAGGACCCTTCAAATATCTTGTTCAGTTAAACCTTTGAGTAATAACTTTTAAACTCTATTTTGAGTTTAATTTCTTTGACCCTAAGGCTCAAACTTTGCTCTTCCTTTTTGGTAAGAAGTACATACAGTACCATTTCACAGTGTCTTGAGAAGTGCACTAATACAGTTAACTTTATCCTGGCCCTGTGACAGCCTCAAGGATGTTAGCATTTTTCTTGCTTCTGTCAGCAAGTTTAAGCAGAAAATTTCTGGAGCTCTTGTTGCCACTAGTTAGCATTGCTGGGAATGTTACACCTCCTGTATTTTGGAGTTGTTTGGTCCAAAACATTGCATCAAAACTCCTCAGTGCAATTTGAAAAATGTAATTGATGGCTCACCACCCTGTTTTAAGCAGTCAGGTGCACCCACAATTACTGGTTTCAGATCTTAAAGTGTATTTGCAAGCTCAGTGCTTTTACATGCTGATGCTACTGATAAAACTTAGTCTATCAAAAATGCTGTTTACAAAGCTTTCACTTGGTATAGAAGGCAATGTAGCAGAGCATCATTTAACTTGTTTGTAAATAAAAATCATCTGGGAAGATTTGTACATGACCATGCTTTTTAAATTGAAAATTATTGTTAAGCAGAATACGGTTGGTTTGTGGAGTCATTATTATATTTGAGGCAGAAGTAGTGAGAGGCTTTTCAGTACTGATCCTGAGGGAGAGAGTGCAAGAGATGCATATTTCAAGTCCTTGGATAGTTTAAGTTACATAGAGGGGGTGGGCTTGTGTGCTGCCGTCATTTTTAAGCCCATGAGGTGGCTGTCAGTAAGTTTCTCAAAACTGAAATGGAATTACTTGTGTGGTGTACTGATGTAATCTGCCTCATTTTCGATATGAATGCAACTCAGATTACAGAATAGCTAAGCTAACAATCCTGGTAACTTCAAGTTACTGATATTGATTTGAGGATGAAGTTACTCCTCATGCTGATGTTCAGGAATATGGTTGCATATGAATAGACATATTCTGCTGATGCTCTGCTCAAATATTTTGCTCATTGATTTTCTTCATGGGTAAGACTGAAAGAGTAATAAGAAATTTTGAATGTCTGTGAGAAAAGTGGTTTTGCTCTGAGCTGCAGTTACTACCAAATTGCTGCTTCAGAGAACTTCAGTAATATGCTATGACTGTTTCATACCACCAGGCCGGAGCTTGCACGACCAGCTACAACCTTATATCAGCACAATCTAACTGGAATCCTTGAAACAGCGGTGAGGGCAACGAACGCCCAGTTTGATAATCCTGAGATTCTCAAACGCTTGGATGTTCGACTGCTGGAGGTCTGTTGCATCATGGTGACTGTGACCTGAAACATACCTTTGTGTGTGTGTGTGTGTATAGATGCAGACATCTATATAAAACAAAGATTTCATATGTGTATATAAATACATTTCTTCCATCCCTTTTCCTTGAAGTTTACTTAAAATGATATAAACCTCATTTAAAAAGCTTTCTTTTCTCATTTCCTGTCTATTGTCTGTTTGTATTTCAAAAGCTGTGAGTTTACAGCCATTGACAATATGAAGTTGAGTGTTTTGGGCCTAACGGGAATTGATGCTCGTGGGCCTGATTTGAGGTTCTGAAAGAGCTCTGCTGGTGCTCTTAAAAGAATTGGGGTGGCAAGGGATGGGTTGGAGTGGCTGTCTTTGTTGCTTATAGTTAACAAAGAGGAAAGCAATGAAAGCACTGCTGGTGAAAGAGACCTTTGGTAAGGAGCTTGAGTTAATGAGAGAGCTCCAGTCCCAGAGGTGGGAGTTGAGTGAATAGCTGTAGCATCCGAAATAAGTCTGTAGTCCTGCCCAGGCATTTTTTCCTTCCCTTCGTTTTCCATTTCTAGCTTCAATGGAGAAACATTGACATTACAAACATCAACATTTGGGTAAGATGAATCTTGCCCTTTATCAAATTCTGATCAATTTTGCTTAATCTACTACTTTGAACAAGGAACTCATATCTCTGATTGATGTGGATGCTTGTTTTCTCATAGGCCTTTGATAAAAAGAGGAAGCAGGATTTGATCTTCAGCAGTAGTATGTTCTGTTATGTGTTGAAAGTAGCATATCTTTTTAATACAGGTATCTCCTGGGGACACTGGATGGGATGTCTTCAGCTTGGACTATCATGTTGATGGACCAATAGCAACGGTAATGTCATATACTGCTGGCTGTGAGTGTGTCTTGGGTACTGAATTGAATTGCTAAACATCTTTTTATTGAAATAGCCTTTTTTGTTCTGGAGTGTAAGATCAGAGATTTTTTTTTTCTTTTTGCATCTAGAATGCATCCACTGTATAAACAGTTAAGGCCATTCTTATGAGTTAACTGTGAGTGCTGAAAAACTACATTTAAAATAGTAATTACTGGAAATCAGTAATTCATTTGTTCCAGCAGAGTTTTTAGCAAGTATTTAGTAAATGGAGTGCCCTTTTTCTTTCATTATTACTGGTCTGTAGATGAACTTACAAGGATATATTTGAGGAAGAATATACTTGAGGAGAATGTATTTATATTGTCTAAATGGCATTTGATAGGTAGTATTCACTAGAACTGTTACCTAAAATTGAAGAAATCATTTTCTGGACAATTTTGAGTATAAAAAGGTATGAGAAGGTAGCTGCACTGTGGATCAGATTGTATTTAGCCTCTGTAAAGAATTTGTAAAGTACTTTTTAATTTCTTTTAATATGACAAAATGTGAGTCTGACCAGCAGAAGGAATCTTCATATGTAGTTTTAAAAGAGCCAGGTGTTTAGGCTTTGTCATCCTCACCACCCCTTAGACTTTCAGCAGTGCTCTGTGCCTCCTTGAATGCTAAGTAACTGTTCAGCCCTCAAGGGAGGATCTTTCCAAAAGCTCTGGGTTTTCCAGGAAATTCTTTTTTACAATACTTACCAATAAACTCTATGGGTCAGATAAGATGAACTGTGAAGAGGTTCTTGGTACTTCAGAACATATGGTATCTCTATTAAATTTGTATGGATACTTTGTTTTGTAGGTATTTACACGTGAGTGCATGAGCCACTATCTAAGAGTATTTAATTTCCTTTGGAGAGCAAAACGAATGGAGTATATTCTTACTGATATATGGAAAGGGCACATGTGCAATGCAAAGCTTCTGAAAAGTATGCCAGGTGAGAGGTGCTCAAATGGATGACATGCTTCTAAAATAGATTTAGATTACTGCATCTTATTTTAAACTGTATTTTAAGAGGGGGGAAAATAATGTCTGTTGGGGCAGACAAATGTTGTAAATGTAAGTTTTCTATTTGTTGTTAATCCTCAGTCACTGTCTTGAAAAGTTGCACTCGTATAGGTATCTTTATGCTGGCCCAGTTGTGAGACTGTAACTCTCCTATCGTCTCCCTTGATGCCTTCCTGTTTGTACCCCGTGTCTCCCTCTCTCTTGTGCTGTTAACTAGTAAGTCTCATACATGCACACTTCTGAATTCACTAGTTTTACTTTCATTCTTTTTCCTTTTGCTTATCTAAGAACAGAAGAGGCTAAGAAGACAAAGATTTTTGAGAAGAAATAGGAAAATTCTTAAGTGTAGTGGCTCTGGTATATGTTTAATGGACTGGGACTTTTTGATCCTATTTCTCAGCAGAGAATGTAGTCATATTTGTGAGCATTTATACTGGCTCACTCTTGAAAATTTTTTCTAATCTATCTACATTTTTTCAGTAAAAAATAGCTGTGGAGAATTATGCTTCTTTGTGGCATAGTAATATTTACAAAGTTATATTTATTGTTTTATAATTAAGAACTCTTTGGTGGGTGGGAGAGGGCACCCTTGCCTGAGAAGGTCACTGGAAAACAAGCTCGTGTAAGGTTTGCTCTGGTGCACAGGGCTGATACCTGGAACTGTACAGGATGGCTAGGTTTTTTTTCTGTTTCTGTGAGATAGGATTTAGTTTACTGTCATTGCCCTGTCCCAAATAAGTGCTTGTTTGACTAGAAGCCAGTGGTCTATCACATTCTTGCTTTCTCTTCCCTTTGAGACTATGGGGCAGTGAACAGATTTTATTCCCATCAACTGAGGGTCTTCAAGCTGGAGCTGTCTGCCATTCCTAAGGTTTTATTTGTTCTTGGGTTCTCAAAAGTAAGGTTTGCTTCCAGCACTGACTGAGCACACAGTTGGTGTCATTTTTGGCTCACGTTTTCTAGGAGGTAACTGTGCAATGTTCTTTGCTCATCTATTGCCAGCCAATATTGCTGCTACTGTCTAAGATTAGTGGCTGTTCTATGAAGTACTCAGTTTAGTAGGAAAAAATTTACCAAGCTGATTTATGGCTGTGCTTGTGCTTGCAGTCTTTAACGTGCCATCTCTTTGAATTTTTTACAGAGCTTTCTGGGGTGCTGCATCAGTGTCACGTTCTGGCATCAGAAATGGTCCATTTCATTCATCAAATGCAGTATTACATTACATTTGAGGTATACTCTATCTACCCATTTAGTTACTTAAAAATGAAGTACTTTTAATATTCTGTATGTGTTGTGTGTCTTAAATTTCAAAGAGCTTGTCATCTAGCAAATCAAAACAGCACAATCCTGAATCATTGCTCCAGGTGCTTGAATGTTCATGGGATGAACTCTGGAACAAGGTCCAACAAGCACAGGATTTGGATCACATCATTGCAGCTCATGAAGTTTTTCTGGACACAATCATAGCTCGGTGCTTGCTGGATAGTGATTCCCGGGTAAGTCTTCTCCCTGACATTAAATTGTAACTTTATGATCTTGGTTTATGTGTTAGGAAACACCTCCTTTTATGTTGTAAGAGCAAAGGGAATAGTCATTTTTCTTCCTCTGATACAAGGTTTTGTAATGGTCGGTTCTGTGCCTACTGCTCAGACATGGTGACACATACTGATAATAAAACTTGCTACAGTGTGGCCAGTTGGTTTTGGTGCTAACAAGCTGTGTGATAATCCAACCACTGACTTAGGGCTTTGCAAAACTCTCTTTCCAGCTATGTGTAAAAAAGATTTTTTATTTACTCATGTTCTGAAGAATGGTAGTAACTTAAAACTTTTTTGCTGTACAGTTTTTTAATTATTTTGTCCTCTGACTGTCTCATAGGTACTTCTCAACCAGCTTCGAGCAGTTTTTGATCAGATCATTGAGCTCCAGAATGCCCAAGATGCAATGTACAGAGCTGCTCTGGAGGAGTTGCAGCTGAGGTTGCAATTTGAAGAGAGGAAAAAACAGCGTGAACTTGAGGTGCAGTAAGAATATTACTAGAACATGAAAATGAATTGAGGCAGATATACTTGTCTTTTGATAAGTGGAGGGTTTTAGATACCACATAGAGGTAGAGCAAAAATGAAAAATGTGTTTGGGACAGACGTAAAAGTCAGCAGCAGCAGCTAGTGACTTCATGTAAAACCACTGAATGGTGTTTTTGATTTCTGTTGTGCCTAAAATCTCTGAGTAAGATTTGTCTAGTGGACTTTGGAGGATGAGAAATGTGGGGCTCTTTTAGGTGAAGTAAATGGAAGAGGCATTAATATTCTGAACCCTTTTGCATAAAATGCTGGAGTTTCATGTCTGCCTCCATGCTGTCAGTCTGTGGGACATGCAGTGCTGGTGCGAGGCTTACCTGCTTTGCTGACCTCAGATTTCTTCTATGTGCTCTACAACCACCAAGGGGACTGATAGTTTCAGTACTGGGGGCTCCGTCTTTGTCTTTCTATGTCAGTGGTTGGTTTATACAAACGTGGTGGCTTAGCTGGGCAGAAGGTGGCCCAATTAGCTACTTGCATTGTGTAACGCTTGACTTCTTAACTCATTTGGTCCCTCTGCAGGGGAAGTGGGGTGTAACTGCATCAGAAGAGGAAGAAGAGAGCAAAAGAATGAAAGAATTTCAAGACTCAATACCTAAAATGTGCTCACAACTGCGAATACTCACTCACTTTTACCAGGTGCCTCTTAGATTATATTTTTTTAAAATACGCTAACTTTGATGTGTAGAAATGAATTTAAAATATTGAGTAGATGTAACTTCTGTGTTCATATGTGCAGTTCGTAGGTTTAGGTCTTTATTTTTTTCTTTTCTACTTAGAAGCCTGTATTCACTGTTCCTCAGTTGTCAAAGGTTTTGTGATCATTTATGTTCCCCTCACAAAAGAGGAGTCTTTTCATGTAAGTCTCCTTCTTCCTCTAGTAGTGGAAGTAATAGCTGGTTTTTGGTGTAATCTGAGGGGAAAAAAAGTAGAATTCCTTCTGCGTTCCATTTCCTCCTCACTGTCTTTGCAAGTCATTGCTATTAAAGACTGCAGAAAGTTTCTTCTTAAAGGCCTAACGCTTAGTTTTAGGCTTAGCGAGATGGGCAGTGGATAAGCTGTTTGGGGGAACATGTGCAGGCTGTCTTCTTCAGTGGTAATTTATTCTGGCTTTGTCTTAATTTGCTACATCTGATGCTAAACCTCCCATTTCTCGGAAAAATCAGCTGTTAGATTTCAGGGAAAGCATTTTCAGAAAGCAATGGGAAGGGTAGAGCACAGTGCTCGAAGCTGTAGGGCCTGCTTTCTTCAGTGTTGCTGTTGATGTTTCTTGTATCTAGCTTGTTTTTATATCCATAAACACACATTTAGACAAATATGCGTTGTTTTTCTAGTTAAATGAATGAGTGTGAAGTGGTTTTGCTGGGTTGTTACCCAGATGTTAATTTTACCTCGTGAGTGGACAATCAGTTGTTTATAACAGTTATAGCTGAGACTTAGCAGCTGTACAGCATGTGCAGAGCTCTTCCCAGTCCTCCTGTCTGACGTTTTCCATCAGATCCATTCTATATTGCCAAGAGCTTTGCCAGGCTCTAATTAACATTGATGAAGTGCTGCATTGTCAAGAGAGTTCAGTTCAAATGGGAGTTTGAATCAAAACAGAGCAGTACACCTAGATTATAAAATACTGGTGCCTTTTGCGGAAGACTATGGAGACCCTGAGCTTTGACGTGAAGACTTAGATTTGAAAGTAATTTGCTGCTGGGTCCAAATGTTGCAGTTCTCCCTGCCCCCACCTCCCAAAGGAAGTAGAGGCAATGTGTTAACTGGAGGCTGAAAATAAACTGTACTTTGTGTGCTCTACAGGATTGCTACAAGTTGGCAATATAGATTTTGCCTACTGTACTCCTGCTGAGCCCTACTATGGATTTTCCATGCAGAACTTTACTGGCTAGCCTTGGTCATCTTTGGAAGTAAGGGAGTGCTCTAGTTAGGGGCGTGTCCACATGAGTATTTAGGTGGAGATCCGGAATGACCTCTTCAAGTGAGTCTTCTCATTCTCCTGAAGTCCTCTGCCTTCCTGTATGCTGTGGGGTTCCTGCAGTCCCTTGGCTAGAGCCAAGTGGGAAGGTGGAATCCAGAAGTGTGCCTCCTAAGAGCAAGTCCTCCTTAAAAACCACTCCAATTATTGGGTCTGTGGCACTGACTGCCCTGATGGGCACACACTCTGCTGTTGTGGAGGGCCACTTGTGCTGTACAACCTACATCAAATAGACACATTTTGCTCTAGTGCTGGCCTGGCCACCATTGTACATGGGTCATGGAAACAAGGTGAAGTCTCCTGTTAGCACAGGTTGAGCCCTGAGTGGTGTTTGAGGACAGTGGCACAGAGGCAGCTCCTCTGCAGCCTGAGAGCCTTCAGACATAGGAAGGGTGCCAGCAGGGCATGGGGATGGGGAAGCAGGTTTCAAAAGACCAAGCTGTTTGCAATGGAGAGTCTGATGTGTGGCAGGTATTGGAAGATAAAATAATGCTCTAGGTTTTTCTAGAAAGAATTAATCCAGTATAACTTATTTGTTAACAATTGCATATGAGCCCTTGTGCTTGCATTTTCCTGGATTACCTCTGCCTTCTTACTAGCTCTGGCCTGTGCAAAGCACACCAGGGATGTTTTCTTAGCTGTCTCTTGGGTTTTTCTTTCTCCTTCAGGGAATCGTCCAGCAATTCTTGGTCCTGCTGACAACCAGTTCTGACGAAAGCCTTCGGTTCCTTAGCTTTAGACTGGACTTCAACGAACACTATAAAGCAAGAGAGCCCAGGCTGCGTGTGTCC
>JAWWEE010000001.1:93529646-93540178 GCA_035221455.1 Xenops minutus
CAGACTAAATGGGCTGGTTGAACCTCATCCAATCAACTTGTTAAATCATCCTTTTAAACAAATGCCAATTTTATTTGGAGCTTTCTGAGCTCTTTCCACTGTAACTTATATCTGTGTCAAGGAAATCGCATCTTTTGTTTATAGAAAGCACCATTTCCTTTTTTAACAAGAAAATAAGAAGGTTATTTTTTCTATATGTACTTGTTGTATTTGAAGAGAGCTTTTGTTAAAGCCACCAGATCAGGACCCAGACCTATTGTCCTTGTTAAGAAGATATACAGCATTTCATTATGCTGATTTTCAGTGTTGTGCTGTGTTTGACTGTGTGAGAAACTTTGTATCAGGAGTCATAAACTTATATTTATTTTTTTTTGTTGTTTTCAAAGTTAAAAACCTGAAACAAAAATTTAGTAGGGAAATTCTGTGGTTACTGTACAGGAACAAACTATAGAAGCAGAGTCAGGAGTGTTTCTGTTGCACATAAGATCTAAAAAATAAAGCCTCAGGACTGTGAAGGGAAGTGTTGGTTAACATTAAATAGTTACTGTTCAAAATCAGATATGTGGAAACAAAGTTAGTTGGCTAATGTTGACTTCATTCTCTTCTCTTTCCTATTTTTTCATTGTAAATATTTATATATTGCTGTCCAGAAGTTGGGGAGAGGGGGATTCTTCTTTTGCAACGTTGTCATTATATCAGGTCATTTATTATGTTCCACAAGTGCAAGCTTAGAAAAATAAAAACACAATTATCTTTCAAACAAGTGTGTTGCTTTTTGCAATTGAAAGTTTCTGATTTTTCCAGGGTAAAAAGTTTCCATTTAAGAGTGTATTGATTTACAGATCCCTACCCACTACAGGATTTTGGTAATAGTCTTATCTACACTGAGAGTTGTGTACAGTTCATTAATTAACAATTACCCTCAGATCAATGAGGTCTGTAGCCTTTTTTGCCTTTTGCCCTTGGTCTGCTTGAATCCCTCGTAAGCAGAGGCTTATGGTAGGACATGCAGGTAAGGCTGCTGTGATGATGGAAGGGCACTCTCAGGGGGACAATGCACTTACTTGCAGCTCTGGAATAACTGTTTTGCCCTCTTGACACCAGAATTCCTGTTCTTGTGTGAGCCTTAGAATCTTTGCTTTTGTTAAAACATGTAAGGCTTTAAACCCTGTGCCCTTAAGGGACCTGCTGGTGCAGCTGCCCTCTTGTTGGGTGTCCTTGCAGGCAGCATTTCAGCTGTAAGTATGGCCTCCAAAGCTGGTGATATTTGATGTGCCAAAGGAAAGCTGAAGCATGCTGAGCTTGGCATCACAAGATCACAAATCATTTGACAGGCAGGAGTACTCCATTTTTGTGGATGTAGTTGGAGCATATTGTTCTTGTAATGTCTGGATTGTATGTGATTGTGTTTTGGCTGAAACTGTTGGGGAAAAAATTAGCTGCATGGGCACTCTTGGCCACTGCATCGAGAAAAATGTTGCATGATCCCATGTATCATTAGGCAATCCACAGGCCAGAGAAGCAGCACCAGTGTTGGAACTAGAGGACAAGTTCCAGAAGAAGGTTAAGTTCCCTTTGCTCTGAAAATGAATCCAGAGTACCTAGGTGTGGTGGGTTGACCCTGGCTGGGCATCAGGTACCTATCAAAGCTGCTCTATCACTCCCCTCTGCAACTGGTGAGAGGAGAGAAAATACAACAATGGGTTCATGAATTGAGATAAGGACTGGGGGAGATCACTCACTGATCGCAATCATGGACACAACAGACTCCAAGTAGGGATATTAATTAAATGTATTACTAGCAAAATTGGAGCAGGAGAATCCCACCCATCTCTCCTTCCCAAATTCTCCCTCCTCCCCCACCAGCATTGCAGGGAAAAGAGGAATGGGGGTTACAGTCGTTTCTGCTGCTTGGAGAGACAAATCCTTCCCTTGCTCCCCATGGGGTCCCTCCAACAAGAGACAGTCCTCCCTGAACTTCTCCAATGTGAGTCCATCCCATGGGCAACTGTTCTTTGCAAACTGCTGCAATGTGGGTCACTTTTCCACAAGGCACCGTCCTTCAGGCACGGGCCGCTCCAGCGTGGATCCCCCACAGGGCCACAAGTCCTTCCAGGAAAACCTGCTCCAGCGTGGGCTCCTCTCTCTGGGGGTCAGCAGGTCCCTGCAGGACCCTGCTCTGGAATGGGCCTCTCACAAGGTCATGACCTCCTTCAGGCATCCACCTGCTCCAGTGTGGGTCTCCATGGGTTGCAGGTGGATCTCTGCATTCCTGTGGTCCCCCATGGGCTGCAGAGACACAGCTGCTCCAACATGATCCACACCGTGGGCTGCAGAGGAACCTCAGCTGCAGTGCCTGGAGCACCTCCTGCCCCTCCTTCTGCACTGCCCTTGGTGTCTGTATTATTGTTCACATGTTCTCACTCGGCTCTTCTTTTGCAATTTCCATCTACCTAATAACTTTTTTTTCCCTTCTTAAATATGTTATCACAGAAGTTTTACTATTGATCCTGATTGGCTTGGCCTTGGCCAGCAGCAGGTTCCTCCTGGAGCCAGCTGGCATTGGCTCTGCTGGACATGGGGGAAGCTTCTGGCAGTTTCTCATAGAAGCCACCCCTGTAGCCCCCTGCTACCAAAATCTGGCCATGCAATACAGGAGGAAACCCAAAGCCGTGGCTGTGCTGGGAATGATCATTTTGAGGTGATTCTGCATAGACCTCACAATCTGGGAAGAGTCTTCACTGCTGCAGGAGTTGCTCTGACTTCAGGCTAAAGGAACCTGTGGGAACCTGCCATTGTCTCCATGGTCCTTTGTGGGTGGAGACCAGTCTTTTATCCCCTAACCTGGCAGCTGTTACATTTATTTCAATCTACATGAGTTTTTTTATATCTTCCAATTTTATAATTGGAACTGGTCAATTGTGCTGTAACAAGCATAGCTTGGGGAAGCCAATCACCCCTTTTCAAGAAAGATGGAGCAATGAAAAAAATATACAGACAAAAAAGGTCAACCTCTGTGAGCATCTGTTTGCCATATATTGTTAAGGCCAGATTATCATCAAGAGAGTGGATCAAAAGTTGAGTAATAAATACTTAGATCTTCCTTTGGGCTCAGAAATCACTACATTAATAGTATTGTCATAATACCGTATACAAGAGCAACAAAACCTCAAATGAGCAGAAAATTGTGACTCAGTGCATTGATAGTCATAGAATAACCTGTCCAGCTCTGCAGGAAAATCCCCTGGAAGTGGATGGGAACTGTTCCTGGGCTGTTCAGTTTCTTTCTTTCTCAGCGATTGCTTTGCCCACACTGGTAGCTGTGGAAAGAGCCATTGCCACACTCAGATGCATTCTGATTGCCACGCTGGGGGAAAAATTCCAATTCACTGGCATGGAGTAACTGGACCAGCTCTGCTGAACGATCACCTGGAAGTGGCTAGGAGCTAACGATGCCATCTTTGATTTTTAAGGCAGTTTAGCCTTTTTTTCTTTTCCTCTGCTAATTTATGATCTGCCTTCACCTGCAGCTGGGCTTTTCCACTTGGGGCATTGCCAGCATTACCTAGTGCTGCTTCTCTGCAACACAAAGCACAGCTTTCCAGTAAGAACCTTCATCTGTGTGAAGAAGGACACTGATTTTACGAAACTTTTGCAACAGAAATGCTACAGAGGTGTCCACAGGTAACTGTGCTCCACGATGCTGTTCCTATAAATGCTTCACTGCATGGAGCAGCCATCCAACCAAGAATACTGGGAAAATCAGCTCACCTTTTTCTGTTTTTCACCAGTGATTTATCCACGTAGCCCAAAAGCGATTGTGGAAGGACAAAGTGTGGGAAAATAGTGGAGTAAGCCAATAAAAAGTGCTAGTTGTGTGTAAATAGGCTGCTGTTCAGTCTATCTTTTCCCTTCAGCTAATCATATAGCCTGTCCTGTCTCCTTACTAAATCCCTTTCCCTCTGTGTTTGTAATGGGGATCTGGGTGCAGCAACTGGACTGGAATTGTGGGTGGGAGGTGTGCCTGTGTGCCAGCAACTGCAGACACTGCAGTGAGAGGATGGATGAATCCAGAGATGAGAGGGTCCAGGGGTCAGCTGCTGGCTGGTCTGCATGTGTAAGTCCAGCTCCTGGAGAGATCCACCTTTGCACTGCGAGCCTTGCAGTGGTGTGTTCAAGGAATTAGTGATGTTGAACAGATTCGTCTGCTCTGCACGGCCTTGTGCTTGGTGTTTGAGCAGCCTGAGTGTCAGCACAAGCAGCTGCTGATATGGGAGCCTGGTGGAGAGCCCTATGCCAACCCATCCTGCAGGCCAGGGCAGGGGGGAGAAGGAACCCTCCATGGGATGGGATTGGTGTAGTTCATCACAGGAAAATCCATCCAGGCTCCATCTGGTGCTGCACAAAGGTAGGGTGCTAGCATCTGGAGCAAGTTTTACTTTTTACCTGTATTCCTCTTTTTATCCTATTTATATACCTGGTTTTATCCTGGCATATTAAAGCAGCTATTTTGTTAAGTGGTTTTTTTTGTCAGATCCTTGTTACTGGGATCCAGAAAGAACCCTACACCCTCATTCTCTCACTGACCTGGTGCAGAACACCATTGAATATATATAAACATACACATTCATTATATATTAGTAAGATACATAGATTTCCTACTAATATATAATATATCTATATCTCCCACTAATGGTCTCCATCCAGCTCAGCAGGATAAGGCTTTTGGTGCTGCCTGTGTTCATGTGAGTGCTCTTTTTGTTGGTCTGGGTTGACCTGTGTTTCCAGCAGTGTATAAATACATATGTGGTGTGTACACATGCTCTCTGCATGTGCCTGCCTGTAGGGGATGCATCCTGAGCCTTGCTGCTGGATGGACCTGAGGCCATGGAGCTGTGATAGCCACCTCTGTCAGGCTGCTGGATTCAGAGATTCCAGAGAGAAATGATTTTACATTTAATTTGTGCCTAAAGACCAATACTGAATTCTACATAAATGTGCTTACTTTGAATATAAGTTGACAAGTCTCCTCCTGCTGCCACTGCACAAGTGACTTTCCTTGCAGTGGGTGGCAGCAGCACCATTCAGGTACATTTCTGAACAAAACATAAGAGACTTTTACCTTTTTACTCTATTTTTTTTAACACTGAAATGCTTATATAATACAATCAACATTAACACATTTATTGTACAGGGCTCTTTTTTATTTTGTTAGTTATGTAGAGCACGCTTCTGGCTGGTAATTTCAAAGTTTTGCTGTTAAAGCTATGTGCTGGTTTAAAGGTAAACCAGCAGGAAAAATGGACCCACCACAAGAGAGATTATAAGTCAGAGTTACAATTTAATGAAAGATATTACAATAAATACACAGACGCAAAGAGAAAACTGCTTTCAACTCACCAAAACCCAGCAGTATGACCCAGTGTCCTGGGGCACAAGCCCAAAGGGGTTTGTTAGCCCTTGTGCTGAGACCTGCGTGGTTCCCCCAAGTCCAAAGCAAAATGAAATGGAGAACCTGTTGGTACAGATGATGGCTGTGGTCTGGGCAGGAGTAGTGGTCTCCTCCTGTCGAGGTCCTGCTGCTCCTCTGGATCCAAGGAGTCATACCCAAGGTCTTCTTACCCCCGCTTATGTACCCTCAGGGAGCACCCAGTCCCTCCCCCAGGGCGGGGACTCACACAATGGGTGACCAACTGTGAGTCATGGGATATTGTTGACCCGTTGATGGCCCATTAGCAGCCACGACCCCTCAGGCTGGGTGTGAAGGTGCTAAGGACTTCCTGGGCAGCTGCTGCGAATGGTCCATTGTTCTTGGGAAATGAATAGAGGGGGGTAGAATACCCCCACACAGTGATAACTGGTCCCACCTGCTGAACTAGGACAAGCTACAGTGTCTGAAAATACAAATAGGGCTGAGGGTCTATGTCTCTAGGCTGAAAAAAAGCCCAGCTTCTCCTCTTTTCTGTATCCTATCCCAGAGCCATTGCTACCCACCCTGTATGCTTAGCCCCCTCCTGTTCAGGATTGCCAAGGCCTAAAGAAATTTTGGAGAAACTGCAATAAAAGTAGAAATGCAGAAACTGAGAATAAAACTACCACCCATCTTAGGATGTTATACAACAGGCAACACACTTCTGGGGTGAAGAGCAACCCATGTGGTGCTACCAATATCATAGACATTTTAATAGGAGAGGAACTGCAAAGTATTTCTGTCTTATTCTTTTAAACTACAAGAGATATTTTTTCTGCTGACTGACAGGGAAATTATGACTTAACCAATATGCACTACGAAGAAGAAAGTTAAAAACCAGAAAGTTTTATCTCCTTCTGTAAGTTACAGCAGCTCGACTGCCTCAGGGTGCAGTACGATACAATTTAGTATCTTAGAAGCACCCACTAGGAAATGCAGAAGCTCATGATATAATGTAGTTTTCAGTGAATTAGTTACAGGCTTAGGGTAGCAGATCAAGGACAGAATATAATCATAATCCAGTATTATTTTAGTGATTCTATTTTTCAGTCAAGGCCCTGTGGATTTTCTCCTCTTATACCAGATGCAGTGAATAAATGCCAAGGTCTCTCAACTGTACACTGGATCATACTATTTATTTAAAAAGCCTGAATCCACATGATTCACTTTGTTAAAATTAATTGTGGAAGGTTTCTGTCTTCTCCTGTCACATATACAAGTTGTCTATGTTTTGAACAAGAACTTTTCCAACCTTTTAAATAAGTATTCCTATCAAGAATGGCCAATTTTCTTTGGTCAGTGTGAAACTATAACTTCCAGTAACTTCATCTAACAATGATTTTCAGTCTTAAGGATGCTCTTTAAATACACATGTAAATTTTTAAGCACACTGAAAGGTGAAAGGTAATGAATGATTGAAAAGAAAAAAAAAAGGGAGGCATTTAGACAGAAAATTGAAGCTTTATTTAAAACCTACAGATTTAAAGATTGTAGTCCTCTGTGACCTTGCATGAATGTTTCCTAACCTTAGAAACGAGCTGTGAATACACACATTTCTACTCGTTTCAATTTTCAATTGAGTGAACAGCCTCAGAGATGAAAGAATGTATTTCATGCTCACATAAAGGTGCTCAGGGACTTCTCCAAAGTGCCTAATTTTGAAAATCATCTTTTGGCTACTTGAAACCTAAAATACCACTGTAACCCCTAACACAATTCTGCTAAATGGAGAGAGGTGGAAGAGTTGGGAGAGCTGAAAGAGATGTTGGCAAGTAGAGCAGGGACAGATACAAGAATCTGCTATTTCAGAAGTCAGAGGAAATAATTCTGTCTTATTTCTACAAGGGCGTTATAATCATTACCTGCTCTACTCTATTTAATAAAGCAAAATTACAGTACCAAGGATAACAATAAACAATAAAATACTCTCTTCCTTAGTCTGCAATTGTTCAAAGTGAAGAGTTTCTACAACCATTGATTTAACAAGTCATATGTCATTCTGAGGGCTTGCTGAACCACAGTTTTGAAATAAAATGAAGGCACACTATTTTCATTTTGACAAGGAACACTATGAATTTATGGTATGAACCACTCAGACTCTCTAAAGCAACAGGCTCCCTGGTGTAGTATTTTAACTACTTTCTATTAGGTTGGTCCAATGCAGTCTCTAAGGCATTGGAATCACTCGTAAGGATTAACTTGATGCTTACTCTCTTTCCCCAGAAGACCAGCAAAGGTGCCTTAGTCAGTATTTATTTTCTTTTTATTCCAAAGTTAACTTTTTGCTAGTACTCTTTGACTACCCAAGTCAAAGAGGACTAAAACCTGAGTGCCACAGGAGTGGAGCAGAGACTCAAGTGCAGGTGAACAAAGCTGACCAGAGCTGTATGTCAGAGAGAACACAGAGGCCAGGAAAGTTAAAGAAACCAAAGTGATGGATATTCTCTCACAAAAGGAGAGAAGGACAGAGGAGAAGAGAACAGGGAACCTGAAAAGCAGCAAATGGGGACCAAAGAGACAGTCAGGAAAGAGTAGAGAAAGAAAAATTTACAAAGAAAAATCTGAGGAGCGTAGGAGGTGAAACTTCTATCACTGTGCAGTTAATTTACTTTAGCTCTTTGTACAGCAAATTACGTTAAATGTTTTCCTTCAGAAGTTATCAGAACAGCAATTAAGTTAGCTAAACATTAGGGTATAGAAAATGCAGTTGGAGTTATTATTACCATCAGTCTGTATATTAAAAGATATGACAGGAAAAAGCTGTCACAAGGTGATTACCCTGTGAATGAAATTTTCCAGAAAATGAAAACCAGTTATTTGCATTTGAGATATGTGCCATAAGAACAAGGTAGTTAGGCATCTAGGATGCCTCTCACCTCTGCTGTGGGAACATTCCCAAAGCTACTCAGGGCCTCATCACCCTCTAAAACTTTTCCAAAAATTACCAAGAGAGAGGCAAAGAACACAGTCTTCTGCCTTGCTTCTAAAAGGCACTGCATTCACTTCTTTAAAGAGAGTATTTGTACTGAGTTTTACATCCTGTTTCTGTTGAACAGTGCTGAAGAGTGTAAAGAAACAGAAGGAAATTACAGACAGGCTTACAACAGTAATTAGAAAGGCAAGTGGGAGCTTTCCTTTAACAACCTGGTGTGTAAAAATAAGAACTGGAGCATCTTAGAATGGGTAGAAAAGGAAGAAACTAAAATTCTTTAGGAAACAAGCAATTGAACCATCTGATGGAGAGAAGTGAAATTGCACCATTTAGTGGTGAACAGAAAGCATAAAGAGAACATAAAATGTGGGGTGAAAATGGTATTTGATAAACCAGAAAATCAGAATTTCCACTCATTGCAATTTTATTAACAAAACTAAAGTTTAAGACAAAACCAGAGTCAGATCCAGATTTATCCCAGAGTTAGAACATATGCACAGGTTCCAACATTTCACAGGTAAAAAGTTCTGGAAATCTAAAGAAAGATCCTGCAAATGGAAGGAGCAAACCAGACATTAATAAGAGAATAGGAAATAATTGCAAGAAAGAGTAATTGTATAGGTGCTAGGAAGCAAAAGAAAATAATAAATGTTACCATTTCCTTAAGACCATTAAAGGGCAATACTGTAAGTGACTCAGAAGAAGTAGCTGCATAGAAGTTTACAGGCCCTTGTGACTTAAACTATAGGGCTTCTTAATGGGCAATTATATTACTATAGGTTTATTTTAAGTTGACCTTTCTCTTTTGTAAATAAAAAACTCAAAATCACCACTAAAGGTGCAGGAAAGTATCAAGCAAAATCAAGTTTGTTAGTTCAGTTTTAGCACACTGATTTGGATGCACATTACTATTTGTAGTAGGCATGTGGACATGCTGAGGGACTTCCAAGCCTCTTCAGCAGAACGAACTGTATCAGGATGCAGAGTAATAGAATTCCTGCTGATCCCATCCCTTGCCAGAGCCAGCGATGCTGCCAGTGCAGTGTCACACACCTCACAGAAGTGGTCTCTCTGTGCCTCTGGTCAGACCAATCTCTCGCAGTGGCTTGCAGACCTGCTCCTGAAGATCTGCATGGACCTCTCACATTTCTTGGACCCGCTGGCCTGTGCTCTAGTATATCGACACAGAGCAGAAGCACTTTGCTTTCCAAACTCAGAGACTGAAATTCCTGAAGCAGCCTTTAGAGGACAGCGGAGAATTGCAAATGATGCATTTTTTGCTTTGGCATCATAGTCCCGGATCCTTCGGTTGTTGTATGAATTATGAGTTGCAATTCAAAGTGCAGACAAAGTCTTGATGTGTGCTGTTTATGAAATATGGTGTTCCAGGATAAGGCTGTGACTTGTAACAGCCATATATTTTTAATTATATTGTAGCCTTTTCTATCATTAAGAATTCCACTTTCCACCTGGCTGAACTGTGGCCTCTGTGAACGAACAGCTGCATCATCAAAAGGATCTCAGTTCTTCATGTTGAGGTGTAATAGAAAAGACAACAGTGTCCTCAGATCAAAAATACTGGTGAGCCTTTCTGGAGGCTGTGGTGATCTTGGCCTTTGGCATGGGGGCTTTAAATTTATGAGAAATTTGCTATCTCAATCAAAATGTTGCGCAACTCCCTCCCTGGGAAAGATTGAGTCAAATCTTTGGAGGGCTGCTAGCAATACTTAGACTGCAGTTAGGTTTTCCTTGAAACTGACTGGGGCAGATGGGCAGAACCTCTGCTGTTCTGAAGTGCCACTTGCTGCTGTATAACCTACACCAAATGGACACTTTTGAAGCAAGTAGTGCTCTAGTGCTGGCCTGGCCACCATTCTACGTGTGTCATGGAAACAATGTGAGGTCTCCTGTGAGCACAGGTTGGGTCCTGAATGCTGTCCTAAGGCAGTGGCAAGGGAGCAGCATGCTTTAAAAGGCCAAATTGTTTGCATTGGAGACTCTGATGTGCATGGCAGGCGTTGGAAGATAAAACTGCTGACAACCAGTTCTGACAAAAGCCTTCGGTTCCTTAGCTTTAGACTGGACTTCAACGAACACTATAAAGCAAGAGAGCCCAGGCTGCGTGTGTCC
>JAWWEE010000001.1:93540278-93589076 GCA_035221455.1 Xenops minutus
CAGACTAAATGGGCTGGTTGAACCTCATCCAATCAACTTGTTAAATCATCCTTTTAAACAAATGCCAATTTTATTTGAAGCTTTCTGAGCTCTTTCCACTGTAACTTGGGTATGTGTCAGAAAATCACATTCTTTTTTGTTTGAGAAAGCACCATTTCCTTTTTTAACAGGAAAATATGAATCTTTTTTCATGTATATATACTTGTGCTATTTGAAATTACTTTGGCTGCAGCCAAGAGTTTTGGACTCAGACTGAATGGTCTTGTTAAGAAGCTATATAAAGCATGTAGTTATACTCATTTTCAATACTGTGATATATTTCTGACAAACCTAGATACTTCAGTTGTTTTCCATGTTTGTTTTCCAAGTTAATATTACAGATAACAGTCATTTAGTGGAGAAATTCTATGGTTACTGTGCAGGAGGAAACTCTAGAAGAAGATCAGAAGTGACCTTTTCGCATATGGAATATCCTAAAAACTAGAGTTAAAGCCTCAATAGTGTCAAAGGAAATTGTAGTTTCTTTTCAATACCTTATGTGTTAGAAAATATCTTGGGGAGTCAAGACTACTTTATTTATCTTTCCTTGCCTATTTCTCTGTTAATATATTGCTGTCCAGATACTGTAGGAGGGAATATTTTGGTTTTGTTTGCAAAAAAGTCATTATATTAGGTGATTGAGATATCCATATGCTATGTTCTGCAGGTACAAACTTAGAAAAAAACCCCAGTTATCTTTCAAGCACTTGTTTTGCCTTTTGTGAGGGAAAGACACTGTTTTTTGAGCAGGATAAGAAAGGAGAAGCCTGCAGTTCAGGGTGCAGGTGGTTTGCAGATCTTTCAAGCAAAGAGACCCATTACAAGGCCTTGGTACTAGTATTAACTATAATTATAGTCGTGTGGAATTCCTTAATTAAAACTTGCTCTCAGATCAATCATGCCTGTCACCATTTTTTCCATTTTCCCTTAGTCTGCTTGAACCCTTGGGAAGCAGAGGCACCTCCCAGGCCATGCAGCTGAGGCTGCTCTGAGTCATGATGAACTCTCACGAGGATGATGCTTCAAACCTGCAGGTTCAGACTATGAGGTTTGTCCTCTGGGCATACAGACATTGTTGATAGTGGAAGCAGTGCTTCCCAGTGGGTTATCCTGCAGGGTAATCTGCCTCTCCCAGATGGGATGGACACAGACTTTTCAACTGCTCTGGTGATGTAAGAGGAATGGAACTGTAGAGAAGAACTAATGTTCAGGTAGTGAGACAGTCCAGGGAAGAGGTGTGACAGAGGCAAGGAAGGTGGGGATTCAGCCTGGATGTAATTCTCTTTCTGGACAATTTGACATATCACTCTCTAGATGAAGCCTTTTAAACCAAAATAAAAGGAGTAGATTAACTTCTTAGCAGTCTGCTTAACAAATCTGCTGACCAAGACTTTACAAATTCTGTAGTTGAGGCAAAGACACTGTTTTGCCTCCTCCCAGCTCCAATATAGTGTGTCCTGTATTTTTGACCAGAAGAATCTTGGTGATAGAGCCAGCAATTTACACTTCCAGTCTGCTTGACTACAGCTTGTTTGACTATTTTGACTGTATCGAACTAGTACAACGACCAGGACTAAACTGACCAACTTCACTGTTGTGAGGCAGGCACTATGGTTTTCATTTCTGAACAGTAGCTGTGGATAACAGTATTTGTGACAGCTGCTTATTATTTTGGGGTACAGTAGAAGTGCAGAAATTCTGGTCTTGTAATTTGCTTTTGATGCTGAGTTAGTGTAGAATGTCTCATGAGCAGGCTGTTCTTCTGAAGCTGCTGCATCCAGACCATTGCCCTAGGATTCCTCCTCTGAAGTCATGGATAGTTGACTGCAAGTGTTGTTGAGATTTGTATTTTGTATGGCAATCACATCCTCTTTTTGCTTATCTTCCTGAGTTTTGTCCATGTTCTTCTGATTTTGATTCTTTTCTTTTACAGGCAGTGTCAGTATTATTTAATATTCCTCCTCTACAATAGTAAAAATATTTTAGAAAAGGACCAGATGATCTTAGAGGTCTTTTCCATCCCATCCTTGATGATTCTATGATACTCACTGATATGAGTTAAGAAGCCAATTAAAATAAAATTACAGCAAAGAACTCAGTAGAAAATTGTTACCAGATAATTGCATATTCCAGAGTTCAGGGATGAATACTGCAAACACTTAATTGCTAATATCAACCGTCTAATAAAGAATTATTTGTGGGAGGGAGGGGGTCAGCTATTTTCTCCATCACTGAAGCAACCACTGAAGCCAAGAACTACACATCAACCAATATGAAACCAGAGACCGCCACAGAGACTATCGTATGGTGTTTCCATATGTAACTGCAGCCTTTGTGTTCCTCCTGTCTGGAGGGAATCATGCAATCCATATGTTAGAAGAGGAGATCCTGCATTGCTGATAATCTCTCAGAGTGTTTGACATTCATATGTAATCTTGGGTAATCTCTCTTGACATTGACAGGAAGTTTTCTTTTTCACTTTGTTACTGTCTCTGAATGAGTGAAAATCCTGAAACAGCAACATTTTCTTGATTTCAGTAGCAACAAAGGGAACTTCCAAGTCATTGCAAATTAATATGCTGTGGAGTATCTCTGTAGACTGTCTCTAGAACTGCTTTTATGGCGGTGGCAGCTCTGACTGTTTTAGTTATCTTATTCAGTGAGATGTAGCCATGTCCCTTCTTGTCCTTACATCCTATCCACACAGTTATGGAGAAATTCAAACAGGAAGGAAATCACTGCTCTCTTCCTACACACCTCATTCACATGGCAGATGATCAGAGCTTTCCTGCTAAACAGTGTGGAACTGGGTCTTTAACAGACACTGATTTGGAGAGCGGTAATTTCAACATTCAAGGGATACTTGCCAAGCTTTGCTAATGATTTAAATTTGCTGTTGTATTTACATTTTTTTTTAATGTCTGCACATGCAATCTCTGGAGTGCAGGTCTGGGCTCAAAGCTTCTACCTTGAGAGGACCTTCTCATCTAGACAGAAGAATTTTTCCCATGAGCAGCCTACGTGTATATGTTCCTATCCAACATCAGCCTAAAGGATACATTTGTCTTCCTCCCTCATTGTGTTCACACAGTACCACACAATGCCATGGTTACCCTTGGCTAGCATTTGGCCCCTAAGCATTTTTGAACAGTTTTAAATAAGAAAATCTCTTTCTTTTCCTGCCTAGTTTGGTAGGACTTCCATTCCTTCAACCTGGCACTACCCCTGCTTAGGAAATCTAGAGACTACAGCAACATGTTCCCACTTTTCCACTTAATGAGTTAACTTCTGATTTCTTGTTTCTTTCTATGCCAACTGTTATTTTGTTATTGCCTTCTCTCCCCTTTTCAACATCTTTTAAAAATGAAAGAAGTGAGAAACTTTATACTACTCCTTTCTTTGGGTTGATATGTTTCTTGAAGTGTAATTACTATCCTTAATAATTTGCTACAACACAGACCTAACGTACTCACTTTGCTGCAGGGTCTTCCCCAATGAATTAGGCATCCTCAGAAATAATCCCTGTGTGTAGAAGCTGAAACATTAACCCTACCTCATAACAAATATTTTGGAGGTTTATTTGCACTAGTGCAAAAGCCATACATTGTGGGGTAACCGTGGCTAACAACCAGACTCCCACCCAGCCACTCACCCACTCCCTCAGTGGGATGGGGGTGGGGAGAAAATAGGAAGAATAGAAAGGAGAAAACTCATGCGACAAGATAAAACCAGGAAGATCACTTACAATTTCTGCTACAGCAAAACAGATTCAACTTGGAAATTAATCCATTTCCAATTAAAACAGATATTTATTTACTGAGTCAGGTAGTGAGAGACATTAAACCCACACCTCTCCTTCCCCCTTGCTCAAGTTCATTCTTTCACTTCAGACTCATCTCTCCCTGCCCTTGTTACCACCATAGATATGCTCAGTCCCTTTAGCGAGGCAATGAAGGACTTAAGGAGGATGTTTATGAGCAGCACGTAGTTTTCTACTCTGCCACTCCTTTCCTCCCACATTTCTTCTGCTGTCTCCGTGGGTAGCATGTATGCAGCTTCCTTCAGCAACATTCAGCTTCTCTGGTGTGGGGTCCTCCTTCCATAGAGCAACTCCTTCTGCTTCTCTGACCTTGGTGTTTGCATTTCCCACTGTTTTTTACTCCTCTACCCATTCAGTGTTTTTTCCGTTCCTTAAAAATACTATTGCGGAGTCACCTTCAGCCTCATTGATGGGTACAGCTGTGGCCAGTGGTGGGTCCACTAGAGCCAAATGGAAGTATTTGTGTCTGTCATGGGGCAGCCCCCTCAGAGAAGCCACTCCTGCAGCCCCCCTGCTGCCAGCCCCCTCCTATTTATACTCAACACAACATATTCCTCTGGCATCCAAAAATCATCATTATAGATGACTATGAGTAAAAAGAAGGAGTATTAAAAAATGTACCTCAGTGCAGTAGAGGAAAACTTCTGGCATAAGCAGTATTTCTACTGGGGTCCTCATCTCTCTGTCCAATATATAATTTTTCTGTCCAGTTCTCTGTAGCCTACCACCTAAAACCCAAAAATTGTAGGCTTTCTACTGAAGATATTCTTCAGGCAGGAATAATGTATCATATGTTTTTACTGCATCATCATCATCATCATTATTTATAGTATTATAGCATTTTTGCACTTGCTTAACTTTCTTTGTTCTGCAGAGTACATTTCAGGTGAAAAATATTGCTCAACTAGACCTATTAGAGAGCTTTAAAAATTCGTAAAGAGTTTTCTTAGGTTCTTTTTGATGAATTCTCAAAACAGATTTACACAGCTGGTTTTCAGAATTAATGCAGCAGCCAGACTATTGCTTTTGTGCAGTGTCTTATTCTGAATTCTCATGTCTGGCCTTACTAGATTTTTTCTCTTGTATTCTAAATAAGTATTCTATATGACTCAGTAGTAACACCAACAACATCTGGTATCTTTATAGCTGAGGTCACATAGCAATAGAAAAACGTTTGCTCTCTTTCAGACGAATAAGATACAACTCTAAGCCCCAAAGCAAGTGTTCAAAATCAGCATGAAGATATATTTTACTAAATTAAGAAATACAGGACCAAAAGGCCAGAATGATACCCCATGCAAGTGGGTGTCTTGATTGGATGACTTTGCAATATACTTACTCTGTCTAGTGAAATGTGAGAAATATTTCCAGCAGAAAGAACTCAGAAACTAAAGAAAGATGAATAACGTTAGTATTTTAGTTGGGGTGGATGGTGCTTGGCTGAGACCAATGTATTCTATATTGACTGAATGCTTTCTCTGGTGACCACTTAGCTTGGATAATGCTGCTGAAAACCTGAAACAGTTTGGACACCACAGTGTGTGAGAGAGGATGACAAGAAGGAGGTGCCTATCATTATGCTAGGGCTCCAGAGTTGCTGGGTTGCTGTATTGGAACTGAAAATCATAAATCGTCCTTTTTTCATCTCTTTGGGTACTGTTTGGCTGTTACTGCTACTTACACTGAATGATGTCATTGCTTTTACTTAGGACTAGACAGCCCATTTCTTCCCCCTGCCACAGGAAGGTAAATGGTGCTGGTGGGCAAGAGTTCTCCTTGTTCAAAATGCTGAAGAACAGAGGGTCGATCTCTCATTTCAGGCCTGTTGGGGTGGGGTGGGGTGTGTGAAACAGAAAGAGTATGTTGCCCTAGTTCTTTCCCCTTTTCCCATCAGAGAATTGCACCATCAGGCATCACATGCCCATGTACATCTTACTGTTATTTTCTCTACTGGGAAAATTAATTTGGAAATAATTAATTATTTAATAATTTGACACTAATTTACCTGACACCAGGGCAGAGTGCTTTCAGAGTGTAAAACATATTGTCTTTTATGCAATGATGCTTTAAAACACAAATCAAAAGGCAAAGAATCACTTGTTGAAAAGATGTTGCTTCTGAAAATACCCTTTTAAACAAGTGTGTAGTATTCAGTCAGCTTGGAAAACACAAGCTGCTCTTAAATCAACACAGATGGGAATAAATAACTACCAGTCCATGCAGCTCCAGTAGATCACAAATCATGCTTCAAGACTCAACTAAACTTTGCTTTCAAATGAACATCAGCAAACCACCCCCAAGGGCATTTTACCTATTATTTTCACACAGTTATTTAGTGTTTCCTCTAGTGGTTTTTTTGGCAGCATGCATTCAGGTATCATAGGTCTTGGTGCAGAACTTGGATTCACTTGTCCACAAAAACTATTTTAATGACTTCTATGTGAGAGAAGAAAAAAAAAGTATTTTTACTGAACCACCTTTTTCATTAAAGTTAAATTTTAGTTGGCAAATTAGTAAATTAGTAGGTTAGTAAAGTAAAAACAAAAATATTTTAATTTTGGTCTGTACCACCTGCACCACAAACAGTGATGTCAAAGACATCAGACACAGGGTCCCTCAGACACTAAAAAGTGAGGGAGGTGGTCTCTCTGCAGCTAAAAGCCAATGTTTTATTAGGATCTGCATTGGGGATCTATTTTAAAAGATTTCTTCAGATGTGACCAAAAAAGACCGTTGACAAATCATATGATATGAATAGCTGGCTTGCATCTGTAAATCTGGAAAAAAGGAAATAGTTGAAAGTAATGGAAAATTTCTTGATGCTTCTTATTTTAACTTTGGTCTTTGGAAGCCATGGTTGAAAAACATGTTTTGTTGGCAGTAGGTTTCTGTAGTCAAGGGCTGCTGTAATTCCATGCTTGCTAAAACTTTTCAGTGTGTCAACAAGAATTTTTTGGGACATGCTGTCAAATCCGTTGCTAAAATCCAGGTAGTGTTCTCCACAGTGCTCTCCTCATCTATCAAGCAAATTGTTTCATCACAGAGGGCTATCAAGTAATATGGCTTTTTCTAGTCAGTTTCTTTCCCTTAATTTGCCTGGAAATGTCTTCCAGGAGGGTTCAATACACAGCTTTGTCAGGCAAAAATGTGAACCTGACTGGTGTGTAGGTTTCCAGAACTTTTTTTTGTACATGATCATAACATTAGACTTTTCCTACTTGTCCAGGATTCCCTGACCTGCATGATTTTTCAAAGATGACAGAAAGCAGTTTTGCAGTAAGGTCAGCCAACTCTTTCAGCTCCTTCAGCTGTATCTCATCAGTCCCATAGACTTGTAAATATTGGGTTTCTACAGATGGTCCATAACTCATCTCTCCTTCACTTTTGATAATAACTGTAGATCTGCATTTCCTGTTCTCCTAATAAATTGCACATTGTTAAAATGAACATTTCCTGTCATTGAATCTTTTTATACAAATGTAGTTTTTAATTTTAACTTTCATTTTTTTTCTGATTATGATTATATAGTTCAGTTGTTAAAAAGAGAAGACTTTGACGCTACTTGACACATCTACAATGCAGCTGCAAATAAAAATGCTGTTTTGTTTTTTTTTTTTCCACATAGAAGCAATTAAAATAGGTTTTGTGGACAACTGAATCCAGGTTCTGCACCAAGAGTTTGTGATACCTGAGTATGAACTGCTAAACCCCCCCCCAAAAGAAACACTAAATAACTGTGTGAAGAAATAGATAGTAGATAGAAAAGACAAGTGGCCTCTATTTTCTGAAGCACCGTTTCTCCCTCATAGCTGAAATTCAACAGTGAAAACAAAGAAGACTGCCATGGGTATGTGTGAGCTTCGGGTGTGTTGGGATGACGATGAGGGTTCAGTGCCATGGGCAGCAAAGCAGATGCTGGTGCAGGCAGTGCTTGCATGTGCAGAGAGGTGCTGCCTGCTGGAAGGGCGGGATCAGCTCTGGGATTGACACCTCTTCCAAGGTGGCTGGGAAAAAGCTCTGCAGCCTTTTCAAGAAACTCACCCTGAGGCAGAATACAACCCAGTGAACAGAGGAGCAGAGGAGGGAAAGCTACAGGTACTGATATGGTCACATGTAGTCTACTTGTTTGCTAAGTGAAGATAGAGTAATCATTAGTATCAGCTTGCAGGCCCGTTCCCAGGGATAATTTCCTTCGATTTCAGGGCAAGTTCTGCCAATATGAAGATCAGGACCGGTCCCATGAGAGGGTGGTACAACCACCTCACCGCACCAATGCAGAACAACGCATTACATTCAGGAAGGGTATACAAGCTCCAACGCTAAACCAACGACAAAGCTGATTTTGAAATGGTTTTAATGATAGACAATCTGCATACCAATTGACTCATTTGCGTATACAATAGCTTGGAACAATACCAGAGAAATATGTAAAAAGTCTGCAATGCTGTATGACAATAGCTTCCAAGTATGCTGACCTTCAGCAAATGAAACAAATGAAAAGTACAGTACTCTTTTGATGAGGCATTAATGAAGGATTAAGAGCGGATACAGCTGCATCACACGAGCACTTTGTTAGACACACTGTTGTCACTCCGCGCCTTGTCCGAAATTACAGCAGAAACACTGTGAGAGGGAAGGCAAGCAGCGAGCATACGCTGTAACACACTCTGGTACAACACGCGGGTTGCAGGGAGCAGTGTGGGGTGACCCGAGCGCCCCACTGTCCCCACACCGACTGCTACGGCATCCTCCAGGTGCTCCCGGCTGGGGCTCTCAGCGCATCCCCGGGCAGGGACGGCAGGGGAGGCCGGGATTGCAAGGGGCTCTGGAGAAAGGACTCCTGCAGTGCATCGCCACCAGCCACACCACTGCAATGCAGGATGGTAAACAGAAGGAAAGACTATGAAGCCTAGAGAAAAAGACAATATATTAATAAGTGAACAGGAAGGATGTGAACATTTGTGCAGCTGCCTTGCCGCTAGGGCTCTGAGACAACTGCAGAGAGCCTGGCTCACCGAAGGCTTTGGAGGCTGGACCACAGCCTTTCTAAGTGCAAGACAAATCTTCTAGTGTGCAACCACCCCCATTCATTTCAAGAGAGTCTAGCTGTTTGAAGTGGTACTCAAATCCTCACTGGGTGAACAGTGACTACTTACCTTGTTGTCTTCCCTTGGTATCCCCTTCCAGAGTAGGGAGGCATAACATGTATCTATGAAAAATACATATATTTCCTTTTTTAGATCATTGTACCAAAACTTATGAATGACAATAAAACTGAAGTTGCTAACATGCCAGGAGGCTTTCTGTTTCACTGAACTGACTTTGAGTGGTTCAGTTCAGACACAATGGGTCTGCTGGTCTGCTTCCTGACTCTTCCCACTGGCACATACCCAGGGTAACTCCCATGGAGCAACTATTCCAGGCAAAACATTGCTCTTTCTTTTATCTTTTTTTTTTTTTCTTTTTCCTTCTGCAGTGGCATATGCTCTGGTTGGATCCTAAGTACACATCTAGAGTACACCTTCCAGATGAAGAGTCATTACTTCTATTTTTCAGCTCAGTTAGTATCTGGTCCTTCTGATCCCAGGTCTTGATGTCATTGTTTTTCAAGGACTATTTGGGATCTAGCTGGTAGCATTATTCTCACTGGCATTTCTATTCCTCCAGTACTAAATGTGAATGCTACTTGCTCCAAAAGCAAGTGCAAGCTGTGGTGGCCTTGTGGTTCTGTCGTATTTGTGGCAGAGCAAAGGTGTGTTTTCTTTTATTTTCAATGCAAGCCATTTCAGTCATCTGCGATGTTGGCACAAGTGCAAGTGAGTACAGCAAAGAGACAAGAACAAAAAAATTTACATCTTAAAGGTGCATTTTTTAAAGTTAATTTTTATGCAGAGGAAAACTTTAGTAGCAACATCAGGAACCATTTGAGCCACAACCACAACAATATGCTTTCAACAGGTCTTGAATATCTATGCATGAGACTGCAGTGCTTTACTAGACCAGTGCAGAAAATGATTTCTTGTAGGGCATCGATGTGCCCTGAGCCAGTTGGAGATATAAGATAAAATCAGGTCTCTGATGAGGGTACTCAGCATGTTTAACATGTTTGAGGATTTCTGAGCAGTTTGACCTTTTCACTGCTATTATATATTAACTTTCTGGTGATTTTTTCTATGGAAGTTGTTCACAGTCATCTTTTCTATGTCAGTGACTACTAATTAGTGCAACTCAAAAAGCACTAGAATCTGCTGAAAATTATCAGTGAAACTAAATACTTCATATTTCTACATAAAGCTATACAGATAGATATATCTTGTAGCCTTTCCTATGCTGAAGTCATACACAGCTTTTTTAAACTGTCCAGTTATTATATTCAAAGCCAACATTAATGCAATCACAGGATCATTCTGATTTGGAAAAGACCCACAAGGATCATTGAAGTCCAGTTCCAGGACAGCCCCAAGAATCACACCATGTGCCTGAGAGTGTTGTCCAAACACTGCTTGAACTCAAACAGGTTTGATGCTCTGACCACTTCCCTGGGGAGCCTGTTCCAGTACCCAACAATCCTCTGAGTGAAGAACCTTTTTCTAATACTTAACTTAAACCTTCCCTGACACAACTCCAAGCTATTCCCTCGGGTCCTCTCACTGATCACCACAGAGATCAGTGTCTGCCCCTCCTCTTCTCCTCATGAGATATAGAGTATGATAAAATCTCCCCTCAGTCTCCTTTACACTGACTGCCTTCATATTGAAAGACAACATATAAGTATAAAATTTCAGTAAGGTGAAATTTAGACAAATGTGTCAAGTACTTTGGAGGACAGATTCATAATCCAGAATGATTTTGATAAACTGACAATATGACCTGACATGAAAAAAAAAAAAAAAAAAAGAAAAAAATTGAATGCTAAGTGTATATCACTACATGTAAGAAGATATCTATGCACAGATGTGGAGAATTTGTCTTTATAAGTGTCAGCATCATAAGTTCCCTCGAGACCAATAGGCTAATCTGAACCAGGGGCATGATCCTCTTCCAGAAGCACCTAATTCTGGGTTGCCTTAGAAGAAATATCAAATGTAAGACCCGGAAAAATGCAAGTGAAGCTTGCAGTGAAGTCCCTTGTCTGGCTTTGCATGCCTGACTTCAAGAGAGAGGTAAGCAAGGAAGACTGCCATGACTGTGGTCTTGCAGTACCTATGAGGACAGATGATTATCTTGTTCTGTCCTGTGGGAAGTTGTCAGGCAGCTTCAATTGCCATAAAAACCTTGCAACCTAATTGTGAAGATGAAATTCCTAAAATAATTTAAGCAAGTTGATTTTCTGGGACCAACTTGGCAAGCTGTGGTTTGTTGGTGATGACAGCTGAGTGGTGTAGGTCACTTGGTCTCAAACTCCTGTCTGCTGTCTCTTAACTTGTTTATGCTTTGGCCATACCTGAGATAAATCCACCTGGAAGTCCAATATTGACCTGACAGCAGTCCATGGGAAATGGACTAGATGACTTTTTGGGGCACCTTCCAGCCCAACACTGATATTTCTAAAACATCCTTCTCCCAGCTCTCAGTTACTGCACTAAATCAAAAGTCTGTACATTGGTCTATGCTTACCCTGGTAAATATTCAGGTGGTTGCAGTCAGCATAGATTCATCCAGAACCTTTGAGAGAGATGTGAAACTTTAAAGAGTTCTCAGGCTGAGCAGGTAGCAAAAGGTGAACAAAATTTACATTTTTACTGGGTCCTGCAGATATAATATCTCATATTTGTACCCACCTATTTTAATAACAGTAATAACAAGAGATCCTCCCAACCTACTAACCTACAGCATCCACAAGTCTGGCAGATGAGTTTTCTGGCACTGTCAGCTCTCCGTAAGCCACTGTTAATCTTGAGATGTGTGCTGGGTGTGAGGTTACACCAAGCAACTATTTTAAGGCCATCTCCTACTTTTTCAGTTGGTTTTCTTTTTTGTTTTGTGGTGTTTTTTTTTTTGTTTGTTTGTTTGTTTGTTTGGGGTTTTTTATTACCTGCTTTTCAATTCCAACACCATCTCGGTACAGACCCATAGCTTTGCTCAAGAAAACAAGAAGGCAAAATAAAATAGCAGTAGGTATCTGTCATTCTCTGTAAGAATGAGCAGAAATCTAGCTAATCTCTCTCCTTTGATAGTTATCCTCATTCCTGCAGATGGTAGAAGAGTACAAGAGTCAAGTTCAATTCCACTTTGCAGGCCACCATAATATGCTACGTTCACTACTTCACTTGTGTATCTACCAACCTTTACATTTCCTATTTTGTGTGTGTGTGTGTGTGTGTGCGTGTGCGTGTGCGTGTGTTTGGGTTTTTTGGTCAGCTTGATCTCCAAGGGAACTTTGTCCAGTACAGCTTTTTTAACACACTAGATGCTTTTTGGTAAGAGGGTTGTAGCATGCTATCAGAATAATTTTGGAAAATCCACCTCAAGAGAACTTACAGTCTAGGGAAGATAATCACTAGAAACAGCAGGGATGTAATTTCTAATGATGGCTCAGTTATAGAAGCAGTTTAAAAATACCTTATTGTGAAACCCAAGGGCATATTAGTATTATTAGTAGATAGATTGTCAATAAATACTCTGCAAATTGCAAACTTCTGGGAGCCAAAAAAGTGAAAGGAAAAAATCTAATGAATTTGAACTTTTTTGGTAGGAAACTTAGAATCAGCGGTATGTGTTATGAAGACTGTTCCAAAATATCCTTGGTCTGTCTTAGTAAACAGCCAATACTTGATGATTTAGAAGAACATGGGGACCCCTTAAAATGCAGTCTTCCCTGTATGACAGTGAATAAGTCATAACCACAGTTTTATATGCCTCAACAGCTGGAATACAAAATTTAAAAGAAAATAGAAAGTGATTATTTGCAAAGTAGACTGCTTCTGTTCTACTTTCTGTTCTTTTCTTTTTCTGTTCTACTTAACAGATACATTGATCTAGGCTACCTTTTCTCTGTGTGTATCTCCTCTTTTTAAACATGCTTTAAAAAGTCTGGACTGAATTTCCTCCTTACTTCAAATGCTCTCTGAAACACATAAATTGCTGTACTGACTTCATTTACCACAGAGCTCTGTGCTCTGAAGGAATCATAGAAATGCAGCAGGTGATGGAATCTTACCAGGTGCATTAAAATACGATGAAACATACCCAAACTGCTCCTGACAAAATTTTATTTATCCTATCCTTAAAGAACTCTAGCAGTAGAAATGCTACATTGCACTGAGTCAAGCTTTTTCAGTGTTCTGCTGTTGTATTGAAAAGTTTTTTTACTGGCTTGAATCTCCAGGGGTTCTCTTCTCTTGCCACACTTGGAGGATTTTCAAGCTAACCAGGGATTTCAAAGTAATTCAAGCGGGAGGGGAGGCTTGAAGGTTAGTATATTACAATTGTTGAATGTCCAGGTAAGAAGAGACAGTGAATTGCATAGCTGGAGGTGCATGGAAAAAAATAGAGAGGAGTGGAAGTAATTGATTAGAGAAGGTAGTAAATGGAGATTCTTGTGACTGAAATCAGAGGCTCTGGCTTTCCACACTTCTTTCCAAGCCACCCACACTTGTTTCAAGACAACTGAACAGAAGCCAAACAAAACTCTATGGACATAGCTATGAGCAGACTCGTGCATTTAGGTAAATGTGGGGATGCTGCTGTTAGGTATAATTCCTGCTCCTGGCAACCTCTAGTAAGAAAAAGGAAGAAATCCTGGGAAAAGTGTCCAGTGTGCCAAGGAGAATGTGTTGAAGTTTAAGCATTTTTTTCATAGAAAGCCAAGTTAAAGATAACGTGCATTGCCAATTACTGATTTTAATAATTTTGAGAGTATACTTAAGTATATAGAGAAAGAGACCTGCAATTTGGCAATACACACCACATACAAAGTAATAGCTTGTTTTAAAACACAAATGATGCTGACTATTATAATGTGAACTGTTTTCTAGATAAAAAGAATGAAAGGGATGTAATTGAAGAAGTATGCAACAGTGGCTAATATGCTATTATTTGCAAAGAGATATTACAACTTATAATCTTCTTTCATGGGTTTACGTTGTTAGTGTTTAATCAGGCGTGTGAGTGTATTCAGGTGTTAAACCATTCTATTAGCTAGGAAAATTGCACTATTATTTACTGAGCTGTTTGTGATATGTTGTTGTTGGCTTTTTTACTTTCTATTTCTCTTCCTTGTACAGTTTATGCAATTGTCCTTTCTACTTTTGTCCTGTACAAAGGCTTGTGAATTGTCACTAGGGCAGGTTAGCCATGTAAAAAAACAGGTTGTTTTTTTTTATAATACATTTCAGGAATTAATCTTATTTCTTATCTTGTTTTTTTGGAAGGCATCACAGCTACAAGCTGGTGCCTTAGAGCTTTTATCAGCCTTCCATAAAGTTTTTAAAAGTATGTGAAAACACATATTATGGAAGGGAAAACATATGCTCCTCCGCATTGTACTAGCAAAGAATGAAATATAGAAGCCTGGCGGTCGGTGGAAGTGCTAGCAGAGCGATCTGACTGCGGAGGCAACCTACCTCAGCTGGTGTTTTGTGGAGACAGTCTTGGACAGGCCAGTTCCAGGAATGCTGTCAAGATCAAGGAAGGATCAGTGTACCAGTATAGAAACAGGTTCAGGAGCCCATAACCTTGTTGAGGAAATACTGGGAGATAGGGCACCTGCTGCAGAGCTTAGCAGAGCCTGTCAGAGCTTAGCAGCATCCATGAATGCAGCAAGGATAGAGTTCATCTCCTCTGCCGTTGTTTCATGTTTTGCCTTGCACAAATGAGGATGCAGCTAAGCAAAGACTCTAGTATTTAATTACTAGGTACTACCACCAACTAATCTGAGGTCAGAGAATTCATTTTCCTGCTAGTATTACTTGATAGTAGCTGTAAACAATAATAATGCCTTCTTGGAGTGAGCTGTACTGCTGCTGGCAGGGAAAGTGAAGGTGAAAATCCATGGGAAGTGGGCAACAGAAGAAACAGTCTATGGACATAGGAGCATCCAACCTGGTTGCACAACATATAAATATGGGGACAGTCCCACTGTATGATAAAGGAGGAGAAGTGGTGCTACACCCTATGGTTAACATGACAATGTGTAGTTAGAGTAGTTAATGACTACCAGTCATTTAGCTGGTTGGGGTTTTTTTCACCATTTAAAAAGTTCACTTGTTTTATACATAGCACTGAAGCCTAGAAGGAACTTCCATCTAAAGTGATTTGGTGAGGTGGATTAAAATTTTGATGGAAAAATCTTGATAGATTCAATATAAGGACATTGATTCGTATACACTAAAAGTAATTTTTACCTGAAATGGGGAATTCTCACCTCACTGAAGGAGGTGGAAGGACTTGTGTTGCTTTTGATCAAGTGAGGAACTCACCCAAAGTGACTGGATGTTTGTGAAAGAGACACCAATTTGAAGGGAATGATGAACCCAACAAAATCTTGTGAAGGTGCACTGAATGCATTGTTGGGCAGATCCTTGTGTTTACATCTCAAGACTTGCCGTAGAACACTTTTTCAGGGTTGGCCTAAAATCTTTGTTCAATTAAAACTTTTTCAATGGAGAACAAGATCTTAATATTTCCTCTGTCATAGTGATTTCAGATCAGAGGATTCTGGCCAGTTGAAATAGAATGGGTTGGATTGGCTGGACTTCATGAAATCTGGGGATAGGGCTCAGTAGCTGAAGGCAGGATACCCCAATACGGAGCCAATACAGTAATTTTCTTACAATAATGGAAAGAAATTGTCAAGTCTATGAGTTTTGGCTAGAATTTATGTTTGAAAGGGCAACATTTTGGGACAAATGAGAAAGTGTTCCACTAGTGGGGTTCCACAGGGCTCTGCCTTGGGCTGTATTGTCTTCAACATCTTCATAAATGACTTGGACACAGGACTGGAAGAGATACTAAGCAAGTTTGCAGATGACACAAAACTTGGAGCAGCTGTTGACTCCCTTGAAGGAAGGGAGGCCCTGCAGAGACCTCAACAAATTAGAGGACTGGGCAATCACCAACAATATGAAGTTCAACAAGGGGAAGTGCTAGATTCTGCACCTGGGATGGGGCAACCTTGGATGTTTGTACAGACTGGAGAATGAGATGCTGGAAAGCAGTGCCATGGAAAGGGACCTGGAGGTCCTGGTCAATGACAAATTGAATATGAGTCAGCAGTGACCTGGCAGCCAGGAGGGCCAACCCTGTCCTGGGGGGCATCAGGCAAAGCATCACCAGCCTGTTGATGGAGGGGATTGTCCTGCTCTGCTCTGCACTGGGGCAGCCTCACCTTGGATATAGTGGGCAGTTTTGGGCACTGCAATATAAGAAAGATATTAAGCCATTGGAGAGTGTTCAAAGGAGGGCAATGATGATGGTGAAGGGCCTTGAGGGGCAGCCATATGAGGAGTGGCTGAGGGCACTTGGTCTGTTCAGCCTGGACAAGAGGAGACTGAGGGGAGACCTCACTGCAGTTACAACTTCCTTGAGGGGAAGAGGAGGGGCAGACACTGATTCCTTCTCTGTGGTGACCAGTGAGAAGACCCAAGGGAATGGTCTGAAGCTGTGCCAGGGGAGGTTTGGGTTGGATATTAGGAAAAGCTTCTTCACCCAGAGAGTTGTTGGACACTGGAACAGGCTCCCCAGGGAAGCGGTCACAGTACCAAGACTGATAGAGTTCAAGAAGCATTTGGATGATACTTTTTGGCATATGGTGGGACTCTTGAGAATGGTCTCTTGGTGTGACTCTTGTAGAGCCAGGAGGTGGACTCAATGATCCTTGTGAGTCCCTTCCAACTCGCCATATTCTGTGATTCTGTGTTGCTCAAAGTTTGGTATGTTGTTTTAGGAAGTGTTTAAATGGAGTGAGATTAAAACAATCTTGAAAATTAATTTGTATGAATTTTGAAATTACCTTTGCTGACTGAGTTCTGTCCTCATCTGCTTTACTAAGGAAATCTACTGAAATGGAGACATTTCCAGAAGCTGCTGCAGTATTCTTTATAAATTTCAGGTTTCTTTGCTAAACATCTGTTCAGTCAAAAGTGATCCTAATTATCTGACATTTAATGTCATGCATCAGACCAATTTTCCATTCCTCACATGCTGTTTCGAGAGCTCTGATCCCTAATTTAATTAATGAATCATTGTTTCCTGAGTTATTAAGTACATCTGTTCCTCTTCATTTTTTAAAAGTATTGCAATTTTTTTCATTTGTCTCCTTGAAAATAAGTGCTGCAAATTGCTTGGGATGCTCAAAAGATCTGTTGCTTTGAAGCCGTTCTTCCCTTTCCCCTTCCCCTTCCCCTTCCCCTTCCCCTTCCCCTTCCCCTTCCCCTTCCCTTCTCCGGATATAAATGTGACCCCTTTAATGCTTTGGAAGCTCCAATGGGATCAGAGCTTGTTGCAAGCTATTCTGTCTGTATTCCTTCTTCTAATGGCATCTGTGTCCCAAAGAAATCCATCAACAGTTTGACATTTAATATTTTAACTCATATTACTCAGATAATTGATCCATGCCTATGAAGCACTTGGAAACTATACAAACACTTAGTTAATATTGTTCTTTTTTATGATTTACCATTTTTAACTCACATGAACTTTCAGTTGCAGGATTTCTCTCTTTGTAATCTGAAATCCATCTTATCAAATATTGACAGGAGGTTTTCAGAACATACCTTCTCAGTTTTGGCTTAACTTTGCTACTCACTGTGAAAATGTGACCTCACCAAAGTCAACAGGGGCCACAAGTCCATACAGAAAATGTCACATCAGACATGACTGAACTTCTTGAGTGCATGTGAGAAAGATTTTTGTAATTTGTATGAAGCACCAAGGCTTAACTTTCCACCTATGGGATCTGGTCAGGCTTCCTGCCTTTGCTTGATCAGTCTCTTACTGCAGCATTGTGAGGTAAGAGCCAAACTCATCCTAGTTAGGCTGCCATCTGCAGTAAGGCGGTCAGAATTTGGGGTCATGTGTTGGGATTTGCACCTAATATAACTGGGCTTAGGAACTATCACTGCAGTACCAGTTTGGACAAGTGGTGATTTAATTCAGAACTTCCAAACACTTACTCTATTTCTATTTAGTGCTTAAAGAGGTGCCATAGATCACCATATCTACAAAAAATTATTTTGCAGGAGTAAGGCTGAGCTTTTTATTAAAGTAAGACAAGGAATTTAACCCAGAATAGCTTTCATCCAAAAGCTATGGCTGTTCTTCAAACTGCATTCCTGAGTGGGGGTCCCAGGAGATATCAAAGTGAAGGTGATAGGATGAAGGTGTAGATTGTGTTTAGGTCTTACCCCTGACTTAGCACAGGACATGGTCACACTGGCACTTAAGATCATAGAAGCATTCCTGTAGAGGCTGGCTCAGACAAGGCTGGGATGAACAGGCACTTCTCAAAATGCATATTTAGAACTCATCTTAATTGTGTCCATTGTTAAAATAGGTGTTTTTACCTTAAGCAATGATATTATTATTATTTGTTATGTCTATTTTCATACTGCCTACTTACACTTGTATGGTATTTGAAAGTTAATTATACCTCTCATCCTGCCATCATCTCCACTAATATTCAATTTTAATGCATTAATGTGTTATTCTTGTATGACGTGTATCCTGGATGCAAGAGTAAAAATTAAATTGAAATCTTAAGGTAAAAAGGATGTTGATTTCGGTTAATCAATATTTACCTCCACCAAAACTCTGTCTAATTACACTGGTGCTGTAATTAGTGGGGAGAGACCTGTATGAAGCTGGTTGCCCATGATCTGCCCAGCCTAAGGAGCAATCCCAGCCCCTGTGAGCTGATGAGAGTCCTTGAGAGACTCCCAGCTGCAGCAGCAGGAGCACAGATGCTTCCTCCCTCCATACTGTGTCTGTGCTGCTGAAGAACCAGAGCAGAGCTGGCACCAGTAGCTGGTGGATGGACAAATTCTGTGTGGCACCTGTGGCACCATGAAAGGGCAAGCACCTTTGTGCTCCCGCCTGCCACTGTCCCTGGACTGCAGCGTGCACCAGGGTCAGCTGTCTGGGAGGTGGATGTGGTATCGCAGATCACGGGATTCAGGGCATCCCTTCTCATGGAAAGACTGCGTGCTCTCATGAGTGTCCACCAATCCACTTCAATCTTAGGTTGAAGGTGAATATGTCAGACTGGCTCCTTTTGACAGGTTATTGAGCTAAGGTAATAAGTGGTATCCATTAAGTATGCCATGAAGTCTCTGTTGGGCCTGACTCCTATTTCCCTGAGGAATGGGATTCTCTTGTCACTGGGAAGGAGTAGTGAAGTAGGGACTGCTGGAGCCACAGACTGGGTGATGGCTCTGCTTATTTGTTTGCTGTGATCTCCAGCAGCACTGTGGTCCAGCAGAGACAGGGACCTGAGCTTGGAAAAGTGGAATTTAAGGCACTGCTTCCCTGCTGACATTATTTTGAGCAAATTATTTCAGTTTCTCCTACACCTACAGACCTTGCCAGGACAGATGCTCACAGGTCTTACCAAGGTCTGCTGATAAACAGCTCGATGGGAACAGAGTGTTTCTTATGCAGATGATCCTGTGAGTGCTGCTGAGAAGCTGGCTGTCATCAGGAGAAGACCTGGGTCCACAGCTGTGACATTCCCACAGCTGGAACAGGGGGAAATGGCTGCAGCCTTTTTGTACTTTCTACTGGCACTACTGGGATGGGAATTCCTTCAGCCATGCATGTCCTCGCACTAGAACTAGGCCATGTAATTAAAACAAAACAAACCAAACCACCCTATTTTCCACTGAAAGGACCATTTTATAGGTATCTCGAGTAGGTTTTCCGTCTGGATGGCCTAACAAACTCACAGGTTTGAGTAGGCATCCTTTCTCTAAATCACTTTTAGCAGATCTTCTCATTAATCGTTTCTGATCTAAACAGTTTGATCTCACTGAAGTATGTAAAGTGTGCGTTCAGTAACTGACTTAGTTACGGAGTCACCGTTTAGTCCAGAGGTTAAACGCAAAGTTGTATTACACACAGAGTATTGCTAAAATAATCCTAGGCTTTTAGTTTTGATTTCCACTTTATTGATTTGCACTAGGTAAATTTAATTCCAAATCTTAGAGACGGCTGAGATAGTCATTCAATTTTGTCATTGTAGTGAAGAAACCATTAGGAAAATGGAGAAGTAAAGGTCACAGTAATCTTTTCTGGAACGAAGAACCAATATTAATCAGAAGTCAGATTTGTACCAAAAAATCTAAAGTGCTCTCACTATGTCATTATTTAAACATTTACAAAGTTTCATTGATATACAACAACTGTGAAACGTAACACTGCTCTACAGAAAATGGAAAAGTGGGAAAGAGCTTCTTTCCTTCCATGCATGGGCTGTGAATTTCCCATGTTATGCAAACAATTTTCCATGTTATCTTGCTTGCTCTCCCAAATTTACTATATTGCAGCTCTTGGCAACAACAAACCTCTTTGATCTCAGACACATTCCCAGGCATGGTGTTAACATCAATGCATTAAAAGAAGGGAACTGATGAAGACTGGACCTTCCCCTGGCTATTTTGCAGACTTCTTGTGTAACTCCAGGTGGGTCCTATAGAGGCTATGATTCCTCATTGGCCAAATCAGGGCAAGCAAAGCACCTTTGTTTCCTGATGTTGGGATAAAGATAATTCTGTTTGAAATAGAAAGAAGTGTGAAGAACTAACTGCAAAGTGTCACACAAAGTAATTATCTGTAACTGTACCTCTTCCTCCTTTTTTCACACTGACCTGTCACTGAATCTATAATTTTAATTCTCATGTGGCTTGTTATCCTCACTTGCCACCAGAAATAATGCTTATTTACATAATACAAAATTGTATATGTTGAGGATGTCACTATCTGCTTACTGTCCTGTCTACTAAGGCCCCCTTCCAACCTTGCATCCCGCATCCCACAGGACTGTCTTCTGACTTCTGTACAAAGGTAAATGCTCCTGTATGATTCATTTGATGTATCTTTTTTTAAAGGGAGCAATAGGCATATTCTACAAATGTTTGATAAGAAATTTTTCTGTGATTTGTATGAGTGTCAAGATCAATTGCCTAGTAGTGTTTGAAAAAGTGTGCTTTCTTAAAATTTCCTCAGAAGTGGCCTATACCAATGGCATAGTTAATATACTCATTTCTTCAGTTACTCTACTGAATAAAAGCAAAAATACTTTTTATGTCAACACATTTTAATTAATAACATATTGCATTAAATTTTCTAATTTAGATTTTAAGCCCCTTTGTATCATTGGTGTGCCAGTGATTTTCAAATGTTAATTTGGCTGAAATACACAGTAAAATGGAAAATGGCATCAGAATCCTGGATTAGCTGTCACTGATGGCATAAGTCTGTCAATAGCAGCCAGTAAATGCAGGCAACTGACTTTCTCCTCTTATATTTATTTATAACTGCCATTTCAGAATAGCAATAAGACACTGCAGGCCATGCATTTTGAAGGGATTATTGCACTTCTCTTATGACTAAAGTCAGCTGCCCTTTAGCCTTGTGTCTTATAACACCTCCTGAGGTGTTCAGTAGTGGTCCAGAGATGACAGCATGCTGTGTCATTATAGCTTCAATATATTTAGCTTGATCATATGGAAAAATAATGATAAAGTAAGGGAATGTGCAAGGAGCGCTCCCAGCTATTTCATTCTTTTTCCATTCTTTTTAACTAACTTATAAGTGAAATAAGTCAAGGGTTGCCAATTGTTTGTTAAAATGTACACGAAACATGGAAGAATTGTTTCCTTGCTATGGTTATGGTATATTGGAGTATATATGAAACACAAACCTTTTAATACAGTTTGGATTGTTGTGTAATATAGAAATACAGCTAAATTCTTAAAAGGGTTAAACAGTTCCATTCTGCCTTAAATTACCACTGTCATTCAATTCATTAGATGAGTTTATGGAGTTACAATATGTCTGTAATTTATAGCCTGCTTACTGACAAAGCTTAATGCTAACATATGCCTAATTTGCCAAGGTTATCTCAAGCCCCATTCATCTCCCCCACTAACAATATGCTGCTGATTCCATGCTTCATGGATGAGGTACATGCGGTTTCATATTTAGTGCTATCAATCACAAGTAATTGCCTCCAGCTCCCCGCCTCACTATTCAAAGTGATTTCTCTTCAGCCTCCGAGGCTTGATGAAAAGGGAATGCATAGCCAGAGGAGGGCATCCTCCTCCAGCCTTAGCAACTGCAGGCCCGAAGGAGCTGGAAATCAGAGAGGAGGGGCGTACCTGCAGCTGATATTTCCAAACTTTTCTCTTTGGGACCACCCACTTTTGGCAGTCAGGAAAGTACACCCGTGGGTATATGCTTGTGCAGCCCTGGCAACCTACCATGGGAAGTGAGTCAGCTTCTGGACTGCTGCCCTTGGCATTTCCCTGTTCATACACTGGACTTATTTGGGACACCTCCAGCCCGGCTCCCCCATGCCCCAGATCACAGTCTGAGGATGTACCACTGTGGTCCTCAGCCTTTAGTCTGGTTGCACTGACATGTGGGACATGGCAGGAGCAGGGTCTGCCAGAGGAGATCACAGTTCACATGTGTATTTTCAGTATCTATTGAGTCTTCTTGGTGGGATTGTCATACCACCAAGTTGTACCTTTATGTAGCATAAAATTTGTAAATTTTAAGTGTCCCCATCCTATCAGCTTCTAAGCCTGTGCCCAGCTTTGTTTCTGGGAAGGGTCCTGTTGGTTTGTCTTGCAGAAGTGTGTACAATACCCTGATCTAAGGAGAGTGAATAACACACAGTTCCCTGTTCTCTTCCTCTTTGTCTGCTTGCTGTAATTTTCTGCGATTTCATGTTAAGCTATAATGGCTCCTTGTATCAGCATGTACTTATCCCTCTCCCTATCTAGTTAACCTTTTTCTGATATGGCTCTGGTCGCCCTAGAAGCTGAACACTGCCTGAAAAATTCAGCTGAAGTGCTTTATCCTGAGCTGCTTATGCATATTCTTATTGCAAGTCATGGGCATTGCTCAGGTTCTTGTGTGAGTACTAACGTTTGTGTTTACCGTGTGAATCAAAATTTCAATATTATGAATGTGAGCAAACACACACATACACGTTGTCTGTCAAATGAGCTGCTGAGCTTTGCAGTTATGTAGCTTCCTGAGCCTTCAGATACATTTCAGAGATCTCTTAGGTCACATTAAAAAACACAGAGAATGGGTTAAGAAATATGTTTTGTCTAAAATATATCTCCCACTTTACTCTGGGATTCATCAAACAAGAGTATCTAGGAAAAGATTTGCCCTTGGATACTCTGATATCAACCAGATGTTACCTCAGATTTGTCAAGGATGTTGTTGTGCTTGATATTCTAAAATTTCCCCAGAATAGTGGAGACTACTTGGCAGACCCAGTGAAACTCTCTGTTCATGTTAATTTACTATGGTCTGCAGTACAGAAAGAAATGACTGCACCTAAACGAATCCTGAATGGATGAACAGTTGTATAGGATTTAAAACCAGAGTGATATTACTTAGTTTCACTGCAGAGAAACACAGTAAATTTAAAGTTCACTTGGAAAATAAAAAGCATTCTGAAGAAAAAAATAAATTTAATTCTTTAAATAAAGAAACTGCTGATGCTGATTTTGTTTGGGGATTTTCTTATGAAATGAAAATCACTATCCTGTATGAAAATGACAGAGAAAAAACAGTGTTAGCTTTTCTTAGGGGTTTGGGCATTATGTTTGTTTTCTGTGCTGTGCCAGAACTCAGGGGCATGCCATGGAAGGATAGCAGTCATGGACTTCACATGCATTTACTTCAAAAAGAACTAACTCTTATAGCAATCAGAAAAACTATTGCACTTGCACTTGCAGAAGAAAAGACTAACTCTGTGACTGTGTGGCTGATTGTGGTTATGCTTGTTATGAGCTGACATTTGGGTGAATTTAAAACTGTAGTGATTCTTGCTTGTACTTAAAAAAGCTTTTATTTCTAAAGAGTCTGATAGGATAAAGTCAAAGAATCTGCTAAAAATTTGTATTCATTTTACTTCCTGCCCTCAGATAAAAGACCTTTCCATTTTATTTTTATAGTATAGGTCTGAATTTTTAGGTGTGCTTTTTAGTCAAATCAAATGAGTAACAGAAATACATGTAACACTCTTTTCCACGTAATTTGTTTAACACGATTTACAATTTAAGAGGACTGCACTGTATGGATACAAAATAAATTACATTCAAAGAATTCGATATTTGTTACTAATTACTAGAGGTTTGGGGTTTTTTCTATTTGGAATTTCACAAATAAACATAAAAAAAATCAGAGAATTCATAGAAAACATTTCTGAATTTGGAGAATTTTTAAAGTTGTTTTTTCAATGCAAGTGTTGGGAGGTTTCAAGAAGATACACATTTATCTAAACATAAATAAAGCAATGCTAGCCAATAAAATAAGTATTCAGAAAACTTATCTTTTTTTCTTTCTTTCTTTTTTTTAAAGACTGTTTCTTAAATCAGTGGCTGGAAGGAAATGTCTTTGTGAATCTTTGCATATATTCCAAAGGGTTCTGAGGCTAAGTGGCTGCACTTTGCATAGCGTCTGCTGACTTCCCATTCAGAGCCCCTCCGACAGGCAGGGGGTGGAGGGGTGCTGTGCTGTGGTTTGTGGGAATAGGCTCTTTCAGTTCTGGTTTATTACATGGCTAATTAACCAAGGTCACCGAGCTCTTTTATAAGCCTGCCAATAGAGACATCACTGGTGCTTTAACAGATCTGTTTATTATATTGCATGCCATGATAAAATGACAGTGATAAAATACATATATAGGGCAGCATTTACCTGAAGCATTGTATACAACTACAAATATGGGGGAAAAATCCAACCCTGAAATAGTAGGCAGCACAATATTCTGGATTTTGACATGTTTAATCTTAAACCCATTTCTTTTCTATGTTATTGCATGATGGTTCAATGTTGCAAATATAAACAATGACTACAGGAATTTATAAGCTGTAATGTTAAGGCGTCATAATAATATCCTGACTTACCTGTGACACAGGATCTTCAGCAAGATTACCACTGTGTATACAAATTGCCATGGACTGCATGGAGGTGAAAAATTAGTAAGACATCTCAGGATTATGTACTAAGCTAAAATAAACCTCAGTGTCCCTGAAGCTGCCGTGAATGCAGAATAGATCTGCTTACTGCTGACACTGCACAGAGCCATCTCGCAAGATGTTGTAACCCTCATTTAAGTAGCTAAGGGCTCTCTTAAAACCAGAGAGAGCAGTGCTGTTCTCTGGACCAGCCGTTCAGGTTAGAGTCCTCCTCAGGCTGTTCTTGATATGCATGGTGCCCTCATTCCTGCTCCAGCCCTGCCTACAAAGACAGGTGTGTGTAACACTGTCCCTGTTTGAATGACAAGCGCAACACTTCCCAGGGGAGCTTTGGCAACTGCTCATTACCCCACAACACCCAGCTTGTACCTTCCTCTAAGCGACCCTGTAGCAGCTGTGCATTGTTCCCTTCTCAACCAAGAGCACCTTATGGGAGTACTGCTGCTACATGACAGTATGCTGAACACTGGCAAGGTATTCCCCTTCATTGTGCCAGCCCCTCCTCAGACACAGGAAGAGCTGCAGCTCCCATGTCGGAGACTGAGGGGTCACTGGAGGTTATTCATCCTGGATCTGAGCTGATCCATATGGAGTGTTTTTGTCCGTGACTACATGGATATGACAATGTGCCTCATAAGTCCCATCTGGAAGTCATGTGGTGTGGTTTGACGCCCACAATGCTGCTGACTGAACTAGAATGATTTCTAGATGATCTTCAAAAAGGTGAGGAATGTGCAACCCAATCTTGAGTAACAGTGGAGGGAGCAGTCTGAACAGTCTTATCTGGGAAGTGCTAATCCTCACTTCACAGAATCACAAAATCACAGAATCACAGAATGGGTAAGGTTGGAAGGGACAACAGTGGGTCATTTGGTCCAACCTCTCTGCTCAAACAGGGTTCCCATATGGTTTTTGAATATCTCCAGTGTGGGAGACTCCACAACCTTTCTGGGCAATCTGTTCCAGTGCTCAGTCACCAGCACAGTAAAGATGATCTTTCTCCTATTCAGGTGAAACCTGTGCATCAGTTTCTGCCCACTGTCTCTTGTCCTATTGCCTGGCACCACTAAGAAGAGCCTACTGTAGTGTTTTATCCCTGTAGGGTCCTAGTTTTCTAGGAGAGGGCTCACAGGGTCCAGTGTGCACCCCTAAGTCCCTTAAAACTTCTGTAATGCCCAGAGGGGGTTCTTGACCCCAATTTCAATTTTCTGGGCTATGATCTTGTAGTGAGTTGACCCTGGCTGGGTGCCAGCTACCCACCAAAGCTACTCTACCATTTCTCTCTGCAACGGGAGGGAGAAAGATAATGAAGGGTTCATAAGCTGAGATCAGGACTGGGAGACATCACTCACTGATTACCAACGCAGGCAAAACAGACCTGAACTGGGGATATTAGTTAAATTTATTGCTAACAGAATCAAAGTGGGATAATGAGAAGTAAAATAAATCCTGTCTTGGTACCATGAGATGAGCTGTTTTCTTGCCGTTGAAGACAAGCATGTAGTCTGCTGAAAAGGTGGCCTCTTGTACCATGATGTTGCTCCACTGACTTGCACCTTCTTCTGTGGCTGGGTAATTCTTCTATGGTAGGAAATACCACCTTACTTGGTACTACTAGGAAAACTCCTACCTTAATGACTCACTTAACTTTCAAAGAAGCATTTTCTTGCTCTTTCCACTTTAGCAGAAAACTTTTAAAAATTTGCAGTTCATTTCATTTTATCATCTCTCTTCTTGTGCCTGTTCTGTTCTATCTGCAAAGATTCTGAAAATGGTTAGTCTGACGGTGTACTGAAACCACCATCACTTAGATGGTGCAGAAACCACCCCGCTCTCCTCATCCACTTCTCATGTCTCCTGTATTCTCCTAGACTTACTGGGTGGAGCTCAGCTCTGGAACAGGATGCTTGTACTTATCCATGTGCATGTAGGTGCCACATACGGACTAGGAGCCCAGGCTTCCCTCATGGTCAGCTACGTCTAGTTGTTACAGTCAGTGGGAAGGTGTGATTTGGCTCCCTTGGGCTTGAACATTGAGACCTTGATTCAGGTCTCAAGAACTCCTTGTAGGGTGTCAGTGCAGAAATGGGAAGCCTACAGTAATGCATGTAACAAGTAATGTTAGCTATTAAAGGATCCTAAAACCAGACTTGACCAAAAAAATAAGGAAAACAGGTATTCTTCCTATAGTTGTCCAGCCAGAAATCATTGCTCCTTGGAAGGATGAGCTGCCTGGGGAAGATAAAGAATGATTACCAGTGCCTTATACACTGAGGAACACCACCACTGAATATGGTGCTGGCCATGGGGCATGGGACATCTGCAACAGTCACAACAGCAACAGCCATTCCTGTAGTCCTCACAAGGATCTAACCCAGCACTAGGCAAAATGCAAACAATGACCAGGACTTTTCTTAGCCTTTTTACAGTTCATCAGGAAAATCACATCATTACAAATCACACCTGTATACTTGGATTCTATTCCTTCCTGAGACCATTTCTGGTCTAGTCTCTTAGATGCAAGTATACTCATAAATTGTCAGAATGAAAAGAGAAAAAGCTCAGAACAAAAAAATTCACTCTAAACCCACCAGCCCAGAGAACTACACTCTGTCTGAATGAAGTGTCAGTAGGAATCAGACTTCTGACTCCAAGAACATGAGGCAAGGAGGAAAATTTTTAATGTCTGTTCCCTGTACTTCACCATTCAATAAATTTAGCAGCTGAATCTGGAATTATATTTTGGTCTTAGGCTCTTTAATATCCTGTTATGGTCCTTGTAACATGGGTCAAAATACTCTTCTAGCCATCAGGATATAGAGACATGCTAATGACTTGGATTAGATTACAGAGACACCAGTTTGCAGCTCTTCTGTCACACATAGATTTGCTTCCTCACTGCCAAGAAGGAAATTCAAGCACATCATTCATGTCCTGGGTGAGTGAAAGGATGGAACAACTACCTCTCACACTTTCAAAAAGGAGAAGAGTGATGGGTTCTCCATTTTTTATGAAACAAAATGAAATGTGTCTTATTTGGTCTGATTTGATTTCAAATGTAATTGTATTTTTACTCACTGGGTCCTAAGTACTTTCACATGCAGTAAGGGCAAGCAGACTGTTCTTTTGAGGTCAGGGTTACAGGGCTACAGAGAAGCTCCCCACAGACTTGAGTCCTGACACATCCATGCAATCATACCAAAAGTTTAACACTCTGGAGACGGCTGTGGTAAAGGATCGCTTATAAATAGTTTAAAGTGGGAGCAACTTAAAATATTGGCTCATTCAGCACCAGTATAAAATCTCTTAGTCTTATCAGGATTTTTTTTTCTATGATTTGTCAGATTTCTGGTAGAGCTTTGTATATAAAGATGGAATTGCCAGAACTATTTTCATATCAGTACTGGAAGGTCAAGTGGAATACATTCTGTTCTTACTCACAAATGTAATTTAAATGGAAATTTTGCTATTGCTGCCACTCCAAGTGTAAGGGCAGTATATTTCTAAACACTTAATTACCCACCTTGTAAAATGTGAACTAATGTTTTATAGGAAAAATCTAACCATGATATTTCTGGAGAGAAGCATGTTAAGACTTTCATTGCTTTTATGTTGTTCCACCACTGCCTAATATCTAAACTACATAGATTTAAACCACTTCCACAAAGCTGTTGACTTGAATAGGACATGCCAACTATTTTGCCAACAATCTCTTTTCCTTTCACATCTGCATTTTTTTCCAGTCATGTGAAATCTGCTCTGTTTGGTATTAATCTTCTGTAACTCTTTGAGTAAAAAGGGCGACAACCTTCTCATCGTCACCATCCCTTTTCCTGAACACCATCCTTTGTACCTGCCTAATAACTTAGAGCAGTATGAAAATTTAAGCAGTTAATGTCTCTTCCCAATGGTTGTCAAGAGTCCTTTTGGTTTTAGATACCCACACATGATCTCCTCTTGTAAAAAGAGATGGTTTTTCCTTTAAGTCCCCACAGACTGTTTGCTAAACTCTCAGTGAGGGGGTTTACATCGGCAGGATTGGTACACACAATCCTCTGAAAGCTGCCATTAGAGCGCTTCATAAAGGTGGGTAACAGTGTGGTAAAGGCACTGTGAGTTCTAAAATACCTCCACATCTTGGAGTTCTGCTAAAACACTCTGTAAATGCAGTTTTGACTCCACTACCAGTAACAAAATGATGAACATTATGTTACCTTAACAAACTACTGAAAGACCTGTTAGGAAGATTCTTTAAGCCGCTCAGTCTATAGTGTCTATTTGAAAGGCCTCTGAGCCTTCATTGTCCATCTTATCTGTTGATCCTAAGCCCCAGGCCCTTTATATATGTAGCATGTATGTCATTGTTACAGTGTACTTAAAACTACAGCTGTGCTTGGGGAATTACTGCATTTCCAAAGAGGGCTATCTGTTGTGCAGCCCCATGAAATTCTTCTGTTTCTTTTAAAATGTACTTGCACTGCCTTGTGTAAAGTGGAGGCCAACTACCTGCTTGTTGGATGGTCAAGGCCTTGCTGCATTCATTTGGCTTTTTAAAAAGCAGAGCTCACTCTTCCTAAAATTGCCATCAGGTCAGTACAAAATTAATAGGAATGTTCCTGTAGGCAACACCAGGGTTAATTTGGCTTCTTGATAGAGGATGAAAGATCTGCTGAGGAGAACCTTTCTGAGACACCTGTGAACTTGTTGAAACCCTTGAAAAATGTGCCTGGAGCTTCTCTTCTTGCATGCAGAAGAAAAGGAGTGGGAGGTGACTGTCTGAATGCAGCTTGAGGAACAGAAAAGATATTTGGGACTTTGCTCTGATCCAGCAAGCAAAGACTAATAGGTCTGTAGTTTAATACTGAGTCAGGAGGATTTGGAACTCTTGTTTGTCTTGACTGGAAAGAAAGGGAATTTAGGGCTTGGTAGGACTGAAAACATGTCAAAGACCTTTACTTTTAAAGCAAACTGTCTTGAAAAGGAAAGTGGTGGTTAGGAAAGGGAACTAACTCAACTTCTGGAGCAGATTTCACTTAATGATGTAGAGATGTCTGTATTACCTCTTATGATTGCCTAATCTTTTCCATTATATGCTGTTGTTTGCTTCTGCCCATAATTCTGTCAAGCTTCTGTGACTTGAGATTAAATTCTTTTTGCTCGTGCTCTGCCACCCCCTGAATTTCCTGGGTGTTTGCGAAGAGAGGCAAGACTTCCCTGTGAAAAAAGTCAGAAAGAGCTTTTGAGAACTCTTTCAACTTTTTTATATAAATCTTCACCATTTTCATGGTTTTTAGCAGGTATTTGAAATTTGCTATGAGACTTGACCTGGGAATAAAGAGGGGTTTTTGTTGCCCTATGAGAGTACACATGGATCAGAACAAGATAGGAAGAACTTGGCCACTTTTTCTCTGTCATGTGCCCGGTCTCTCAAAAGTGGTGATTCCTCTTAGATATCTCATATCTCACTTCTCTGGTTTGAGACATGTGAAGGAGGCTGGGAACCAGAAAATTGTTTAACAATATTACTTGCCATTTTTTAAACTCTTTACCTAAGAAAACAGAAATTATTCCAAAATATTTTCACATCATCTTCTCCATTACAATCTTTTAACTCAATTTTTGATGTAGTATTTACCTACCTAAATGGCTTTTTCCTTTAACCATTTTTATTTTATTTTTATGTATCTGTTTCCATTTTTACAGGTATGTATTTTGTATTGTGAAAAAAGAACCGATCTTCACTTAAAGTTATTCCATCTCCAATTACTTATGAGCATTTACCTCTGTATACATGTGCTTACTTAAAAATAAAAGTCTTATAGTATTTAATGAGATTACTTTTTTAAGAATCCTAAGAATGCCCATCTTGACGCTTGAGGATAAAAAAATCTTAATTCTTTTTGTTCATGTATTTGCCCTGAAAGTAGAACTTCTCACAAAGTGAGAGAAATATTGCTGGGCCTAAAAGGGGAAGCAGCTTTCCAAATCTAAGACTGAACTCTGATAAAGAAAGAAAAGGATAAAAAATCCTTTTCAAGTTGGTCTGAACCAGCGCATATATATGTATATATATAAAAAATATTTATTTTTTTTTATCTGCATGAGAAAATTGATTTTAAAACTAGCATTTTGCCTTTGACTACATCATCTTTCTATTCTTAAACACCTCTCCTGACTAGCAAAAGCCATGTTTAGGCTTGGAGAAGAAGGATTGCAATTATGTAAATCTCTCGATCCTATATAAATACACCTTACCTTCAGAGGCTTGTTAAATCTCTCACAGTTGCAGAAGTGATGCTCATCAAGCCCAGAAATAGCTATAGCATTATGACCAAGCTCAAACTAAAACTCACAGTTCAGACTCTGGCTATTAGATATGAAGCATTTTATTAAAGATGTCACAAATGATTTAGAGTAAACATAAACAACAATAGGCACTGTTTATTGATTTGAATTCTCTAATAAACCTGAAATAGTGCAAATATTCAGTGAACAGAAAAACAGACGTTTCATTGTGTAACTAGTAACTTCTAATTTCTCATCTCCATGAGATACTAAAGAACATCTAAAACTAGTTTTCATACTCTTTTTCTCATTTGGGGTAAAGGCCCTTTTATGCTTTACAAAAATTTTTAGGAAGGGAGAATTGTAATAGAAACTGAGATAGTTAATTCTGAGAATTTTATTACACCACCCTGTTGAAAGATTTTCAAAAATTGCACATGGAGTATTTGAATTGTGTTGCCATTTTGTATATCACATCTCTTCTCAGTGCCTCCCAGGTTCACCTTGGGCTCTCTCTGACAGTGACCCAACAGAAATGTTTATACTTTGGATGCTTCAGAGCTGGCATTCTTCAAATTGCCTGTAGCTCTAGTTGCTCAGTTCTGCATGCAAGGGTGAGACAGACTAATTTTTATCCTGTTATGTGTACATTTGCTAGTTGTTTGTATTTGTTGTACTTCTATTCTGGGCTTCTATCCAACACCTTTTATTAACATTTTTTCTTGGCTGTCTTTACCATTCCACATCCTATTTCTTATTTATTTTTATTTTTAACTTATTCCCACCCTTGCAATTTATGTTTTTTAGCATGTCCTGCAGTCTTTTCTGCTATTTACTGGAGCTGTTTCCTTCACAACATCCCTCAGCAAAAGCTCCATGTCTCACTAACAATGTTCCACTTAAGCTCTCTAAAGAAATCTTGTGTTGTCATCCACTGACATAGGATTCTCCCTGTCCTAATACTTTGAAATGGAGTATGTCACAGTATTCAGTTTAAAAGTGATCTTCTGTGGCCAAGGATTTAGTTTGCATTGTACAGAAATAAGACGTTAGGCTTCTTATTTAGTGGACGTCTTTTCAACCTTCTAGCAGGGCAGCTGAAAAATGTTGCAGCCAAGCCTAGCACACTCATAGTACATTTCTGTATTTGTACTACTGCTCTGAAAAGTCTAGTTCAGTTTCCCTTCAGATTTAGTGAGCTGGTGAGGCAGATCAGTCCAACATCTACACTTCTAACTACCTCTGGTTAACCTCCATCTTCTGTTAGGGCCTTGTTCCACATCCTCATGGGTTAGGAGGATATCTACCAGAAGAAACCACATAGATTTGAAATTCCATTAACTGGAGGACTTTGGTGCATAGGCCTGGAAAGATATGAGGTCCCTGTGTATGGGGACTGTCTCGTACTGGGGTCTGTTTCGTACTGGGGTCTGTCTCATCCTGACATCTGTTTAACAAATACTTCTTCATAGAGATGATCGCCTTGAGAGGTGGCAACCATGCAGGCTGCTGTCCTCCACAGAAGCACTGTCTTTGTGACCTGGTTGGCTCAGCCACTTTTTCGTGCTCTGGAGACATTTCCAAGGATGGAAGGTAAAAAGACTATTACAGCTCAGGTGCCCCTTCTGTGACCGATCCCTGCTTTGACTGGCACGGGGCTCTCTGACTTGCAGAAGCTGTGATCAGCTGCCTGGCCAAACCTGGGTCCATGTAATACCAGCATTGCAGATGCTTTTGGTGTTGATTCACTCTCATTGTGAAATTAGGGCCCACAGATCACCTGGTTGTCCAACTCCTACCCCACGAATGGATGCAAGTGTATCTGCTTCAGTCTGGTAGGAGCACAACGTGCACAGCTCCAGCCAGAATAGCCCTTGGGAGCACTGGGTAACAAGGGGGCTTTTAATTCACTCTCTCTGTCTCTTCGAATAGCAAAGGTAAAACAAGTCAAGAGGTATCAAGAGAAGATTCTCGAGCATTTTAAGTAGAAATTATACAACATGCATTCAGCAACCATAAGAAACTAAAATAGGAGATAACTGAACCAATGACAAACCTATGGTTTCCTGTCTCTAAAAGTCTGTGAGAAAGGTAAAGATACATGTTTTTAAGAAAATTTTTTTATTGTGCCTTGGGAATTGTAGGGTACTGCCAGGGCAATGGCTAAGGACAATCCATAGTATGGCAGAGATCTAATATCTGATAATCAATGAAGAAACCTGGTGTGGGTTCCCTGAAATAAATATTGTGTTATTCAGTTTTGAGTTCTTTGTGGTAATCAGAAGAAATACCAACACATCCACATAACACTTAAAAATGCTCCTACAGAGTCTTGTACAGGAAATCAAAAGCTGTCGTACTTTCACAGGCATCTCGTGCAATAAAGAAGGTATAGACACGGGTGGGACAGAATAAATAGGGGCTAAATAGAATAAAGACTGTCAGCACAGGAGCAATTTTCTGCATGACTGTTTTACTCAGGAGGTGTCTGGGGATGAACAGGTCCGCCACTTGAACACAGTTTGAAAATGAATGACAAAGAAAGGGCATCTTGACTTCAAATTCCTGATTTCTGGTGGAGTAATATCTCAGCTATTTAGCAGTCCTCTGTCTCCTACCAGTAAAGTGTTGCCATCCTTTATGTGGAACACTTATTTCCCTGCAAAAACTACCATGCTTCAGAGGACTGGGGATGCTTTTAGTGTGAGAACCCTCATATTCCAACAAATATGAACACTATCTGTCCCTTACTGCCTCTAATTGGTGAGACTTTCTGCATTTTCCATAAAGGTAAGGTCTACAGTTTTTGAATCTGAAGTAATATTAACTTCAAATAACATGGCTGCAAGGTTTGGAATCAGGATTTAGCATTACTATTGTTATCTGCTTATGTCTGCAAGGTATAAACTAGGCAGAAAATACTAACTCTAAATTTGTTTGAAGTTCTTTGTAAAATGTGTCAGTTTATGAACATTTCTAAATTACAGATGGGCTGATTTTATTTTTTTAACATTTCACTTTTTTATTCTATATTTCTTATGGGAGCCTGTGTCCCAGGCTGGCCAAAAGACATGATGTACTAGGGCAAATCGTCACGCCATGTATAAGACATATAGCCTCTGTTTTCCCATCTTTATTTTGTCATTCCGTGTGCCCTGCTTCTGGCAGGGGAGGTATTGAAACAGTTTGGGCCACCATGGCAACGTTATCCTGCTTAGCAGCTGTTTGTCCCATCCTGGAGGAGCATCATATTAGTCCATCAAAGGCCTGACCACTTTGAGAGGAAGGTGTGAGTAAATTCACTAAGTTTTAATCTGAACGAGAGAGAGCTAATACTGAAGCAGGAATCTCCAGGGACATGTATAACCTGGGGGGAAGAGAGATTTCATTTCTTAGCGAGCATTTGCCTATTTTTCCACAAAGCAGTACAAAGGTGTGTTTATTACCCTATGTCCACCTTGAGCAAGGTATGGTGAGATAGGCATTGCAATACTGATTTCTGAAGTGGTGTATTTCCTCTTCCTGGGTGTATCCCCCGGGCTGGCAAGCTGTCAGGGAAGGCACTAGAAGGTATGCCAGCTGAGATGTGTCATCCTGGAACAAGGCATTTCCCAGGGCTGTGCCTACACTAGCACAGCTCATCAGCACTCCTGGTGGAATGCAGCAGGTAAATGGGTTAAAATCTACCTCTTTCATATTTTCTTCTTCCCCAGGACAGAAGAGGTTAACAGGCACTTGAACAGGGATTTCCCAGGTTTAATTGTCTTTCACTGGAACTCTTGACTCTGGAGTTTTTTCCAAGGAAGCCCCGAAGGGATTCGTTGACCTGTGGGGCATAGCCAGGCTTTTCACCTGAAGGAGAAATGGGCAAGCTGGTTTTTTTTAATGGAATTACACACAGAGAAAGGAGAAAACCACTGTGAGGCAGTGATTTGGTGAACTTTGTGCATCCTTTCTATGTTAGGCACATATTATACATGAAATGAAAATTGAATTATTGGTAACACAAGCCACACATTACATACCAACCTCCATCATCTTGTTTGTTTTGAACCTAAATTTTCGAAGCTAGGATTAATTTGCTGTTCCCTATATTCATTCATCTATCTTACTACCACCCATAAAGATTCAGCATCTCAAAAATGGAAAAAAAAAGAGCTGAATCTCTTATCCCCAGTGGCCATTTCATTAGTTTCCAGCTTGGAGAATGGTAATAAAAATCATTCTTCAATATAAATGTTGGCAGCAAATATATTTTCATAACCTAGGTGATCGTGATGTCCTAATTTGAACAGAACATTCTGAAATCCACTGGTATTTCAGGGACTCCAAATGACAAAGAGCATCAGAAAATCCATTCCTGCTCTTCTTCATAGTATTTTTCATTACCTCAGTTTGCCCAGCAGAGAGTCATTCAGTGTAATTTACTCTGTGATGGACAGACTACACAAATCTGCTAGCATGCTCCTCTGCTGTGGATCATTACTAAATTAGATGTCCAGGCATTGAATCTGAATGTCTAGCAATGCCAGAATTTATAATCTGTCATTTCATCTTGGTTTGCACTTCACAACCCAAGTTTGCAAGCAAGGGTATCTCCAGTGACTTCATTTATTTCTGACTTCACTAAAGGTTTGTCAAAGAGAAATCCTGCTCTTTCACATTGGCAGAAGCTTACCAACAATAGTAGACAGAAATCTCCTAGTAATACCAATGATCAAGAATTGGAATACAATAGAGAATAATCCTCACATGTCAAAATTAAACCGGAAAATGTTATTTTCTAAAAAGGGAGAAAGTTATGTGGAATACAGAGGTAGGCTGGTGGTTTTTTAATCTATTTATTATTTTGTCCGAAATTTTATTTAAATTTTTTCTATAGGTTTTGGTAAAGTGTACAGATGCTTTGAGAACTCCTGGACTACAGTCAAACTGGATGTCTCAGAAGTGTTTCCAGGCTCCTAGATTGGGAACTAAAGTCTAACTACACTTTAACTCTGTGTTGGAGTGAGAAGTATGTGTCCATTGTAACATTTCTTCTCTAGCAAGGCAACTTTTGTGTATGGACTAAAGAGGAGCTACATCAAGTTCTGTGAGATGCCCTCTGCAGACAAGAAGTATCCAGCCAGGATGCAGACTTTTTCAAAGCAAACAGTGCAGAGGTGCAAGTTATGACTGCGTTATTCACATTGTACTCATGGGATAATAATGTTATTTTCAAGCTGTCTAACCCCAGTAACTTGAAGCAGCTTGGGAGGTGGGCTTAAGAGAGAACTAGGAAGTGAAGGAACACTTTGAATGACTTCATTAGTAACTTGGATTAGGAGATACTGTTGAGCATCATGCCAGCAGTGTGGCTTCACATTTATGAAACTGTTCATATTTTAAATGTCACAGTACAAAGTTGTACATGGAGGACCTCTGAGATGGTATGCAGGAAAAGGTATGGTCAGAATGCACCCAGATTGCTTGTGTCTGTAAATTCCTTTTGCATTGAAACTACAACTTGCCATGATCCCCCAAAGCCCCTTCTAAATGAAGGAATGATGCTACAGAGGTTTGGTTCTGGACGTCAGCAGCTTCTGGCTTTGTAATCTCCACTGATGCCAGTTCTTGGGGAATTTGCATTGCTGAGTGATTAAGGGATGCTTTGTCCTTCAGGTTTTGTAGGTCATTTCATTATTAGAAGCTTGCAATATTTTTACCAGCCTCTCTCTCTCTCCCTCTCCCTATTTCTCTTTCTCCACCAAAAAAAAAAAAAAAAAAAAAAAAAAAAAAAAAAAAAAAAACCACAACAAAACAAGAAAACCAAACCTGACCGTTTTACCTAGGACCTTATAAGAATCATTGGTGAGATCAGAAGCTTTAATGGAGCTGTTTATTGTAGTTCAAACAATCTCTAGTAGCATCTTCCTGAAGCTATAATAATGGAAGGGTATTTTATAGCTTTGAGCATAATAGTGTCCAATGGAAAAAAAAGTCTTTGTTATCTCAAACTCTTTATCTCAGGCTTAAAGTGCATGCTAGAGAGACATTTTTATATGTTTTTAACTCAATACTTAATAAGAACAGAAATAGACCATAGAACAATCTTTACCTAAATCACTGAGCCTGCAGGACTCCTTACCTCTCTGTGTTTGAATGCATGCAGACAGTTTGAAAACAAGCCACCACTCCTGACAAGAGTAATTATTTTAATCTTTGTCCTGGAAACTTACTGCATTTACTCTTTGGTTGCAGAGGAGCCAATCGGGAAACATGGGCAGCTCAGGTTTTCTTTTTAAGAAAAAGTCACCATTTCCTGTACGCTGGTCTTTGGCAGGAGCCCACTGGACACCTGTGCTCCCAAACCTGGCCTGCTAGAAGTGCTCACTACAGATGTCAGAGCTCTTTTGTTGACTTCCTATTAGTCGCCACTTAATGGATGTGAGCCGAACACGGCTTTGCCTAAGCACTTATCAATAGACAGCAAACATTCTTCTTTCCATGGGCAAAGGGTCAAACTGTTTTGCCTAGCTATAAAGCTGTGCCAGATAATTGCTGGTGATTAGCAATTTTAATTACCAGGTGCTAGGGGTCCTTGCTTGTGGAGCTTTTTTTGCTGTTGTTGTAATTGGGCAGGCTGTCAATAGGTATGGCTTATTGTACGCATGGTGTGTATTTTACAGCTACATCACGCATCCCTTTAAAGCAGGTAAAATAAATTCAGTAGCATAACATGCTTCTGTTTGCATCTGATTAGCTGCATAGTGCTCCAACAGGTTTTTCAATAAAACTTGTCTGATACAGGAATCTTTAATACAACTTGCTAAAGCAGCTTTTAATCCTCTTGTAAACACTTGTATGTACTATTGTTATAGAAGAGAGGCAATGATTTTAAAGTCTTTTCCTGCTACATTGGTCAAGTTGGAACTAAGCTTGTCAAACATGTTCTACCTCATTGGTTTTGCATGCAGACTTTTAGGGGGTTTTCACAGAATCACAAAACCACCGGCACAATTAGCAGCAAACTAATCTTTTCCCATATTCAGCAGTGAAATGGGTTCAAAATAAAACTGACACAAAAGACTCTTCTCTGATCTTCCTCACAGCAGTGAGAAAGTAAGCAGCTATAATGCTTCAGTATCTTTTTTTTTTTTTACTAAAATTTCCATTTATTTCCTTTACTTGTGTTATTTTACATCACAAGCCTTGAAGACATACTGCAGGTCTCTGAAAGCTGAATGCACTGTTTACTTGGATTAGAAGATCAGGCTTGCTCTTTGATGCAATAGAAAGGATGAATACCTCTGCAGTACAGAGTTCTAGCTCTGTTTTAATTTGTTCTGCTGTAATATCTTGTGTCTTAGCTCTGAACATAGCTTCGATTTTTCCAGAAATAGCCAGACTCGTGGTCATGGGCTGCTTCAAGGAGGAGGAAGAACTCAGGAGGAGCTGTGCAACTGTAGTATCAAGTCCTTTTTGTGTCAAAAACTAGAGATGCCTTAATGGTTGAAATTGCTGTAATGGTGATTATGAAGTTCCTCAATATGGCACGTTCTACAGCTACAGATTATTCATACTGTTTCACCTTCTCCCACTAGTTAATCAGAGCTTTGAAATCATTGAAACCTGGACTAAAAAACCCCAAAACTAGTTAAATAGTGCATGTAGGAAGATGCCTCTGGGGAGGAGGATGCAGTTCTCAGGGTGCTCCTATTCTGTGTTTCCATGGCACAGCTACACCCTATGGAAAACATGGAGTCTTCTCCTTTCTGCTGACCCCAAAACCTTGGACAAGCTGTAAAACCTCAGGGTCAGTCCTGACAGCACTCCAAAGAAAACTGCAAATAACTAATGTTCCTGAGAAATGGAGCAGCCCAGGGCAGAATGTGATTTCCTGAAATCAGTCTTTGAGCAGTGAGAGAAGTAAGGTCCTGGTAGCAGCTACTTTCAGCAGGGGCAAAAAATTTTGACCATAGGACTAACACATAGTCATGATAGGTTGTTCAGTTTTCACAAACAACCTTTGTTTCTAAGTCTGAAATCTGACCTTCGTTGTAGAAACAAATTTCTTAGCTCAGGTATAGCTAAGCTATATTAGTTATGCTTCCCTCTGTATCTTCAGTTGGAAGCAGATTGTTTTTCTTCCTACACTGTATTCTTGTTTGCCTACAATGACAGGCTGAAGTGAAATGTTCTTAATGCTCAAAACTACTGATGCCATTTTATTTTCAGTTTCAACATGGGCTCACATACCCTCCTTTTTCTATCTCCTGGTAACTGCAGTTCAAAAAGATGAAGAAAACAACACCAGATTGGCTGCTCCTGTTGCCACAAGAAGTTCATGAAATAGGTGTTTCCCTACCTCTGCTATCATAAAACTCCAATATGCCCCCCAAAGCAAAGAGAAATATGCAGTCATCTAATTCTGTTCAACCGAAACAGCTTTTGCAATGATTACAGCCTGTCTCCAGAGTTTCAGGTTTCAGGATCAGGTGAATGCAAATGCCAGTAAACAGTGTCTTTACCAGATACAAAGCAAGCAGTAGGAATCTGCATATAAGTGTAATGGCGGGTTTGCTTTCTCTCACTGTATGTGTGGCAACATGGAGCTGCAAAGACTTGAGATGAGAATTCAGCTGCATTCATAATGCAATTCCTGAAGAGAGTGGATTATGGATAGAGTTTAAGACTTAACTTTGAATTGCCTTGCTTTTGTGCATTGAAGTTAGACCCGTACAAGAGTATTTGAACATAGACTCTGGTGCTTTGTTGATATTAGTCACCTGCTGTGACACATAGCACATGGCAGTTTCAGTTTTGCACGTTGTAAAATACAGGTATTGTACACCTGAATTATAATCTTGCTGTGATAATACGCCCCTATTGATTCAACAAAACAAGTTGTCTATTTTGTCTTCACTAAGACATCACTATGAAGGAAAGACTGACAATCAGAAAGGTAAATATTTTGGACTTCACAACCTGTGGCGTGACAAAAAGGACAAAAGTGCAATAATTTTGAAATTAGACCTTGCAGACAATGCCTCTCCATTTGAACCAGTGAGATGAACTTCCCACAAAAAATGTTTATTTTGCAGCAGTGTTAAAATGTTGTGCACAGTCATTTAAAAGGGTGTAAAGTGAGAAATGGTCTATTTAGTGATGTACTATTCTCTGAAGTATAGATATGAAGGTACTGAAATGTAAAACAAAGCTGAATTTTGAACTTTCACAAAATGGCTGGTCTCTTAACCAATGAACTACAATGCTTCACTCTTTACAAGAGTTTTGTATGTATCACTAAACTTAGATAATGTCCAGGTTCTGAAGAGAGAATTGTATTCATAGGTTGCTAAATGTAGTGTCTTCCATAAAAATTAAAGTTAAAAAAATAAAAGCCATGTGATTTTGTTATGAAATATTTCCATCTCGTTTTACACTGGCTTAATTTAAAACCTTTTTTCTGTACCTTTGCAGTAAATGTGTGCAGTCCTGATGGAGCACCAACAGGGTGCCCTTCGCAACGTTGATTTGAAAGTATCGCTATACCCAGAGCAAGTGACATGTATTGTATAAAGGCTGAAATTCAAGCCTGGACCAGTATTATACAACAAGAAATATTGGAGGGCTTTTAGAAAAGACTCATGGAGCCACAAAGGGTTCTGTTTTGGACCATCTCCTCTACCCAGAACTTTTACTACAAGGGTGAACAGTATCTGGAGGCTACACAGAAGCACATCTGGAGGCTGCATAAAACATCTGACTATCCCCACTACTGTATATAAAAAGGCACTTGCACAAGCCACTTGGCACTCAGATTTCTGCTTGGGGTTGCCAGACACTGGATCCAAAGGTTAAGCAGAAGCAGACGGGGCAGGCATTTGTATCCCCTGCCACCTCATGGGTCATCACTGAGTCTCTGTAGCCTCAAGAAACTCCTTTTTTTTCCCTATCTGGCACCATCTTATGCACAGGTTGCCTCTGTTAGTAGCCTTTCACTTGTACTGCTCCTAGTCTCTGGGGTAAACTAAGCACATCTTTCAGTGGATATTCTTGCAGTGTTTTACTGACCTTTTCAAGAACTGGTGTTATTTAAATTTTATTAATTCAAGAACAGTTGTTCCTGAATAAATCTTGAGAGGCCAGACAGGAAAAATAGTCCAATAAAGACATTTATAACCAAGCAATGAATCAATTACTGGTTGTCTTTGAACACTTGATGAAACTGATGTTCAGGTCCTGTGAGGAACTCTTGAGAGACAGAAAGAAGCCCACAGCATGCTTAGGAAACTAGAGGAGATGGAGTGCTGAGACATACTTTGACTTAGTAACTGTCTGCTGAAGTTCACTTATGGTCCTCAAGCTCTTCACTTCCTCGTGGATGCTTGGTACTAATGCTTGCAGAGCAGAGGGAGAGGGCTGAATCACGAGCCCTCCTCCATGTTGTCAGTGTGAATACTGACAGCCTAGTGGTGAGAACAGATTTTTGGGAGAGGCTTAAGAAAGTAGTAGAGGAGTGAACATCTCTGTTGTGCCATGAGAACTGGGGAAATGGTAATCTATGGCAGGATGGTGTATGCCGAGAGGACACGGGAGGCATTTTATTTTTCATTGCTCTGTGCATCTCTCACACCATCCCAAACAGAAAGGTAATACCAATGAAACACGGGTACTACATATTTCCACCACTGTCTATCTGCTCCATATGCAAGTTATTAACTGAAGTGCTCATGAGGGAAAATCTGGGCAAGAGATCGTGTACCAGAAACTTAGGTGCTTGTACAGGGAATTGTGCAATTACTGGCCTTAAGTGACTACCCCAGCAGGATGGCAAGACTGTTCTTCTGTGAAGGGTTAGCACACTCTGGGTCCTGAAAGTGTGCTGAAAGAGAAAGTGCTGTAAATAATATAAAAGCACTCAAACACAGCAATGTAGTGAGGTGTTCAGGACTAGACCATGTTGTGGTGAGTTCTCTTGAATAAACTGGGTTGGAGAAAAGAGAGATGCCTTCTCTTTCATTCCTTATGGTGAAAGAAATGATATATCATGGCTAATAAAGGCACCAGCCACTGGAAGCAAGTCATTTGAGAATGATGCTTGGGTCCACAGTAGGACAAAACCAACAGAAATTAGTTCATCCATTAATAGGACTTTCAGGGATTAGAGGAGGAAAGAGAGTTTGTGGCATGAAAGTACAAATGTAATGTGATGAAAGAGGTTAATGTGGTAGATGACTGTGAGAAAGAATAAAGGAAGCATGTCTAAAATGAAATAGCTAGAAGATGAGTTGTGATTAATGTCCTACAAATAATGTCTGCTTTTCTAGTCACGTTTTTTTTCCTGAAATTATATAAGGAGCAGAGAATTCTATATAGAAAAACAATATATCAGTGACTTTTTAGAACCTTTTGCTTATTTGTGAGCCATTGTGAGTACAGGACAAACAAGTGGTCTAGAAAGAGTTACCTTAAGATGTATATATGTATTTTGAGGAGAGAGTGACAATCATCTGTTGCCCTCCTTATTGCCCTGGTCTTTACATTTTTGAAAACTCTTGATTAGCGTCCTCAGTCTTTTTTTCTGGCCACTGTATTTCCTCCAGCTATTCTTTTGCTATGCCCTGATCAGGTAATATGCTTCCTCTTGACTTCCCAGCTTCAGTGCAAATCAGTCCCTGTAACTAGACTCACTGCTTTAGCTGAGTCTTTATTAGCCTCAAGTAAAGCAGAAGGATTACTTTGTATGTCTTACAGATGACCCTCCTGTTTACATATTCCAGCATGCCGGGATTGGTTTATTGCTGCCTCATGGCATTTGGCTGACATTCAGCTTGTGACAACTCCAGATCCTGCAAAGCTCTTAAGTATTTAGTAGTTTCCCGCTCCATATTTAAGCAGCTGAAATGCAGAAATGAACGTAGAACTTTGCATTCATTTTTTTTTGTCAGACAATTCCAGTTTCTCAAAGCTTATTCAGAGTCTGACTCCTGTCCTCCAAATCACTTCCAGCTCCTTCTAGGTTAGAGTCAGATGTAAATTTGCAACATATGATCTCTATTCCATCATCCAAGTTAATAATGCAAGTATTGAATAGTGCCAGGCATGGGACAGACTCCTGGGAAACCCCTCTCAATGTATCCTTTTAATTTGATGGTTGACCATTGATAACTAATTTCCCAGCACAACTTTCTGGCCAGTTCTGTATCCACCCTTTGGCTGCTCTTTCGTTACTGTCCTACAACTGGGTGCTGTTTCTGTGAGCACCTGCTCTTTTGTTAAAAAATGCTTTTTTTCCCCCTCCCATGTTCACATGCTGGTTGCCTCAGGGAAGAGTAGCCAGAGAGGTGGTGAGCACAGAACATCTGAGGAGCTCCTCTGGGCCCTCAGACAGCCGATTAGTTCGGTGGGGGTGCCTGTGGGCAATTTATCATTCTGCCAGTTAACCTCTATTTGGCACTCCAAAGAAATACCCCAGTGTTTAAGGTTTTTTTTTTTTCATATATTGCTCTTGTCCTCCTTGGAGGAAAGAAAGTATTTATCTGTCTGAGAGTGAGACAGTGATAAGCACAAGATTGTGGTTGGGTTTAATTTTTAATTCTTACTCCTTCATGACTTTTACCATAATACCAATATTCTAATACCATCTTTACTATCAAAGAAGGATGTAAAGAAAGGCTATGTGAACCCAGATAACTCAGATACCTTTAGGTGTGTAAGCCTCAAATACATGTTTAAAAACATGTATTAAAAATTCTGATTGCTCAGGTAAAGAATTAATACTGTGGAAATTAAAACAAAGCTTTTTTGCTGGGAAAATAATTAGCCATGTATAATATTAGATTTTTTAATTATTCAGCTACCTTTTTTTTTTTTTTTTAGCAAAGTTACCAATTATTTCTCTGGATGTTTTAAAGTCCTGAATTGAGTCTTACACTTCATGAAATAAATATACCCCATAAGTTAAGGCCAGCTCTTAGAGATGACTGATAAATAAACATCAAAAGTTTGGGTACAGTTCAGGGATAATGGGCATTACTGAAGGTCAGAATGCTGCTTTAACCATCTAGAACAAGTGGAGACAAAATCTTTTAGATATTTACAGATATACTTCTCTGAAGGTTAGATCAAGGTGTTTTAACTCCTCATCTTTTACAAGAGGAGAGGACATGAGGTGAAGAGAGATATTCTGAGATATAGTTCAGGAGTGATTCACAACTTGCAGAGTGGCCTGTAAGAACACAGCCTTCTCCATGCTCCACCTTCAGAAAATAAGTGTTTGTGAAATGATTTGTTATCTAGAAGTACCTCAGATCTTGCCATTACAACATTTTAGATGTCAAAAGCCTGGATGGATAAATGTGAAGAGCATTTAAAAAATGAGTCTTTCAGATACTGAAGTTGCAATCCCATATTGAACGAATAATTCACTCCAGAAATGTGGAAAATATTTAGTGAACAGCTGGAGTGACTGCAGTCAATTCATCACTGTTTTAACAGGGGATAGAGGTCAGCAAATGCTAACTATGTTTAAGTGGGGATATGAAAATGAGTATAATCAAGAATTTTTAAAAATATAAACCATCTGGTTAAAGGAAGAGAATTAGAGGATAATTTTCCAATATCAGAAGCTAAGCTAAGGGATAATTAGGAGAGCAAAAATATGAATTTTGAACTGCTGAGAACATTTCAGCTATCAGCAGAACACACAATGAGGCTAACTCTAGCTCCAGTTTTAGCAGAGTGGGGGACTGACATACTCATTTTCACCCCAGGCAGTACAGTGCTTCCCTGCAGCCAGTAAAGCAGCTGCTATATTCCCACTGCTGGAGAAGCTACATCCTGCAAACATTCATCTGGCATGTTGCTTCGAAAAGGAATAGTGCAGCACTGGGCCTTTACAGCACAAACCTTCAGCTGGGCTGTGAAAACCAGTTGGATAAACCTGCCTGGTTGAAACTGATTCCTCTCAGACATATTTGCTCTATTTTATTATGGGCTGCCCTGTTTTTCCTCCACAGTAATTTGGCCCTAAATGAGTAATAGAGAGGCTTGTACAAAAGAGCAGAGCTGCAAATCACCACCAACAAAAATAATAAAAGCACTTCTAACATCTTTGATTTCCAATCAATGAATAAATGAGGGTATTGGCTGAGTAAGGGGTAGAGGATTGTCAGGCTTTTTAATTCAACCATTCTTCTGGTCTGACTCAGCTGTCAGAGCTGACTTGAAGGAAACGGTTGAGACAACACACAATCTGAGCTGTTAGAGGGCAAGGAAATCTATAGAATGAAAGCAATGATTATGACTTCCCAGGAACATTGATATGCTAAATCTGTGAGGGAAAAAGATATCTTGGATAAGACTTTTAAATAAATTCAATATTTTTGTAAAAAAATGGCTTTCGAAGCCTACGAGAAAAGCTTGCATTTGAAATGTTGGCTGCTTGGATACACCTCACCTACACGAATTGTCTTGTGCGATTTTTGGTTGCTAAGGATGCTATCACAAACAGACAGAATTTCAATTGGAGCCTGGAGCAGGCAGCCTGCTATTTCTGGTGGAGTGTGGAGTAGACTGTTTTTGTCTATTTATTATTACTTTCTTAGCAAGGTATCCGTTCCTGGAACTGGTAAAGTAATTTTTTTTGGATGAAATGTCTTCAATTTCAGATAGGGTAATGCAGAATAGCATCACACAAGATGAATTTTTTACCAGACTTAGGTAAAAAGTCTGAACAGAGTGTGTTTCCCAGATTTTTTAGGTTTTGTGCACATCTGGGCCACAGCAGCTTAAAAAGACATATTCCCACATAGTAGGTGACTACTGATAGTGAAATTGAGGCAGCCCAATGCTCAGAAATAGTGTGCTCAGTAGGATAAGGGCAATGATTTTCCCTCTGTACTCAACACTGTTGAGGCCACAGCTTAAATGTGCTGTTCAGTTTTGGGCCCCTCACTGCAAGAAGTACATTGAGGTGATGGAGTGTCCAGAGAAGGGCAACAGAGCTGGTGAAGGGTCTGGAGCACAGGTCTGATGAGGAGCAGCTGAGGAAGATGGGGGTGTTTATCCTGGGGAAAAGGAGGCTCAGGGGGACCTCATCACTCTCTAAAACTATCTGAAAGGAGGTTGTGATAAGATGGAGTTGGTCTCCTCTCAGGTAACAAGTGACAGGATGAAAGGAAATGGCCTTCAGTTGTGCCAGGGTATAGATTGCATATTAGGAAAAATTTCTTCATCAAAAGGCTTGTCAATCACTGGAACAGGCTGACCAGGGAAGTGGTGGACTCATCATCCCTGGAGGTATTGAAAAGATGTGTAAATGTGGCATGTGGGGACACAGTTTACTGGTGGACTTGGCAGTTCTGGTTTAACAGCTGGACTTGAACTTAGAGGTCGTTACAAGCCTAAATAATTCTGTTATTCTGTGGTTCAGCAGAGGTCACAGGTGGGAGAAAAATCCTAGTAAACTGAAATCAGTTATATTAGGTGGCATTCTGTCACAGTTGTACACCCATCAAAACCCAGTCAGGCTTCAGCTAACTGCAATGTAAGCATAACCTGAGCAAGGATTTGGTGGGGAGGAATGGTCTCAATCCCTGTTATTTTTAGTAGATGTAAGAACTGATGATACCTAAACTACTGTGGTTCACAGAGACACAGAGATGTCTGTTAGCTCCTGTCTCCCACGGGAGCTTTGAAATTTTTTCTGCAACACCACTGTTACTAAAGAAGTGTAGGTTTGTTCTGTCAGCAGCTGTTAAGAAGCCCCATTAAAGCAGTTCCCACTATATGTTCTACTTCTGTTGCTCTAATGTCCTAAATTCAGGGAGCTTTTTTTCCATATATGTAAGTTTAGACCTAACAGAAGTACCTCTCCTTGCCTAGGTGTTGGCAAGGGGGCTTAAAAAAGCTTTTTTTGAATCAAGCTATTTAGGAGAATATGTAGCAAGTCGTCTCCCATTTCAACAGATATCTAATCAGGCAGAGACAATTCTCTCCATTTCCAAAGGCCTCTCAGGATAAAAGAAAGGAAGGGCCTCTTATGGATAGAAGAAAGAAAGAAAGAGGGCACCTGTCCATCTGACAGAAGCTGTGAGCTCCTGGCTGCTCAGGTGTCTCTTCTCAGTGCTCTGCCTAGTGTCTGCCCTCAGATTATGCTTTGTCAGTGACCAGCAGCAAGACACACACAGGCTACCAGTGTTCTTAAACACGAGGTTCACAGTGTGAATTTTAAGTCTTACCCTGTGGTTGGTCACTGTGTATTTTTCTGCTCCAGCCTCTCTTCTCCCATCCTCTTCTAGATATCCTGTTGAAAGTAATGTTTGAAGGAAGTTTGTTACAGGTGAAAGCCCAATTTCTTAACCAATGGTGACTCACCACAGTGACTCCAGAGACATGGAATTACTTTTATTTTCTAAAAAAATCCAAATAAGCTTTTCTTTTCCTAGATGGGAACAGATATCCCTTGTTATGCATTTCAAATGTATATAATTCAGCTTAAGTGGGGGGAAGGCGAATCAGAAGGAAAAGGATGCATTCTGTTAGAAAATGGAAAATACTGTATTTATCATCTTAAAAAGAACAAAAAGATCTGCAAGTTATGTGGGTTTCTGTGACAGTAATTATCCTTCTATTCAAGAATGAGTAATTACATCATTCTGCATGCTAACTTCCCCCCTTCCCAGTTATGTGGCATGTGCAGGCAGGTGCACACACACATGCAATGTGCTTATACCCTAAAGAATAAAACCAGGGTGCATTAGAAAAGGTAGTTCTGTTGTTTCCTTGAATAATGGTGATTATGGTACTTCTTTGTTTATGCTAAACACCAGTGGGGTGAGAGGAAAGCAAGCTGAATTTTTTTATTCCTTGTTAGAAAAGCTGGGTACTGCTCTGACTTGGCACTAGCAAGTGCAAGGCTTTGGAAGTGTTCAATTCCTTCTGTCTACAGTGAGAAAACATTAAGTACTGTTTTTTGTGGGAAGTGTGTTCAAATAGAGAGCTTTAGGATCTCACCGAAGGATGAATATCTGCTATAACTATTATTTCTGTGTTTGTACTTATTAAAATGTGAAAAGTAACATTTGAATTTGCATATATATTCCAAGTATTTTTCTGGGAATTGTTTTTTCAAATTATTCATACTGATTTACTGAATGACAGAATTGTTTCGGTTTGAAAAGACACTTAAGATCGTCAAGTCCAACCCAGCACTGCCAAGTCCACAATTAAACCATGCCCCCAAATGCCACATTTACACATCTTTTCAATACCTCCAGGGATGGTGAGTCCACCACTTCCCTGGTCAGCCTGTTCCAATGCTTGACAGCCCTTTTGGTGAAGAAATTTTTCCTAATATGCAATCTAAACCTCCTCTGGTGCACCTTGAGGCCATTTCATCTTGTCCTATTGCTTGTTTCTTGTGAGAAGAGACCAACACCCAGCTTATCACATTCTTCTTTCAGGTAGTTGTAGAAAGAGATAAAGTCTCCCCTGAGCCTCCTTTTC
>JAWWEE010000001.1:93595676-93617865 GCA_035221455.1 Xenops minutus
TCTCCTCCCTGAACCACGCCTAGTTTCTAGCTCCTTCTAGCTAGCCCCTGTAAAACCCTTTTACCCTGTTTAATAAACAGCCATTTCACCTTATCCCGCATTTCGTGTGGAGTGGTCCTTCCTGTTATCCCGAACAGGTCTGCGTCACACTCCCTCCTTATGTGATGATTGCCATAGAAAAAGAAGTCAAAGGCACCAAGGCTGAGAATAAGAGCATCAACTTTCCTCTGTTTTAATTTTCAGATACAGGAAATTATCGCTCAGTGAGGGAGAGAGTGTTAACACAAAACCTCTGCTTAAAGGCCCATGTACCTTCTCTATCACTGCACTGACACAATCTAGCAGTGCACGAGGCATTGCTCTGTCTGAGGGTTTTTGGTGGGGGCAGCAGTAGCAAGGCAGGTCACCTTCTGTCATTGTTCTTTGACTTTGCTTTCAGTTCATTTTGAAGAGAGATTAATAAAATCTATTTTTCTTTGCGTGAGGCTTGCTTTCTGTGATCGTTTTCTGATAATATCATTTGTTTTCTACTTGGCATTAGGGTTGTGGAATGAGATCCCCCTGGACCTCCATGACTTTGTGTTTTACCTGGCAGTAAACATCTCAGTTCATTCTCTTGTCACTTGATCTGGGATAAAAGAAAACTAACCCTTTTTTAAGAAAGAAAAAAAGAATCCCTGAGGAAAAGAATGATTATAGGGAACATGGGATGTACACTGTGTTAGGTGGCCATTTTCTGGGAAAGCCTTGAACTCAAACTCTGTTTATTAAGGAAACTAGATGTTTCACCATGTGCAGTGTGCCTGAATCTGCAGCAAGAAGCAGAAACAACCTCGTGTGCCAGGCAAGGGGTGAGATAGCATTACAGTTCTTCAAGCTCTAAAAAGCAGCCTTTGTGCCAGCTTTGGTGCAACATTTGGTTTGCTTGTAGAAAATCCAGGTTTCTATAATTTATAGTAGGTGTAATGAAATATGTTTAATTTGATGGAAAGTCCTTGATAAGATACCAGTGGTGGCAGCATGGGGATGTTTCTTAACTGGCATTTGAGAAAGCAAACATGATTAAATCAGGGCTCATTTTAAGTTGACTTGTAATTGCCTTCACAGGAGAAAGGTAAAAAGTGAGTTCCTCTGTAACTATGAGATTTTGTTCTCCACATACAGCTGGAATATAATATTGCTGCATTGGCTTGTAGGCCTGTGGGGTTTAAATAGTGCCTGCAATCTGGTGCCATGCTGATTTACTAATCCTTGATCTTAGCTGAACATGATCACAGTCCCTGCTTCTGTTCATAAGGGATAGGCTTACTGTTAATTGACAGGCTTTGGCGTCCTACCAAAAGAACTGCAATGTAGAGAAGGAACTAAAACTGAGCAGAGGATGTATCAGACAAGCCAATTTGATGGGGAGAAAATCTATTTAGTAGATCTTTATGCCAAAAATTATTTTCTATTTTATTGTTTCATTAGAACTACAGTATGTGATTTGCATTTTAGCATGAAACTAATAAAACCAAAATAATCTGAAATGTGTTTGCAGGGTGATTAAGTAAGACGTGGTGTTTGGAATCTTCCCAGCTACTCCACTTTCTGTTTATTTAATTATTATGTGAACTTTCCTCTTTGTGTCTGCTCACAAAAACTTGTGTGCAATTGTACATGCTAGGCATACCCAATCTTATATTTGTCATATTGCTCACAGATTTCAAAGAGATTGTATCCAGGGATTGGGGGACCACATGCCATTTTATCCAGTATGTTTGAAATTCGATGGAAAAATGTTAGTAAGCTGTACTAAGCCCCCAAAATTTCAGACTGACTTTGGTTTATTCAGAACTATGCCCCAGGTTTCAATCCCTTTCTCTAGCTTTCTAAACCTGGCAAAACCTGAGAGAAAAATCATTGTGGGCATAGGCTAAAATCCCCTAACATCTGTCTTCTACATTTTTGCACTGCTGGCCTTGCAGACTTCAGGAATGTTAAATTGAAGTGCAATATTTAGATGTCAGTGGTACTCGAGGAGAATACAACCTTCAACCAAATAGTTTTGTAGCCTTCAGTATGGCTGAACTTACCAATGCAGATGTGTTTGTTTATTAATAATTTAAACCTATCTTGTGTTCTGGCTCTGTCACTCATACTGACTTTGAACCTACCTACCTACAGCCGAATATAAGTGCTTTGAAATACCTGGAATGTATTTTTCACACTGCGCACCAGACTTTGGGGAATTTCCTGCCTAGTTTCAAAATTTCATTTAACCAAGGCAAAAGAGTACTCTTTCTGGGTTTGGGTGTTCAGTTCTAACAGTCTTTTCACTGCTGTGCAAATGAGGAGTGGACTAGAACCTTCTTTTTTTCCAGGTAATTCTTTAGGTTTCATGAAGGGCAGTGGGACTCTGAAAACAGAACAAATTATTTTATGCTGGGCCAGGTCTAAATGGTGAAGCAGGGCAACACATGGCATCTCTGAAGGTCTCACACCAAACTCAAGCCAGTGACTTGGAGTTTACTCTGAGCCTTCCCTGCTCTTGACTGCTTGGGATGTTCACATGGTGTATTTTCCACACTGATATACAGAATATGCCTTCAAATGTGGCTAAATGATTGATTCCTGACTATGATCTCACATAGGGTATTTGGGGGTGAAGGCTGTGATGCCAGTAGTCATCTCATGAGTGTGGGTATAACCCACTTGTGAAGTCTGTCAATAGAAGGCAGAAATGTCCTTATCAACACAAGGCTTTTGTTCTCAAGATAGGTCAGTTCAATAGGAAGAAAGCCCTTCCTGCAATGACCCTAGGCCTCCACAGCCACACCAGAGCTATTGCCATATAACTGCATATAACTGTGTAAACCTTTGTCTTAATGGCAGAGTCAGTTTATACTTCCAAGTGTGGTACATGGGTAAAATGTTCATATTCACTCTTATGCATATCTACTTTCCCAAGCTCTGTCAAGTTCTTCCAAACTCTGAGGCCAAAAACTCTCTACCTCATCCTTAGTTAGCAGTGCCACAGCAATCTTTCCCTTGTCTCTGATCAGTTGAGTGATGTCAATGTTTTGGTTCCTGGGGGGTCACTGTATGCCTACCCTGTTATTTGTCTAGAGGGTTTTAGCAATATCTCTCATCCCTGCCATCTCAGCCAGCCATATCATTACTGAAATAGTGGTTCCCTTTGTCCAGCTCCTGGGAAGGGTTTTTATAAACATGATCTCTCATGACTGGGACCTAGGTCTTCTGTGGAACCTGAAGTTAGCGTGAATCAGAATCAGAGAAGTCCTTCTGCAACTTACCTGTAGTGGTGTCTGTGACTTTGCCTCAATAATTCTGTATCATACCCTCTTCTCTGGCACCTTGATTGTCTGGATTATGCTGAAATATTTCTCTTTCCAGCCTGTGAGCCCTTGGTTTTGTCTGTGAAGCTGAGAAAACTGGAGTGAGGAACTTAGTATAGGGGATACTGTAAGCCAGATCCTCACCATATTCTGGATTCAGACACAGCTGGAGTGCAGAGCTAAATGCTGGAAATGGGAAACAATCCCGTGTTCAACACAAGAGCAATGAGTTGAAGCATTTTTCTTCTCCTCTGACATTATTTTTAAGCAGGTCAAAAACAACAAAGACTTTGCCAGTCTTGACAGATCAATTTATGCAACACTTCATAAAGTGATATTTAAATAGCAGTGCAACCAAAGTAAAAAAGGATAAATTTTTTGTATCAGACAATTGTCAGTGGATCATAGAGTATCCTGAATTAGTAGGGACCTAAAAGGATCATCGAGTCCAACCCCTGTTCCTGCACAGGACAACCCCAAGAATCACACTGTGTGCCTGAGAGCATCGTCCAAGCACCTCTTGAAACTCAAGCAGGCTTGGTGATTTTCATTGCTGGCCCCTTGGCATACTGTGATTGTGACAATCCAAATATTAAAAGACCTTTGGCTTCTAATAAGAGAGGCATCTGCTGTATGGAAACACCAGATGTGCTGTTTCTAGAGCTGTAAGAGAAGTTGGAATCTCCCACTTTGTCTTAGGGCTACTGGATTGTCCACTTAACTCTGAACTGATAACAACAGTTGTGCAGTTTTTAATAATCTAAGAATAATCTTGTGATCACTGAGAAGACATCTTTTGAATTATTAGAGGTATGAAATTGAAGTGAATTAGCTAAATCATATTAAAACTCTTCTGTGCGCATTCTCATTCAAAATTAAAATGGTCTTAGTTCTTAGTTTCATTTATTTCCTGCTGTGATGGTTTATAAGTGTTTAAAATCAGGGCAAATTGAATTCTGAATAGGAATGCACACAGGGAAGGTGAATAGGATTTACCTAAAGCGCATTAAAAAGTTAACTTGAATTAACTTATTTAAGAAAATCTCTTACCTTGAATGAGAGAAGAATATATTTGCTTAGTGATAAAAGTTGAAAAATAGTTTGTTATGAGTGGAACATAAAAATTGGAGATGAAAAATAATGTCTATTCTCAAAAAGCTATTTTTAGAAAATCCCTATAAAATTTAGGAGAGTTTTTAACTAAACAAATGGCCTGGAAAATTCAACTATTCCCTGAAGAGTTACTGTGTTCAATTTGGAGACAACACTCAGCCACTAGAGTGTGAAACAGCTTTGCTTTAATTGCAAATCTCAGAGCAGTCTCCTCCAGGAAGTTGTTTCCCACCTTTCATTAGTAAGACTTGACTGTGAGGGGCACCTGCTAACAGCTGACAACTGCCTTAGTATAAATATTTTATTAAAAGTACGTAATTTATAAATGGTTTTCTGTATTGGCAGAGACTTTTGACTAATGTTGGAAAATGTTAGCTACAATTAAGTGCCTCAATAGTAATTCAAAGCTGGGAAAAATTATCAGAAGGATGCTAAAAAAAATATGTCAAGTTAGAAATGAGGACATGTATGTTTAAAGACAGTCCTAGGGGGAAAAAAAAAGTAGTGTGGTGAGACTGTAATGTATTTATAGAGCTCAAAAGGGTGTGCTCTGTGAAGGTATTGATAGGCAGTCTGTCCTTTTTTCAAGTCTTATCTTCAGGGTAGCAGAGCTCAAATGTGCCAAACACTTCTCGTGTTCAACTCTGATTGCATCTGTGCAATTTTCTCTGAGATTTATGTCTGGTGCCAATGAAAGCAGTGGGCATTGTTTCACTGTATATAACATATTTGTTAGATTAACTGATTGCTTAAATGTTTTTATTCTTATCGCATCTGCAGTGCCTAAACTTCACTGATCAAAAAAAGGATGCTGGCTGGACAGATAGCAAAGTGACTGCTGCTCCAGGCAAGGAATACAGGTTCAGAAGGGTGAGTACTGCAGCCAGGGGAGAACAGAGCTCATGTGCCTACTGAAGTTGTATTCCTAGTATTGTATTAAGATTTTCCTAAAGGTTCTTTGGGTGTGCAGCCCTCACACACATGCTTTGCTTCTTCATTTAGGAGATTGCAGAAAAGACAAAGGCATCAGGAGCAGGGAAGTCTAAAAAGCAGTAATGGGGCAAAAATATTCACACCTTGACTTTTACTGTTGCTCTCTCAGTTAAAATATTCTTGAAGAATAATTCAGTACCCTTCTACTTGCATGTGCTCTGCTACCCCAGCATGCATCCAAGTTAACTGAATGTAGCCACAAATTGTGGATATAGGAAATCAATTATTGTTGCTGTCTTTGTGTCGCAGTTTTTAATTCTAGAGTTAAGTAACTGCTTTGCTTGAAGTCAGGCTTCTTTAGCTTTCTTATGTGTCTTGTGTGGTCTGGTGTTCTCAAGGCACACATCTGGGTCCAAAGAAATTATGCTTGCTATTCACTGGGTGCTCCTCTCTATGATGCAAGTTCGTGCTTCAGGACGCTGTGCTGCTGGCCTTTCAGAAGAGGTGAGTAATTTACTCCTTGACTATGGTTTGTCATAAAAACCTTTGAGCATTGCATAGCATGACCATATGCTCATCAGTAGCCTCTGGGCTGGGTGATTGAAGTGACCTTTACTGGTGTATTTGCTGCATTGCACTTGCCAGTGTACTGTGGGACTGGCTGAAGGACTGTATTTACTGTGCTCTGAGAAGTGGATTGTAAATGGTAGATGTGGGGACAGAAACCAGCAATGTACCTTCTGACACACTTCTGTTTGTCTAGTTTCAGTTTACCAAGTGCCCTTTATCCCTACTATTTAACACTAGCTCATTTTTTGTAACTGCTGTGGCAGAGAGAGTTTTGGAAGGGGATTTAAAAGAGAAATAAATACAGACCTTACAAATCAACTCACTTTGAGACTTTCTAGAGGAAAAGGCAGTTACTGTGGTAGGAGGTGAAATCAAGGCTGACACTGCAGCCAGAAAGGGGACAAGATCAGTGGGATTAGAGGAGCAAGAGAACAGAGAAAGACACAAGGTTAATTAGGAAGAATAAAACAAAAGCAGGGACTTTGATAGAGTGAAAGAGAAGAAACCGGTAAACAGGTCATGGAACTGAACATCAGGCAAGGGAAAGGACATTTGCCATTTTACCTGTAAAACTGCAGTGTAAGCCAATTATTCCGACTTCTAGTTTAATCATTTAAGGAAACTTTTTTGCCTGGGTTGTTCCAGAATTTGCACTATCCTTTTAGTGTTCAGGGTGACCTGGGATTTCCATTCCCTCTAAACTTTTAAATATGCTTTTCTATTCACGGGAACAGAGAAGTTTATGGAGACTTAGCAGGTATCAGTGACACAGCGGCACAGAAGCAGAGGCTGTCTGTGCTCACTGTGTGGCTGATACTAAGCTTCATGGCCACGTCCTTCAGTGCCTCGGCAGTGCTTCTTTCAAAACACATAAACAGAGTGGAGTATGAATTTTGGAAAGCCATGGTAATTTCAAATCTGCTACTCATGCAACTTACATATCATTGTTTAGATGGTGTGGGCCTCCTTTATGTTCCTGCACAAGATGTACATTCTTACCCAGAAAACAACTGATAAGCTTTGAAACCATATATATTTCACAATGCCTACAAAATCCACATAAAATGGACATTTTATAATGCCCAAATACACTAATTTAAAAGTTGGTGAAGGAATTGTCCAGGATGTAGAATATCACAACAAGGTTTTGTACAGAGCAATTTTTTTAAATGAACCTTTTGGGTTTTTTGTTGTTGTTTTTGTTTTAATTCTTTGAAAATAGGATTTAATGCTGATCAGCTAAAAGGCTTTATCGAGCAGTACTGCTGGCAATAAGTCACAGGGTAAACACAGCCTGGCAGTACAAGTCACAATGGACCACAGCTTGAAAATTACTCTAGCAGCGCTGGAGTGGGAGCTCTCAGAGCTCTGCCTTTGAATCTTTCTATTTCCTTTCTGAATTTCATCACAAATGGTATAAAACCCAGCATTTCTGCTTTTTGCTTTTGCCTGTGTAAAGGGAAAAGTGCGAGCACAGAAACGCATTTCCTTTTTTCCCCCATAAAGTCTTTATTCAGATGCTCATCAACCTAATTTTTCCTTCCTTCTCCTCTCTGCTCCTGGGCTTTCGGCTCTCCTTTGCCATATCCCCCTGCTTCTGTTAGCATTGCTCCTTTGTGCCTCATGTTGTTTCTCTTCTCAGCGTGGCCTGCTGATGGGCCGTCGTGCTGAGCAGAGGGACTGGAGCAAGCAAGAGCCCTGACAGCACTGGAAGGATGCTGTGCCTCCATTCAATGCCACACTTCTGTTCACTGATTATCAAGAGGTATGGGATCCTGCTGAGCCACTTCAGCTTGGTGTGACAGCATATCAGCAGGGTAAGAAGGGAGCCCCAAGCCCAGGAACACACTGATTCAGGAAAGCATCCCACAGCAGACATGGGCTTTCTTTCCTTCTGGCCAGCAGGGACTCAAGTCCTCTTGTGTCTGTCCAGCGAGACACTTTTGAGATGATGTGTTTGTATTGCTTTACTTGTCCACCTAGTAGCATACAAGAGAAGGGGCTAGAGGTTTGATCTCCTGCATTAGTTCCTTTGATGGTATCCAAAACATATCTGCTTAGGCTCTTGGTTGAGAACATCAGCCTGCAGCAAGCATGCTCTCTTCTGCTGAAGGCTGGAGCATTTCAGTGTCCTTTTGGGTGCTGTACCAGCTGCTGTGTCTCTGCTGGGAGACACTGGCTTGTTAAGCTGCTGTAATCTTGCTTACATGTGGCAGTGTCTTTCCAATCTCCTAGGAGATGATAGCTTGTATTGCCTATTTCCAGCAGCAATTTGCAGCCACTAAGATGGCATTTGCCGCCACTAAGATGGCATTTGCCATGAGTCTGGCTTTACTGTGCCACCACAGTCACCTGCAAGGTGACAGTTCTCTGTTGGACTTTCAGTCACTCTGCTCATTTGTACCCCATTTGTGTGACAGTTTATCATCTTGATTTTTACTTGGGTTTATGTTGCATTTATATTCCCTCTCAAAATTCAAAAGCAAGTGAGTTTTAGCCTATTGAGACAGAATTTTCATTTGACTTTTTGGAGTGTTATTAATATTTTTCCACAAAGGAAGAAATTTGTTGCAATTTTTTGCTAAAGCTGGTTGATCTTTCCATGTTTACTGCCAGGCAGATACACATAGTTCTGTCCCATAGCTTGATGCTGCAAACCTTGTCCTCAACTTGTCAGCAGACCACTGCAACACTTTAAATGCCATGCTGGTCAGAATAACTGTTTGGATTATAAACTATCAAATAGTTTTCTACTTTTATTTTCTTTGCATAGTATGTTGTATACTTCTATAAATAGTGTCAAACTCCCAGAAACCTTTATTGAGAAGCATATCCTTAGTCTCTGCATCCTTTCCACTGTCATTACTTTTGATGTAATTTGTTCTAAGTTTTTTTTTCAGGAAGTCCATCTTTTGAGATGTGGACATCTCCAAAATCTGCTTCACAGAAACAGTAAAAAAGTCAGATCAGTGGTGCTGAATGGACATTTTGTCTTTGAATTATTCAATGGAATTATCAAGTCTTCCAAAGGACTATGAGAACTATAATAGAAATGTTAAAACAGTACTAGGGAAAAATTGCAGAGTTTCTTTTCTTGCATGATAACTTCCTATAGCATCACAGAATCTGTTATGTTGGCTTTCAAAGTCCTACCTTAATTTCCATTCCAAGTCTAATCCAGTACACTTTTCTTACATTTTTGACCAGGCATATATCTTATGGACCATTGGTAATACAAGGGTTTTGTCACTTGTTCTCACCTCAAGTTATAATACTGTTTGTTTTAATGGATTCTTTTTGTGGCTGTTGAGATGCCATTTTTATGTACAGGTGATTCTGTGAAACATTTTGTTGGTACACAGATTGCTCCCAGTCTGTGTTCAGGTAACCCACTCAGCCACACTGGCTGAAGCAGATCTGATTTTGCAAGGGTTGAAGAGTCAGGTGTGCCCAGCTATGCCAAAGAGTGAGTCGGGCAGGAGCTGTTAGTGATGAAGAAGAGTAAAGGGACTTGGTTGGCAGTCAAGCTTAAATGCTTTTGAATTGATTGAACTCTGTAAGGTGCCAGCTCAGGGATAACAATACCTGAGATGAGGTGAGATACCTCTCCGTGAGCGTACACTTCCCCTTCCAAGCACAATAATATGATTTCTTTCTGGGGACAACTGCCAGTGCCTAGAGAGAGCAAGGAAGAGCTCTTGTTTGCTCCTGATGGTCCTGGTCAAGGTGGGATTTCCAGGGCAGAGGATCTCTGCAACCTCCCTTGTATTCCCAGGAGAAGGCATCTACCCTTCCCCGACTCCTATTCTACCAGCAGTCATTTCTAAAGAACCCTAAACCAAACTACATATATTTGTCCATTTATGTTCCTGTATTTTATTTTATGTATGAATTTATTAATATCTTGATCTCTGTGTGTGTCCTCTTGGGAATTTGGGCATTAGCTTGGGTACTTTCTACCGTTGATCTGAAAGATGTGTAGGTATCATTTGAACTTGTACCCCCAAATCAGCTTCACTTTTGCACTCTCTCCGAGTGTACTGGTGGCTCTTATTCATATGCAAAAGCCCTACACATAAGTGTATTGAGCCAAAACCAAGTACCACTGTAATTTGAGTTTCAGGTGTTTCCACTGTGATGTACCGTAATTACTTCATAAGTTCTTATCTTGGTAACTTTATTCACACTTACCTTGATATGTTGTCGGCTACAGGTTTTGGGCTGGAAAAAAACTCTGCTGGAGGTTGTTCCATCAGGTTCAACATTATCATATGAATTTTTGTGGACTTTAACAATTTTTTCAGTTCTAAGATTTTCCTTATGATGATACAACATTCTGGTGTTGAATTTCTGTGGTGCATTCCTTTATACATGCCCTGGAAGAGCTTCTTTCCTTTTCAGTATTACTGCATTTTGTTTCTATTTGTTTGGTTTAGCTTCTTTTTTTTTCCTTGGTTTTTTTTTTTTCCTCCTTTCTAGCACTGCAAGTAGAAAATGGTGTCTATCTTATCTTCAGCTTGTGCTAATTTTTTTCTTCACATGCTGTGATCTCTTTCTGCTAGAGCACTGATTTGTCATGGTAAATTATACATAGCTCAGTGTCATGTGGATTTCTGTGCTTTAAGTTGCAGAGATCCTTCACAATTTTCCTTAGAGTCTAGCACCTTTCATCAAATCCATTTCTTTCTTTTGCAATTAAAAAAAAAAAAAAAAAAAAAGGTAAATAACCTTTTGCTTTTTCCTTAGCTGCTTTGTTTCAGACTCTACAGAAGTTTGACAGCACCATCTATGCAAACCACTGTTTATCCAGAGTGTGTACTGAGAAATACCACAAATCAGTTCTCAGTGAGAAGTGGGAATTTGAGAAGCACTGTTATGTTCTCCTTTTGACTCTTCACTCTAGCCACCAGTTACTCTGAGGGTTTGGTGGTATGATTACTGTTATTGGGTATGATTTATTTTGTCTCTGGGCTGGTGAGCTGTAGGCTGCTTGGATGTCTTGATGCCACTAAAGCCTTGTGTGGTGGGGCAGACCTGTTCATAGGGCTGCTCTTTGCTGAGTTACAAGAGCTCTGCCCATACCATGCTCTGTAACAGAGGCCATGTTGTGTTGAGCATGTGGGGAAAGAATTTTCTTATTCCCATTCAGATGCAATTGGGTGAGGGGAAATTTGCTGTTGGAAAAGAATAGGTAAGGCAGAAAATCACCTTGGTCTCATTTTCCCTCAGAGTGTGGAAGATGTCTCTCTTTGGTAGGTAAGTCAGCCTTTTGCCAGGCCAAAGGAGGAACGAAGCCAATGTTTGCTGTAGGGAGGCTCATAAAGAGCGTTATTGTAACCCTTGTGATACTGGAGTGGCTCCAGGTATAATCCCACCAGTTGTTTTAGGTACTACCTCTTGAGCCCTTGCTGCTGCAAGGGGCAGACAGGCTTCTGGTCCTTTCCTGCCCTAACTGCAAACTAGGGGAGGCAAAGGGGCTGGGGAATTGGAGGCTGTGACCATTTCAAAAGAGCTGAGTTTTCATCCCCAGGAAAACCTGAGTCATTGAAGAGTGAAGTGGTATTTCTGCTGAGCTATATCAGCCCTTTATACCTTTATCCACCCATCCCCTGACTGCAAAAGCTGAAGCTGGTTCAAAGACTATTTTATATGAGGAATAATTGAACAGGTGAGCGGAAGAAAACAATTTTTTGTGGACTTCCTAGCTCCAAATCATAATTGCTACCTTTTAACCAAGCAGTTCTTGTAGTGAAAGAGCAAAGAGCAGATAAATGCCTGCTAAATAGTATGTACATCTCTCTAGCTTGGCATAGTAGGACAAAACATGAAGTAGGAGCTGCATATTGAAAAGCTGTAGCACCATGACAAAAAGTCTCCTGATTTGCTTTGACGGCACAAGCTTTGGTCCTAACTCTCAGAAGGGGGTGCTATTACCTCATCTGATTTCTTTGTATTTTATAAGTATATCTATATAGCTTGAATGCATATGTATGTATATGTAAACTTAGTGAAGTTTTAAAAGCAGGCTAAAACAATTCTTTCCCTTTGCACATTGCCTTAGTTCAAGTTTTTTTGAAACAATGGTAACAAAGTTGCTGCCTTTTCTTTGTTTTGATGACTTGCTATTGCAGTATACAAAAAAAAAATAGATTGGATTTTCAGAAATATGGTATTCTCTTGAAAAGAATGGAAAAGGAAAACCAGAGGAACAAAAGGAAGAAATTATACAAGAAAAGCACTGTCTTCATTTCATATTGTATAGGGCTTAAAAAATTTACTACCTTGTGCAACAAGTGAAACGAACATGTTCATACTAAGTGTGTTTGAGCAACATTGCGTTGAAATCAATGTATTTCACTATGCAAAAATACAATGGTTTAGATTAGAAAATCAGATAATTAAAACAGTCTGGATATTGTTGCAATATTTCCACAATTTTTAACTCCTGAAATTCATTGGTTGGATGTTAAAATGGACTTGGTAGTTTCTTAAGTAATTTGAGCATTTATTTATTTATTTTGCACCTCTAAATTATAAAACAATAGTTGCACATATCCATCTTGGACACTCTGCTAATGAATGTGACTGGCTTTCTTTCTTTTCCTCACACTTGCCTGCCACTGCTAACATTTTAGAGACATGTCACAGTTCTTGCCCACCAAAGCCCTGCTTTGGAAAATGCTACCTGGATCTGGAGCGTCTCCCTCTTCACTGAGCAAGAAGAAGCTCAAGTACTCAATATCACAGACTGGGCACAACAAGCAGCAAAAGGCGTGCAAGTTTTCCCCAGCATTCCTGGCAGATACTGGGGCAAAAAGGCCATGCTCCCTGGTATTCATGACCATCCATGAGGGAAGTTGACACAACTAGTTTATGGTCTCCAGCTGTAACTTTGGCACACAGTCATGTGGTTTGCAAGACTTTGAACTCTTATATGATTAGATCACAATACTGACTTAAAAGCCAAAATATGGCCTTAGCAGTAACTGATAATAATTAAATGCCATTCCCTATGATACTGTGATTAGCAGCAGGATTTCTGTTTATTTGGCATTACAGCCATTCTGGGTCCAATGGGTGAACACAGGTCCTCCTAATCATTCCACAATGTGGAGCATCGCTTCCCACAGATGCCTCCAATCCAGACTTCCTGCAAAAACCAACTATTGGCTTCAGAACACACTTCGAAAGAAGAATTTACAAGATGGCTCCTATTTTACATAGGGTCCTTCTTTTGCAAATATTTGGCTAGTTCCTCTGAAATATTGTAAAAACAAAATCCTCAGTGTCCTCACCTTCTAGGTTTCTTCTGCCACATTGTCTCCATTGTGGTAATTTAATGGAAATTATTATATAGAAAGGGGTGTGAAGATAGTGTTAAAATGGCATCAAGACAATAACCTCGCCTATTATTTCTCACTTACCCAGAGATCACAGTTGGAGTTTGGATGCAGGAGAAATTGAATGTGAAACTTCAGAAGAACAATAGCAGCTTCTTGTAAATATTTCCCAAGTCCTAGATTTGTAGGTCTGTGAATTGTTTCTTCTCAACCAGGAATAATATCACAGTCTTAGATATCCACTTCAGAGTGAAATGAAGTGCCTCTGGATATGAACATTTCCTTTCAATATGATTAAAGAACCCTAAATTTAGTTCTAGACAGATGAATTTTAAATACTAAACCAGATGAATTCTACTGCATCCAAGTTCCCTGTGAAGACAGCCTAGCAAGTTTCAGGTGCTTTGAAAAGGTGTCCTTAGTCTGGTTCTAGAGAACAGGCTAGCATGACATGGACCATTCCATATCTTCATGTCTAAGATGTGTTTGGGACTCTGGCCATTACTGAAAATGCACAGGATGAACACGACATTACCTTCTGTAAGGACGGAGAGCCTAGAGAGGGTCAAAGGTTGGTTTCACTTCGTAACCTACTTGAATTTCTCCCTGTGGAAGAAGTGGGGTTTTAAGGGGCTGAATAAGAGAAGGCTGTTGTGCATTCAGAATGGTTGCAGAAAGACTGACAGGGAACAAGAGAAACTGTTCCACTTGATAGATTTATTTTCTTTTACTTTGTGTATATATATATATATTCCAAAAAACAGTAACTCTATTTTTAGGGTCTAACTTAAAAAATCATCCTGTGGCACCTGTGACAATCTCATCTAGAATTGTCTACTATTAAGACTTTTGTGATTAGTTTTAAACAGCAGTGACCTTGTTTGCACTTTGTTAGCAAGCAACTTTTAAATAAAGAATTCTAAATCCTTCAGAACAGTTTTAGAAATTTGCTGATTTGTTGCCTGAACGAATCACTGTATATTGTAAACAGTCATCCATGGGAGGGGGTTTAGGTCTGTATGAGCTGGAGGTTGCAAGCCTCTCTAGGCAGTGATGGCTGGATGGTCATCATCCTTGAATCATGGCATGTGTGCTCCCCTGCCTTGTTCTTTGTGCCATGCTGTGAAGACTCACTCTCAGTCCTCATGTCCAAAGCCTAAACACGTGCTCTTGCCACCCAAAAGCTGGGTGAAGCTAAGCCCTGCTCTTATCCTGCAGAGAACACAGGGGAGAAAAGCCCCCAGGAATACTGGACCAGGCCATGCCTCTTGAAGTGCAGACTCCTGTAGCATTTCTTGTCTACACTTCTCTGGTCCAAAAGACATGTGGTCCAGTCATTGATGTACGTATGAATGGTAGCCTTCTCCTGTTTGGTTATCAAGGTACTAATAAACAGGTTGAGATTTTATGCTGTAAGATACTGTCAATTTATAAAGAGGATATGACAAAATCAATGTGAAGCAGAATGTGCAATTGTCTCTCTTTTGGTAATGTCAGCAGAGTACACTGTAAGTGCTTGACTTGCACCCCTCATCACTGACATCATTGAAGGATGCAGGAACAAAACCTTGCTGGAGGCTCTAACTGCTTGGGAGAGTTTCAGAAAAAGTAGTTGAATCCATGTTGGAAAGGACTGATACAATCCTCCTAGGTACATGGGTGCAATATGATGATGCCTTCTTTCTGCTTTCATCACTCCTTACAGCTGTGGCATAGTCTTGGACGTAATCACCGCGGTGTTCTGCTGGAGGCCACATAATTCAATGCATAAACCTGGCACAGCATCTGTTTTCCACTCCACCACCTATTTGTACTTCTCTTCTTGGCTTCAGCTGCAACTCACATTGTTGCGTGTATGTATCACATATCAGATGGGAAAATCAGGCCCTTCATGTCTGACGATTCTTTACTGCAAGGCTGAGCTCTCCAGTATCATCTGATAAGATTGTGCTATGGAACAGTCCATGAAACATAATGTAAAGTGATTTCAGATACCTTCTAGCATTTTACCAGCACATAAATAGTTAGCTGCCCTTGGAAATCTTAAGCTACAGACAATGGGAGATGGTAACCTCTTGTGCACAGGATTTAAAACTATAGGATCATTGACCTTGAATCGTGCATGTAGCCTGGGAAATCTAGAGTTAAGCAGCTTGCAAAGCCATAAAAGCCAGCTACCAGTCTGAAGAATAGAAGCCTTCTTTTAGTTTTCCTGCTGATATTCAGTGTTGTTTCAATCAAAGTACAGGTAGCACTTGAAGAATGACAGATCTTCTGGGCTTTACATACCAGTAAAATGAGATTGTGCTACATGACCCTCCTGCATTTGACTTTTACATTAGAGAATATGATTCAGGAATTCATCTGAAAATCCACCAAAATATACATGAAAAGATTTTTTTTTTTAATTTCAGGTTTCTAATTAACTGCACATTGTAACTGACTCACAGGAAAGGAAGAATCATAATAAAGAAAATCAGAAATACAAAAGGACCCACAATCTTAATGTGTATCAGCACTGAAAAAATTACAAAAAATATAATGAAAAATATAGAAAACTATATTTTTCTTACTAGCCTTATTCTTACAATATTATCACATTTTAAAAATACAATTTTAGAAAAAAATGAACTATAGCTTTTTGCAGTGATAGGCGACAGGTCAGAAAAGCGTTTCAGAATAATTTTACACCTTTTAACCTTAAAAAATACTTTGCTGACAATTGAGAAAGGGCCTTAAAAGAAGCGCTGATAGGCATTCTCACAGCAGGGTTGCCATGTCCCATCACATAGCAGAGGGTTTCTGCATAATGTATCCTGTAATAAGAAGTGTACTGAAAATCACCGGGCTTGAGTAGCAGTTTTAAGAAAGTAATTCTTGGCATGAACTGCTATTAGTGATGACACTGAAAGTTTGTTACGTAAAACTCTTCAGAAGACACAAAGAAGGTAAACTGTTTAAAATTTTGATCTGAGCCTTGAAAGAACTACTTTGTCATAGAAATTTGTCTGCATTTAAATATATATTTAGTGTTCTCTGGTTTTTCATTTTTGCTTATGCTTGGACAGACTCATTAAATGGAAACTGCAGAGTTTAGTTAAATGAATGCCACTTTTCTCTCATTCCGTGTCACAAATGGTAATTGTTCCAAAAGTTTCTTAACAATTACTGGTGTTAATTATGAATGCTAATACAGTCAATGATCACTGAGAGCCCCTGTGTTGCAAACCCTTTTTAAATGAAGTAAAAACTAAAAGAAAATTAAAAAGAAAATTCTGGTATAACAAAGACTAAATCAGTCCATCAAAGCACAGCAAGCTATATTCATGTTTTAATGGTTAGACTAATCAAAATGGGATATGAATCTACAAGAAACCTTCTTGTTGAAATTAATTTTGTGTTTGTCTGGAAATGTAAATAAAAGAAAACGTGAAGGGGCCATTTCCAGGCAAGTTCTTTTCAGTGTTAATGATGCAAATCAGTGAAGTTTCTCAGTCCCTGGGGAATCTTTTTGTCTTTCTCATTTCCATAAGAATGATTTTTAGGTGATTAAAATAAAAATCTAATGGAAATAAAAATTCTTTATACTTTTCTCACAATACAGTTTAGTAGATATCTCAAAAAAAACAGTGCTGGAATTGACTTTGCAACTATAATGAACCTTCCTAGGAGAGTATTGGTCGCAAAATGTTTTTGTATTTCTAATGGAGACATTTGTGGTTGTCTTTAGAAGTATTTGATAGAAGTTGCAGTCATCTGAAAGCATGATGTTTCAATGTATCTCCAGAATTTTCTCAGCAGCTAGTAATGGGGAATGAAATGTTTCATTGTGTTGTTTTCTAAGTGAGCAGTATGAGAAATGGGCATAGATGTAATAATTAAAAATTTGGCTTCCCGTGGTTTTGGCAAATATATTTTTTCGGAGCTAGATCTTCTTGAAAATCAAGGACTGGACTGATAGTGGAGTACTGGAGAAGAGCTGATAATTTTAAATTACTTTTAATCCAATTCTTCCTCCAGAAAGAAACTATTTGAGTGACTCAGTAAAAGGCTGCTATTAAACCATGGCTTTTCTATAAGCTCTAAGACAGGATACAACCCAGGGTTGTTTAGGATTGGCTTTATTTTCCCTCTTTTTCCAGGGAACAGGAAATGGAAAAAATGGAGATTAATATAGTCCATGTTAACCCCACATCCAGCACAGAAAACACCTCTCTCCTTGCCACACCATTGTGTAGGGGAAGGACTAAATGACTTCCCCCCATCCCAACCCACCCTGCACAGACTGAGAGTAGCAATGTCACAGACTGCGCTCGCACATGCAGCCATGCACATGTGTGTGCACATAAACCTGTGCATGTGCACACCTTCTCTTTGCGCAACAGGAAGACATGGTAGCCTGCAGAAGACATGGAAGAGCACTGACCCTGCCAATGTCTCTCAGCAGGCAGCATAACTCACCCCCATGCTGGCGGGAGAGGGCAGGGAACAGCACTAACCATGGATGGGGCTCAGAGCAGGAGCTGCTGACGGGTTGCAGATGGCACTAGAGGGAGTATGTTCTTGTTTACCATGCTGTGGTCGGCTGAAGTTCTCCATCCTCAATGTTCACTAGTTGCTGTAAATTGCCCAGGCCCAAGCAAAGAAGCAAGGTAATCTCTTTGACGTGCACACAGTCATGGTCTCCAGTGAGAGCAAAGCAGGGACACAGGAGAGAAGTCCTTCTGACACAGGTGGGGAGCCCCCCTGTGGATTCAGAGCTGCACAAGAAGGCTGCAGGAAGGAGGCACAACAAGGAACCAAGCCTCTGTGCTAGCTCCAACCCATGCACTCTTGTACGTTTGACATCAGTGAATAGGGAGGTGCAGCCCTTCAGGAGATTCACATAGAAATGGAGTTGAAGATTACTGTGGCTTGGGACTGGATTGCTTCCTTCTGGGTCTCCTCTTCAGCGGCCAATGAACCACCCAGGAGACTCAAGCTATTTCCAGGGCTGCTTGCATCCTGGGTTTGGGTGGTGGAGGAAAGAACAGAACTCTTGGGCTGGATGTGGGATCAGATGGGACCAGAAACAGATGTTCAGGGAAAAAACACAGGTGTCTGATGCCTCTGTGACAGGTGTCTGATGCCTCTGTGACACTGGGAGGTGATTTATTCCTTAATCTCTCTCCATAGCTCCTGATTGAAGACTTCCAACTCTGCCCGAGGCTTCCCCAGCCCTGAAGGAAACCTCTCCCAGCTCTAGTGGGGGAGACTAATGAAATGTTCCTGGCTGTAGTGAAGTCAGAGGTTGCTCAAGCACCACTACTGAACAGATACTCGTTAAGGGCCTCAAAACCAGAGATGGGATCTGAAATCTCAAAACAAACCAAAACGAAATTAATTCTTTATAATTCTTTTCAATCAGCAGTACTTGTAAGTACATTTCAACATTGACTTATTAATTCTTTGCAATCTGATATTAGTATTAGAAAGGTGGTGGTCTCCAAACTGTTTTCCAGACCCTGAAGACACATAATTTCTTGTTTCCTTAACATGGAGAGAATCTAAGAGCCCAGGCTTTAAGAAATACAATATACCTGATGAAATCATGGCTTATGACAACACTACTAGTCCTTTAGTTTAATGCCATTCTTCCTCCTTCTGTATTGGTGAGGTGAGGAACAAATTCCAGAAAACCTCTCTGAAGCCTTTAAGGGAAGACACTCCTCCCATCCCCCACTCCTCCTGACAGCAGTGTCCTGAGCCTTATGCCATGCCTCTACATCCCCACACAGTCTGACATAAACAACAAGGAGAGAGGAAGGATCATAGTCGAGTGCTCCTCAAGGCACCTTCTCTTAACCACCTGGCAGTCAGCCCTGCCTGTCTGCGCACGCTCCTTCACTCACCTCCCTCATCGTGGAAGGTTAAAACACTTCTTCTAAAAAAAATAAATAGAACACAATTTTAAATGTAGGGCACAGTCAGTTCTTTATATCATCCTTTACAGACATCTACTGTCCAGTCCATTTGCCCAGAGTTTAGGAGGTTCTGGTCCCACCCCTGCCTGGAAAGACATTTTCTCCCATTCCCAGGGTGTGCTTATTGCCTGGATAGGAGCTTGTTTGCTGGAGCATTGCCACAGGGCTGTTTTCAATGGCATGCCAGAAAGAAGGACAATGACCCTGCAGCCTAGGGATTGAGAGTGGGTACCTGGGATTTACTTATATTTCAAGGAAAGGTCTGAGAGGTAAAATCCACCGTGCCCCCCACCATTCCTGCTTAGCACGTACAGCTATATAGAGATTGAGTAGCCCTTCAAGAAGATTGAGGCATGAGTTTGATTTCTTTCAAACAGAGGAAAGATTACACTTAAATCACCCATTTTTTCAGGGACTTTCAAGGAAGAGTACTGTGGATACTGGACAGAAACAGATGCTACATTTTGCAGGCATCCCGATCTGGCACACCAGATAGGCAACTTACTTAGCTCGCTAAGACTTTTGCTGGATGTAGTCTGAACTTTTCCCCCAAAATGGTCTGGGCTTGGAAGGCATTATATGGAATGAGATTTAATTGGAAACTTGTAAGCATCCCATTTGGTCCAGGCCCCACTGTGCCCTGGTATACTCCTCACATGCCGTGTTGCTAAGTGACACTTTGCAATGTGCATCCTGCAGCCTTCCCTCACCAGTTAGGTACAACTCCAATGTGCTCTCCCCTTTGTCTTCAAAATGTAGTGTTATGGATTGCAGTCTTGTAGATGCCAGGTGGGCATGAGCCTCTTCTGGGAAAAAGGTCCAGCAGACCTGCAGGAAGTGTAACTGGACACCACACAGCTGACACGCACTGATGTGGAATTGCTGTCAGCTCCTCTAGTCAGAAACCTGTTTCAGACCATGCCATCTGCACACTTCACTGACTGCTCAGGGCTGGAGACAGGACTGCTGCTCCTGAAGCACTCTGAGCTGTTTCTTTCCCATGGCAATGACTACATGCACAGTCCTGTGGTGTGGGCTGGAGCAGGTTGGGGCTAAGCAGGGTGATGTCAAGCCGGGTTGAGCAGATGCATATTGTGTGAGTACACGTTGCTCAAGAGATGAAGAGGCTGATGGCATCTGCTCTGTCCATTCCCTGGGCCATTCATTAATTTATTTGTGCTAGTTTTATAGGAAATATCCTTTCATCTTTAAGAGTCTGTTTGGCTAGGAAGAAGGAGAAAAGACAAAATGATGTCTTTTAAGAAAACAGAGCTGGCTGTAACACACACTTTTCTTCTCTTACCCTCTTCTCCAAGACTGGATCAAGAATGTCCTCATGTGTATCACAGGAGTACCTGCAAAGTAAGTTAATGGGGTGGCTGTTTTCCAGACAATTCCACTTGGAGCAGAAAAGCAGGTGGCCTGGCATCTTTTAGAAGGAAACAGGAGAATCCTTCAAACACTAATGTTTCACTGGGGCTAGACAGCCTTCAAGCAAGAATCACAATTTTGAATTTAGCTGTCTTAAAATGCCTTTGTGCTGTTTCAGGGACCTAAATCCCATCTGAGTCTATCAGGGTATGTGTAGAAGCCTCCCGAGGAGAACTTCAAGACACAGAGATAGTGAATTCTCATTTTATAATATCACAAGAATGAAACACCTCCTCACCCAGTAATATTGTTTCTAGTGATCCTCCTATGGTGGTCTAGCGGATATCCTCTGTATGTATACTGGGACCATCCTTTCTGGCTAGGTTCTGCACATGTTATAACCACAAGAGAAGTGATATGAGCTGGGGTAAGTCTGGCAACAGGTGCAATAGGATAGCTTTAAACAGGTCAGAAATGTACGTTCAGCGGTGTGAACTTTCTTCACCAATAAGGTAAATCAGTCGGGATTAGGAATCCCATTATAATTTATTAATGAGCACATTAATTGGGAAGGACTAGGAAAAGTCTAGCTACTTATCCTAGAAGATGGGCTGAAGGCAACACTAAATTTACATTTCAGTAAGGACAAAATATATCTCAGAGAACATGAACTGAAAGACCATTTTGTCCCCCATTTGCAAAAAGATGTAGCTCTGTTGCTGTCCCTCTGCTCTTAGGTATTCCACAAAAGAGGAATTCTTAAGAGGAAGCTCCTGTTATTTGTGTTTGTCTCCAACGTTGCCTTACCACAGTTTTTCATGGAGAACACTGGAAATGCATCCTGCATTTGCAATGGTTGTAATGAGCAATTTTGACGTACTTCTCGAGGCAAAACGTAGACATTGAACAAACTGTGTTTGTGGTAGGGGTGGTTTTGTTTTAGAAATTCAGGTTTAAAACCCCAAAGAAATCTTTCTGCATCGTTGAACACAATTCACTTTGGTTTTTGTCATGGAGGGCAGCATCTCAAACCCGACCGCCCAAGTCCTAGAAAATTCACCTATCTCCCAATCTTAAAAGCCACGCTTGCCTTAGGTCCACAGCTTCTGAAAAAGTTGTCCTGGGAAAGATGTGTCCCTCCCCTCCTCCTCCACCCTGCCGCAGGACCCATTGTCCGCTGTCGGCAAGGCATAAAGGAGTTAACGAAGGAGCCGGCAAGGAGGTATGACGGGGTGATGTCAGAATATTTCCAGGGAAAGAATGTGTTGGGGGGCGCTGGCCGGGCGCAGGGGCTGGGGCTGGCGGCCCCCGGCCCCACCCCGACATTCTTCTTGTCCGGTTCCCACAGGCGGAGAGTGGCACGGGGGGTCAGAGTGGACGAGCACAAAGGGAGACCCCCTGCTGCCGGGGCCATCGTGCTGGGCTGTCACTGCTACTAATTCATGACTTCACCTTTAATCTCACTGATCCATTATAGGTTAAAAAGAGACCCATTTTACAGCTGACAAGATTGAAGGGAGCACAACCCAGGAACTCGGGGGAGTGGGGGGTAGGTAGGGGG
>JAWWEE010000001.1:93624086-93661385 GCA_035221455.1 Xenops minutus
ACTGGAGTCTCTTGTGTGAAGTCCATTTTCTCCCAGCAGAGGTGTTTCTATGTTGTTGTGTCTGTTTTGATTTAAGTGGGAGGAGGGGGGAAGGAAAGGATATGTTGCAGTTGTTTAAGAGATGCCAGGGAATACTTGGGATGCTTGTGTGTTTGAGAAGAGAGACAATCTTGAAATACTGAAATCGAGACAGGAACTATGAGGATTTACTGGGAAGAGTTTTGGGAAAATTGTTGCATATCTAAGATTTGAATGAGTTTTTGGGGGGATTAGATTTTTTTTTATCATTGCTACAGCATATTTTTTCACCAGATAAAATGTAAATTAATCTTTAAATTATCAATGTGTTAATTTACTTCATGAGCCAAAACAATGTATCACCTTGCATTTATTTCTTATGGCTGCTGAAAATCCTAGAGAAGGGAAGAATTAGAGGACCCTTACAGGAACCTTCTCCTTTACACACAGAATGTGACAGTGTGGGAACCACAGTGAAGTGCACCATCATCAATATTCCTTTTATAGGAAATACTTTATAATCATATTAATAAGACTTGGCATTAGAGAGAAGAAAGATACTTCATTACTGCATGTAATAGCCCTGAATAAATGCCACAAAACTGACTTCTTTCACATCTGAATTGAGTCCTCCAGGTGTACCATTTTGTGAAGGGCAGTGTGTATGTGTGTGTGTCTGCGACAAATGCCTGTGGGGGAAACTGTATTTCAAAACCAAACACCAACAGGAAACAAAACTTAGAGGAAAATTTCTGGGCCCTCCTGCTGTCTGCCTGCAGCAGGACTGACCCTTTGGCATTTACCCATCTCTTAAGTCAGATTTAAAATCACAAAGATGAGGGGAAGAAAAGTATTAGGTACATATACTGTAATTTGTGTCCAGTCAAGTAAGCATTTTCCAAAGTGTTCTTGCAAGTACAGTTCTTCCTATCCATGGGTCGTGTCTGCATGTTGAGGATGATAGCTTAAAGTCAGACCAGTCAATATGTTATGACCTGCCTTGTGCAAACATGTCCTCAGAAATGGCCATGGATGTATGAGATACTAATATAAAATAGGATCATTTGCATTTATATGAGTTTGCTTTATATATTCTTCTGAGGAGAGCCATTTATTCGTCTAAATAATTTCTACAGTAACATGCTCATTCTTGGCTAGATATTTTGTAAGGTACTTAAGAAGGTTCTTTTAAAAATAAGTAAAAAGAGAGTGAAATGGTGAGCTCTTTTAAGGCATCTCAGTAACAGGCTGGAGAACAAGCCTTCTGGCTGAGCTGCTCACTAGGAGTGATTTCCTCCTAGAAAATTGCATAGTACAACAAAGCCAAATGCATTCAACCTTGGCCCATCTGAATGTGCTGGAAGGAAATCCAGCTTTTAGTTAGATTTCTTCTTTCCAGATCTCTTAAATTACTTTAAATGTTGTGCATGTGGTGATGGGGAACCTGGGGGCAAGGCTCTCTTGTGACAGCCACATTAGTGATCAGCCACTTTCCAGAGCAGTGCATCGATCCCTCTAGACTTTTTAAAGTTAGTGAACATCTCTGGAAGCAGTGGTCTCATGCCTTAAGTTTGAAGGTTAGTATCTCTTTACCACTCCTTAGAAAAGTTTATATTAAGGGAAAATTCGTAGATGCAGTGTACATGTTCTCAGAAAATTCAAAACAAAGAAGCATCTTGGATATGTTTCTCTTCAAATCCACTTACTATAGTCCTGTGCCCAAGCAAATTATATCCAAGTAAAATCTAATTGTCAGAATCTGGTTATAGTGAGGATGTTTTCTGAATTCCTAATCACTGTGGATCCTGTTTCACAAAAAGCTGAAATGTGCTGGAGCCCAACAGGCTTCCATATAATTTAAGTACATGCTTAACATAGGTTTGGCCTCAAGCAGTTGCTGAATGAGCATAGGAGTGCACATGTATGCTTATATGTGAAAAGGTGTTTGAGTGCTGCACTGAGTGAAGGCCTCCTTCTGAAACCTCACTTTCTATCACTAAAAAAAGTGCTGCTAATTCCTTGGTTGCCTACAGACACGCCAGTCCAGGAATGAAGTGCCAGGCAGCCCTTCATTGTGAGGGGACTTGTGCTGAAGAAGGAAGCTCTGTACAAATACTTTCCTAGAGTCACAGGAATGTCAGCATGGATGATCACTAAACTCATGCAAAAAAAACCCCAACACTTTTTTCCTAAGACATAGGGGGAAATGTCCACTCCGTGTCACCCACCTACTGAAAGCAGCAATGTGAAACTAAGTCTTTGCAGATAAAAAGTAGCTCTTTCTGAACAGTATCTAGAGCCTTAATTGTTTGCCTTAATTAAACTAAAGAAGACTAAGAATAATAGATGTATCTGTATAAAGCCTGTCCAAGTTTCTAATGATGCTCTGTGTATTTTATACATGCAAGTGATCCTTCTATACTTGTTTTTCTCTTCATTGCTCATTTTTCATTGTTGGTGCTTTTACCACTATTTCCCCTGTTTTACACATAGTCACTGTGAGGCTGATGTACACATTGCAACATCTTGTCTTGCTGATGTAAATCCTGCCAGGAATGTCTGAGATTCAGGGAATTATGAAGGACTGTGTGTAGACTTTGGATATGCACCGAGGTAAGGATGGAAAAGCCAGGAGGTCTTATGTTCCTAGGACACTTCGAGAGAAAATTCAACTCTTGCCCAAGCCTAACTGAGACATATTTTTTGATTTATGTTTAAAAAAATGTGTATGTACAGTGTGTGAAATGGCAGATATATATTAAACCCAGAAGAATGACAAAGCCAATTACTAGACTAAAATTGACTTCTGTTGGCGACATGTGATATAAATTGTGGGTTTACTTATGTTGAAAAGTGTGTCTTTGATTTTCCCTGCTTGGGTCTTTACATTCTTCCTAAAGATTTCATCAAAGCTAAGTGATTACAGAAGCTGTACTGCTTAATAAACAACATTTTCTTTTATATTTGGATATCACAGATGTACAAGGGACAAGTTATTATCCTACTCAGGATTCCATGGAATAATCATATGTTGGACAGTAGGCAAATAAACTGGGCTGGCTGGAAGCCTGTTCACTGCTGCTGGTGGCCAGCAGCTGCTCTATGGCAATGGCAGTAGCCAAAGACAGAGGAAAGCACAGGAAGGCTCAAACTGTTTCTGAATTTATTCCTTCTCTACTTTGTCCTCCCCTTGCCCTGACAACTCTCCTTGTACCTGCCATGAAGAGAAAGGGGGCTCAGCGAAGCTGATATTCCTCTCATCCAGTGGTCCTAACCACCAAACTTCCTTCCCTTGCTGAAACCTGCTGCTTGCTTTTCCAGTGAAGCAAGGAAACTTTTTTCCTTTGCAAATAAGACATTCATAAGAACAGTAACCAGGGCAGGAATTTTCCAGAAAAAATAATAAAAAATTCCTATGTGTACTTCCTAGGCAAACAAACTTAAAAACCAGCACAGCCTGGACTTCCGTTGTGTGAGGTAATTTATGTCAGTGTTTGTAGAGCTGGGGCCAAAATCTCTCAGCACTGGTGCTGTATTTCCAGTCATTTTGTACTAGGGTCTTCTTGCAAATTCCCTGTGGGAGCAGTTCAGAGGTACTTAAAGGGATGGCATTTCTGTAATTATCTAATTATTGCTTCAAAGTTCTTTCTTGTGCTTGTTAAACCTTCATTCCAGTGAAAGTGTAACCCCACACTATTGAATTTGGATAAAATGCGATAAAGAATCAACATTAATTCCCCAGTAGTCTTTAGGGTAGGTACTATTGGCTTACTTTTATCTTTTCTGGTTTGAAAACATGGAGTTCAGACTGGGTCATTGTGAATAGAGTGAAAAAAATTGAAAGGTGTGCTAGCGGGGCTGTTATTCTCCATTACATCCTTTATATTGGCTTAAAAATTCATGGAACATCTATTTCTTCAATGAATTCCGTAACAATTTGGTGTGATTGCTCAAGTATCCGAATTTCTGTTAATTCCTATCAAATTTGGGTTTAAATTCTGAATTTTTCAGTAAAGAATTGACAGTGAATTGGATCATATTTATATTCAACAACCTTTCAGTTACTTATCCCTTACTTAATTGTTTTACCCTCTTTCCTTAATTCCTTTGGGAGTTCTTTCCCCCTCTGTGAGACACAGGAGTCTAACACAGAAAAAAAAAAATGAAGGAAAAATTGAGCCTACTTTAGGTTATTTCCTTCTGGTTCCTACTTTTTAATTCACTTTTCACTATCAGCCATGAATATTACACCTTCATTTGAATTTTCAGCTGCTGAATCATGATCAGTTGAAGATCCAGTAGCCCTGCGCTACTGGATGTAACTCAAGGGGTTATGCTGTTTTTACTGTTTGGCACATACTCAGGAATGGGAACTTAGCTTAGCAGTTGGAGCATATGGCACAGGGAGATAGGCCAGCATCTTGGATGAAGATGCATATATTTTGTACTCTCATGGTATGAAGCATTCTTGTGCTTTGCAGATGGCACCTCAGAATTGTGGCTCTGAAAACTCATTTTGCCCAGCCATGCAGGTCTGCTGACACAAGCATAAGGATCATCTGTTTCTGCACAGACACTACTGCATGCTGCAGATATCCTAGGCAGGATTTTTCTGAGAAGCACACCTGCATCTCAGTTGCTGTGGTAAGCAGAAAAAAAAAGCTCAAGTACTTATGACTAGCCTTTGTATCTGGAGAGAGTAATTCAGGCAGACACAATGGCTACCTTCATGTAACACTTAGTTGCTGTTTCATCTAAAAGTTTATTACATCATAGTTGTCAGGGCAAGAGTAACAGGAATACATTGATCTTATGACAGCTGGAAAGAGGGGTGCATTCTAATTGACAGAGGTCTAACATTGCCTTTGGTTTGCCAGCAGCCTCCGTATGCACAAACCAACCATCAGTCCTCAGAAAAACTTCTTTTGTACCACACAGGGATCACAGGACTAACAGTGCCACTCTCCAAAACTAGTTTGTGCTCTGTATCTGCCTCTCTGTCCCCCACAAAACAAGCGTCTGATCACATATGCAAGTGGACCAAGGGATTGCTAGACAGGTTCCAGGCAACAGATTCAGTGCAGTTAAGTGAACTGCAGATTAAGGTATGAGTACTTTCTGTTCTCTGGCATAATTTGCATTACTTAAAATCACTTTGGGAACATTTTTGAAATGCACTAGGCTGGAGTGCAGTTTTTCTCAGAACAGTACTGCTTCCCCCCCAATCTCATTATTTGTGGTACTGTGTCCCTGATCTGATCAGGAAGATCATACAGGGAGATAATTTAAAAATACATTAGGCAGATATATTTTTAAAGCTCATTGTCTTGCATGTGCAGTGGACTTTATACTAGCTACTGTCAGGTCTTCTTAGCTTTGTTTTTTTTCCCCACCAAATTTCTGTGCTCTCTCTAGGTCAAACAGCCTTCAATATTAGTCTATGCTTTTTGCTAGATACTCTCCTGAAATAGTAAACAGTTTGGCAGTAGATAAAGCCATGAGTGATGGACACAAACAGTTAAATTCTGTTGTCTATCTGCAACAGGAGAACTAAATGAGAAGAAGTCGGAATTAAAAAACACATCTCTCAAACAATGAATGAGATACTGTCTGGACTAATGGGAAAATGACAGTCAGCTTACTGTGTACCAAGGGGCTTTTTTTCTTTCTTTTTTTTTTTTAAATGATACCAAAGAACTATTATTTACAGGACCCCTGAGCAATTGTTTCCACATTGAGCTAACACAAGAGAACAGTTGCTGGCACTACCAATAATATATATCTGCCTGCTACCAGCAGGCTGGAAAGCTCAAATAGCTGCAGGGTAAGGGATGGATACTAGGGAGGAACCTCCTCCCACCACAGAACTTCTGTAGGACACAAAAGATGTACACATTTTTGACAGCATGTGAGTAGGTAAGAGCACTTGCTGCCTGCAAATGAAATGCTAAAACAGCAGAGAGGTGCCTTAATCCTGCCCTGCATTCAGATGTTGTGTAAATTAGCAAGGGGTTTCAGAAGGTGCCTCATTACCCACAGCAGAAGGAACCAATGTGCTATATTCATAGCATAGATTTAAGACAGATTTGAAGAGAGAACAGAAAAATATCTGCCCTCAGAATTTATGGTGCTCTGTCTCCCTTATTTTTCCCATTTTTAGACTTCAGCTGACTACCTGGGGTGCCTGATTTAGGCTTTCTGACTACTATCGCATCCAAAATCTTCAGTGATTCAGACTGCCACAGACAAACCCTGGTTCTTTGTACAGTCACTGGAGAGAAGCAATTTCCATGCCTAAGTGCACATCTGACTTGGACCCATCATTGTATTTTCTGTTTTATCTCTACAAGCAGGAAGAACAAATAATTCTGTGGCACTGAGAAAAAACTTTTCTACCTCCATGGGTCTCATCTGTCATGGTTTCCCTGGGAAGAAGACAAGAAGAGGATCACATATTTTATTTTTTTCTATGAGTTTTGTTTGCTTCAAAGATTGAACTGAGTTTTCTTTTTCTTTCTCGTTGAAGCTGAGGGGCCCAAGAACATGAGTAGCTCTTCTCCTGAGCCCATTTCAAAAGTATGTTAAGTGCAGGAGCTTTGCTGAATCATTTTTTCATAGGATTATTCAGGAGTGTATAGAAATTAAAAATCAATTGTAAAAGAGGACACAGCACCAGTATGATAAAAATCGTTTTAATTAGTTATTTACGAGAATATATTTATTTACTCCTAATCTTGGTGAGCAATTTATTTGCATCCAGGCACTTTACCACAGTGCATTTTTGGAAAGAAAAAAAAAAGGTCATATGAGAAGAATTTGAAATCTTCAGAACAAGACATGCTCAGAAACTGCATTGGGAGACAGGTTGTCTGCTAGGTGTAGCAGCTCCAAATGGTGGCACAGGAAAAGTCTTGAACATAATGGGCAGTTTTTCTGTGATTACACATCTGAAAAAGGACAGCAAAGAAACCAAGAAAAGCTTTGAACTTTACTTTTCCCATAGTGATCTCTGTTTTCACTGTTATTAAGCTTAAGTTTGAATGTGTACATTCTGAGGGGAGCATTTAATGATAACTATCTCGTAAACATTTAGAAAGGAAATATTATGAATGGACAATGAAACTCAACTTGGTATTTTCTTTATCAGTTGTTTTATCTAAAGCTGTAACTTCAGAGATGAAAACAAAAGAAACAGTGGAAGGCATGGAGAACTCAAAATAGTGGATAAACAAAAAACTTTAGCAGATGACTCTAACAAGAAAGAGGCTGTTATTGTACCAAGAAATCAGAGGCTGTTTAGAACATTTATGCTCTGTCACGGTACATAAGATGTCTCATATACATGTTGTGTATCTTGTTTGAATGGTGTCTTGAAATCATTGGTGCTGTTTTCATGATGTAAAAGAAAAAAAAAGCAACAAGCATGGAATGAGATGTCAGCATAGCACTATGAACTTAAACTCATTTTTTCAGTATATTATAGGAGGAGAAGACACAGCACCTGAAGTTGAAAATCTATGAGACAGCGCAAATTAGTTTTGAAATAATATTATCAATGAAATACTTATTAGACTATCTGAACCCTGGAAAGCGAGTCAATTAGTGCCAGCATTGACATAATGCTGGAGGTTATTTTACCAAGCTGATAGACTGTAATGATTATCATATGTGTTCAAGGAAATGGAATCTTGTAGTCAAACCAGTCCCATCCAGAATCTGATTAGCTTTTAGAGCTCAGGCTTGATTATCATGATTTCATTAGGTAAAAAACACCACAAAACTAACAGACACTATGAACCATCAAATGATTTTTTTTATCTCTGTTGTCTTGGTTAGAGTGGGTGTCACATGAGAAAGCAACACAAGACTGACATAGATAGAGAGTCTTCTTCATGAGATTTGCACAGAACTTGTTGACCATCTTTTGGCTGTGAAAAAGTTGTAGACACTTTTTTCTTGAGCTTATGTTTATAAGAACATGTGAAAGATGGCAGTATGCTGAGAGAAATGGTTTAAACTTTACAGAGAAACACAATAGATGAGCTTTTGTACATGGAACTGCTGGTGTTGCATCTCATTTAGACTCAGACTGCTTATAGAATTTCCTGTTAGATGGTGTGTGATGCCCTTCCAAAAATAGAGAGACATGCGATAATCTAATTTTAAGAACCTGTTTTGTATCTATCATTCTCTTACTTCCCTGGGTAAAAATTATGTTTTATCTGAGAATGTTACCTGGTAAACAGACCATGCCTGCTTACTGCAGCTAGTTGTCTTATTGAGTATACAGCTGAAAGAATACACAGATTTAAAGATGAGGAGATGGTAAAAAATTATTTATATATAGCAAGACATTCAAAAGCTGTCTGGACGTGGTTCTGCTCTAAGTGTCCCTCTGTGAGCAGAGAGGTTTGAGTAGATAATTCCTGGAGGTCCCTTCCAACCTGTGATTCTGTCATAGCATCACAAAAGCTGCTCATTGTGTTTGCTCAGAAAACAACTGCTCTTGTCACACTCTAATAATGAACAGTAAAAATGTGAGCCTTAATTTTAGTGTCAGTCCTTCCTTTTAATATAGAGATGTGAATCTTCTTGCAGATAGCTACTTGTTTGTGGTTGTGAGTTTGACTGGTGTCAGCAGGTACAATCTGGGCTGATTCTACACCCCAATGAAACTTAATCAGCCCATTTCTCATTTATGCCCTAAACATCTGACATGGCTTCACAGAACTTTGTGAAAACATCATATTTATGTTGGGTGCAGATGTACTTCAGGATCCAGTGTGTGTCTCTGCACTGTGTGTAAACTTTTGAAGAGGTAAGCAGGCATTCCTTCTCCATACCACCAGGTCTGCTGGTTTGTGTGGCAGCTGTAGAGCCATCGCTCTGGAAAGACCAGCCTGCCTCATGCTACTGTCACTGTGAGACTGGAGCTCTGCCAGCACCCACATTGCCAAGAGGGCTGGTGGGTACATGAGGAGAGTAACATCACTGAGCATCTCCTTCCCACAGCTCTCCCACACAGGTCTTTGCAGAGCTGAGCCTCGACTTTCAAACCAGTGCCATTTTAAAAATACTCTTTGGATAACCATTTTAGTGCCTGACATTGACAGTTATTAATCACAAAAGTCCTCTGATGGGGACATGCAGGATAAACTGAAAATGAACCCAATCAGGTATTACATTTTAACACAATTTTTGCCCATGGTGATTTTCTCTGTTCTTTTCCATATGATATTTGCAAGGTGGGAACTGTCACAGCTCAAAGAGACTTCAGGCAACTAACATGCCATTTAAAACTCAAGTTTTGAAAGGTGTATTACATTGAGGTTTCATGTTGCAAAGACAAGGTGGTCATAGACTTCACAAACATTCATGCAAATAATTCTTTCCACTTTTCTGCTACCTATGATGTTGGTAAAAAATAGTAGCCCTTCTGATTGTCACTGGGAAGAAAGAGCAGTATTTTAGGACTTTTTTTGAAACTGTTCTATTTCCCCCTACTTCTATTTTTGTGGGACAAATTAAATATAGTTGAGGTTTAGAACATGAAAGTGTTTTGATATGTGAATATTGGTGCTATACTCAGCAATTACCAGCTTCTTCCAAGTAAGTTCTTTTTGAGGACTTTTACCATCCTGGAATACGGGACTTCAGCAAATTGCATTAACAAATTAAGCTTGCGTGTGCCTGCGCTTTATCTTAACCAGAAAGTGGAGAAGACAATTCTGCCTGTTTCCCCTGACTCCCACATTCCTCTTATCTTTGGAATATTGTACCTCAGAAATACATAGATATCTGTGCAGTGCTGATTGCTACTGAGTGGTTGTACTGGTGTTTAAACATGGCATTCTTGGTGGTTTGGGGTTTTTTTGGGGTTTATATCTATGTCTAATCCTGCAAAATGCTTTCAGAACAATATTAGTGGAGACAGATAAAGTAGCCCTTTATTAGAAGCTTCTAAGGCGCACAAAAAAGGTACATGCACGCACATTAGCCAAATGTTACAGTTTTTATAACTTTCAGTAATTCACATATTCAATCACTATAACGAACCTGTGATACCATTTTCCCCTGGTGCCCACCCTCAGAACTCCTCAGAACTGCCCCTTGGAGCCCCTCCAAGGTCTCTGAGCTTACTCTTCTGTTTTGACTACAAGCTATCTTATTGTCTCAGTTGGAGTTCTTGCAGGTGTTCTTCAAAACAGCGTGTCCTTGGTAATGTGTGTCTAACAATTTCCGGAACATGTGAGAAAATGTTCAATAACTTCCAAATGCCACCTAAAATGTGAGAAACTTAGAAAAACTTATTGAACCTATATGACTCTATGAAAATCTATAAAATACATATTAAAATCCTCAGGCATCAATATGGAGAAAGAGCTTAGCTTCAGCATGGCCTTAGGAAAAAACTGCATTTAGGAATACTACTGCCTATTGCTTCTGTAAAGCATACAAGATGAGGATGCATCAGTGAAAGCTTTTATCATTATTGATACCTGCTTTTTATTTATATTTCTGAAATCTAGCTTGCATAATATTGAATATAGAAGTTGTGATACATGTCCCAACTCCCACATGGAAATAGCTACTCCCAGTACTGTTACAGTGAGCTTACAAATAAGCCAGCTGATCTTGTGTTTTCCTGCAGGATAATTTTAGAAGGCATGAAGAAATGATGTACAGACATGTCATGGGCTTTCTGAGAACACTTATGTGCCCTCATTCCTCAGTGTGGCTGGCTAGTGAGGCCATATCCTGCCTGATTTTTTTGTCTTACATGCAGTTTTTCCACATTTCTGTGACCACTGGGCAAGGAGGAGCCTTTCACAGACTCTTGAGACATCATTTCAAGTAATTTCTTAGTAACTAGTAATCCATTTCCAGAGCTGGAGGTGGTCTAAACTGAGCTCTAAAGTGACCATTAACTTTTTCTCTTTCAAGTAGAGCCAGTGATTATTTTTTCCCTCTGGGTGCACACTTGCATATCTTTACAGACAGGGCACTGTTAGATTTCTACCCTGCCATAAACTCTGACTGTAATACCTCATCCACTACTGACCTGAAGTGAACTCTGAGGAGAGGGAACAGTAATAAAGCAAAACCCAGCAAACAGTGTGAAGCTTTTGTAAGATCTTATATAACTGAATTGGCTATATTGGGAACTTGCCTTTGGTTTTAATTATAGATTTAAGGGTGCACTTATTGGGCTCTGTGCCATCTCTTTGCTCCCTCCCTTCACTCTTGACTTGCTTTATATAATGAGCAGCCACTACAAAAAGGATGGTTTCCCCCCTTCCTTTCAGGAAGAGGACAGGCCGACAAAAGTTCACTGGGGGATGGGGAGGTCTAATGTGTTAATTGTCTCATGTGTCACTCTAGTCTTGGGTTTCAGCCTGGTCCCTCCAGAAGGTTTCAAAGACCAGCTGTGAGACCCCAGCAAAAATGTGTGGTGGTGTTCCAGAACTGGTCCATGGTCCATGTTTCCTCACAAAAGTTGGAGTTGGGTGGCAAATACCTCTTTGAACTCGCAGAAGAGTGTCAAGAGAATGACTATACCCAAATCTACCCAAATCTATCTCTCACTCATATCTGTTTCTCAGAATACACAAAAATTGCTTTCACAGAAGCAAAGCCAGAGCAGATGCAAGGTACTGAGGTCTTGTGAGGGCCTCATGAAGCATTAGTGAAATCTGAATTCAGATTTGAGGAAACAGGACTTGGGTGCTCAAAAAAATTTAAAATATAACTAAGTCAGTTATACCACTTAAGCATCATTTCTTAACTTAATCTTTAACTCAGTTTTCCTGGTGATTTCTACCTCTCAAAGTATCTGCCACATCAATTGTATCAAGTGTATAGGGAGAGAGGCTTGTAAAACAGTAGTGAAGCTGCCCTGCAGAATTATTTGCGTTGTGCCTCATTTGAGGGGTCCCAAGCTCAGAAATCAGGTTTCTGAATCTGTTATTCATATCAGAAGCTAGTCCCCTGATGGGCTACCTGGAGTTAACTGCCTCGCCACATCCAAGAAGGTGATGATAGAGCTGGTGACTATCCCCTTGCTTTAGCTTAGTTGTCTTCAGCTGTTTGTTTCAATCTTTTGAATGGCCAGTGGTTAATAAAATCAGCTAAAAGGTGACACAGTTTGCGCTGAATTCCTTTAAGTCTTAATGTCCACTATCCATAGTAAGTAGATGAGATCTGTGATGTAAGGATAATAAAAGTACTGAGGAGTAGAGCAGGGTACCTGAACAGCTCAACACAAAGGCAGCCCAGATCCAGTAAGGCTGGCCCACAGCCTAGAGCTAAAAAACTCTGCTTGCCATCCCATTGCTCTAAAACCTGGATAAAACATAGCAGGGGAATTAATCACTGTTTTAATAGCTTGCTTTTTTTGTTTGTTTGGTTGGTTGTTTTTTTTTTGTTCTAGAAGGACAAGTGGACCTCTTAAATTACAATTGTAATGGTATAGGTCCTGGTTATCCTTTCACTGATACCAAGTTAGAAATATTGCTAAGAAGAACTGCAAACTTCAGAAATGGTGAACCTGATTCTCCTTTGCAGTAGCCTACTTCTTACCAACCCTGTGGCCATTGACAAATTTGTCATTCCAGAGAATTGTACATTGTGCTGACACGTGATATTACAAAAAAACTGCTTCTAATGAAACTGCCACTGAACAGACAGAAAGTTTCAATCCTAAGGCCTTACAGAAGACACTGTAATACATAGTCTAGGCTTCTTGGTTTATACAGGTGTGCACCCCCTGTAGCAGAAGTAGGTATGTTCATCCTTGCTCCCAACTCTCAACTGATATCACTGCATCCAGTTTTGCTTTCTTTTTTTTATGCTTTTTCCTAGGATGTGACTCAGTGCTTTTCAGCAAGCAGAGCCTTTGTCTGCATCATTCTCCTTGCCAATCCTTTACATCACCTGCTTGATCCAGAGTTGGGAGTGACTCATTTTTCTCATTCAAACACATGTGCACACAATGAGCTGTCTCCCATCTAATGGCCCTTCACAGAAACTTATATGTAGGGTCATGATTGTGTTTTGTTGCAGATGCCCATTGCCCATCTGTAGAGGACAGTCTCTGTCTGTCTCAGGATTTATATTGTTCTGAATGCTTTAAAAGCTTTGCAAGTGAAAGCAAATGATTTATTTTTTCCCTTCCTCCCTCACTAGCTAATTTTGTATCTATTATTTACTGTGGGAAAGCTATGCCAAACAAGCAATCTCTGCATTTTGTTCTGAGGCTGATTTCTATCCTAAACTGTTTACTGACGTGAGCTTGAACCTGTTTCTGGAAAATTTGCACACCACTCACTCACCACCTTGCCTTTGTTGATTGCCCCATACGTGAAGATACAGTTTTAATGGATTCCCTTAAACTGCGTAGAGACACTTGTGGTGAACTAAGTAACGAAAATTTATATATGAATGACTGAAATTAAGACATGTTACAATGCAGACATGTGAACTAGTCCACCTCTTCTTTCGCCCTGTCAGAATCAACGGAAAGATGCAAGCACTTCCCAGCAGTAATTTGGCTCAACCTGAATTGGACAGCTACCATAGGTCACATGGCTTACAATTAGGAAAAGGCAATGAAAAACAGCTTTAGTGCAGATGTCTACATTTTGTGGATGTCTATTGTTATGACTCCTTACATAAATTAAAGGTAGTAAACTCACTGGGGAATAGAGCAGAGATGCTGCAAGACAGAGTTTCAAGAATTGACTACATTAACACAAAATGATAGCATTTTAATTTTAGATTTTAATTCCTCTACATAGAGTTCATTCAACCTTAGCCTTAGGCATAGGCATCTCTGCATGTACTTCAACAGTTACACAGTTAAGCAAAGTAACATATTGCTAGAATAGAACCATGGAATTGCTTAGGTTGACAAAGACCTTTAAGATCATCAGGTCCAACCTTTAACCTAATGCTGCTAAGTTGACCACTAAGTCATACCCCTAAGTACCACATCTACATGTCTTAAATACCTTCAGGGATAGAGACTTCACTGCTTTCCTGGGCAGTCTGTTCCAATGCTTGATAATCCTGAAGAATTCTTTCTTAATATCCAATCTAAACCACCCCTGGCTTAACTTGAGGCTGTTTCCTCTTGTCTTATTGCTTGTTACTTGGAAAGAGAGATTGACCTCCACCTCATTGCAACGTCCTTTCAGGTAGTTGTAGAGAGAACAATAAGGTTCCTATTCGGTCTCATTTCTGCCAGGCTAAGAACCCTCAGCTTCCTCAGACATTCCTCATAAAATTTGTGCTCCAGACCCTTCACCAGCTCTGTTGCACTTCTCTGGATATAATCCAGACCTCAATATGTTTCTTGTAGTGAGTGGCCCAAAACTGAACACAGGATTCGAGGTGCAGCCTCACCAGTGCTGAGTACAGGGGAATGATCACTGTCCTGGTCCTGCTGGCCACACTATGAATGATACAAGCCAGGATGTCACTGGCCCTCTTGGCCACCTGGGTACACTGCTGGCTCATGTTCAGCCAGCTGTTGACCAGCACCTCCAATACAATCCCATAGACTGTTGTCCCACAGACCTCTCCAACAGCTTCTCAGAGCTGCAGGAAGGATCAGGAAAGAGGCAGACAACTACACTAATCAGCAGCATGATTGCCCTGGAATAACTGAGTTAGCAGGACTCAGATCTACCAAAGAGGCTGAATATATCTGCAGGTACCTGTTCTGATATCCTGAATGGATATGAGATACCAATGAAAGAATGGGAAAGGTTAGGGCAATAGCTTTATTCATAGGCATACCAGGATATTGGATAGACTAGTGAGATGACTTTGACCCTTCCTAGCTGGAAACGTTCCCACATTAACCTTTCTGAGACACCTTCTCTGTTCATCTTTTACATCAGCATAAACTAGCTGAGGCGTTTGCTCTCAGGCCCAGCAGAGAAGACCCAGCTTCAGGACATTAAAATGTTAGCAGCCAAAAAAGGAAGATCAGTATGTTCAGAAAAACTAACAGATGGGGAAAAGCTTTTGTAGAAATAGTTAACTGATGTTTCAGAGAGCCGAGGGTATCTGCTTCCCCTCCTGTCTCTCAACAAGCTGAGGAGAATGAGCTGCAAGCCTGTATGTAGAAAACAAACCTTGAAAGTTTAACAGGCTTGAATTTATCAGGTTGAACTTTTATGATGCTCTCAACAAGGCTGAGGCAAACTTCACACCCCTTGTTGTGTAAAAGAACCTACTTTGCTTGTGTTTTGTACTCTAGGGACCTTGGAAGTAGATGGCCTCAGAAAAAAACCATTTTGCAAGAGAAATAAAAAATTCTAATGCCTGTTGGGGTTGTCTTGTGTGAACTGTTGGGAAGGTATTTTGGTACTGTTCTAGGAACAGTCCAGAAGGCAGATGGGCATTTCACAGCGTGACAGTCGTGCTGCCTTATTTCATAAGTGGCACATCCTGTGCTGGCCTGATGACAATGTGTCAGGCTGACTTGTGGGGCTACAGAGGACAGGGTGAGCCGCTGCTGGTAGGAATAGCCTGACCAGGAGACAATGCTTTCAAAGCCTCCCTCTCCCTGTCCAAGGGTGGTCAGAGGTAGAGAGTACCTTTAATTTCCCTGCTACCCTTTGTGCAAGGCAGGTCACAGACTACTGCTTGTGTTGCTTAGCATTTAAATATCTCCAGGCAATATTTTTTTTCTCCTGCTTAGAAAACTGTCTTTCCTTTAATCCATTTATTCCTGATCTGCCTTTCCCCTAGTCCTCATGCTCACTGAACACTATAACAAATCTGCTCTTATTTCTTGTTAAAAAAATGTCATTTTTTCATAACAAATCAAAATGGGTGGCACAAAGTTATCCAGCTCTTGTTCTATGCTTTTTATTTTTCAGGAAGTGTGGAGTATTTTAGAAATCTTCTATCTGATTAAGTGTAAGCCTTAAAGAGAGTGCATAAGAGTCTCATCTTCTTTTGTTCTTCCTGCAAAAGTTTGTGTTCATAGTGATGGCAAGAAAGAGGTACCAAGACTGCCTCAGTAGAGCTGTTTGGATTAATCAAGGTAGACATGACTGAAATGAGCCAGTGTAACATGTTTTTTTTTCATTTAATGTCACATTTTTCTGCTTCAGGTTTTATTCCCTTTGTGATATGTAAAATGTTACTTGAATTTTGACTGTATCTTGATTTCATGCAGGTATTTTCAATTATAAAATAAGATAAAGTAAACCCCCGTGAATAAATCTAGTGAGCATTAATATAAGATTGTTTTCCCTTACCTTTTCAACTAGTAATCTGAAATTCTATGAGAAGGGAAGATAACAACTGAGAGACGCGGAATGGAGCAATAACAGATGAATGTTAAGAATTTTTGTTTGGTTTCAAGAACTCTTTTAGGTTTGCAATATAGCACATTGGTACTCAATTCACAGGGATATTAAGGGATGGGAAATCATTTCTGCAAGAGGCCTTGAGAGCTCAGAAAATGTTACTTCCGTTGCTGCAGCCCTTTTTAGAATTTACTTCTTGCTAGTAACTTTGTGCCATGTTTGTGACATTGTTTCAGTGTCATTTCTCCAGACTCTTGAGAAATCAGTCACTGCTGAATAGGACCATAGCAGTACAGCTGGACATTAATTTTAAAAAACTGTATTTACATTCAAGGCAAGAGAAATCATAGAATGCTTTGGGTTTGAGGGGACCTTAAAAAGCCATCTAGTTCCCACCCCCTGCAATATGCAGAGATATCTTCAACTCAGTCAGGTTACTCAAAGCCCCATTCAGCCTGGCCTTGAATATTTCCAGAGTTGGGTCTTCTATCACCTCTCTGGAAAACCTGTCCCAGTGTTCACCATCCTAGTAATAAAAAAATCTTAAATACCTTGTCCCTCTGTCTGTTTCAATGCTGGTTTGTAAATCTTATACTTTACAACCATGCACCAAAATATATGATTCTGTTCTGAGAAGACAGCAAAGCCTGTACTCACTGTATGGTTTTAAGATTAAGTCCCCAAATGGCCATACCATTGAATGCTCACTTCCACTCCCTGTGACTTTGCTATCAGTGAAAGTTTCCCAATTAACCACAAGTTGTAAAAGTGGGAGTCTGTTTTTATGAAGTTGCAAAAAGAGAGGGTGAAGAGAGTACAACTTCTCAAAGGACCAGTCAGTGTACCTGGCCTCAGTGAACCCCCTCCATGGGGGTTCATTCCTGGGATGTGCCTGTGGGGTCTGCTGACCCCAGCATTGCCACCTGTGGTAGTGTATGGGTAAGAACATCTGTCCTTCAGAAATGGCGTGGGACCACCAACTGTTCCCACAGGTCAGTGAACACAAACCTCACGATAGCTATAGGTATTCCTCTCCACTGACCTACATGATTTGGTCTTGTGACCTACTGCTTTTGTTTATTTTTTAGGTTATAAAATATGCTTATCCAGCTTCAATAAGCAAGTGTGCAAATCTGAGAGTTGCAGTTCTAGAAATCCGCTCAAAAATGCCAATTAAAGGACTGTTAACCAACCCTCTCTTGTCTTTAAGCACCTGAAACCTTTCAAACGTACTTAGAGGTGCAGGATTGCACATCCTATTAGGAACCCACTAAGCTAGCCTGGTGTACTAGCTGGATTTTTAAGGTACTCTGTGAAGATCATAATCCTCTTCTTTCTGGGACCAACTTTATTACCCCAGGGAAGCAGATAAGTCAAGACTGTGCCAATATTTCCATCACAGTGTGAGCTCTCTTTTTTGTAAGTCTTCATGAAAAAGAAGTCATTTTGTCCCATAATTAAGAACCAAAAAACTTCTCATGGCAGCAGATTTTGTTTATGATTTTCACACAAATATTTTTGCCAGCATTGACATTTTTACAAGCATGACTAACTACACATTTACCCAGTTTTGTTTTGGTTTTTTGTTGGGTTTTTTTCCTGGCACTTAAATATACTAAAGATACTGTCAGCTAAATAATTCCAAAGTCTGTCAAGAAGTTTACTACATGCCAGGGACTGTTTTCATTTATTTTAAAAGAGAAGTAGATAGCCAAGATACTGAATTTGAAACAACACCTGCTGAGCTTGCATCTCAGTGACTATTCTCAGTAGCCAGTTTCATTCAGGACTTTGCCCTGTGCTTTCTTTGACATGTTGGGTATGACAGAAATTTTACAGCTTTGGTTCCTTTGTCTGTGAAATGAAGTTCATTACCTACTTCACAGGAGTATCTTCAGCTTCAATTACCAGTACTCATGCAATGTTGAGGGAGGAAGGGATTTTATAGCCTGAAAAGACATGAGGGCACCTGCATGCAGCAGGGATATATCCTGTGTTCAAAAGAGTGCATGTGCATGACTCTACCTGGAAGCCAGCTAAGGACACAGATACCTTCATTCACCTGGAAATTTACTCATGTACCCCTCTGTGATATCTGTCCTGTTCCTTGTGAATGCCATTGCTTCTCAGGAATCCATCTCAGACAGCAAAGGAAATGCCCTGTGCTATGCAAATCATGGAGCAGCACCTTTACTGAAGGAATTGTTTCCCAAAACTGTTCTGTCCGTCATGATGGTGATATTGTACTTGCAATATGTGTGCTCCAGAGATAGCACCTGCCAGCACCTCCCACACAGTGGCCTCTAAGATATTTGTTTATTGTCTGTTTAAAGTACTAAAGAGATGAGTGGTGTCTTGGAAACTGTTGTGCACAAACTGCAGAGAAACGCTGTCATTTATGATGGAGTTGTCTGACAATTTTAATGAGTGTGATAGCTGTGTATTACTGACCCCACAAATCTTATGTCACTATACCCTGGTGCCACCTTTAGCTCTCTCTGCCCCCTTAAATATCTTTTGCTTTTTAGTATGCCAGTTCTACACTCCTGCCGAGCAGCTGCCTGTTTGGCATGACTCATGCCAGACATTTGGCTATTTTGGACAAATGGGGATAGGCTATTTATCCCAAATAGCTGCCTGCCTTGGATAGCACATTGTCCTGAATAATGGAAGTACTATCAACCTAAAAATCCTTTAGAATTCTTCTGCCTGCACCCACATATCATAGCAAAGAAACCAGGAAACATGCAAATAACTATTAATACAGCAGATGACGAGAGATGCACTTTTGAAATGATAACTTAGTTTGATTTGGTTGCACCCCCACTAAAGCCAAGGAGAAGACCTTCCCTAGGTGCAGGGTCTGGCAGCTAATCCACAGCTCCATGCCCCAATCCTTGGGGAGCTCTCAGAAAAGGTGCAGGTACCCTGGTGACTTGCCTAGAACAATCACTGATGCCTGGCTCCCTGGTGGCAGGCTCGCCATGAAAATGTTTCTGAATATATTTTTTTAAGATCTTGATTCACACACTAAAAAGACCAACTTTGGGTTTGAAAATCTAGAGGGCATGTTCTGCCTAGAGAAACAAAAAGCCATACAGTTTGGGCAGAAATTGGGAGTTTGCCCTGTTTACCTGGGAATGGTTTGTCAGGATGTGAAATTCAAGGGGTGTTGTAGGAGTTTATAGTGTCTCAGGAACAGATCAAGGGAACCTGAATGAATTTTCTGTCTTGACACAGACCCTCCTGGGAGAGTTTTTTTTTCCTTTGCTTTTGCTGCCTTTTTTTTTTTTTTTTTTTTTTTTTGGTTAGGTTTCCCAATCTTTTAATGGACCCATTGTAATTTATAGTAGATTCTTGCCCAATGTTGAATGATGTAGTTTGCTAATGATGGATTTGGTTACAGTGTGTGTGTGTTGTAGAGTGAGAGATGATTTTATCTTGTTCTGATGGAGGTCTCGGGTTACCAAGAAGTCTTTATAGCTCTTTATCAATCCACCAGTGGAGCCACAAGTTTAAAATGTGGGATTTTTCTACTTTCTCCTCTAAATCCTAATGAATGGTAAAACAGCTTTAAAAACTGATTATTTCAGAACACTGTTGCCCTATAGGCATATTTGTCATCATTTGCATTGGTCAAATTTCCATTGGTTTCAATGTGTGATGGGAAAAGAATTGGGTAAGGAAAGAGTGTGGGGTCAGTCCCAGAGAGACAGATATATAGATGGACCAACAGCAGGGCCAGTGCCCTTGGTGAGCTGGTAATAACTAGTGGTAGTAGCTAGCCAAGGCAATTGGTGGTGAAAGGAAGATTCTCACATGGATTAACCTGCCAGGCTTCTTTTTGGAATCTGTTCTACATTCACTTCAATGGCTCATGAGCACCCTCTCCGTCCCCATCTTTCTTGAACAGTTTTAATTTATTTTACTTGTGTTTGGGAAAATGTTTTACATTTCTAACATCCTTTATAATTTCCTGAGATTTAGTTTGCTATTTTATGTTTTATCCAGTAGGGGTTTTTTTGGTTATATTTGAAATCTAATTGGGAACTATGGCAATTTCCTTTTAAATTAGATCCATATAATTTGGATATATGTACACATAATTAGTTTGCTAATGCTCATTAACATTATTCAGTCCACTGATTTTTCTCTTGTGAACGATTTTTTAAAGGCAATTTTAATAAAATTGGCTAATATTTCTTTTTCTTGCAGAGGGACAGGGGAAAAAAATCTTTGCCTGAAAAATCCTTTAAAATTTTAGCTTTAAAATATGAAATTTGTAAATGAAAATGTGGCATTCAATGACACTATTTTGCAAAACTGTATGAGATCTGCCACAATCTTCTATTTGCCCATGACAATAACCAGAAGAGTTCTGTATGTCTCATCACTATTTTTTTCTGAACAAAGGTTACCAGTATGTTACACACAATATAGAATTTTCAAATTTTGAAACATTTTGTTATTATAGTAATGGCTATTGCTGTTCCTAACACATACCCTGTCAGAAGGTTTAAAAAATTTATGCCTTGGTTCATGCAAAAAAAAAGTGGGGGGGAGGAGGGAAAAAAAAAACAAAGGTCAAAACTTTTAAAATGTCACTTCTTCTACAGTTTTGCATAGAAAATACATTGAAGCAGTGGGAGGGCTCCTTGCCCATAGAAACAGGCTGTAAGAAAAGAATGTTATCCTGCTGCTGTAGTTTCCACTTTCACTGGCAGCTGCGGGCTGAGCAGAAAAGCACTGTGGGAGCCTATTGTTACCCCAGCTGGGTAATAGTTTTCTTATTTTACAGTCAGCAACCGAGGGGGGTTGGGGTGTCTTAGCAAAGTGCCTGAAAATATAACTCCTGCAAACAGATCACTTTCTCCTTCACTATGAGAAAGAGGGATCCATAAATCTTTTATTTCATTTGATTCCTCTACCAAGGTAATTAACTACTTCAAACAAAAGATGGTCTTATTTTCCAAACAAATTTACACTGCGTGGAAATGTTGCTCTGAAAGCTGTAAAATCCCAGATCTCTAATGGAAAGCTCAATAATATTCATCTTCTTTTTTTTTTCCTTTTTTCTCCTTGTTTTTTTTTTGTGAAATTTGATTGCTGAAAAGCAAATTTTGCGAGAGTAAACCTGTATGCATGATAACCCACATTTTTACCAGAAAAAAATTTTGATACAAAATGGTGGGGAATAAACTTTGCAAAGTCGTTCTTTTCCTGACAGGGAAAATGTGAGCACTCCTACAAAAGTGACATAAGTGATTTTATGCTGAATGGTTATTGCTCATAAGTTTCACTCTTACAGGATTGTAGGTTTCATGTAGTGCTGGCCTATCCAAGCAAGGGCAGCTATTCATGTCACTGCAGCAACCTAAGTTTAAGTAAGGGAAGGGTAATGACAAAACTTCTTAGCTCAGCAGACTTTCCTCATGTCTTTCATTTCCCAACAACTAAAATTTGCAAGACCAACTGCAGAAGGAGACAAATCTTGCTATGGTGAGAAAGTTGACTAGCTGAATGATTCATAACCTCAACTTTTTAGTAGCCTCACGTGGCACCTCAGTCCCCATACGAAGTCCTGCAGAGCAGTCCATCAGCAACATGGAAAGACAAAATACAGTCTGTGTCAAAACTGACCAAAACTGGTCAGTTGTGTGAGAGTAAAGATGCACAGCCCAGTTGATGGACAGATGGCAGCTGAGCAGAGGACTATTTTGATCAAAGGTCTTATCTGTTGCTGGGTCTTTTTCCTGTTGGAAATCCTTTGCAGCCCCTTGCAGAGAAAGGAGGATCTGCTCCAAAACGAGGTCGATCTTGAAATAGCTGTGCTTACTAACTAGAAACGTAGAGTCATGCCAGGAACAAATCTCTTTCTAGAAGTGGTGCAAGGGGGATAGGCAAGAGGAGTACTTCCTAAGCACCAAACTTAGTCTCTGCAAATGGGCTCTTTCTCCATGTGGGGCTCATGCCAGAGGAATGTCTGGATCATGCCCAGGCTTCTTACATTAATGTACTTTGCTTTAATCTTTTAGCTGGTGGTGGTGGTGAAGTCACAGTATCACTGTGTTCATGCTGCTGAGCCTCTGCTGCTGTTTGAAGCTGGATTACAGCTTTTTTTTCTGTGTTTTTGCACTCCTCCAAGCCTCAGGGCAGAGAGAGCTACAGTTTTTCTCCCTTACTTGCCTTATAGTATCCCCCTTCCATCTATGACACAGTCGATGCTCGCTTGACTGATCTGCCTGTTTGAGTTCATGTGATGAAATGCGCAGATGTGTGATACATAAGATCAGGTTTGATGTGCTGCTGTTCCTTATTTTTCTTCAGTTCATGCACCTATGATTTTCAGGTTGGTGGAGACACTGTTTTACTATCCCACAGAGAAACCTTCTGGGAAGCACATATGCTAGGTGTGTGTTCAGCTGGGACAAACTCAGCTGTTTGTATCATGGGAAGATGATGGGATGTTTGGTGGGAGGCCCAAGGCCAGGGTTTCCTGGAGATTGCCTAGCACTCCCAAGGTCAGAGCTCAAAGCCTTAAGAAATCAACAGCTGTTCTAAATTTGCATACATACACTCTGATACTCACCACCATGCTGGGGGAAAACACCTCACTCTCCAAAGGGAGGACCTTATAGCCAGGTGTTCTGGCTGCCAATACCAAAGGTCTGTCCAGCACCTTTTCCTGGACCACACAGCTGAGATATAGATACAGGATGTCAGTTGTGGAGAGTGAAAGAGAGAGCTCAGAGCTGAAAGGAGAAGAAGCCAATCTCCACACATTTCCTGGATTATCTTGGACAAATGCAACAGGATGGATATTGTGGGAAAGAGTGATTCATTCCTTGTTTTCAGTACTTCCTCTGCTGATATTTTCAAGGGAAAGAATGAACAATGTTACTGTTTGGCATTTAGACAAATAATAACAAGGACATTAATTTCATGCACTTGTTACATCTGTCAGCATGGAGTCTCAGATCAAGCTGTGACATGTACTCACTTTGCAGGCACTAGGTTCAAGCCCACTTATTAAACAAGCATGGTTTGGGGAATGATGAATATTCATAAAAGTGGGGTTGGGCCAGAACTGAATAGGTCTTGTTGCAATCTCAAGGGATGGACTTTCAAACCTTCAGTCTGTGTTTCAAGCTAAAGATATTCTTGTCCCTTTCTCCACCAACTCTTGGCTCTGTTCTAAGTCTGCCAGGCCAATAACCACTCTGTGGTATACCATACAAAAGAGGAACCCACTTTGGCTTTTATGTCAGCCACACTGTAACTCTAAGAACCACCAGAAGGAGAACTTTGGATAGATTAATAAGGAGACCAAAGAGCATTCCTCTGCTCAGAGAGCTGGGCCAGCTTTCCTATATAAAATTTCCCTCATGTGCACAAGAAAATTTGTTGCTGGGAGCTCACACCTGAGGGCATCTTGTACATGTTGGTACAGGGTAATGGATCATTTTCTACTGGAAAGGGATGAAGACAATCCACCCCATAGAAAATTTTGTTAATATTTAGGGTCCAGCTTATGCAATGCCTGTGAATCTTCCCTAGCAATATTCCTCTGACACTCTTCTAACTGTTTTAAAATGTTGAAAGACTGCAAGTTGAGAGCGTAGCACTAGACCAAGATGTCAGATGAAGCCCTTCAGTGCAAATATGCATAGTCCTTGCAGTAAAATGGTTGGCTACTCTGCTATGGTTAGTGGATTTTAAGTTAGGTTGGTTCCTTATTTCTAAGAATATTTCCAGGAAGTTGAATAAATAGCTGAGAAACACAGGATTCCTGTATATTAAGTATCTATTCATAACAGTGCTTCAGATTCCAGTACCTGTGTGATTTTTTCATTCTGGGTAGCAAGTAACTCACTACCTTCAAAGACAAAATGGTTGTATTTTTTGACTGAACCAAAATTTAGAAGTGAGAGCAAGGGTGCTCTCACTTCTAAAAAGAAAGATAGGAGCAAGGAAATAATTTATCACTTCAGGAAATTAATATAAATACATTGCATAAATACACACATACATACAGAGGTATACACATACACAACTTTTCCATTCATTTTTATTAATTTAAATTTGATCTCCATAGTTAGTAAAAACTTCTTCTGCTCTTTATGGGAAGTGAAGTATTAATTAGAAATGCCACCATCCTAGCTGAACACTTGGTCTTACCCCAGGGATGGAAGAACTGAGTGGCTAGCCAGACCAACAGACACATATGCAGTCAGTGCTATTCTTTGTGCTGCCTACTCTACATGCACAGGAGAAAAGAAACACGTGAGAAGGTGCTTACAGTCTATGGATACATCTACCTTGTGTTCTGCTGATGCCACAAGCTGAGCAGAAGTGGTTTTGCTATGGCTAACAAAACACAAAGATGCAGCTGAAGAATGATTCTGAGGTCCTAGGTATGTTACTTCAGACTTGGCACCACATTGCCTTGGTCATGCCATTTTGGGTCAGGGCATGGAGACAACTCATTTGCATCTGACTGCAAAACAGCCTGTAGCCAATCCCCTGCACAGACAAAAGCAGAGTGGAGAAACAGATGGTGGAGCAGTGTGCCCAAGGCCACATAAGAGGTCATCAGGAGAAGCAAGAGTGAAGCAGACATCCCTGTGTCCCTTAACGATGATTCATCTGCTGAGCTCACTGCCTGGTCAGGCTTTACTAAGGATAAGCATACTTAAAGTCTAGGCAAAGCTCCATCTACTTCCTCCACTGGCACCTCTCTGTGAGCAGAGTCATTGGGTATTTCAGTCCAGCAAAACATGAGAATGTTGTGTAGAGTTTTCTTAGATTCACTAAAATTTGTAATAGTCTGCCAATCACATTTTAAAAATCCAGTAACATCCAAAGAAGGACTGACTTCCACTGAAAGCTTTTGAAATTGTTCTCTACTTGCATTACCTTAATGGCAAATGGTACCCACACAGGCAGCAGGCTTCGTCTCGTCTGTCTTCAGCCATGTAGATGGACAACCTAAGCCAGATATTTATGCCTCTGCTAGAGGCAATGGAGAGAAACAGGGCCATCTATTTTAGATGCCAATTAGGGAAGAGCTGAGCTGCCCTACAAGGTCCTTTTGTTATTGAAACATCTTAGGTAAGTAGTTTAGTCTGGATAGCCAACTTTCAGATAACTTACATGTGATATGGGAAGTTATGCATTGGAAATAATGCTCTAACTTCAGTAGGGCCAAGGTTTCACTCCTTGGTTTTGCCTGTTTATGCAATACCTTGATCTTCAGTATGCAAATACTACATACAAATTGATGAAAATCTGTCTTCTCACTCACAGATGCATGAAAGTTTTTGAAAATTTGAACTCTGTGGAAGCCCAGTAATTCAAATAGAATTTTCCATCAACTACACTCATAAAAATTATTTGTCTGTTTATGTTTTGATTATTTTCAGGTTATTAGTCCTTAAAAACCTTGTCTTAACAAGGGAAGGACCTAATAAAATTTAAGAAGAACTTCTTTTAAACCAGTTTTGCTTTTCAAGGTGAATTACAATATATTTATGTAGATAAGTGCTTGTACCCCACTTATAAACCTAAGAAACACTTTTGTCTTATAGAAGGCTTTTTCAGTTTGATAAAGCTCTGCATGTGCATAAAGCAGAAAATTTTAAAAACAAGAAGTACAATGCCTGAGTTGTCTAATGTCTACTGCAATGTATTTTTATAACACTTTAAAATTGCTAAGATTTTGCACTGATTTCATGTTAGTTGCTATAATGCAGCCACTCTATATACTAGAAAATCACCCCTTCTTCAGGAGCACTTTTTAGTATAGTTTTTGGGTACTGTTTACTGCCACTTTTTTATCCTTTAACTGCAAGCCATTTCCTTAAATTACAGGGAACTTTGTTCAAGCTAAGGGAAATAAGATGCTGGCCTTTAATCCAAAGTTGGCTCAGAGCTATGCTGTGGTAGTCTTTGGAGAAGAATCTTGTATTTGACAAGTTTCAGGTACTTTATGCCTTTTGGAGAACAGAACGGATTCGATGATCTCCCAGCAGAGCATTAGCTCTACTTATAAATTCTACTGAAAAACAGACTTTGACACTGAGGATGGAAAACACCAGCACAGGTTGCCCAGAGAAGTGGTGAACATGTCATCCCTGGAAACATTCAAGATCAGGTCAGATGGGGCTCTGAGCAACCCAATCAACATGAAGATGCTCCTGCTCATTGCAGGGAATTAGACTTTAGAGGTCCCTTCCTACTCAAACTGCTCTCTGATTCTATGACTGAAAGGGCCCTTTGAACAGAGTAGGCATGTTGTTAATTATGTAGTTTGACAGACATGACCAAGACCCTACAAATATTTTTTGACTTTCCCCATTTTCCACAATCTTCATGGGCACTACTCATCTTGCAAGTACATCTTTGAAATATATGTTTAAAATTATTCAGAGAAAATGATCCCTAGATGCGACTTTTACCTTTGTCTACAAAGGGAGTCTTGGGAGAAGAACTTTAGGTCTTTGGGTTAGGTCATAAATACAGGTTATATACATTTGATAAGATGCTCCAAAGAATCTTCCAGAAAGTTTGAAAAGACATTAGCCTCTTGAGGAGAAGCTGAATATGATTTTTGTGTATCACCCTATTATACCGAAGTGTGGCTGTTCAGAAACAGAATCATAGAATGGCTTGGGTTGAAAGGAATCATCTAGTTCCACTTCCCCTGCAATGAGCAGGGAATCTTCCACTAGACCAGGTTGCTCAGAGCTTCATGCAGCCTGGCCTCGAACACTTCCAGGGATGGGAAGTCCACAACTTCCTTGGGCAACCTGTTCTAGTGTCTCACCACCCTTACAGTAAAAAATTTCTTCCTAATATCTAATCTAAACTTGCTTTGCTTCATCTTAAGGCCATTCCCCCCCATCCTATTGCTACACACCCTTGTGAAAAGTCTCTTCCAGTCTTCTTGTAAGCCCTCTTTAGGTACTGGGAAGCTGCTGTAATGTCTCCCTGAAGCCTGCTTTTCTCCAGGCTGAACAATCCCGACTCCCTCAGCCTGGCTTCATAGGAAAGGTGTTCCAGTTCTCTGATCAACTTAATGGCCTTTGCTGGAGTTGTTCCAACAGGTCAATGTCTTTCTTGTGTTTGCAACCCCATAGCTGGAGGCAATACTCCAGTTTGGGTCTTACAAGAGCAGAGTAGAGGGGCAGAATCAATCCCCTCAACTGGCTGGTCACACCTCTTCTGATGCAGAGTGCAACTGGGCTTCTGAGCTGTGGGCATGCAGTGCAGAGTCATACTGAGCTTCTTGTCGACAATCATCCTAGATTCTCCTCTCCAGGGCTGCTCTCAATCTACTTATTCCAGCACAAAACATGCATTGGTAAAGGTCTCTAAAATGCAGCATTTTCCTCCTTTTCTTTATTTTGTCCCGAATCTGCCTTTCCTCTTTTTTAAATTGTTTATATGTCCATTTCCATAAATAGAAATTATCTGGTTTTCCTTTCAAATCTAAATAAATTTCATTTGTCTTCAGAACTAGTTTGAATGTCACATTACTCTTTCTTTTTTTTTCCTATAAAGGTGTGAACTCCATACAAACATCTACTCCTTGCTGATCTTACAGGAATGTTTTATTTTTTTTGTGGGAGGATCTGCAGCAGTAAAACTGGTGAAACAGAAACAACATCTTTCTTTTTTCTCAAGTGGAAATTGATGGGAAAAGAAAAAGGTATCAATTTAATACTTGAAAAAAATACAGTTCTGGTATCAAAGGCAAAACACTCAAGGTGTGAGATTCAGTTGCCTATATGTAAATGTTTAGAGCTATTTTAGGCTTGCAGAGTATCTATTTAGCTGCCTCCGTCTGCCACTTCAGGGATGCATAGGTACACAGAGGCTTTTTAACATATCTGCCAACATCTGACACTGGCATCTAAAGTGGTTGACCAAAGACTAGGGGAAATGCCTTGAAGCAACACTTTGTGTCTATGTTTGGAAAGTTAATCTTTCCTTTTCTTTTTAGTTTCATTTGTGGAAATTTGTCATTGTGTTTTTTTTAAAAAAAAAATCTAATTTTGTATTTTCATTGTTGTTTTTCTTGTATATATATCAATTATATAAATTTCTTTTTCCATGTATGAAAGAATAACTACAAAAAAATGATACATGTCAGTCAATGTTGTATCCTGTGGAGAATCGTAAGGCTGATGAAAATCTTGTGGACCCATCTATATAATGGAAAGGCTTTGCAGCTCTGCTACAGGAGAGTATTTGTACCAGCTGCAGCAAGGAAGCATCTTTGATATATATACAATTTGGGTTGGTCATGGGCATTTTTCAGTAGATCTTGCACAGAAAGTGACCAAAGATGCAAATCCCAAACACCGGTTACACATAAAGCTCCAGACATACACATTCTTTTAGTAGTTACTGGGGAAAAATATCTCTTGATATAACCTTTTCTAATTGAAACGTACTTGTTTGTGACTGGCGATTCAAGAACATAAAGGAGATCTGAGACTAAACACTTGCAAGCTGAGGGAGTCACTGTACTCTGATACTTGGTGTCCTGGGGGAAGATGCTGCCTACTAGGAATGATGTGGAAAAGTTGCCACCATGTCTTCTCTAATGTCTGTATTGTGAAAAGAAGTAGTCATGAGCTTTAATAGAATAGAATAACAATTTCATAAGAAACATGCCACACCATGGGAGTACTTTGAAGACAAGGTACATTCATTGCAGACAACAGTAAGATCCTGAAGTTTTGCAGAAGGCTTAGCCCCAAGATGTGTTTCTTTTTCTAGTGTTTCTCTTGCCTAACTGTTGGCAGTGCTCTGCTCAGCAGGCTGGCTGTGCTCAATGTTCTCATCACTTGCTTGCCCCTCTTCTGTGTAAGAGCCTGGGGGTTTGTCTTAGACTCCTTTTAAAAGCCCATGTACCCAAAATCATCACAGCATCTAGTGTTTAGGCATTGTTTCTTCTTTCTTTCCATTCATCCACTGTGAAAAACCAATGTATTATAAAGAGACTGAAATCAGCACATTATTTTTATAGACTTGTAATGACAAACTTACACAGTAGATTTTATAGTCCTAGTATTCTTTGATGATTACTAACCTGAGCTAGTAAAACCCCTTAAGCAGTTCCAGTTGTCATCAAAGATCAGATGGAATTGTACAAACTAGAGGTGATGAAAGTGTTGCATGAAATGTCTCTGTAAAAAATTCCATCTTTCATTCAAGCCACTTTCTGGCAATACCCCTGTGAACAGCAGTGAAAATGTCGTGTGAGCAAGAATTGGTTGAAGATAGCAAGGATAGATCTATACTCTGGGCATCTCTACATGTATTGTTGTAAGAAGTAGTGCTGGAAAGTATCACATCATAACAGCTGGTAAATTGAGGCTCTCACCTTGGTTTACATGAAATAGTTCTGCTCTCATTTCTTTTTGTTGTTGGAGCATTACTGAAAGGGAGAGTTCATCCCATTTTGGAATGGATAGGCTGGTCTGCTAAAGCAGTTCTTGTGGGCACAGGGCCTTAGTTGTGCAAGACCACTAAGGTCTAGTAAAGCCACTGATGCCATTTACCTCTTGTTCAAGCCTCGTCTAATAGTGTCATTCCCTGATGTTGCAGATCTACTCCTCGGAGCAACTTTGGCAATACTGCTTCTTCAGAGCCACATCCTCTCACACATCCTTTGGTTTCCCCAACTGTGGGGTGAATTAAGGCAGAAGACACATTTCTGTTAGCTGTGCACTATCCTAGGGAAGAATAAAGCCACGAGTATTGCTTGGGCTCTTACCTCCAGCCTCCTTCCAGAGGGGACTCCAGAGTTTTCCAGGGAGGCTGGGAGTGCTGCACACCAACACAGATCTACATGAGTAAGTGACCTCTTGCTGCTTCCCTGTTGTAGCTGGTGCAAATAGTCTCCTGTAGCAGAGCTACAAAGCCTTTCCATTATATAGATGAGTCCACAGGAGTTTTATGAGCCTTACAGTTCTCCACAGGATACAACATTGATTGATATGTATAATTTTTTTACAGAGTTATTCCTTCATACATGGAAAAAGTAATTTAACCTTTGTGAGAAGTTGCCTTAAAATAGAACATAAGATACATATAGCTTTTCCTGTGGCTTCATGTTATGTTTCTTTAGAGGTAAGAAATGAGAAGAATGTTTCTTTAAGCAGGAGCTTTAGAAAGATTTCATGTGTTAGTAAGGGTAAAGATGCAGTAAAACAAGATATGAGTGGATGGAACAACAAGCAAATCTGTCTAAAGAAGTCCTTCTCCTCTGCAAAGTTAAGAATGACTGAATAGTAAATTGTTTTTTAATAAGTTTTGTATTCTCCTGGGATACGGTTAAAGGGTTAATTTAACGCTTGACCCATTAAAACCGTTGAGTGCAGTGAGAACCTTGTAAGGCTGATCAGATGATTATTGCTGGAAGATAAGTGGTTGAAAACCGAGCCTCACTAGTTCAGGTAATCAAGGGAAATTGGCATAAAAGAGAAGATGCGGCTGAGTAAAGACAGAACAGCTACCTGAGATTCTATTACTTGTCGTCTTTCAAGCATAATAATGAGATTATAGTAACCCTAAACTGGCTGAAAACAGAAATCTGGCTGTCTGTCAAGTTCATTGTGTTGAGTTTTACAACACTCCAGATCTGGTTCCTCTGAACCTACAATAATTATACCAGGAAGAGAGGCTCAAAGAAACCCTTTTCAACCTTGGACCTTTGTCAGGTTTTGGCTTATGACCAGAGTACCATTGTTTATGTCATGGGAAAATAAAAAAGAAAAAACAAAACAAAACAAAACAAAAAGCATTGTTAATGTTTATTATTATTTTTTCATCGTGCAATTCTTAAAAAAAAATATTGCCACAAGTCTTTCCTCAGTCTGGCTGTCACACTACTTTGTGATTGATTTTCTGAATGAACTTGTTATAGAACCACGAGCCCTTTGGCTTCTCTCTGGTTACTCAAGTCAGAGCATTTTGACTGTAATAATTTCTTACACCTTTAATTGGCACATGCTGTCACATCACACATATAGGGTAGTGCTCCTACCTTTTAAAAAGTAAAAAATTACATGAGACAGAAACACAGAGTTCATTACATTAACCTCAAAGGTGCATATGTTTCCAACCTGGACTAGCCTTAAACTCCAGTTGTTTTGGTGTGGAGAAACTTGGCAAAACATGGGATGTGAGATCTTGTTTAAAGACAGATTTGAGATAGCAGCCATAAAGTTGCAGTTCAGGAAGACTTTTAGGCAAGTTTGGAGTCCAGTTGTCTTCAGCTGCAGCAGGTGCACTGTTCCTCCTGCTCAGAGGGAGTGTCCACCTGCCCTTCCTTCTGTCTTGATTCATGCTTGTATAAATGCTCTTCCAGGTCGAGGTAGCCTTGGAGTGATAGTAAGAAGAGATGTTTGCATCCATGCCTCACTTCAGACTGTGAAGAAAATAATCAGGTTAAAAGTTTAAAAGTCTGTATTTACCATGGAAAGAGCTGTATCAGATGAGGGTGTCACCAATATGTTCCTAGAGGTCACCATTACTGCTGTTGCATGGACAAAGGTGCCTGGGTTAGCCTGGCTGAGCAGGGCAGCTGGCATTAACCTGGCTGCTTTCTGCCAAAGTGCTTTACAGGATTGTTCACATAGAGCTGCTGGAGCAGTAGCCTCCCACGATGGTCAGGGATCAGCATCTCAGCACATTACTGCTGTCACTTAGCATGACTTTATGAGAGAACATCTCATACAGCTTCAAGCCTCCATGGAAGAAATGCTGATCTCCTGGCCTCTGATGCTGGCAGACAAGCTCTTTAGCCCCATGTGTTCTGTGGTCTTGTGAGCTGATGTAATTCAGTTGCCAAAGAACTCTTTCTCTTGGTCTAAACTGTATCTCCCAAAGGCAGTCAGAGCATAGGAATGTCACTCTGCAGCTCCAGAAAGTCCTTCAGACACAGATCAGGCCCTAATCACAAGTATGGACTTAGGAATGTGATTAAATGCTTTGTTCAATGGAGATCTATGCTTATAGAATATGTTTCAGACGGAAGTTCAGCATTTGTCAAGGGCTATCCCCACTGCGGACTCCCTCCTCATTTTTCACAGGCTATGGGCTTGTGACATTGTTCTTGAGCTGCCTTTGTTCTGTTTTCAGCATCTATGTAGGAAAAAACCTACTATTTATTAAATAGGAATAATGACTATCGCTGAGCTGCCTTCCATGGTCACCATGAAGTAGCAACCACTTGTAAATACTTCATAAGTCCCAAATATTTTTTAAGACCCTAACAACAGACTTAGAACCCTAATTTTTGATGCATCTGTTTCTTAAACGTGAGGTTTGTATCTCAGTGGTCTTCCTGGAAAAGCCATAATATATGGGCCTTTTTCATGCGAGCAATACAGAACAGTCCTATGGCCCTAACTTTAAAACGAAACAGGTTTTCTGGCAATAATGTGTTTGAGGAAGCACACAATAGATATATTTATTGCAGAACTACCTTCCCTGTTTGTTCTGAAAATCAGATTCTTTTCCTCATAACTAATATTGAAGGTCCTCAGAACTACCAAGATTATGTCAAAGCAGAGCTAAATTATTAAAAACCTTTGCAGTCTCAGGCCTGATTCTCATGAGTCAAAGCCTTCTCAGTGATGACTCTGCAGTCATAAATAACTGAATATGAGACAGGAAAATACAATGCACTGTGATGTTTGCAGTTAATACAGGGTCTATGGTGACAAACCTTCAGAGTCATCCAAAAGAGCGTTTTGGGCTGCTTCTTAACATAGTTCAGTGCAGAACTAGCTCAGGAACATGGAATACTGAAGTCAAACAGACTAGGCAATTGGCAGCAAATGAGGTATTTTTCCCTTCAAAATCATAGTTCATCAAAATGGAACTATTTCATGTAAGTCTATGTTTTAGCAAAGCTGCCCTGGGAAATTTTAACCAGCTCCAAAGAGGAGGACTTGTCACAGTGGAGGAACAACAGCCTGAGCCCAGGGAGTGAGCTGAGCTGAAGGCTTGCAAACAGCTACTAGTACTGACTTTTTAGCTTACTGCAGTTTTTATTTAAGGAAATAAAAAAATAAAAAAAGTATTCATAAAAGTTCAGTTACTGAAAAAAGATACATATCTAAAAGCTTGGGCATCAAATCCTAAGTCTTTCTCTCTTCCTGGGCCAAACAGAGAAAGATCGCAGCACAGTCCAAACTGTCCAGAAGGCATAGGGGTGCAAGATTTGAATAGAAGGCAGCCCATGCACAGTGCTCTGCTTTTTCCTCCCCAGCCATGTATCTGACCGATGAACTCAGCAGTAGCTTACAGAACCCAATCTTCTACCATTTGCATTGAATATACCTAGTTAGATGAAATGCATTGATGTCCATTTGCATGTGGAATAGCAGGTTCAGAGAAGGTAGAACTAAGAAATTCATTCTTCATTCTTCTGTCCTATAAATATATTAGTTCATACATACCCAACATGGTTCAGTTACTATTTTACCCTAATATGTATTTAGGACCTCATCTTCATATATAAAAATTACTTGCATGAATAAGTGAAAGAGGAATGTGAAAAGAAACAGGAATACTTGAAGAGCAGCACAAATCCTGAAAGCAAGGATTTAAGTACGCTTCACTTCAATTGCCTCAGTATTAACAACTCTGAAAAAAAGAGAATGTTTGTAATATTTAATGAACCTCTGCAGTGATGTTATGGCCAAATATTATGAAGGAACTATGAGGAAACTGCAGAGTTAATAGAACTGAATTGAAGCAAGGATTTTCAGAAGTGACTTAATCTGAGGCTTGAAAACTGAAATAACTTTTATCCTTGTTGAGAAACTGCTGGCTCCCTTCACCCAAACATATTTATATAGATATTTAACTGATTTCACTAGTGAACAAGCTAATGTATTCTAGAACAATTTATTTTAAAATGTGAACTGTAAAATTATGCTACAAAGTTTATTAAACTTTCAGGTGTTACATTTTGACATACTCAGATCTTTCCTTTAACAATGACAGAATGCTACACAAAAATACTGCATTTCATCTGGTGTAGGTCTTTATCTTATCTTGACAGATTATTGCTGGTTAAATTGTAGAGCTGACTTAAAGGCAGGACTCTTCAAGGGAGTGAGAAATTAAGGCTTCACCAAATGGTAATAAAGCTATTAAAAATGCAAACAGAAAACAGCTACACTGTACAGGTTAGACAGCTAATCCAAACTAGCAGTTTAAAAAAGCAGAGCAATTACACTTTTATTTAAATGCAAGGAATATGAGCAAGAATAGAATGAGGTGCCTTGTTTAAATGCATTCTTTTGAATATTTATTAGAAATAATACATGTAGTTAAGCCACTTATCTGATTTCAGTGAATAAGTAAAATGAAAAAGATCAATTTTCATAATTATACTAAAGAAGTCTGTCTTTCATAAAAATCTCATTAATAACACCATTATTACTGAAAAAATATCTCAGTATTATTATTGTTATTCTAATTATCAGCAAAATGCTACTGATAATGTTGTCATAAAATTCCTTTTTAGTATCCTATTAAGGAAGATAGACTAAGTAGTGGTTTAAGTTAAATCTAGATACTAAGTGGCATTTAGAAAAAAAAATTCTTTGTGTATTTGGATAAAATACATTATATGTGTAATTACATAAATTACTCCAGGTTTAGCAAACAAGAGATATAGATAATGCTTACATGCATATGTATTGTTGTATCTATAGAACTATATAGCCAGCTCAGAAGGAAACACACCAAGACATGCAAGCAAAGTAACAAAATGTTGCCCAGGAACAAAAATAGTTTTTTGGCAAAATTTTAACAAACAGATATTTTCACTTATTTATTATTATTATTATTATCATCAGAGAGTCTGTCAGTGCTCACTATTTTTTTAGTGTTCACCTGTATTTTTTAAATTGCTAAACATCTTGGGATCCTCTAGATATTAATATTAGACAGGGCACATTATCTTACATAGAAAGAAAATGTTACATGCTTACATCCATTTTCCAGCATGAGTCAAAATTAGGTTAGCGTGGGAGGCAGCCACAGAGGAGGGGGCAGGAAGGATTTTTGGAGTTGAAACCTGACAGTTCTTCATCCTTATGGCAGACAAGGACTGAACAGCCAACATGGCTACAGAAGAAGAGAATTTGTTCCTGCCATGTAATTTGACATGGTACCCCACCGAGGATTGGCATGCGTGGAGAACAGAACCTCACCCAGATAAACAAGACAGCTGGTTCCCCATCCAAAAACCTGATTAATATATAATAGCTATAGCAGCCACTGTAGTCAAGAAAAAAAAAATATGCAGGCTTCCTTGGGAAGTCCAAGGTTGTGAACAGCTTTCTGAAGTGGGAGGCATCTGGAAGATGGAGAGACAGTTAGAGAAGTTGCATAAGTTGTCATGGGAAGGCAGTCTGCTGCCTTCTCTGAGCTTTCACACAATGCAACAAGATATATGACCCTGGCAACCTCATAATAGCAATCTTATAATTCTTACCTCTGGAAAAATAATATTCAGGTTTATTGAGCAACAGTATTTCACCAATTTAGATGGTTCTGGCAGTTTCTGGTTATGCCTTCATAGCCACAACAACTTTAGTAATAGTGGTAAAAAGTTCATTTGACAGTAAAAGAAGAGGCCAGTGTCTGCGAGGCAATGAAAAGAGTAGATTAAAGCACATTTTTCTGCCTAGATCTTGATTATTACTAAATAAATGCTCTTACATGCACAAAACCATGGAGGGCAGTGTTTGGGAGAATGGCTGTTTACCATAGCATTGATTAAGCAATGCCTACAGGCATGATTAAGAATGATCTAAGCAAAAATTCAAAGCTTTTCCTGAATAGGGTTAGAAAAAAGTACATACCAAAGTAGATCACAGAGTGATTTTCTCTTAAGATGTATTATTTTTTCTTAATTGGTATCATGTTCTGAAAAAATCCTGGCAAGTGAATTTTATTTGTGTCTACAACTTGACTGCCTTCACCTGTATTAAAACATGTACAGAAAATTAACTTACCTGACTCAAGAGAGTCAGGTAACTTTCAAAAACAACTTCCAGGGTATTGCAATCACTGGATGCAATAGAGATAGTTGTTACTTACCCAATGTGTCACAGGTGGCATTTATCAGTATGCATGAGTGTTAAAGCAAACAGAAACAGCTTTTATCGCAGCAGAATGTCATGATCTGCACTTAGGGTTCAATCTTTCCATCGACTATGTGGGCACAAATTGACATGCCTCAGAGAGTAGGATTGAATTCTCCACTTATTTTAGAAAGTGTCCTAAAAATAAAATCAATATAAGGAGTTGTAAAAATAACTTTTTTTTTAATTGCTAGAGAGAACTGCATAAATTACGGGTTTATTTTCTTCTACTTGAGAATTATGTAAGTTGTATGAAAAGCTCAAAATAATTTTATACAACCATTGTGCTTTTGCATCTGCATGTCTCTAGTGATTTCTTTCTTCTTCCTTTTTTTCTTTCCCCCTTTCTCTTGTTCTCTCTCCTCCACTCTCTGTCTCTCCGTGACTCACAGGCATGCAGACACATACACACACTCTTCAGTAGCAAGAGTATATGCAGCGGACAACCCCCAGTTTTCCTGCTTGAAAGTGTTCCTGTGGCTTCCAGTAAGATTCTTCTAAGCTTTTGTTTATAACCACCTACCTCTGCAAGATAAATTGATTTCAGCTGATCTCTTGGGTGCACACTTAGGGCAGGTTTCACTTAGTCAATCTCTGCCTCCATCCCACTGTTTGGATTTACTGAGGCTACTTTATAAGCAGTAGCTACTTTTAAGAAGGAAGAATACAAATAAAACAGTAGTAGGAGCGTACAGTCTTATTATTACCAGAACTCTCTTTTTGTCTAACACTATTTCTGCTACTGTAACAAAGCAGATCGTAATTAAGTGGAG